>CAWUFW010007662.1:0-600000 GCA_963921515.1 Calotriton arnoldi | reverse complement strand
TCCAACCCACACCTGGATTTGTAGTTGACCTTGTGTCCTTAAACACACTTTTACAGTCCCCAGTGTTCTTTAAAACTCATTTTGATTAAAACACCTCATTTAGAAATTTAAAAGCATAGTCTTAAAAGGACTAGTAAAATGGGGACGCTCTCCTCAGGGCCTGTCATGGACCAGTCCGCTTGCTTCCGCAGGGTTTGGCGTACCCGTCGCCAAAGTCGGATTGCGTTCATTCGAGGCCTTTAAGGCAACCCTGATCAGATGCGTGAATTTCCCAAGTCTTGCTAAGGTCATAGCATTTGTTTTAGAAAAGCACAAGGCTGACGCTTCACTGCAGGTCTTTGCTCCGTTAACAATACAGATCGGGTGCAGGAGTCGCCAACGTTCGTTGTGAAGATTGGGGCAGCATCATAGGAGGTGCAACCAGTATTCCCTCGTGTAGGAGCACAGCCTGCATTTTATGTTTTGCCCCTTGCGGGCCCATGCTGGATTGAAATCAGCGATACCTAGTGTGGTAAGTCTCATAAAGAGTATTTTGCTTCGAGCTTGTGGTGTTAGGGCCTTGCTTAGATAGGGTTGGGTTTTGCCTGGCGTGTATGATTTGTTTAGTGGATCAAGATTAAAGCTTGAGCGGAGAGACTTGGTATCTTGAGCAAAAGATATTTCATGCACTTGTCTATTTATCGCTTTTTTCCAAGCATTAATTGGGATTTCCAGTGACTCTAGACTTGCTTCCTCTATCTTCAGTGTATTGTTGGCACTGCCAAGGCCGGTTTGTCAGACCGAACCTGTCTCCTCAAAGATTGATCTCAGCTGGTGTCTTAATGAGTCGACTGGAGCCCTCAAGATCCTTAAATGTAACTTTATGAGCTCCCCCTGACACGTCAGATCAGGCCTCACGAGGCCTAGCTCCAATCTCAGCCTTGATTTCCTAGCTGACCTCGGGATAAGGAGCACTGATTTATATGTTTTAACTTGAGCTGAGTTTAAAAAGGTGTCCAGCGACCCTGGGAAGGCCAAATGGCCATAACTAATAGCTGGAAGCAGTTTCGCTTTTAGGACAGTCTCTATTGGTCCGGCGGAAGGGCTTATCAGATGTTGGCTCAGATGTTTTAACAGATGCGTGACGTTGCTGGCCTTGGAGGTCAGATGTTTCTGATGAATGTTCGCCTTGGCCCGTTATGTGAGCCAAACCCCCAGATAATTGTATGAAGCCACTGTGCTAATTTGCAGATCACCCAATAGCCACTGTGTTTTCCTTTTGAGATTGTAGCTCCCAAAAATAATTACCTTGGTCTTCCCCTGGTTCACTGTCAGGAAGTTGTCCTTGTTAAAGCGGTTCAGTGCACTTAGGGCTCTTTGTAGGCCCACTTTTGTATGGTCCATTATAGCTGTATCATCAGCATATTGTAATACCCGCAGCCTCACACTGCCTAGCCTAGGTGCTACTAGATTAGCTCCTTTCAGAGAGTACCCCAGGTCTGCAGTGTACAAATTAAAAAGCATAGGGGCCAGCACACAGCCCTGTTTAAGCCCGTTGTTCCTGGTCAATTTAGATGACACTGTACAGGCGCTAGTTTTGACCCGCACCCAGGTATCTTCATAAAGGGATCTGATTGCCGTCAGGCGTTTAGATGGAATTCCCCATTTGTCCACCATAGCCTTCTGCAATCAACTTTGTCGAAAGCTGTGCTGTAATCAATGAAACAGCAAAACAGTGGGGGGCTATTCTTCTTCACTGCCTGGGATGATAGATACGCTAACGCCAATACATTGTCCAGGGTCGACGACTGAGACCTGAAGCCTGACTGATAAAATGGAATGATGCCTCTTTCTTCTGCCCAAGATGCCAGGTCTTTCAGGAGGAGGCAAGCATAGGCCTTAGCTTCAAGGTCAAGAAGGGCAATGAGCCTGTAGCTTGATGGCTTCTGGCGGTCGCCTTTTTTAAAGATGGGGACCAATATAGAGCCCCTCCAAGAATCTGGTGTCTTGGCTGTCGAGAGGATATGATGTTATGTTATGTTACTGCTATTTGTAGAGCGCAACTGTTACCCAAGGGTGTCCTGGTGCCGGGAGAAGGCCTACAGAGGAATCAAGCCAGATGGAGAGATACGCAGGATCAATTAGTAAAGAGCCAAGTTTTTAGTGTCTTCCTAAATGCAAGAAGATTGGTCATGCTTCTTAGGGATAAAGGGAGAACATTCCAGGCTCTTGCCGCGTTAACTGTGAAGCTTCTGCCCAGTTGGCCTTCTTCATCCTGGGTACTGTCACCAATTTGGCGTCAGAAGATCGTAAAGTTCTATTTGGGGTGTACCAGTGGATTCGTTGTTTTAAGAATTCAGGCCCGGTTCCATGAAGGGATTTAAAAAACAAACACAAGGCCTTGAATTGGGTACGTTTCCTCACTGGCAGCCAATGCAGAGCTTTGATTTGGGCAGAGATGGAATCAGTCCTAAGTGTGCCTGTGAGTAGTCTAGCGGCTGCGTTCTGCAGAATCTGTAGTTTGTTTAGGGATCCTTCATGTATCTTCAGATAGAGACTGTTGCAATAATCCAATCTCGGCATAATCAGTGCAGTGACAACTATTTGTTGTACCGCTTTGGGGAGTAGTGGCATTATTTTTTTGCAAGATTTAAGAATGTAGGTGGTAGTAGAGACCATTGATTGTAAAAAGGAGTTAGGGTTGCTGCCCAAAAGTCTGGGGCAGTTTTAAAAACGGGTGCAGGTATCCCGTTGGGCCCTGGGGCTCCATCATTCTTCATAATGTTGAGGGTCTTGATGACCATAGCAGGATTTATCAGGCCTGGCGACCTTTGGTGCTCCTATACCCGGGCGCTCTGTTCAGTAGAGGTAATGACAGGGGTGGCATTCAGTTCTTCAGACTTTGGGTTGTTTGATTGGTTTGACCCCTCCTCACAGTTAGTTTCTTCTGAGCAGCCTTTATTTGAAGTAGTGTATGAATATAGTTGCTTCACGTGATTCAGCCAGTCGTGCTCCGCTACTCCGTTTTCTCTTGTTACCCCACGACTACTCAGCTGATTGATGTGTCTCCATAGCCCAGAGAGGTTCTTTTCCTTGAGCAGAGAGAACACCTTAAGCCATTCCCTCTCAGTATGCTCTTTTTTGTGATCCCACAATTTCTTTCTTAGGACAGACCTCAGTATTGTAACCAATGATCCGTCCGTTGGTCTGCTCCCTCTTTTTTTTCTTTTAGGGCTTTGCGGAGTGCTCGTTTGCAGTCAAGTATGTCTTTTGTTGGGCGTTTACTTCCTGCTGTTAATGGCACTTTAGTGCTGGAGCGTTGGGGCTGAGGGTTTCCCAACTTCAATTGGAGATCCTCTACGATATTCTCCCAGTCCTTAATGGATAATAGGAGCATTGTTGAAGTACCCTTCTGGTTCAAGCAGACTTGCATCTTCTTGCCTATCTTCTCCGACCATTTTATCTTCCTCAGGACTTTATATTTTTCTTCCCCTCTCGACTCTCCAATGGCTTGAAAGATGGTGGCTGTTTGTACTTCCAACTGGATCACCGCTCTTAGTGGCCTATGATCACTTTCCAACCTATCCTCGACTTCAAAATCTTTCAGTCTGGCCCCGATTACTTCGCTGACCATAATGTAGTCTATTCTTGAGATATTCCGGAAGGTTGGATGCGGCTGCCAGGATGGCGTTCGTGCTTCTTTCAATGCATGAGTTGTAGTCAACTTATGATTTTTGAGGAGATTAAAGAGGGGTTCTGCCTGGCCCTTCCCCCGTGCAGGGATATAGCAATATCAAGATCCCTCATATTGAAGTCCCCAGCTAGGATTACCTGTTAAAA
The DNA here is from genome assembly GCA_963921515.1 of Calotriton arnoldi. Lineage (NCBI taxonomy): Eukaryota > Metazoa > Chordata > Amphibia > Caudata > Salamandridae > Calotriton > Calotriton arnoldi. The sequence continues at coordinate 596,181 of CAWUFW010007662.1, read as the reverse complement.
TTTGTGTTTATTTAAGAGGTCGTCTAATTTCCGTGAGAGTGCATCCTTGGAATCTTTCATGGTGGTCTGTACTGGGTTAATATAACAGTTTACTAACAGTAGGCGAAATGGATGAGAGTTGAGATTCAGGCCTCTAATCTGTAAAGCTTGTATCCCGGGGGTGGTCGGTTTGATGTCTGTGGCCACAAGGCTGCAGGCATGTTTTATGAAAATTGATAGACCACCGGACGGTCGACCAAAGAGATTCCTTTTTATTGCAGGTACATGATGTTCGTAATACCCTGCAAATGAAGTAGAGGTCAGGGCCAATGTCTCTTGGAAGCACAAGATATCTCCATGTTCTAAAAACTGCTTTGTGTTTTCATTTTCTGTAATTTTACTGATCCCTGCAATGTTCCATGAAATTATGGTTAGTTGCTGCATGGATGGAGTTGCGCCCCTGGCTGCCGCCCTGCCAAGCGTGGTGCCACAGCTGTTAGGAGTAGTGCTGCAGTCTTCTTGGAGTTCTTGTTTGGTCCAGCGATGAGGGCTTGTAAAAATTGCTCGATAGTTGTTTTGACAAGAAATCCTGATGCACATGGGGTCCTTGGAGCCTGTCCAGCTACTGCTGTGAGACCCTTGGCTATTTGTCCCGTGCAGGACCGACCAGGGTCCCTTGCCCCTACTATTTAATGCTAGGACGTGTGGTTATTTTGCATGTGGCAGAATCTGGACGTCTATGCCCCACTCGCCAAGTTGTAATGATTCATTCAAAACGGCTTGTTGTTGTACCTTTTGCTTCTTCCCCACCACTGTGGATTCACCATGGGTGTCCCCCTGGGTGCTCATGAATCTCACCTATTCCAGGTCCCCTGTTTGTATCTGGTCCAGGGTGGCATGATGTTTAAAAAGGCGGAGAATGTTGCTCCGGTTCAGAATATCATGCTGTACCGTACTGCGAAATCTCGGGGTGAGAACCACTTCATGGACATATATTAGGGAATCTGAGGTTGGAGCCACTTTTCCTGTTCCTACTACCTGCACTGCCGGGCTTAGTGCAGAACTTGAACTTGCTTGATGACTCGTAGTACTCCCTACTTGGTGCCTCATTCTCAAACCTTGGTTGTTCACAATGCCTATCTGCTTCTTAAAACTTGGCTGGGGTTGTGTTGGGCCATCTGGCTGCGGTGATGTGGTAGCTGTAATAGCTGTCATAGCTGTCAAACCATGGGAGGTTGTATCTTCCAGTGCAGTGCTTGTTCCGGCTGTTAATTCATGCCCTGAAGGCGAACTTGGTCTTTCGAGTGACTTTGAGTCCTTCGCAGTGGAATCGCTTGGTAAAATTGTCTGCACTTGTTGATCTCCATGCGACAGAGCAGATGAGACTTCCTTCATACCCCAGTTTTTGACTGAAAATATTGGGTAAAACTGACTGCTTTTAGCATTGCCATGCGGGGGTGAGTGATCTGTCTTCCAATGCTGCGATTGTCTTTCCCTTATTTTTGTTTTTCTCAGTTGTTTCCTCTGCTTTTTTTTTGCTCTCCTTGATAGGGGAGGATCAGACCTCACCGTTGTGCTCGGAGTAGGTTCTTGCAAATCAGCAGCCGGAGCCTCACTACCCCTGCTTCCTCTTCTGTTGTCCCTTTGTGCACCTTGAGCTGCATTGGGCTCGTGAGCAGTACTCTCCGTCCTGTGTGCCAGATTGTGTTCCGCTCCGTCTGTTGGCTTCGGGGCTGCCGGGATTCCTTCGTTCTTACTCACAGCCAGATGGAAGTTGTTTGAAGTGGGCCTGCCGTCAGTGGTGCTGGGAGTCGGCGCGTCCCTACTTCCTTTAACTATCTCCACAATATTGGCTAGGACCTCAGGAAGCGAGGCCCACTTTTCCATAAGGATTGAACAGGAGCATTCCCTAGGGTTGGAGACCAGGAGCTGAACAATCCTGTTTTCCATTTCTTCCACCCTGATGCTTAAGTTGACTAGGCGGGCTGCTATTGATTGCAGGAGGTCTATTTGGACCTCCATCTTTGATGATTGCCACAATAGTGCTCTGTTTATAGGGCTGTTTATTTCATTCGTAGCTAGTTTCTGCAGGTCTTCGTTTATGCTATCGTTGGAGGTGAGATGATCTGCTTTAGAGTCCCGATGAGGCTCTAATAGCCCCAGCAAGTTTGGGGTTAGCTCTAGAGTTCTTTCAATCTTTTGGCCCAGTTTTTGGAGGAACGAGGCTGTGAGGTCCCCTACCACTGGAGACTCTGGAATCAGGTCGTCTAGGAGCGACACTGGGCTTGTAGCTGATTGTAAGGGTTTAGTGCTCACCGCATTCTGGATGTCTTGCTTGTGGCATTTGGTCCGGTGAATTTGAGCCACTGTCACAGGGACGTGGTCCTCTTTAGATGGAGCTATATCATGTTTCCTGCCAATTGTGGGGATGGAAACCTTTTCTTTACATGGGGGTGTAATTTGACCGCTCGGTGATCCATTAATTTGAGCAGAGTCACAGTCAGCCATTTCAGGTAATCCTTCAAGGATATGTGGGCCATCGGGAAGCTTTCTGCTTGGACTTATGGTGCTCATCTCTTGAGAGATGCACGGATCGTGGCCAGAGGGTGTTGTATCCAGGGGTTCATCCTTTTGCCATCCATGCGTGATGCTCAAGGTGGTGCTAAGGTGGCTGTTTTTTTAAGAAGTGCCTGATCGACCCCCTTTGTGGTACGTCCTGTTGAAATTCGTTTAAGCTCTCTGATAGGGATATACTCCTTGTTATCCTTTTGGTTGGCGACTGTCTGTTAGCAGTTTCTTCAGGGGTCATCGCGCGTAATCGATCCTTCTTTTTAGGTCCCATCTTACTAGTAAGCGCTAGTGAAGCGCAGGCTAGTGCTTAGGCTAGTGCTTTGGCTAGTGCTTTAGCTATCTGGATATCTGGCCTGGGCAGATGTGGTGAGGTCAGTCGCTGAGAGCTTAAACGATACCAGGGGGACAGGGGTGTTCGTTCCCTGAATCGTGTCCACGGATTACTTGTGCTGAGATTTTGGGGACCCCCCCTGCTTGGACAGCTTGGTCTGCAGGCAGTGATGCTAATGTCAGGGCGCTCCTCCAATTGTCCGCCGCTCCTCGGTGCTCCTCTCTGTGTTCAGCTCCAGGTTAAGGAGTTGCAAGGACATAGATCAGCTCGCAGGCGGGCCGCCGCTGCTCCACTCACGCTGCTCTCCGTTCTGCCGTACAGGTCGCCTGCTCAAACCCGAAATGGCGGCAGATCCTGGCTGTTTACCCGGTGTCAGCGGTGTGCAATAGCTGAGACCGGGGAGGGGAAAGCTACGGACTACAGGCCCCCTCAATAGTCTAACCACAGCACTTCGCTTACTCGCGTAAATAGGAGCTGGAATAGCCCAATCTGGACGCACAAACCGCCGCGCGAACAGAAGGACCGCGGATCTTGCCACCGCCCGCTCTCCCGCCTGCTTACCGCTGGACTGGTGGGCTATGGGGCGTTTTTCAGCTTGGAGCTCCGCGAAGTGGACAAGTCAGCGCAGCACGTCGCATGCTGCACTCCCAAGGGGTCAGTACCCCCGCTGACCTCACGCTGGTTGCATACACCACAATCCACTCACTGAGCCCAGCTGTGCCTCGGTATTACGGTGATGCGGTAATGCGGTAATGCGGTAATGTGGTGATGCGGTGTTGTGGTATTGCTCTGGGCTGTATTGCTCCGGGCTCCGGGCTCCAGGCACCTGGCTCGCGCTCCGAGCTCCAAGCTCCGAGCTCTGCTGCTGTCTCCGCCTCGCAAGTCAGCACGTCAGCACGTCTCCTGAATGGCGTTAAAGAGAAAGGAGAAAGGAGGTGGGGAGGGTTTGGGCACAAACAAATAAAAATAAAATAAATAAATAAACTTACCATAACGCTGCCTCCGCCATCTCCCGCGCATCAGATCTTCCTGCGTCTGGCTCTGGGGCTGGGCACAGGCTCCCAGCCTGCCCTGCGGCCAATCCTGTAGCTGCTCTCGCATGAGAGCAGCTGCAGGATTGACCTGAGTGTCGGCAACTTGCGCTCCCAGGCAGACTGGGAGCCTGTGCCTGCTCTCTCCAGCCCCAGCAATGCAGCTGAGGCTGGAGAGAGCTCACTGCGCATGAGGGGTTTGGGTAGCCTGTGACGGCCGGCCAAACACCTCATGCGCAGTGAAGGGAGTGCTCACCACTCCCCCACCAGCAGTGTCATCCCCTGGACGCGCGGGTCCAGGGGATTAAAATAAAACGATAATATAAAAGGGTTTATAACCCGTTTTATTATTGTTTTATGTACTGGTGGTGGCAGGGGGGGCGGCGCTCCTCCGCCCTAATGGAGCGGCCACCGCTGGTCCTCACATTGTGAGAGATCCAGTATCCAGGTCACAAATATTTTATTGCGAATAGCTAAGTCTGATTTAGGTATAATTTGCTCCTGTATAACCAGGAGTAATGTACACTTAGGCTATGAAAAAAGCTTAGGAGATTATTTACAAGACCCTTGCGCAGCAGGTGGGTCACTTTTAATATGGGAAAAAGTGTCATACCGGGGGCGCAAGGGGCTTGTAAATAAGCCCCTTAGTGTGTTGGGTGCACTGTGAGCTTTTCTTGCGTTCCTTGTGTCTGAATACTTCACGTTTTACGGCACCATGACAATGGCACATGAAGATTAAGGGGTCTAGCGTACCCCTTACGGGTTAAGATAGTTCAGTGGCTTAACTTATTTCTAGAAGACATCTGTGTGCAACTGGAAGCTCACAAGAGGTGTTTATCCCTTCTTCATACAATAATGATCAATGAAATGTATGACTGAGTCCCTTTCCAATGGTGATTCCACAAATAAAATTTGTGGTAGGACAAGGGGAGTCACATGTTGTACTCCTAGGGGCCCTTATTGAATGGGGCATAACACACAGAAACTGTTGTCACGTGCACGTGAATCTGTGATTTCAGGCCTTTTTCAGAGCAAAAAGCCCCCCAGGTATGACTTGGAGATCATGGTCCTGAAAAACAATGAAGTATTCCCAAATGTAGAAACTAACAGACACTCACCCCCAGTCACAGATCTGAGTTGAATCCATCATCGTTCTTTAGCTCAATTCGCCACCCCAGTTCAGACCCAGCTATATGCAAATCAGTCTTGACCCTGTGCCTCATGGGAACAGTCCAGCCCGAACTGCCAAGCCAGGTCTTCCCTGGACCGGAAACAAGCATCCTGGGACCGGTTGGGGCCACACCCCTCATCAGCCAGGCTAGCTTGAATCCAGTGGCAAAGTGAGCAAGGGGCCCACGTCTGGGCATACCCTGCCAACTTAGGGCAAACAAAGCAAACACAAGGAGATGATGGACGCAGTACCAAAACTTTTCAGACACTTATCCCCAGTCACAGATCTGGGTTGAATCCATCATCGTTCTTTAGCTCACTTCGCCACCCCAGTTTGGACCCAGCTATAAGCAAATCAGTCTTGACCCTGTGCCTCATGGTAACAGTCCAGCCTGAACTGCCAAGCCGGACCTGGCTTGGCAGTTCGGGCTGGACTGTTCCCATGAGGCACAGGGTCAAGACTTGTTTGCATATAGCTGGGTCCAAACTGGGGTGGCATGGTGAGCAAAAGAACGATGGATTTAACCCAGATCTTTTGACTGAGGTAAATGTCTGATTTGCTCTGCATTCCGTCCATCATCTGTGTGTCTTTTGTATTCCCAAATGTGGCATTATGATAGCACTGCAGAAGTCCTCATACCGTCCCGGACAGAAATTCAAGTTCCTGCCTAAATGCTGTTAAGGCTAAGAATCTTTAGAATTTTAGCCCACCTATGGTTTGTTTCCTACACAATGTTTTCAAGCTGTTGCGCTGAGATTTATACCTTTGGGGGTTATTTAGAGTCTGGCGGAAGTAGACGTTCCTCCAAAAACGATGGATTTTGCATCCGCCCTATTTATCAAACAGGATTTACATCAAACAGGATTTATAAAGTGCATCTAATCCCTCGCGAGGGTATTCAGGTGCTGAGAGCCAAGCTGCTCGGGTGGCATCAGTTGAATAGCCAGGTCTTGAGTCCTATTCTGAGTTTCTAAAGAGAGGGTGAGGTTCGGAGATGGAGGAGGAGGCTGTTTCAGGGCTTCGGGGCGAGGTAGGAGAAGGCGCATCCTCCACTGTTGCTTTGGCGAATGCAGGGGGGGTGAGTGAGGGAGAGGGAGGCGTAGCGCAGGAGTCTGGAGGGTTGGTGGATGCTCAGGCGGCGGTTGATGTATGTATTATAATTATAATAATATTTATAATTTATAGTGAGGTGTATATACTCTAAATAGGGTGGGCGGGACAGCTGCCAATTACTGGTGGATGTCCCACATCCACCAAACTCACCTCTAAATGCCCTTGGTGTCATTATAGATTTTGTGAGCATACCAGCGTTTCTTTTTTAACTTGATCCTTTATTCAACTTCCCAAAGTGTTGGAGTAGGACTGGACAAGGAACTACCTTTTGCAGCTCTGGCTGCAGAGTTTGGAGAGTTTTGCAATTAGTGGCTTAGGTTTTTGGGCAGGCAAAGGTTGGACCTAGACCTGCTGTAATCAAATGTTGCCCCGTGATTTCCTATAATACCATGGACGGTACAATAAGTGATGGCTGGAATACTTTAGTCAACTGCAGCCACTTGTAGCTTTCTATTATTTTATTTTTTAGGTCTCCATTGCCTTCCTGCTACAATAACACAATGTTTTTTCTAGGTAGCCTTGTTTTTGCTGAGGTTTGTGTACTAGTGTCTGCCTTCTTCCTTCAGGAATTCTCTGCTGTGCCTTGCTTTCAGTATGTTGGGTACCGGCCAAGAGAGTTGGACCAGTTATAGTTGTGATATAACCCAGATCAATTTCCGGAAGACATGTTAGGACCTTGAAGGAGCACAAAAGATCACCTGTAAACGAGACAGTATACTCGGTTGACATTTTACCTAACGAGATGACTATGGTAGAGTGGGACCGAGAACAAAACGTAATGCCTCCAAATCTTAATGCCTCGCTGCCTCATGGTCGTTTGAAACCACCACTCTGGGAGGCCCTTTATCTTGCTTGCATTAGGGCCTACGGCACCCCTCTGAAAATACTTTTTTATAATATAGCATTAAAGCCTGTTGCCGAGGGCTATAACTATTGTTCAAGACCCTCTTCTCGAGTTATAGGCGGGAGCTACAGGGTGGAGGAATAGTTTAATTTTATGACTAATATCACATAAAATACCCCCGTGTGCTCACACTGCTACTGCATCTGAGGAGTGTACACATACCGCCCATAGCCTTTATGAATTGTCTTGTGGTCAGTTAAAAGTATTTGGTAAAACTGGTGTTATACTGCAACTGTTTGCACACGTTTAGAAACTTTCCGAGTGGTAATATCGCCAACTTAAAATCCGTGGTTGCAGTGATTTCCTGTGGAAACTGCGAGTCTGTTGAATTTGGTATTTTCTCTTTATATACTTGACTACCTTCTTTGTCCCAGCTCCCTCTACTCCATCTTCTCACTTGGACTTCGACAGGGTTCCATGCATTCTGATACCTTTCAGCACCGCTAAAGCTGCTAGTGTGGGGGTCCCTATGCCACTGCAAACACACCTGAAGTCAATGATCTCCAGGTGAAAACTTCAGGACTGGGGACAGTCTCTGTAATGACCTGGAGTGAGGTGGGCACCCTATCCACTTCCACTTCCAAAAGTGTCTTACCTGTGCGCAGGGGGGTTGAAGTACCTTTCTCTGAATTGGTTGGTCTAGAATTTCCCACCTATGGAACATCCTGTAGCCAGAATCCAGTGTACAGACAGGCTGGTAGGACTTAGCCAGGTCTATGGCGTAGTCAGTCACACCTGGGAAACTTCAGGGATCCCAATGGAACCAAATTGCCCTGAATATACCTGACTACCCAAGGGCAGCTCAACACTTCACCCTCCAGTACTTTAGATTACGAAGTTAACCTGAGCTCCTGTGGCAGTGGAGAGACAAAAAGTAGTTGCTCTTCTGAGTGTGTGCCTACCTCCTGCTTCATCCAACGCATTGATCCTGAAGTGAAATAGCTCAATACATGGGACCACATTACAGAAATGCCATGGGGGAGCAACAGACATTTCCACCCCCTTTGTGTGCCCTCGAAGCACTTTGGTATTACAGAAGGGGCCGTAAATGCTTGTGCGTCCCCTTCAGTAATACTGATAGCGCTGGCGCACATTCAGTGCCAGCGCCATCATTAAAGGGCGTTCCCTCATTTGCCTGGGGGTGTTTCCCCAAGTATATGAGGGAATCTGTTTACCTCTACGCCTCTGCCGTATTACCAACATCGGTGCAGAGGCAAAAATACCTTTAGGAGGCGCACTGAAAGTGCGCCACAAAAAGATAGAACACTTTCAGTGCACCTCCTAAAGACAGCCCTCCGTAGCGATAAAAGGTGGTCCCGTGGACCCCCCCCAGACACCCGACTGCAAGGGGATCTGTAATCCCTCTTAAAAGTGCAGGCGGGATGCCGCCTGCACAGAGAAACACTGAGCAGCTTTTAAACAGCTGCTCCGTGTTTCTCTTGAATGCGCTGCCCTGGGGCAGCACGAGTTTGCGGCTGCCCTGAGGGCAGCGCATTCTTCATCATACGGCGCACTTTCCCTGTTTGCACCCGGCGCACCAGATTAAAGGTGGGCCATGGCGCAAACAGGAAAAGTGCGTCCTATTTGTAATAGGGCCCGTGGTTGGGTATTGACTACAGTTCTGGATTAAATAGTCAGGGGTTCATATTTTCAAAATAGAAGATTTGAAGTCTGTGAAGCTCCCCTGTCCTCTTAACACAATGTAAAGAACACCAAACGGACCCCTACAACTCTCAGATCAGTTTGGACAATCGCTGGGTCTTTGTTTCCTGGTGTTTCCTAGCTAACCAAGTCCCAGTGCCACCCTGTATCTCTTCCTGGCAAGTCTGTTTATCCTCCAGACCACTGCCCACCAGACCCCGACGCCCCCCCATACCAGGCCGCAGCATAGGTGTCCTCCTTTACCCAGCTTCACGCCAGTTTCTATTAAGTCCACTCAAGTGAACATCCCCTCAGTTTCAAGTGTGTGGAGCTCCAGGCACCAGACCCTGGTACCTGGGAGGAGAGGAGGCGAGCAGCAAGGGACAGGGGCTTGGGATGTCTAGCATGTTGACACTGGTGCTTGTGCTAAAAAGAGGCTTTGCTCAAAAAGGCAGGTTGGTTTCTGACATGAAACCAGTGTTCTTCGCATACGTGTGACTTGGAATGTGATGAATGACGGGTTTTGTCAACACCTGATCAATATATAGTCAGGCAATGTTGCCAGTGTTGCTGCGCACACCAAAGCATTGAAGCTTTACACACTGCGGCAATTTTGTTTTTAACATTACAGGGATGATGTAGATTGTTGTTTATTGTTATCCATCTCACTGCTCCTCTTATCGACTTCTGCAGGGTGAAAGGTTGAGCAGACCTGCTAGGATATGAACCTGTGGCAATGGGCTCAAACATAAGTCAATAGAGAAAAATGCACTAGTCCACTGAGCCACCAGACTCAGCCAAAAACACACAGCAAACACCCGTTATTCAGCGCCAAGATACACTAAAGAGGTGAATAAACGCTTTACAAATACATGTGTTGTATTATGTACATACCTGGCACGGTGGATTCTGACATACCAAGTCAATGTCGTTTCTTGCATTACATGTGCCCATGATATGACTTCTGGCATGGCAGTGGCACTTTCCATATTGGTGCAATGATGAAACTGCTCTGGCTATGTGTGACTTTCATTTTGGGGTGTAGACACTAATACCACGGCAGTACCTGTGACATAAACGATAAGTCTAATGTCTGGGCCTATAACAAAGAGCCTGCACCAGTCCCAGCACCCTGAACACCAACCCTGGCACCCAGAGCAGCCCCTGACCTGACACAGTGAGTTTTCTCCTCTCACTGGGAGCAGCAGTGGCCTTTGCGAGCACCTGTGCACAGCCCTGCCTGGCTTCCATTCTGAGAAACTCCTTGGTATACTTGAGCAACCTGCTGTTATTGGTGTCAGCTTGTGATTGTGTGTCTGCATTCGCCCAGTGGAATGCACTGTGTCAAGCAGGCTTTGCATTTTGTGGCACTGTGCTTGCAGCATGTCTAGCATTATTTGTCCATGGCACACATTGACTCTGTGTGCACATACATAATGTTGTACTTCAGAGAAATATTGCAGATCTTGACTCATTTGAATAGTTCATTAATCCCTGTCTTATCAATCTCTAAATACTGTGATCTTTTAGCCAACATAGTAGATAAGTTGAGAAGAAAAAACTGGTTGACCTCAGTTTGAAAACAATTCTTGTTGGGGTCGGGGGGGGGGGGGGGCATAACGCCCCATTAAACACAGTTTTATTTGCAGGCTATTCCTGCATGATGCAATCTCAGGGTTGTAGCTATCATTGGTGCAGCAGAAGCGGTGACACCGGGGTGGGAGTGGTCCACTGCATCCCAGTAAAGTCTCACCCAGGGTCCCGGTGTCCATTTATCCGTGCTTGCATAAGGGCCCACGGCACCCCCGCTACATCACTGTGCAATCCGGGCCTCGTCTGAAAATAACTTCTGCCAGGGCTGATCTTGGTTCCCAAAGTGACTCTGGTCCCCGACCTTGACCCATGAGAGAGGTAAGAATGGTACCCATCACGCCTCCCCCTTGTCCTCGGCGCTGTCCCTGCTCTGTCTGCCCTCCCATCACTCTCCTTGCAGGGTATGCAGTCCTACTGTGGTGCCTGCCTCGTCCCTGGGGCCCTCACAAGGAGGGTGCCGCAGGACCTGATTCCCTGGGCCCCACTCTATGCAGACAGCTTAGTGACATCATGAGTAATTAATTGCCAATAATAACAGGAAGATAACAAGGGGACTTTGTGAGGAGGCCTCGGCAGTAGTTCTGCTCTGCAAAAGCTAATCAGAACCATTTTTGGTGATGGGGCGGAGAGAGGAGAGATGACTACAAAAAGAAATTCTTCATTGTGTCCACACTGTCCTAAAGGTGAGACCGTAGGACTTCCGTCTTCAGTTCAACAAACATTGCGTCAGCCAATCATTTTCTGTAGCAAAAGATACCTCTGCGTTCCCGGAGAGGGGACGGATTGGGGTAGGAACAGGACAGAGAAGGTGGTATGCTTTTCTTGGGGTAATTGGGCATTTGCCCCTGGGCCACAAATTTAAATACGAAATGCAGGGCTTTAAGTGGGCCGGGTCTGAGCACCGGCAGTTATTTTCAGGGGGCCTCGAAACGGGTCTCTATCGGGCTCTATTTTCAGGCCTCGCAAAGGCAGTCCGTTTTCTTTTTTTTTTTATTGGACTGCAGTGAGAGCAGGCACATCGATGTGCGCATGCTCATTTCGCTCACTACTGAAGTGGAGGTCGAGGCATGACGTCATGACGTCATGCCAGGTGAGCCGCGTTGGATATCCTTTTTAAAGAGAGCCATTTTCTCTCAGGATTTCCCTTCTCTTTTTGCAGCGCAGGAGCAACGTGGTTGTGGTGCCAGCCTTGACATCGTGGGATAATTAGGAGAGAGACGACCACAGGCAGCCTGCTCCAGCACGACCCTGCTCTGACCTTTCACACTGAGCGTCAAGGCTGCAGTGTAGTCCAGCAACAAGTGAAGCCCAGAGAGAGGAACTAGTCTGCGTGATCCTGCCCCAGCCCTAACAGCACCAGGAAGTTAAAAGTTGAAATCGATCTCCTGTTACTACATTAAAGTAATACAAGCATATACTTGATTCCCAAAATTAATGAATGTGTGCCTTTATAAAACAAGCATTGGTAAATGCAAAAAAAAAAAAAAAAAACCCCGTTGAAATCGACCTACTTTTGGGAAATCCTGCAATAGATTTCTAAGTAATGTAAATCATTTTTACATGTTTTTAAAGTGTTTGGTATTTTTATGGCTTATACTTAATAAATATACCTTTTTGCCTATTTTATTATCCTTTGCTGGATGCGACTTTATGATTTTCTTAAGCACACAATGCTAGTTATCTTGATTTAGACCACGCCCCCTACTTGGATAGGCCACACACCTTTAAGAGTACCCCCAGTTTTTTTTCCCACTTAAAGCCCTGACGAAATTTATATGTATATATAGCTTTGTGCTTGTCTTCCACTTGGTTTTAATCACATATCCATGTGTGCAGTTGGTACAGGTTAATGATTTAGTTCTACCTCTCACTGCTGAAGAGATTTATATCCAGGGCCAGTAGAATTATGCCATTCTACGACTGTGGCGTTTTTCACATAATTATGGATCTGATGTATTTGCCACATAATTTATCATCTTTCCCATAATTTGCAGATTTTAACAAAAGATAATTGTTTCTAGGTCAACCGGAACAACAGTTACTAAAAATGTTAAGACAGGTGTTGCTGAGCAGTGGAAGGTTTTTTGTTGCACAGAGGCAGGTCACTTTTCAGAATCTGATTACTAAATTTAGGTCTTAAAGAGATAGTGGTGAGGTGAAACTTTTGCCCACACTACTTTAGCATGTATAAAAATGCCAACATAGTGAAGTAATACTGCTTCAACATATGCTGCATTACACCACGGGATTTACCTTTTCTCGCCACATGATTTAGTCAACTTTGCAACATAATTAGATCCTTCCCGGCCGCATAATTCCAATGGCCCTGCTTATATCTTTTTCACTAAACGACACAGGCCCTTTAACGAGTGAAGCCTCGAAAGTCCACCACCACGACGCAAGGAGAAAAAGCAAACGGCGGTCCGAGTTCAGAGAAGTACAGTAAATATTCACCGCTCCTCAAAGCAAACAGTTTCTATGTATGGAGCAGCGCCAAAACAACAGTGATTTCACAATTGTGCCTTTCATTGACGGAAGGGAAAGGCTTATCTGCAGAGTCCGGTCCCTGCGAGTCCAGGACCAGGGCCTGCTTGGGATCTGCTTGCATAGACAGCTAGTGGAACAGCACAGTGGGTTGAGCGCTTGCTGTAGTGACATGCATGTAACTTGCAGATCACGGACTGGAATGTCGCCAGGGGTGTCTCAGCCGTTCATTCTGCTACAACTGATACAGTCTAACACTGGAGTTGATGTATTACCAATTAATCAAAAATATAATTCAATTTAAGGTGTGAAGGACACAGAGGACACTGGCAAGCAACAGTTCACCTTCCCAAGCAAAATAATTAAGGCTGTAGATGCTCCAGAAATGTACATTTCATACCATCGGCCCCGGCAGCGCTTTACAGGAAGAGCGTCAGTCACGTGACACAATACTAAAGCACAGTACAACACTTATTGCTTTTTAAAGGAAAGCAATAAGGCAGAAGTGCAGGGCTTTAAGTGGGCCGGGTCTCACTGGGTCTGAGCACCAGCAGTTTTTTAAAGGGGGCCTCGAAACGGGTCTCTGTCGGGCTCTGTTTTGTGCCCTGGCACAGGCGGTCCGTTTTTTTCCGGACTGCAGTGACCGCAGGCACATCGATGTGCACTGCTCACTTCTCACTAGTGGAGAAGTTACGGCATGACGTCAAGCCTGGGGAGCGTTGTAGGGGAAGGGAAATCCTTTAAAGAGACATTTTCTCTCTGGATTTCCCTTCTCTTTTTGAAACTCGGGAGCAGCAACACTGTCCTGGTGTCACCAGGGCTTTAAGTGGAAGCTTTTTCAATATTATATATAACAAGCCATAGTTGCTGCTTATTTATCTAATGCAACTAACAACCATTGACAAAGCAAATAGTCCTGACTTGTTGTATGTATGATGTTACTTGTTGTATCATATATCTAGATGCAATGACAGAAACAGCAAAATACAAGTCGGGGGGGGGCACACTATGCTAAGCACAAGTTTTTTAGTTTAAGTGTTTTTAAGCCACGCCCTTAATTACATTGGCCCCGCCCCTTTGAGAGACCCTCCAGTTTTTTCATCCCACTTAAAGCCCTGCAGAAGTGCACCCTTCAGCAGCCGATATTAACGTTTCATATAGCGCTAACTATCGCAGTCTTGCATCTTTATAGGGCTGTAAAACTCAGGTGTCAATGAACGTAAGGAAACTCATTTTATCACATCAGAAAGTTGAAAGGCTATGTCGGCCTCACGAATCAAACCGGTGACTTGCACGGCGGGCACAGAGCTCAGCCGCAGCAGGCACATTAACTCACCACACTACTTTTCCGACAGAACACAGGGCGCACTCTTAGACAGGATCCCTCCTGAGGCCCAGGCCCGCTGCTCCGCGGTGGGTGATGTGCAGGGCCTGGGGGAGCGGGGCCGCCCGGCGCGCCAGCGCCGGGGCCTTGTCGGATACTTCACTGGCAGGCTCCAGAGCAGGCTCAAGGACACATTTTTCCCTGCAGATATCCTTAATGAGATGTTGCTAATCATTAGCTCGCGCTGAATCCTACGGTGCAGGTGTCCTCGCGTGCCGCTCCGATGTCCACTGAGCGCCTGTGGTAGGGGGACGCCCAGGACAGAGGCCCAATGTTAAACAAACCAGCTTCCAAGCATGAAACATGCGGTCATTAGGCCAGAGGTACCGTCTATCTAACATGCAATGGAGAAAAACACGTTTCATAACATTTTTCACAGAGTCATAGTGGAGCAAATTCCTTTTGCCCTTTCTTTGCAGCTTGGAATGGATCTTACTATTTTTTTCAAACTTAGCCGGGCCAGGAATCACAAACCTTTACTTTGAAGATGAAGCAAAGCCTTTTAGGCTCCTTTCTTAGCTGCTGACGGACTGAGGAACAGAGCACATTCGTTAGGTTCGGCTTGACTGCGCAGATGCTGGAGGCCTTAAGTGGTCAACCGAATAAAGGGGTTTAGGAAGCACTTCTAAGTGAGGGGCTTTGACTCCACCAAACGTTAAATAGAAAGAATGGGCTGGTTAAGGAGAAAACATGGGTGAATGGATAAACTCATGGGCTGGTGGTTGGATGGATGGAAATGTGAAAGTATGAATAGATGGCTAGATAAATGAGTGATTGCTAGAAGGCTGAAAGAACAGTTGGATGGGTGATTGTAGGGAGGGCTGCATGAATGGATGAGTGAATTGATGAATTCAAAACATGGAAGGATTGCTAGAGGAAAGAATAGGTGTATGGATAGAATCCTGGACGGGTGAGTGTATGAATGGGTGGGAGAATGGAAGTGTGAAGGGAAGGGTATATGGTTGGATGGGAGGACAGAATGGTGGAAGGGACACTTATAGGGAGGGTTGTGCTTAGCTGACGTGGTGCCATTTGTGGTATGGTTCAAATTTGGAGGTGCTGCAACTATTTGGCTACTCCCTTGCTTGTATTGCAGTTCCGGTGCGGTGGAAGCTTATGCTCAACACAGAAGGGCTGAGCTGAATATGGCGATAAGCTAATTATCACAACTATAGGCCTGATCTGTTTATTATGGAAAGTTAGGACAGAGGCAGTAGGCCTGACTTATTTATCGTGAAAAGCATGTTAAAGCCAATAGGCATTTAAGGGTGGGTTGTCATTGCACTTTGGTAAAGCTTGTAGTCATGTATTTTAGTACATGGAGTCGCACAAATGACCACATGACTCAAGGGTTTTGGTGTTGGTTAACCCTGCGATAAACCCTCTGGTTAAAGATTTACACTTTTAGAATCTTTGTTATGCTGTTTTGGGAAGTTATGTATGTCGTTTTGCCAACTGTAATTTTGTACATGTAATTTTATATGACCGTATACCAGTGGTCGAAGTGAGTGGGATCTGAGGGGCACGCCGTGCCCATACTTTTTAAATTTAAGAAAAACAGTTCCCCTACTTTTTGTGAAAAGACAATCGCCCCGGGATGGTTAATTCTGACAGTTAAAATGCTTCAGCTGAGGTGTAAGGCAAGGAGTCTCCTATGCTGTAAAACGGAGGGAGGGGCAGACAGATAAAAAAGCCTTCGTATCCCGGGCGCTGCTGCCTGAAAGAAATGTAAATGTGCTTAACTGGTCAATCTGCAAATGTAAAGGGTGCTTGGAAGCCAGTATTGGCTTTAATTGATGGAATCACTCGAAGCTTCCTGATAACACAGATTTATTCTTTTTTGTTGGTATTGCAAGGGAGTTACCAGCTGAGCTGTAAAGTGTGTGCTTTTAAAAGACAGTTATAAAAAAGTGCACTACTAACAGTCCCGGTATTCAAAGCACATTTTTATCTTAAACTTTTCTACGCATTTTGTAGCAGCCTAGCTAAGAGTGGGCGTAGTTGGAACTCTGCTCCGCAACTCCGTTCAGTCTCATCCCAATTAATAAAACAGAAAACTCACATACCCTTGATAAAATTAGAAGTAACTCTATCTTTACATGCAAAACTGCATATAGTCATCTCACTAAAGTGAAAATGAAAATACAGCAACCAGTGAGAGAGGTGATGGTTTTGGTGTCCTCCCTAACCTAGGGAGAGAACCAAACAGATGCCTTGAATACAAAGAGCACATCATGCTGAACGATTCGGTGGTGGTCCCATCCTCCTAGGACCACCCCAATCACAGTTATGGGCAAAAATACAATCCCAACCAAAGGCCCTGCAAAGCATTATGGGACGAGATTCTAGAGGGCAGTGAATATTATAGTATCCAATATCAAAACATTCCTCAAGGGGCAGGCTCTCCGGGCTCAGCTGAGAGCTAATAATATAATATTCACTGCACTCTAGAATCTCGCCCCATAATGCTTTGCTGGGCCTTTGGTTGGCATTGTATTTTTGCCCATAACTTTGCTTGGGGTGGTCCTAGGAGGATGGGACCACCACCGAATCGTTCAGCATGATGTGCTCTTTATGTTCAAGGCATCTGCTTGGTCCTCCCCCTAGGTTAGGGGGGACCCCAAAATCATCACCTCTCTCATTGCCTAATATTTTCAAAGCTCACTTTTGTGAATTGGTTATATGCTTTTTAGCATGTAAAGGTAAAGTTGTTTTATCAAAGTGTTGTGGGTGCAATAGCTTACACAAGAGTTTGTGCATGAGTTCCATGTTATGCATATTAATTAAACTGAAATATTGTGTTTTCAATGTAATTCGTATTTACATGCTAAAATACATATAGTCATCTCACAAAAGTGAAAATCAAATTATAACACGCAGTACCTTTAGTTAAACAATAAATAATTCTATCTTTACATGCTAAAATGCATATAGTCATTTCAGGAAAATGAAAATATAGTAAGTAGTGAGAGAGGTGATGATTTTGGGGTCCTCCCTAACCTAGGGAGAGAACCAAGCAGATGCCTTGAACACAAAGAGCACATCATGCTGAACGATTCGGTGGTGGTCCCATCCTCCTAGGACCACCCCAAGCACAGTTATGGGCAAAAATACAATCCCAACCAAAGGCCCTGCAAAGCATTATGGGACGATATTCTAGAGTGCAGTGAATATTATAGTATCCAATATCAAAACATTCCTCAAGGGGCAGGCTCTCCGGCTCAGCTGAGAGCTAATACTATAATTATCACTGCGCTCTAGAATCTCGCGCCATAATGCTTTGCTGGGCCTTTGATTTGCATTGTATTTTTGCCCATAACTTTGCTTGGGGTGGTCCTAGGAGGATGGGACCACCACCGAAACGTTCAGCATGATCTGCTCTTTGTGTTCAAGGCATCTGCTTGCCCTCCCCCTAGGTTAGGGGTGACCCCAAAATCATCACCATTGCCTGGTATTTTTCAAAGTTCACTTTTGTGAATTGGTTATATGATTCTAAGCATGTAAAGGTAAAGTTTATTTATCAAAGTGTTGTAGGTGCAATAGCTTACTCCACTAGGTTGAAATGCTTAGTTAACAAATCTCAGTTCATTGCCCACGGTTAGCCTAGCTTATACTGTGTGTAATGAAAGTTTAAAATAATGACTTACATAGTCACAGTGTTTTCTGTCACAGACTGGGGCCTCATAGTGCTAAACATACACATGTCACTAGTCTTCACTGCACCAACCAGGATTCAGTTCTGTGGCTCTCTGGTTACAGACACAGACCTCTGCAGTGCATGAACATTTTCTGTATATTTATAAAAAATAATTTACTGTATGTCTGTGAGTTGACTTGTGGAAAGGCTTATGCAGAATTCAGTACGCCTGCATTGGGTATGGTGACAAGCTATTGATAAAGCCTGTAGGCCTGCATGGGGCAATGGTTAACTCATTTATGCCATTGGCTTTATTGCCCTATGAGTGACGGCCTTTTGTCTGATCATATGTGCACATCCATCGGAAAATGTTTGTGATTTGGTGCCTGGGATAGTCATTTACGGGTATGTTTACTATGAACTTGTGTTGTCCTTGCATGACACAAGTCACCAGAAGGCAATGCAAGTACTTAAATGGGATTTACAACCCATGCAAGGGGCAATTTGCACCGCCTTGCATGACTTTGTAAAGAAATGTAATGGAACGCAGTGTCTTGCGCTACGTCGTGTTACATTTCATTGTGTGTGGAGCATGTGTGTTCCTGTGCATCCACCTGTGGAATTGACCCAATTCCAGAATTACAAAAGGCAGTTAAACTTGGATTGCGTCAAAATGGTGTGCCTACCACAGAGAAGCATAACAAGGGGAAATATTTTTTATTTCTCCTCATTATTTCCAGTTTCTGTGTAAAAGAGTAATACACCTCTAAGGAATGTTTTTGTGCTTGAAGGTAAACATTCCTACACAAAAACAATCCTGTCCGTAACGCAGGCACCGTTGCACTATGGTGCAAGGGTGCCTGCGTTGGTGTTAGACAGCACACAGTGTACCAGCACTAGGAAGTAGCAGAAGTGTGCCATATCTTAATAGATATGGTGCATTTCTGCTTTCTCTATCTACGCAATGCAGCCCAGCAAGGTTCCTTGCTGTGTTGCGTTGCCTGAAATGTTAGTAAATCTAGCCCTTACTATTCCATTTTTTTTCCTTTTATATGTTCCCTTTCATTTCTTTCGGTCTTGTTTTCCATTTTTATTTACAGGACATCCTACAGCTCCCTAGACAGTACTACTGGGCACTCGCTTTACTATTAATGTTTTTATTTATCTTCCATATGATTGAGTTTGTGTGGGTCTGTTTAATTGCGCATGAGTGAGTGTGTGAAATCAAGAATGAGCCAGTGGGTGAATGAATGAATGTATAAGTGCAAGAATAGTGACAGGATGCATGTATTATGACTGTTGACTTGAGTGCCTAAACTCATCAGTGACCGAAGAATCACTTTCAGTTGTAAGCCAGACCTGTTGCCATTGCCAATGTCTGTCTTTACTTCAAACTCAGCCCCATGAATCAACTTTGAATCAATGATCAAGCATCATTTCATGCCACTTCCTATTTCATAGGCACAAAAAATGTGTACTTTACCTCTATTTTTTTGCCCTCATGCAAAAACTTCAGTGACAGTGTGTCTACATTGTGAATAAATAGAGAAGAAGCAAAAATGTCCCACTATTGATGAGTTCCCTTTTTTGCTTGTGAAGCCTTATGCTATGGCGAGAATCATCATGTTGTGGTCAACAGAGCTTTTCAATTATTGCACCCCTGGTTGGTGGTCAAGGCTTCATATATGAGGTTGCTGTCCAAATTTGTAATTCTTGGTACTCTGCAAGTAATCTTGTGCAGAACACTATATACCTCAATGGTCTGATAACTTATCAATGTATTTTTACATATTAGACTTGTATTACATATATTTTTAAAAAACAGCATACATGTAAGCTGTGCATAAATTGTGAAAAACCTCAACTGCAGGGGGCCAAGTTTTTTACCACATACCAGTGGAGGAAAGTCTTTTCTTTATGTCTGTATCACCATGAGCTATATGTCATTGTTTGGTTTGCTTCACTCGAAACCTGTGACCAAGGCTACGAGCAAAAACCCTTGGAGAAGCTAGCAAAATAAATATCACAGCACTTGCATAGAAGAGTCCGAGTATTCCTTAATTATTGGGGAGTTTGCTCATATATATTGTGGGCTACCGGAGCCTATCCCGGACCACCGCGCAACCAGCCTGGAAACTCCAGAATCTCAGGAGTATATATATATATATCTGCACACAAGGTTGTCCTTAGAAAACGCCACACACGGAGGGGTAAAACACAATACACCACTGGCAGCAGAGTCACAGCGTGCTTCACGCTCTCCCAGTAGATGCCAAACGCGTTCACTGGCTGCAATGCACGAAGGAGGCAGGCTGATTAGGAACACCAATTTTATTCAGTAACAGGTCGAGGAACTTTCAGGTTCATTGGCATTTTACTAAAGGACTATCAAGACCAGAAGGCCAATTGCATACGCCCACTGGGGCGGGACCTATTACTGAATAAAATGTGGGCGTATGTACGCATTGCATTGTGGTTATAGAAGTTCTTAAATCAATATATATATGTGTGTGTGTGTGTGTGTGTGTGTGTGTGTGTATATATTAGGCAGTGTCAGTCGCCACCGTGTAGTTATAGTTAGGTCAGAGTTCCCAAAGAAAGAGTGTTTTTGTTTTGCTAATAACTTTGGTGCCATTTGACAAATCTGTACAAAACTTTCCAAAAACCAACCACCTTAGCCCCTTCCTAGAAAGTTTTGGGGTGATTCGTCAAGAGGGGGGCCAAGAGAAAATGAGGGTGGGTTCAAAAATAATGATTCCACGTGTTAGTTTCTGTAGAAAAGTTCTGTCGCAGCTACAGAAACAAGTATTGGCAAAGCCAATAGGTTTTGCCTAAGCAAGACTTCTTCAATGTTTTTCAGACATGTTGGACATCAGAGCAGGCTTCTATGCAAAATGACTTATAGTAAAAGTAAAACATGCCCTATGACGCCGCTAGCGTTGACTGCATGACAGGGCTTTTTTTTCTTTACTTTAAACCATGCTGCAAAGTAGCGCGGGCTGCTGTTCAACATGGCTATAAATAAAAAAAAATAGAGTGATATGACGCTGCCAGCATTGACCGGTCATAGCGCTTTTTTTCTCTAAGCAATGTTGCACAACAGTCACGCTGCTGTGCAATACATCTAAAATAGTGCCAAGGAAGAAACATAAGAGAGGTGCTGGGTAAGAGGAAGTGAGCAGCAATGGACAGAGGGAAAAGAGGGGGACAAGCAACACCAAGGAGAGAGACGGACTGTAGAGTGCCTGCACTCCTATAGAGTGCATGGCAAACAGTAAAGAAAAAGTGCCTTCAGGAGCACGCAGCCAGTGGAAGGACACTGGCCTCAAACAGCAAGCTGTACTAGGTCCACCCTCCACGGCAGAGAACAACACTCAAGCCCGAGGAAGAAGCAAGAGGCGAATAGGAGAAGCCAACCAATTAGAAGCAAGGAAACAAAAGTGACAGGGAAGTCAACCAATTGTAAGTAATGGGCGGGCTCTAAGCTTGTTTTAAGCTTTTTTTTGTTAACAAAATATTTTATTGACAGCACATGCATGCTGTGAAACCTAGAAACAATTAAATAGAATTATACCAAATTTTGCAAAAAGTTTCAACTTTACTCAGAAAGTGTGCTTTCAATATTTGGTGTGAATCTGCTTGGCCATGAATCTGCATTTAAAAAGGTGCTCAAGGTGCCAATAAAAGGCTTGGAAAAATAGGTATAGCTAGATGGTTGGTTTGCGGAAGTTATGTTATGTTATGTTATATGCATTTGTAACGCGCTCGGCTACTCCAGAGAGTGTCCCGGCGCGGTCACCTGAGCGGATCATGAATCCGAGCTTAAAACAAGAAGGTTTTCAACTTTTTTTTGAAGATACGGGAATCTGAAATGCTACGCAGAGCCAAAGGCAATGTATTCCAGCCTAGGGCCGCCTTACGAACAAGGGAACAACCACCCAGCCTTTGCCGAGAAAAACGTGGAACCTGGACCAATAATTGAGAAGAGGAGCGCAACTGTCTTGTCGGCGCATAGAAAGAGAACCTCTTTTGCAGGTAACTAGGTCCCCGGCCATAAAGGGCATTATGGGCAATTGACAAGACTTTAAATTTGATCCGCGCCTCCATCGGAAGCCAGTGCAAGGAGCACAGATGGAGGCGAACGCTACTCCTCCTGGGAAGATCCAGTAAGAGGCGGGCCGCCGCATTCTGCACCACCTGAAGCTTGTTCAGCAGATAGCTGGGGGTCCCTACATACAGAGCATTAGCGTAGTCCAGGCGAGACAAAATCAGAGCCCGGACCACGGTTTCCCTAGCTGCCATTGGGAGAAGAGGGAGAAACTTCCTCAAAGATTTTAAAATCCCAAAGCAGGACCCCGCCAGCTTCTTGATATGGGTGGCAAAGGTTACATTTTCCTCAAACCATACGCCCAGGTTTTTAGCGGCAGCACCCAACAAGCCCTGGGGGCCACAATAGCTCTCTAAAATTGGAAGGAAATTTCCCATACAAAAGTATTTCGGATTTCTCTTCATTGCATTTTAGCTGGGCCTGCGCCAACCAGCAAAAAACCGAGAGTAGACAGTGTTGAGCAGAGGAAACATCAGCATCGGCACCCTCCCAAGTAAACAAAAGCTGAGTGTCGTCCGCATAGGCAATCACCTTAGTGAAGTCCAGCGGTACCAAAAACTAAGAAAATAAAACTCTCTGATTTGTAGAGGGAGCTTTTTCTCGCATTGCCTT
The DNA here is from genome assembly GCA_963921515.1 of Calotriton arnoldi. Taxonomy (NCBI): domain Eukaryota; kingdom Metazoa; phylum Chordata; class Amphibia; order Caudata; family Salamandridae; genus Calotriton; species Calotriton arnoldi. Next base: position 573,622 of record CAWUFW010007662.1, on the reverse strand, counting down.
TCTCGTACCGCAGTACCTCGCGATCTGATTGGGCATCCGCAACGTGGAAGAAAATGTTGCAACCACTATTACAGGACTCTGTCCTCGTATCCCTGAAAAAAAAATTCTAATTATTGTAAAGGTCAGAGTAGAAATACCAAGATGCCCAAGAGCTGATGACGTGGACCCAGAGGAATCCCCAAGAGACCAAAAGTTTAAAAAAAATATTCAAGCCGCTGCGGGACCCCGTGCTGCACTCCTGTGAGGGCAACCGCTCAAGCTTCATCCCTATGGTACCGTGAAGCTTCCACTATCGCAAAAGAAAGTTAGAAAAAAAATAATAAAACCAAATGTGGGTTGGGCATCCATAAGGGTTGGCTGCCTGTGGAGTGATGGGCACATGCTTGGCGGGAGGCCAGGACTTGCAGCCATTCCCCTGCTGCACACAGCCAAAAAGGCCAGCTGTGCGCAGCAGGGTGTTGGCCGTTTGCGGGGTTGGGTGTGGGGCCTGGACGGAGGCCCAGCAGCCATCCCTGCCGCAGACACACACCTCTAATGAAGGGTGGTCATACACAGTGAGGAGTTGGCCACCAGAAGGGGGCTGGGTGTAGCGGGGTGATGCCTGCACCGGGCGGGGTTAGTGTACTTCTCATTAGAATCGCCATACATTTAATGGAAGCAACCTAATCCTTTCTAGCATAGATGGTCTATTTTAATGAGACAATGTCATCTTTTTCTCAACATCGCTGATATATTTTTTACTAACATAGTTTTAAAACATCTTGACAAGAATACTATTGTTTTCGCAAAAAGCAGTCTTTAATTTATAAAATAATAACTGCTGGGGCCCAAAGTTTTGTTCAGAAGCCCACAGCCAGTGCTCTCAAATGTGCTATTAAAATTCAGGAAGGTGGTGGGATCAGTAGTGAATACCAAGGCTGTGTAGTCTTGATTCCACCTCATTCCTCTTTATTTCACCACCAGATGCCTCTATATCCCACTTTTTCAGCTTATTTGTCATCCCTACATTCTCCCTTTGCCACAGTTTTTCGTCTTTTTCTTCACCCTTTTCCCCCTTTTGAGTTTTACTCTATCTTGCTCCACATCAAAGTCAGCTGAGAAAAAATAAGTGCCATTCTCCAAAAAGGAGTGCCGGTGAGCCCCCTCTACAGTCACCAGTTAAAATTAAGCACTGCCCACAACAGTAATAACATTTTTAAAAGGGTTGCTTTCATAGCAATGTCTCAGTAGTAACGTTGCTAAGCAGAGCTACAACGATTTTAAAATTGCAATACTAGCCCTTGTGAAAGAACTGCACATTTTAAAAGATTTCTCTCACAGTCTCAGCAGTACTACAGTACACTCGGTCGTAAAGTGTCAGCACTTCTCAGTAGGACTCCACTGCTTTTAATGACAAACTACCAGCAATTCTAGGCACTGCTACAAATATTTGAATGGGAGAGTCCCAACATTTCTAAGCATGACTGCAATACCTTTAATGACAAAGTACCATCATTTCTCAAAAGAACTACAATATGTTTAACATGACAGTACTAGAACTTATCAGCAGGATTCCAGTACTTTTAATGGACGGTACTAGCACTTCTGTGCTTGGCTGCTATACTTTTTATGGGAGAGTACCGACACTTATCAGCATGACAGCCAATACTTTTAACGGAAAAGTAACATCATTTGTCAGAAGGTCTACAATACTTTTAAAATGACAGTACCAGATTTTATCAGCAGGATTCAACTACTTCTAATGGAAAATATCAGCACTTCTCTGTGCATCTGCTGTACTTTTAATGGAAGAGCACCAGCACTTCTCAGCATGAGTGAAATACTTTGAATGGGAAAGTATTGTAACGTCTTGGAAGAACTACAGTAATTTTAAGATGCCAGTTCTATGACTGATCAGCTGGAGTTCAGTACTTTGGACTGAAAGTACCAGCACTTTTGTGTGTGGCAGCTATACTCTTAATGGGAGAGGACCAGCACTTCTCAGCAGCCTAAGTCATCTCTTGAGGGAGTAGCGGCACACCTCGACATGGCTGCAACTTTTTTGATGGTAGAAGCTAAAGCGCCTCAACAGGGCAGCTGCACTATTAATATGATATGGCTAGCACATCTTAGCAAGAATTAAACATTTTAATATTACAGTACCAGTAGTCCTAAAAAGTATACTACGCTATATTTAATGGGACAGTACCGCTACATGTGAGTGGCACTGAAATACTTTGAAGCAGTGAAATGCTTAATGGCATACTAGCCCTGCTGAAAAGTGCCTTACATTGGAGAGAACAAGCACTTCACAGCAGGACTGATATACTTGCTTTGAGTAACAGAGGAGAGGTGCTGCACATGTAATGGGACAGGGCCATCGCACACCAGTGAGACTGAGATACTTTAAAGAACTGGTACATCTTTGCTAAAAGAGTATCACCGCTGTTCAGCAGCACTGCTGATTGTTTAATAGGAGAGTACTAGCACAATTCAGCAGGACTACTATTAAATACAAGAGTATGAGTACTTCTCAACAGGGCTGGTATGCCTTTAATAAGAGAGTGCCAACACTACTCACAGAACTGCTATCACTTTGCTAGGAGATTACTAGCACTACTCAGCAGGGCTACTATAACTTTAAAAGGAAAGTACCAGCACTACTCAGCAGGGCTACTATCACTTTAAAAGGAGAGTACTAGCACGACTCAACAGAACTTCTGTCACTTTGCTAGGAGAGTACTAGCAAATACTCAGCAGGGCTACTATCACTTTGCAAGAAGAGTACTAGCACTACTCAGCAGGGATACTATCGCTTTAAAATGAGAGTACCAGCACTACTCAGCAGGGCTACTATCACTTTTAGATGAGAGTACCAGCACTACTCAGCAGGGCTACTATCACTTTAAAATGCGAGTACCAGCACTACTCAGCAGGGATACTATCACTTTAAAATGAGAGTACCAGCACTACTCAGCAGGGATACTATCACTTTAAAATGAGAGTACCAGCACTACTCAGCAGGGCTACTATCACTTTAAAATGAGAGTACCAGCACTACTCAGCAGGGATACTATCACTTTATGATGAGAGTACCAGCACTATTCAGCAGGGCTACTATCACTTTACAATGAGAGTACCAGCACTACTCAGCAGGGCTACTATCACTTTAAAATGAGAGTACCAGCACTACTCAGCAGGGCTACTTTCACTTTAAAATGAGAGTACTAGCACAACTTAGCAGGGCTACTATCACTTTACAATGAGAGTACCAGCACTACTCAGCAGGGATACTATCACTTTAAAATGATAGTACCAGCACTACTCAGCAGGGATACTATCACTTTAAAATGAGAGTACCAGCACTACTCAGCAGGGATACTATCATTTTAAAATGAGAGTACCGCCACTACTCAGCAGGGATACTATCACTTTATGATGAGAGTACCAGCACTACTCAGCAGGGCTACTATCACTTTACAATGAGAGTACCAGCACTACTCAGCAGGGCTGCTATCACTTTAAAATGAGAGTACCACCACTACTCAGCAGGGCTACTATCACTTTTAGATGAGAGTACCAGCACTATTCAGCAGGGCTACTATCACTTTACAATGAGAGTACCAGCACTACTCAGCAGGGCTACTATCACTTTAAAATGAGAGTACTAGCACAACTTAGCAGGGCTACTATCACTTTACAATGAGAGTACCAGCACTACTCAGCAGGGATACTATCACTTTAAAATGAGAGTACCAGCACTACTCAGCAGGGATACTATCACTTTATGATGAGAGTACCAGCACTATTCAGCAGGGCTACTATCACTTTACAATGAGAGTACCAGCACTACTCAGCAGGGCTACTATCACTTTAAAATGAGAGTACCAGCACTACTCAGCAGGGCTACTTTCACTTTAAAATGAGAGTACTAGCACAACTAAGCAGGGCTACTATCACTTTACAATGAGAGTACCAGCACTACTCAGCAGGGATACTATCACTTTAAAATGAGAGTACCAGCACTACTCAGCAGGGCTACTATCACTTTTAGATGAGAGTACCAGCACTACTCAGCAGGGCTACTATCACTTTAAAATGCGAGTACCAGCACTACTCAGCAGGGATACTATCACTTTAAAATGAGAGTACCAGCACTACTCAGCAGGGATACTATCACTTTAAAATGAGAGTACCAGCACTACTCAGCAGGGCTACTATCACTTTAAAATGAGAGTACCAGCACTACTCAGCAGGGATACTATCACTTTATGATGAGAGTACCAGCACTATTCAGCAGGGCTACTATCACTTTACAATGAGAGTACCAGCACTACTCAGCAGGGCTACTATCACTTTAAAATGAGAGTACCAGCACTACTCAGCAGGGCTACTTTCACTTTAAAATGAGAGTACTAGCACAACTTAGCAGGGCTACTATCACTTTACAATGAGAGTACCAGCACTACTCAGCAGGGATACTATCACTTTAAAATGATAGTACCAGCACTACTCAGCAGGGATACTATCACTTTAAAATGAGAGTACCAGCACTACTCAGCAGGGATACTATCATTTTAAAATGAGAGTACCGCCACTACTCAGCAGGGATACTATCACTTTATGATGAGAGTACCAGCACTACTCAGCAGGGCTACTATCACTTTACAATGAGAGTACCAGCACTACTCAGCAGGGCTGCTATCACTTTAAAATGAGAGTACCACCACTACTCAGCAGGGCTACTATCACTTTTAGATGAGAGTACCAGCACTATTCAGCAGGGCTACTATCACTTTACAATGAGAGTACCAGCACTACTCAGCAGGGCTACTATCACTTTAAAATGAGAGTACTAGCACAACTTAGCAGGGCTACTATCACTTTACAATGAGAGTACCAGCACTACTCAGCAGGGATACTATCACTTTAAAATGAGAGTACCAGCACTACTCAGCAGGGATACTATCACTTTAAAATGAGAGTACCAGCACTAATCAGCAGGGATACTATCACTTTTAAATGAGAGTACCAGCACTACTCAGCAGGGCTACTATCACTTTAAAATGAGAGTACCAGCACTACTCAGCAGGGCTACTATCACTTTAAAATGAGAGTACTAGCACAACTTAGCAGGGCTACTATCACTTTACAATGAGAGTACCAGCACTACTCAGCCGGGCTGCTATCATTTTACAATGAGAGTACCAGCACTACTCAGCAGGGATACTATCGCTTTAAAATGAGAGTACCAGCACTACTCAGCAGGGATACTATCGCTTTAAAATGAGAGTACCAGCACTACTCAGCAGGGATACTATCGCTTTAAAATTAGAGTACCAGCACTACTCAGCAGGGATACTATCACTTTAAAATGAGAGTACCAGCACTACTCAGCATGGCTGCTATCACTTTGCTAGGAGAGTACCAGCACTACTCAGCAGGGCTACTATCACTTTAAAAGGAGAGTATCAGCAGAACTTCTGTCACTTTGCTAGGAGAGTACCAGCACTACTCAGCAGGGATACTATCACTTTAAAATGAGAGTACCAGCACTACGCAGCAGGGATACTATCATTTTAAAATGAGAGTACCAGCACTACTCAGCAGGGATACTATCACTTTATGATGAGAGTACCAGCACTACTCAGCAGGGCTACTCTCACTTTACAATGAGAGTACCAGCACTACTCAGCAGGGCTGCTATCACTTTAAAATGAGAGTACCAGCACTACTCAGCAGGGCTACTATCACTTTTAGATGAGAGTACCAGCACTATTCAGCAGGGCTACTATCACTTTACAATGAGAGTACCAGCACTACTCAGCAGGGCTACTATCACTTTAAAATGAGAGTACCAGCACTACTCAGCAGGGCTACTATCACTTTAAAATGAGAGTACTAGCACAACTTAGCAGGGCTACTATCACTTTACAATGAGAGTACCAGCACTACTCAGCAGGGATACTATCACTTTAAAATGAGAGTACCAGCACTACTCAGCAGGGATACTATCACTTTAAAATGAGAGTACCAGCACTACTCAGCAGGGATACTATCACTTTAAAATGAGAGTACCAGCACTACTCAGCAGGGCTACTATCACTTTAAAATGAGAGTACTAGCACAACTTAGCAGGGCTACTATCACTTTACAATGAGAGTACCAGCACTACTCAGCCGGGCTGCTATCACTTTACAATGAGAGTACCAGCACTACTCAGCAGGGATACTATCGATTTAAAATGAGAGTACCAGCACTACTCAGCAGGGATACTATCACTTTAAAATGAGAGTACCAGCACTACTCAGCAGGGATACTATCACTTTATGATGAGAGTACCAGCACTATTCAGCAGGGCTACTATCACTTTACAATGAGAGTACCAGCACTACTCAGCAGGGCTACTATCACTTTAAAATGAGAGTACCAGCACTACTCAGCAGGGCTACTTTCACTTTAAAATGAGAGTACCAGCACTACTCAGCAGGGATACTATCACTTTAAAATGAGAGTACCAGCACTACTCAGCAGGGATACTATCACTTTAAAATGAGAGTACCAGCACTACTCAGCAGGGCTACTATCACTTTAAAATGAGAGTACCAGCACTACTCAGCAGGGCTACTATCACTTTAAAATGAGAGTACCGCCACTACTCAGCAGGGATACTATCACTTTATGATGAGAGTACCAGCACTACTCAGCAGGGCTACTATCACTTTACAATGAGAGTACCAGCACTACTCAGCAGGGCTGCTATCACTTTAAAATGAGAGTACCAGCACTACTCAGCAGGGCTACTATCACTTTTAGATGAGAGTACCAGCACTATTCAGCAGGGCTACTATCACTTTACAATGAGAGTACCAGCACTACTCAGCAGGGCTACTATCACTTTAAAATGAGAGTACCAGCACTACTCAGCAGGGCTACTATCACTTTAAAATGAGAGTACTAGCACAACTTAGCAGGGCTACTATCACTTTACAATGAGAGTACCAGCACTACTCAGCAGGGATACTATCACTTTAAAATGAGAGTACCAGCACTACTCAGCAGGGATACTATCACTTTAAAATGAGAGTACCAGCACTACTCAGCAGGGATACTATCACTTTAAAATGAGAGTACCAGCACTACTCAGCAGGGCTACTATCACTTTAAAATGAGAGTACTAGCACAACTTAGCAGGGCTACTATCACTTTACAATGAGAGTACCAGCACTACTCAGCCGGGCTGCTATCACTTTACAATGAGAGTACCAGCACTACTCAGCAGGGATACTATTGCTTTAAAATGAGAGTACCAGCACTACTCAGCAGGGATACTATCGCTTTAAAATGAGAGTACCAGCACTACTCAGCAGGGATACTATCGCTTTAAAATGAGAGTACCAGCACTACTCAGCAGGGATACTATCACTTTAAAATGAAAGTACCAGCACTACTCAGCATGGCTGCTATCACTTTGCTAGGAGAGTACCAGCACTACTCAGCAGGGCTACTATCACTTTAAAAGGAGAGTATCAGCAGAACTTCTGTCACTTTGCTAGGAGAGTACCAGCACTACTCAGCAGGGATACTATCACTTTAAAATAAGAGTGCCAGCACTACCAGCACTACTCAGCAGGGCTAATATCACTTTAAAAGGAGAGTATCAGCAGTACTCAGCAGACCTTCTGTCACTTTGCTAGGAGAGTACCAGCACTACTCAGCAGGGATAGTATCACTTTAAAAGGAGACTACCAGCACTACTCAGCAGGGCTGCTATCACTTTGCTAGGAGAGTAGGAGCACTTCACAGCAGAGCTGCTATACTTGTATTTATTTATTTATTCATTTATTTATAAAGTTTTGTATAGCGCGAACATGACCCAGGAGGGTATCAGAGCGCTTCACAGTAGGGGTAAGTAGGATACAAAAAGTGGGACAAGAGCAATCGTTACAATTAGGTTCAAGACGAGAGCACGATATTGGCGCGATTCAGAGCATTTAAAAACAAGTCCGGACGGATCCAATAATAGAGAAGAACAGGCAATGTACACAGTACCAGTAAGATCATAGACTGCCAATACTATTAATCACTGGATTACACAAATGTAAAAGACAACAATCAGGTAATGGAGAAAAACATTCCATAAATAACATACAAAGATGTTTAGTGGCCTGCTCACACTGTTAATCCCAGGAGTAAAACTGTGTAACGGACAGTCAGAGCATCAGAGAAGAGGGCAGTATTGAAGCAGCTGAGCCAAGGACTTTAGGGAAGGAACTTCAGCATTAGGATTTTTTTTCACTTCTTTTTTTAAGGAAGCAGTGGATGGGATTCGACGGAATTCAGGTGGAAGGGAGTTCCAGATCTTCGGGGCCATGCCAGAGAATGCTCTGTTACTCGTTCTCTTTTTGTGGAAGACTTGAGGTTTCAGGAGCAGTGAGTTTGCACTACGAGACGGACGGCCACCCCCTGATAATTCTAATTTGTGAGCCAGATAGACGGGTGTCTTGAATTACAGTGCTTTGTGAGTCAAGCAAGCGATCTTTAGTTGTATTCTAGCTTCGTAAGGTAGCCAGTTTAGGGATTTTAAGGCTGGGGATATGTGATCATTTCTTTTTGTACCAGTAATCAATCTGGCTGCGGCATTAATGGAAGCCGTAAGTGGAGCCAAGCTTTGTTTGGGGAGACCACAGAGCGTGGAACTACCACAGTCTAGCCTTGGCAATACTAGAGCTTGAACCGCCCATTTGAAGTCTTCCTGTGGAAGGAATGGTTTGAGATTCCTTTGTAGTCTCATCTGGTGTTTAGCACCCTTTGTTGCATTGCTGATATGATTCTGCATGTTCAGGTGCCTGTCTAGGGTGATTCCTAGAAATTTAGCAGACTCGATAATGTGGGGGGAGCAGTTGAAGGCTGAAAGATGATGCATCCAGAGGTCAATCTTGGGGGTGTTGTTAGGGGGAGCAATGAGAAGGTATTCTGTTTTGGAAGTGTTGAGCATGAGGTAGTTTTCAGTGAGCCAGTTTTGGGTGTTCATCAAGATGGATTTGAGTGAAATTAAGTCTTCCAGGGAGGAGACTTTCAAATAAAGTTGGGTGTCATCCGCGTACATGTGAAAGAGAATGTTCACGGATTTCAGGGCATTAGCTAAAGGTTCCAAGAATAAATTGAAGAGTATGGGTGAGAGGGCGGACCCTTGAGGAACCCCCATCAAGACTGTAGACGGCTGAGATAGGGATTGATTCACTTTGACTCTTTGAGATCTGTTGTGGAGAAAGGAAGAGAACCATTGCAAAACCACACCTGATAGATCCATCCTGTGTTGTAGCGTGGAAAGTAATTTGCTGTGGTTAACAGTGTCGAAGGCAAAAGATAGGTAAAGGAGAATTAGGAGGCAGGATTCATTTTGGTCTCACATCTTTAAAATGTCATCCAAGATGTAAGTGAGTGCAGATTCTGTGCTGTGGCCTCTCTGAAAGCCTGATTGATGTTGTTCTAACAGTTGGAATTTCTCAATGTGAACACAGAGTTGAGATTGCACACACTTTTCTAAACGTTTCGCCAGCGTGGGGATGTTGGAGATAGGACGGAAGTTATTCAGATCAGAACTGTCTGCGTATGGTTTTTTTAGAATGGGGGATACTTGCACTGCTTTTAGGCAGCCGGGTATCATGCCTTGCAATGGTGAAGCGTTAGCAATCTTTGCCCAACTGGGTAGGATGGCAGCCTTAATTTCTTTGAATATGGGAGAAGGTAGAGGGTCATTGAAGTGGTTGGATGGTTTGATCGCAAGAAGAGTGTTGTAGATGTCATTTTCACTGAGGGGTGTAAAGGTGTGCGAAGAGGCATTGTTCTTGGGTCTAGTGCTAGGGGGGACGGGCAACTCCTGGTGGTTAGGTGGAGCAGTGCGTCCAGAATTTGGAAGAAGAGCCCTTTTGAATTCAAGATCGATATTGATGCTTGCCGTTTTTCCGACAAAGAAGGTGGCCAATTCGTCGCAAGTAGGAGTGCCTTCGCCAGGGTCAGGGCGGATGGGCGCTTTGATCGATTGTTGATTAACAATTTCGAAAAGTTTCTTGGGACGGTTTATGGCTTGATTAAGTTGAGATCTGAAGAAGTGGGCTTTTGCACTCTTGATTTTCTTGTATTGAGTAACAGAGCTGTTATACATGTAAAGGGGCAGTAACATCACATGTCAGTGTGACTTCAGTACTTTTACAGAGTAAGCCTCTGCGTGTCTCAGCAAGGCTGCTATATCTTTAATAGACAAATACCAGCATTTCTCAGCTGGGCTGCTATACTCTTACTAGAAGAGTGTCAGCACTTCACAGCATGGCTGCTATACTTGGAATAAGAAACAGGCAGTGTATATTTAATGGCACAGCATCATCACGTGCCAGTGGGACTGAAATACTTTTAAGGAAAGAGTACCTGCACTTCTAGCTAGTCGGCAGCACTGCTATACCTTTAATTGTAGAGGACTGGCACTTCTTAGCAGGACTGCTATTTAATATGAGAAACCAGCATTTCTCAGCAGTACTGCAATACCTTTAATAGGAGAGTGTCAGCACTTCACAGCAGGACTGCTGTATTTGAAATGAGAAACTGAGGTGCTGTACTTGTAATGAGACACCACCATCATACGTCAGTGAGACTGAAATACTTTTAAGGAGTGGGTCCCTGCATCTCCCAGTAGTGCTGGCATACATTGAATAGGAGAGTGTCTGCACTTCTAAGCAAGGCTTGCATACCTTTAATAAAAAAATAAACAGCACTTCTCAGCAGAGCTCCTGTACCATTAATACGAGAGCGCCTGTGCCTCTCAGCAGGGTTGCTCTCCCTTTAAGTACTAGCACTATTCATTAGGGCTGCAATTTAATATGAGAGCACCAGTGCTTCACAGCACGGCTGCTACGCCTTTAATACGGGAGTATCTGTACTCTTCAGGAGGGCTGATATCCCTTCAACAGGAGAGGACTAGCCCTACGTTCATTGATTGAGTGATAGCACTTCACAACAGTGGTGCAATAGCAGGCATAGCTATCAACAGTGCAACATGTGCAGTGACACCAGGGCCCACTTCATAAACTGGTGGCTTATCATTATCAAACCAGGTTATGGGGTCCCAATTTCATTTTTTGCATCAGGTCTCACGGCACCTTTTCTACACAAATGTGCAACATTGTTAACAGAAGGAAGCGGGTGCCTTGAAACAGGTAATGCCCCCCCCCCCTCGCCCCCTTATTCCTGCTTGTAACATAATTAACATTTATGAACACAAAATGAACCCGCTGGTAAGTCTATTAGCGAGTTATTGCACCTGTGTCTACGAACTTTGTGCAATGCCCTCTGTGCACCCTGAGAGTATCTGGATAAATTCCCAGCACCTAGACCCCGCCCTTATTTCGAATGTCGATAAAGTGAGTACCATTAAGTGTGTAATAGCGGCACGCGTTGTTTACAGAGCCGCGGAGCTGCTAGACTGTTGTAGGAAACTCAACATAAAAACCACACAATTAAAAGTTCTATCTAAGATGTACGCAATTGAAAGATGAGAAATTTGGTGTACATTCTAACACATTGTAAATATAGCAAGATGGCCTGTTGGGTTAAAGAAAATGCTACAGGCACAGAACCGTGCCAGCCATCAGGTGGGAGCAACCAGCCTTATCAATAAAATGAGCGCCGTTTATTTTGGGCAAAAGAAACACCGTTATTAGTGACCCTGTGCGGCGCGCTCCGTCCGAGACAGGAAACTCTAGTAACATAGTTTCTAGTGACAGCGCACCTGCTGCGCATACCTGTCTGTGGCCTGGAATTCGTCGTTCACATTTAACTTGCTTGACTTCTTTCTTCTTCACCAGATCGATAACTGACCACATGACTGAATTCCATTATGATATTCTTTCGAAGAGAGGCAAACTGGACTCGGAAGCAGCACTCGCCACCTTCTGTCAAAAGTTATGCCCTATAAACTTCTGAAAGAAAGCCGACTACTCGAGTCATGGCCAGATGGCGCGAGATAAGGGGAAAGACGAACTAAAATGATAGTGCCTAGATTCTGTCACTTCATTTCTAAGAGTTACATACGCAGAATACACAGCGGCGCGCGCGTCTTACCTTCCGCGCTGTTTGCCGCAGACAACAGGCTGCAGAGCAGCGCCAGGAAGAGCGCCGGGGCTTTCATCATCAGTGTACCTGAGGCCGGTCAGTGCAGGAAGCAGGTTCAATGACGCGCTGCAGTGTAGTGCGCGAGCCCTCTCGGCTGACTTTATAAGAGCTTGGACGGCCCTGTTAGATGCCAAGGTGAGCTCCTCCTCCAGCCGCGGCTATTTCCTCCCCCCGCGGCGAGGCCGGTGTCCGGTGAGAACATCTCTGAAGGGGCTCCACAGCGAGTGTCGCTCACATTCCTTCCACTTCCGATAAGCACGTATACATAAATCCATCAGGGCGCTGGCACCTCGTGCCCTGTCAGCTTTGTACTGTACTTCCCAGCACCAGGAGAGATCTCTGCCACCTTCATGGTTCAAAGACCGAAGGACGACATCCCAGGCGTCTCGCCCGAGACAGCACCATGAGGGACTTATCTGGGCTCCCATGAGCCTGAGTGACTTTTGTAGTACTACTAATAAAAGCTGGCTCCCTCTTTGGAGTTACGTAAATGTCCGTTTCTACAGCGTTCGCGTCTCCACTTGGCTGCCACACAGCTTCAAGCGCTTCGTAGCGCTGTGAATTAAAGATGCTACCACTACCCCTTACAAGGGGTATGTGGCCGGTATAAGCTCTCAAATCTAATGGCTGACTGGAATCTAAATTCTCAGAATGGCTCAGCGAGTTAAACTCTAGCTGCTGTAGGAGATGAGTTCGAATACTTTGAAAACCAACTCAGCCTTCCATCCTTCTCAGGTCGATAATTTGGGTGTCATGAAATGAGATCCGTCACCTAAAAGAGGCAGCACTGTTGCACGACGCGGTATATAAAAATACGTCATTATTTAGAAATTCATACTAATATCAACGAATTTTCTGGTGAGCAGGTGTGACTGGGGTTGTCTCTGCCGAAATAAAATATCACTTGTAAGTGTTAGGAACCGTGCTTCGAAATGGAGGCAGCTCAGTGAGTTGATGGTCAGGGTGTAACAAAGGCTCGCGGTGTCCGTCTGAGTTCCTTTGGACCTGGGGGGAGCAGTGGCGTAACAATAGCCCCCGCGGTGCGGGAGGGGGCGAGCTCCAGGGGGGGCCCTCCAGCACTGAACACGATGAGCCTGAGAGCTCGTGATTGGGTCCGGAGCGTGGGGACCCCTCCATGTACTTTGCAGCCCCCCGCATGTTTCGTTACGCCACTTGGGGGCGGGAGACCTGCAGGGGGTACACCCGGATAGAAGGGTCCCCTGCGGTCCAGGTGATAGCCGTCCTTCCTTATAATGATTTCCGCCTGCCGGAATGTTTGCACTCACACACGTTCCTCTTCGGAGGGTGTCTTTATTTAGTTATTTGAGATATTTGACATATCAGGAACTGGATTCAAAGCGCAGAAAACATTTAACTGTAGCATTTACACCGGTGGGACATTCACAGAATGGAGTCCAATACACCTTAAAACCAAGCAGACAACATCTAACAAAGAAACGCCCATTGTCGGTGATTGTTAGTGACGGGTAAAGAGAACTGTTGACTGACTCGTCAATGGATGGCCCCTTTAAATAGGAGAATAGTATTGTGTGTGTAGGGTCCGGCTGACCTCAAAACACAGGATGCGATGGCAGGGGGTAGCCGGGAGCGCCTACAGTACTCCTTAGAGCTCCAACTTATGCGGCACACATTTACAAACGCTTTATATTGTATACTTGCACGCCTTTTCTTGTTGTGGCTCATACTTACAATTGGATGAACAGGGAGATGAAACGATTTGCCCAGAATCACTCGATTTTTTTGTCAAGTGCTCTCTGGGCGAGTGTGAGCCATTTATTCTCCAGAACACATCGCCTCCCTCTGCCATGTATCTGATATATATTTGTAATGTGATTTCTTATCCCCCGCGAGCTCCGGAGCTGTTTCTGGGCGGCCCGATTGTCTTCTTTTTATAGCGCTTCAAACCAGTGGCGAGGTTCTGTAGCGCTCTGATTGGCATTAGGTTCCTGAGCGCCATAAGTTTTATTATAACGAATCTTGTCTGCCGCCCGTATAATAACTCACTGTAACTTCAGATTTACTAGGTGCCATCCTGACTACCCTTTCTCACAATCTCAGACCGACACATTCATAGTATTGGTTGAGGTTTTTACAAAAGGGTCATATTATAGCGAGGTTTTTATAAATGGATCATTTTATGGCGAGGTTTTTATGAATGGATCATTTTATGGCGAGGTCTTTATGAATGGATGCCTAATCTCTAGTCTTCGCACAGTCTGATTTCTTGTAGCCTCAGCAGATATATCTTCTGTTGCCTTACCTGTTAAAAAGGAACAGAAACTGTTTTTTCCAGTTGGTTTGATACAGGTTAATCGAGACCGTAAGTTTTTCGAAAAGGGGGGCGAGCGGCAGAAAAAGCCCTTCTCTTTACCGAACCCCCGGCTCACTAACAAGCCCCAACCATACGCATTCTCGAACGTTCCTTGGCTTGATGACGTCAGCTGAGAATTATTGAGGCATCATTCACTGGAAGGTCCCTCTATGAGCTCAGGTAAAGAGAGAGATGCTCGAGGCACGCTCGGCAAAATTAAAAACGTATCAATTAAAAACACTTACAAATCTTACATGCATCAAAAACCCGGGGCGTAGGAGCGGGACAATTCGACGTAAAAATATCAGAAATTTGGTGACATTGGTGACGGATGGCTCTGCACCGAGAGTGAGTAAGATTGGGTAAGACACTCGTCAGCAGCAATGACAGCAACAAAGACGAAACCATTCTGAGGAATTGCATCCTTCTGGAAAAATGCCTCATTGCCCAATTCCTCAAACATTTAATTGACCAACTCTAGGGATCATGTGAGCGAGGGTTGACTTGTCAGGACGTGATCCCGCTGTCTACCAGCCTGTCTGGGATTTACACATTCGTTTTGGGCCGTCCCAAAACGAGGAAAGCATAAAAATGTCAATGTTTTCCAGGCTCCTATGATCAGTCTAAGCTCCGCCCCAATCATTGCCCGACATAAAATAATTCTAAGATGTTTTTCATATAGTGCTAAATAACGTACATCTGCCATTTCGAAGCGCTGTAAATAACATACTTCCCAATTAACCTATTTATCCAAAGCGTAAGGATGGAATTCTTAGTCTGCCTTGCAGGGCTCAGGGCCGGGACAGGCCTTTAAGTTACCATGGGTTTATTGAGGCATTGAAGGGGGGATATGGGGGTATTGTGTGTGTGTGGGAGAGGGGGGGGGGGGTTGAGGTGGAACCAGTGGAGGCTGGGTTTGGATGCTCAGACGCTGCTTGTGCCTCTGTCGCCTTCCCCAGCTCCCACCACCGGTTAAGTGCAGGAGGCTTCAGAAGAGAGGGATGAGAAGGGAGCGAGAGATCAGAGAGGGTTAAGAGAGAGAAGGTAAGAGAGAGAGAGAGGATAGAAAGAGACAGACAGAGCATGGAGATGAAAGGTGCAGGGCTGCTTTGAGCCAGTGGCGTAGCTAGACCTCCTGCCACCCTGGGCGGCCTGTAAGTTTGCCACCCGGTGCAGGGTAAGAGCGGGCGAGGAGTGGCCGCAGCCGACGGACGACTTGTGTTGGGTGGGGTGGGGGGTGGGGGGGGGGGGTGTTGGCGGCCGACGGATGACTTGTTCTCGGGGGATGGTGGTAGTCGACAGACATGACTTGCCGCCCCCAAAAAGAGTGCTGCCCGGGGCAGATCTCCCCACCCCCACTCCCCAGTTACGCCACTGGTTTGAGCATTGTTAACAGGGCTGCTTTTGGTTCCCCAGACCGACCCTGGCTGGTATTCAAGCTCATGGCTTTCTGAAAACTGCATTTGCCAATAGTTCAGCTCACTGAGCCACCCTCCGAGCCAAGATGCCCTGATCCATGCCAGATTATTAGCATAATCATTTATATGTAAATGATTCCCATTCAGATGAATTCTATGGAAGAAGCACGGAGGCAACAGGTTAGAGCTCCTGTGACCTCAACTGACAGAAAGATATAAGGCACAACCTAATGCTTTGTGAAAAGGTCTGTGGGTTAACCCCCACCACTACTACCACCCTCGCCCCTCTAGAACCGAATTGCATACTGAGAGAGTAGTAATTGTATTCTCACATGCTGTCCTCCTAGTAGTGGAGTGGTAGGGAGGCCAATCGGCCGCAATTCTACACTGTGGACTGCAGATGTGGGGCTGGGTGCATTGACCCTGAGTAAACGCCGTCCACCCTTGCCACCCGGAGGCTCTTCACCTCAAGCAAATGCCCCCAGGCTGGAGATCTAGTATAGTCCAGGGGGACTGTGATCAGTCACAAGCCTGTCTGCAATCATTGGCTGCATCCTGGGTATGAGGGAGGCTCCGGTCCGAAGACACGAGCAGGCCACCAGTAGGTGGTCTGATTAGGTCGGCCGGAGAGCACGGGGCAGCTGTCATGAAAATATATAGCTCTTACCAGCCGCAAACATGGCACCAACTTGGAAAGGGCTAACTACCTGCGACAAGTATTATAGCGTGCCGACGCCCCTGGAAGAAGGACTGCATACTCTACACTCCATTTTCTGCTGGCACCACATTGACAGACTATATGAACTAGGAAACCTTAAAATGCAGGGACAAAGTGGCATACACAAGATGAATACTATGACACTTCTGCCGAGACAGGTCTTTGTCCCCGTAAAATCAGACTGGTGACCAACCACATATCGTTACTTCTATATGATACTGGCTGGGTACATAGAGCCAGGACTATTAGATGTATCGGGGCTTCACATCTTGGGTCAAAAGGGACAGCACAGACCATATACTCGCTTCTTAATGTGAAAAAGCCACTTTATTGAAGACAGGTGCACATCACAATAAATTCACCCTTGGCCTTAGCCTCATAAAACTAGACCTCGCTATACAGTACTTCACCTAACCTCCCCCTACCCCCTACCCCTACATTTTCAGCCCCTCCTTAACATCCTTATCTTGCAATTGCAAGTCCTCCAGTGACATTGAACTGTCAACCTTTACATCGACAAACACTTTAATCTAGATCTATTATCATCTAACTATCTATGTATCCTAACTCTTAACTTAACTTTTTCTTCCTCCAGGTTTAACTTCAGTACCACCCGCCATTGTCCTGCTTCCTCTCTGTTCACCACCATCATCTTAATGTATAACCATGGCAAGTGAAACTGCCCCGCCACTCAGAAAAGGCCTATCTCATACGCCTCCTCTTCTGAACCCCCCCTCTAGGAACCTCTCTTTACTCCGTTCCCCGTCAGTGCTGACTCAAGCGCTTCTCTGATCTGAACCAGGTAGAGCTGCATCCCATACTTTGATAAATGGACCCCATCCCCTCTGAAAAAATATGGTGCATCGAGTCTCAGCTCAGGATGCTCCACCCCATCAAACCTTTCCTCCCTGCAAAAAACCCTCATATCCCTGTTGATCTCTCGGCGGGCTTTGTCGATGGCGGCTGGCTTAGCCACCCCCTCCAGTGTTGCAGAGGAACACATTCCGTCCATATCACAAATGTGCCTGCCCACTGCCTCCTAATCTCCAACATGTCCCTCTTCATCTCCTTTAACAGGGCAAGGCCCCTACAAACCACTAAGTCAGTTCACCTAGATGTAACACAAGAATGTCAAGACATTTGCGCCTACGCATAAGTTTATTCAAACATGGTAACAATTCCTGCCCCTTTATACCACCTTTTCCATGCCACTTTACTGTAGACAGCTTGTTATCCAGCCCAAGGTTGCCGTCATGACCCTTCTGTAGCACTTGTCTTTCAGCCCATTCTGTAAATGAATATCCCATGATCCATATCGACAAATTAATTGCTTCCAGCCCAGCTTCTGCACTTGTAAAGAACACAAATGTGAGATACCGCACTGACACCATTCATAAACCCCCTGCCTGTACCTTGAGCACATAAGGCAGGTAGCAGTCTGACGACCAGCGTCACAACTGCATAATGCTCTCCCTACCAGAACCCCTCTGCACAACCTCTGTGGCGGCACCAATTCGAAGAATGTGTTCCAAAGTCCCCTGGGTGTTCCCTGATGCTTGCCAATGCCTTTTGCAAGACCCAAAGCAACTGATAAGCAGTCACCTGCGCCCCATGTACATGACAAAAAACTTCCCCCCTTTCAAACCCACTCACTTCCCTCCATTCTGCACCCCACTGCACCGGGCACATGTACCGGGCCGGGAACACTGAGAGCACCGGGAGCTGAACTGTCTTTCCCAGCGCCCTTTGATCTGTCTTGGATTGTCCGATGCACAGCTCTAAACCACCTACCACATGCGCTATGTCCACCCACTCCAGGACCGGGACCCCCTTCCTATCCAGCAGCTCTCACCAACTGCAGCATCCTCTTTCTCCTATGCGCCACATGTGTGCTGGTACCATCTTCTTGATTTTGTCTGCCTCCTTGGTCAGCCCATGGAACGAACATCTCCCACTGTGAATGAGACAAAGCGTCTGCAATGTCATTGTCCACACCTGGCACATGCTTAGCCTTACAGGCCACATCATGTTTCAAACAACACATCACGGAAAACCCGCAGCAGTTTAAAGACCTGTTCATCTCCTGCTAACTGCCTGTTCACTACATGCACCAATGACATATTATCTACTCTGAATAAAACCTTCCAATGAGCAAGCTCCTGCCCCCATAATGTCACAGCTACAACTAAAGGGAAGAATTCCAGAAAGGCAGTGCTCTTATGTGCTTCTAGGCCGCCGGCTATTGTTCCGTACACCATCTCCCTTGCCAGTAAAGACCAAAGACTATACCCCCAGGTGCGTCCAAGTATATCTGGACGTCCCACTTTCATTCTCTGGTTGTGATCATTGGAATTCCATTGAACTCATCCAAAAACCTGCACCACATTCACAGGTCTTCCCTTGTACCCGCTGACAGACGCATGTGATGATGCAGCAGTGACAACCCTGGTAAGGACATGCCCAAATGCCTGCAGAAAGTCCTCCCCATCCTGACTACTCTACATGTAAAGTACAAATGTCCCAGCAAGACCTGTACCTCCTTGACGGTCACCTTTAGTTGCATTTTCACCTTTTCAACAGGGAGGGGTGCCTCCATGGACACAGAATCAAGCTCAATACCTAAGAATGAAAGCACCGTTTCTGGCTCCACCGTTTCTCCGGAGCCAGCGGTACCCCTATGTCGCCTATGAGCTCTTGAAAACTTGTCAACTGCTGCTGACAGTCCACAGAACTGGGCATCCTTACAAAAAAGGAATCGCCCAGGTAGTGTGTAACCGTCCTCTTCCCTGTGTGTGTGATGTAAAAACCCACCATAGGAAGGAGCTAAAATGCTCAAACAGGGCACAAGATATTGCACAGCCCATAGGTAAAACCTTATCAACGTACCACTGTTTCACGAACTGTATGCCGAGCAACTGAAAATCATCCGGATGAATTGGTAACACCTGGAATGCTGACTTAATGCCACACTTCGCCATGAGTATGCCTCTTCCAATCTGTTCCACAAGTGTCATGGCCGCATCCACTGAGGAATACGACACCAACATATCCTCCTCAAAGATAAAATCATTCACTGAGATCCCTTCCGGCCATGACAAGTGCTGTATAAGCCTGAATTGACCTTGTTCTTTTATGGCAACAGACCAATTGGTGACACAATCAAGTTGGGCATGGGCCATTGATAAACGATCCATCCATCCTGCCTTCTTGCACTTCCCTCACGACTTGTTTATGTGCTACCACTGATTTCAAATTGTCTGCCCATCTAGTAACCCTGGGGCCCCTGTGTCCCAAATGAAACCTCTCCATAAAACCATCACTCAACAACTTCGCAACTCGTCTGTCCTTAAAATGACTTAACCAGTCGTCAAGGCGGTCGCCCTTAACTGGCATATGAGCCTTTTCCCATATAGCCATGTACCCCCGTCCACCTCTGCTGGTTGCATTGCCCCGCTGTCCATTGTAACCCGCCTGGTGTTGGTTCCACTGTCCTGCCTGTGTTCCCTGCGCATTATCTCCCACCCCATAACAATGTATGAAGGAGTGTTTTCTTGAACACTTTGAACATTCATGGTGGCACTTACAGTAGTCTCTGGTACAAAACCCTTTATTGAAACCCCAACACCTCCTCATTGTTCCACCCTGCACCTTAGCCGCAAACCCCACCTCCACATGGGTGGGGCTGAAAGGGCCGATATACCAACGGCAGTCCGGTTGCTGTGTACATCATCCTGCAGGTCATGACCGACCCCATCGTCTGTTGATACAAGTCAGTATCAGTCTCCCCCCACTTGGTCTCCATGTCCCATGCCATTTGGGCCCTGAACTCCTCATCATAATGTGCCCAGGCATACACTCCATACGTGATGTGTGCCCTGCAAATTACATCCATGTATTTAAATAATAAGACACATCGCTCTTGATATATTTAACAATATACACTTGTGAAAATCAGAAAGGCCGCCGTCCAGTTTTCTATAATCCTAGGCATTCTTGGCTCTGTTGACAACCCTACTTCTTCTTCCTTTGGCCCCTCTTTGGCCCGCGACTCTCTGTGGAGGAGCTTGAACAACTCCACGTATTCCCCTTTCCATATTTAGGTCTCGCCTAATCAGCGCGCAAGCGCTGCTTAGGAGTGACCTCTTGGAATCGGTCTGCACTTTTTGGAAAACTCGTGCATGTACTGCACTGTTTCCAATGAGCGCTCGTGCATGTACGGCATCCACCTTGCGGAAGCGAGCAGCTTTGCCATCTGTTTCCAATTATCGCGCCCGCGCCGTGCTTGTTAATTGGAAACAGATGGCGCTGCAAGGTAGATGCCGTACTTGCACGAGTGCTTTCACTTTCTTGCAGGCTCTTTGCTTCGTCCTGCTAATGGCTCCTCCCTCCTGTCGCCTCCCCTGTTCCCACTCCTGTGCTTACATCAGGCCTACTGTCACCCCTCACAACCCGCTGTGCCTTCTCCCCCCTCCCCACCTAATCCGGGCTCTGCTTTCCGCCGAGGTCAAATAAATAAATAAGTGTATCATTTAGTAAATAGCTCTGCACCTAATGCCATGTCGGCACAGACAGTATCAATATTGTACTAACAGGGAAATAGAAACACTCTTTAAAGGTGGGGAGCATTGTCTGGAACAACCGCCCCACCCCCTCCCTACACTTACTCGGACACCAGACCCAGTTCCACGCCTTCGCCAAGTGCCCGACCTACCCCTGCCTACGAGATGAATACACTAAAGGCAATACACAGAAGAGACAGCGTGTGCTCCGCCCAGCCTGGACCAATCCAAATGCTTTTAATTGAATATGCAGCTTTTCGCTCAAGTATCATTCGCAATTTCATTGTTTCAGCGCACTTCAGCCCTCACGGAACACGCTTCCGCGCGATGACGTTTCTGGCCGTTCTGTGGCCCAAATGATAACTTCAGATGTTTTCTTGTTGGAAATTGTGCCGTTTACCAGCTGCAACTATCCCTTCTACGTTCATTAAATTATGCCGTTTTTTTTAACCGAAATTATGAAAACTAAACAGAGGCACCTGCACAGAGTCTGCGCGTAGGGTGGGGCTCGTCCATCTATTTTGCTAGTTCCTGAAATATTTTACCCGACTGGGCGAAGTTCCAAATTGGAATGCCAGAGTACTTTGTTAGTGAAGGAGAGATCCAAACAGCCCACAACAGTAGGGGAAGATGAAAATGTCAGCCTGCTCTCCTATGGGGTAACTCTTTAATAAAAAGCATTTCAAGTGTACCCCCCGCCCCCCCAAAAAAAAAAAACACACACACACAATACTTTAACAGGCATTGGCATAGCCAATAGGTCTCTCCTTTGGGACATTATAAGTGTTTAGCCATGCAACAGTTGATGTTGCACCAAGGATATTGTGCTGCATAATTAAATACTTATAAGGTCCCAAAGGCGAGACCTATTGGCTATGCCAATGCTTGTTTTTCTTTAGTCACCAGCATCAAATGTGCTCTCAGTGGCTTGGATATCCCCATATACAGTAGTTTCTTAATCGTTATCTCTTTACTCTCTTTAGCCTTTGTGTCCTCACCCGCCGTCTCCTTAGAATCCTTCTTTTCTGCCATCCCTTGCTGGGCTTCCTGTGGTCCCTTCCCCATCGTGTCTACTGCCTTCGCATCCTGACCTTCCACCCGGGGCTTGCCCCCATCTATAGCATCATCACATCCCCGCATTAACCCCTACAGAGAACTTGTCCGTGTGCAGTGTAATGCCCGTACCCCTGGCATCCTGATCGGGCATCAAGGTCGGCTTCCTCCATGGATCCAGTCTCCCAACCAGCTGTGAAGGGGCTCCCCAACTGCTTCTGTCCGACGTGTCTCCATTCCATTGTGACAATCCTGTGAAGAGCTATGAACAAATGCATTATGAGAGCCGCCCTGCGCACCCCTCGCGCACCAGCTGTCCTCATTCCCCTGCGTCTCCTCTACTATTATCCCTATTTTCCACACTCATTTTGTCATAATCTAAGTGTTCCTGCTCCTCGCCAGAATAATCCATCCCTGATGGCACCATGGCCCTTTCAGCAAACCTGTTGTCCACCTTTCCTGTCACACAGACATCCCTCTCTGAGAGGGGATAGGGTACCGTAGTACGCCCTCCTGCCTCAACCCCCGATTGACGCAGTTTGAGGCTGCTGCTCGCTGACCGAGAGGGGCCACATTGACCCGTCCAGGGTGTTGCACTACTGAGGCCATGCCAGAACTTCGTGTGGTAGTGTTGTCGCCGTCCCATGTCGATATCTGGCTGGCCACCCGAGAGTCTACCGTCTCTTCCCGCGTACGACTCTCCCAAGTCTGCATGTCATCCTTGACGTTGGCCCTGAAAAAGAAAAGGCAGGTCAAGCGTGCCGCCATTAATGTCCCTCTCTCCCTGCTCCTCACTCTGGTCTGGCGCCCACTGCCAACTATCCCCCCCACGGCTCCCCTCAACTCCCCTCCCCCTGATCAGCTATTCTGTCCCTACCCTTCCACCCTGTGGACCCCCTATTCCCCTTCCTGCGGAGTGCCCCCCATCCTGGACAGACCCGCTTTCTCACCAAAAACACGCAATGCGTAAGTCGTCCTTGGGGCACCACACTACCATGGAACCCCCCCACCCAGCCCCCGATTCCTCCTCTACCCCCGGGGCTTCCTCATCGCTCCACTCCAATGCGGCCGCACGACCCTGCACATATTGCAGGGAACCCACCCCGTGACAACTCTCCCTTACCTTCTCCTTGCTTCACACCAACTCTTTTGTACTGCCACTGCTCCAACCCCCCTTCTCACTCCAAAAGCCCTGTAATGCTTTGGGAGCCCTCTCCAGCCACCCCCCTGCTGCTAAAGAAACTAGGGGCAACTTTGACCCTCACTTCTCAGCCCTCTTTGTCCCCTCCACCCCTTAACTTGCCCCTCCCTCTATCCCCTGGAACAACATGGAGGCATACCCGTCGCATCTCCCCTCCACCCACCCAGTCTGCTGCCCTTTGGCAGACAGCTCATCCCTTTCCTTCTCCCCTCCCGCCTCCCTCATGCTCCCACAGGCTTACCTCCCTTACCCCAGATCCCTTCCGCTGAGTTTCCTTCAAAACGGGCGCAGGCTGCATCGCTCAGCGGCAGCGCGTCAGTTTCCCTGCCCGCTTCAGGAAACATCTTCGATGGCCGGGTCTGAGCCCCACCCTCTACCCCGCCCATAAATACCAGTGCAGGCCAACATGCTGGGTCTCTCGTAGCGTGTTCACCATGCGCTCCTCTCGGGCCACTCTCTTGGTAACCGAGTGTCCCATGGAGCTTACCTGCGCACCACTGCTCCCAGCACGACCACGACATGGTGGCGAGCATGCAAGGATCGCGGCTGCCACACTGCCCGCTGCACGCCTCGCCGGGCACGCGACAATCTGCGCGCTCTGGGTAAGTAGGTCCATGTGCCCTGCCTCAGCTAGCAGGCGCATGGCTTCTTGGAATGTTCTATCCTCCATAATACAGTATGCTACACACTAGAACAACTCAAAAACTTTTCACCTGACTAAAACGTGGCCGTCAACCTGAAATGGCTGGCTAAATATTGGGCATGAAGCCCAAAGATGCACATTCCAAATACAGCCCAATGTGGCACGAGGTTGTACCATTGCCCCAAACTACACGTTGACGGGCTGCCCCCCAAAGCCCATTATTTTGGAAACAAAAGACACAATATTTCACGCTCTTGATAAAAGCACAGGCAAAACAACACTGCTTTATTACCTGGCAGCGAGGGAAAGACCTTTATGTGACATTGTTATCATTGCTGAACTCCATACATGCCTTTTAGTCTCACATGTCGAAGCTAAAACCATTTTGGCAACTTCTCTTTTCTGAAGCAGTAGCCAGGAAACAACATATAAAATCTCACTGACTGAAATGTCAGACAGCTCAGAGTATCGAAATCGGTGCTCACCATGCTGTTAAAAGAACTTGGGAATATTAAAGTTTCCACTATTTCGGTGAAATCAGTAGCGGCTTCCACAACTACATAAGTGCAATCTCTAAGAGGAGAGATTACTTCTTTCCAAAAACAACTTGGGTGGTAGAAGCCAGGCCTATGGGCGTGAAGAAAAGGCTGGACCGTCAAACAGACTGGTGACTAGACTTGTAATCATTGCAGAGAAAAACTATTGAAGTGGAAGACAGAAGCTACCAGAACAATGTGCAAATCTCTGGAATACCGGAACAGGCTGAGAACAAAGAAATAGAAGCATTCACAGGGGGTGCTCATTCTAAATTCCCTACATATTAAAGTGAGATCCCATAACAACAACAATAAGATCAACCCACGGCAGGTCTTGGCTTGCTGTCTGAGACATCAGCAAGCAAGGCAAATAATCATGGTGGAAAAGAAACATAGTCCACATCTATTTGAAAACAGCCAAGAGTGTTTTTCTGCGGACCTTTCCTTTGAGACTAACGCTAAGAGGAAAAGATTCTTGGCACTCAGACCAGGATTACAGAAGAAGGAAATCAAGAATAGTCTCCCATAGCCAGCAGCAATGCTATTTACAATAGATGAAAGAACAATCGAAAAGGAAGAAGCTGAATATTTAGAGAAGTTCTTAGACAAAACTGATAAAACAGATATGGAGACGTTAGCGACAGGCACAGACTTTTAGGAGAAATCTGGAGAAAGTCCGGAATCCAAAGATGGTGGTATCTTGGAGGAAAGATTTAGGTGGGAAAAAGTGATGCAGAAATTGTTGCAGGGAGAAAAATGGAGACAATGGAAGCACTCAATCGCAAGAGACAAATCCAGATCACCACTCAAGCTCTGAGTAGTCAGGCTTACTGGTGACGTAGGTTGCCTGCCACTGGGGGCTGATTTTGTTTTAGCCATTAGTAGATATGTTTTTCTGTATGAGTTTACATCTCTCAAATAGTCTGGTATTTGTGAATGAAGGATCAGGGTGCTCCCTCAATGTTTAATGAGTACCATGTTTTTAGAATGTTTCATAATTAATTAACACATAGTTAAAAATATAAAAATGAGCTTCTATTCATATGCTGTTTGGACATTAGTTAACCTTATGGACACAAACTTTAGGTTGTAGGATACCATTTGATTTGTGTCGGATTGATTAAAATTGATGATTAGAAATAATGCTGATATGCAAGGAATAAGCTTATGCTTTTGATACAAAATACAGATTGTGATTGAATTTGTTAAGTGTTAATCTAAACTTACAATTGGAAATTATTTCTGAAATGTACCACATACAAGATATTTAATTGTGTTATTGTTTTCTTCTGATTTTAGTACACTTCTTGTTGAAATATATATATATATGTCCATATAAATTCATGTGTATGCACTTCAAAGATATGATGCTTAGATATATCATACTAACAGGAGGCCTGGAGCTCTAAAGGGCTTCCTATTTGACTTTGACTGGACAAGCTTCAACAGCTATTCTGAACCCCCTTAGAGGTCACTTTGCTTGTCCTGACTTCATGATAGTTTCCTTATCTGGTTGTGCAAGTTGCTTACACAGTGCCGAGCCAGCCTTTCGGATCTGCCATATCTAGCTGTTTATAATTGGCATGGTACAGATCTTGCACATCCCTGTTAGCCATATTTGGCATGGTGCCTTATTCTAGTTCCGCTGACATGGCATTACTAAATGTATATAGCACCCAGAAACCAGTCACTCTGGGAAGAAGCAGTCTGAGAGCTCCTAAGGCAGGAGACCTGACTTCTTCCTTGTTGATCAACAATGATGCATGCATTTGGTACCAATAAATAAATTTCGCTCTGTTTCTGAGCAACCTGCTATGTCTGGTGAGTTTCATTCATTTGCTCTTGGGAGGGTGCCAGTATTTCCCTATCAGAATGGTGTCAGAAAAAGTGGGACATTGGAGGACTGTGATGTCATCAGTCGGTAAGTGAGCTGTAAGCTAAATAACTAGCTTGCTGCAAGTGACCTTTCAGTCTTTCAAATGCGTATTTAACACATAGTATTAATAAAAAGGGGCACTGACTGGCATTTAAACTAAACGGGACTGTAGAGAATGTTTTTTTTTTTAATATTCTCTGTATCAATACATTAATTGATATGTGGCTTCCACTGCAGGAGAGCCTGGGTTAGAGAATAATTTATGTGTACCTACACATATAAGAAGTAGTGAAACAGGGGACTGATAAGTAACTAAGTTACTTTATGTCAATAAATATTGACAAGAGGCTAGACCCTTCGGGGGTCTTATAAAAACCACTGCAGAAGAGCCTGTGCCAGGATGGGGTATTGATTCTCCCCAGAAAAAGAAACCCTCCCAGAATATAGTGAGTGGAGCTTCTGATTTGCAGGTTGCACTGGAACACAGGGAAATGATTTTGAAATATGCGTAGTATGTCATGGATGAATGACTGCATTTAAATAGTGTACTGATCTTCAACAGTAATGGGCCACTATGTTTCCTTGAAATGTTTTCTTTGAATTATATGAAAAATAAGAGCATTTATGCATTAGAGAAGCAAAATGGTTTTATGTGATGTCTCTGGCTGGTCCATGACTGTTGATTTTCCTCATTTTAACTCATTCTATCCACTACCCAACAACTTTTCCCTTGTAGGAGACCTTTTGTATTTATCGGAGAACATGGCGACCGCGTTCTGAGCGGCCGCTAGCACCCGGAGCTCTCCTCCTGTTCCGCAGGAAATGTCATCCTACCTGCCGTCCTAGACGCTAAAGTGTGCCTGGTGCAGCTCTTCGGCTCCTCTGTGTTTTGCTCCCTTGTTTTCGGAGGGAAGTTTTCAACCCGGAATGTGCCGGGGGTTCGACTGTTCTGGTTTCCCCTCCCGCCTGCCGCGTTGGGACGAGGCCGCCCTGGAGCTGCGGAGAGGCCGCAGAGCGGCGGCCCGCGGGCTCCTTCGGGTCGGTGGAGGCAGCGCCAGCATCGGCTGCTTTCCCGTCCCGGCGGGGCAGAGTAGGAGAGGGTTGGTGCAGGCTGCTAAGGACCCGCAGGTCTCCCACCATTGCCTCTATTTTTGCCTCTCCCGCTCCATTTGCGCCGGGGCTGCTCCCGGAGATAGCTGCAGTACCGGAGTTGGAGGAGGAAGCACGACAGTCCGTGAGAGCGCAGGAGAACCAGGTTTGCGCCCCGCAACAGGTGAAAGCGTTTTTGGAGGTTTTTGGAGGCTCAGCAGTGGCTGCAAGAGGTGGAAAAAAGAGAAGCAGTAAACGTGGGGGGCCACCTTGAGTATTAAAAGGGTGGCATCACTAATAAATCATCTTCTGAGGTGCAGCCTAGCTACCAAGTATTAGAAGGCTCCCCAAAAATTGCAATTTCCACTAATAGTTTGGTTTTTCAAACTCATCAAGTTGAAGGAAGGAGTACGAAACTCGGGAGGGTTAAAAACAATTTCCTAGACAGTAAAGTCAGGGTAACCCTGTCGTTACGGTCATTTTTCAAGCTACAACCTGAGGTCCTGGACATCACGAAGAGAGGTAGTGTTCTTAACACTCCCAGAGGGGGGTTCAGTGGGCATCTAACAGCAAAAATACCAACGGTCACTATGGAGGGGGCTAGCCCTCTTTTGTCTCAGGTAGACGTCCCCGCAGTCAGGGATAATATTGCTGAGGCAGTGCCAGGTAAAGAACTGGATTTGGTGGATCAGAATCCTGATGGAGCTGCAGGACCAGAGAGCGAAGGGGTAGATAAAAGTCTCAAGTCTCTATAGTCCCTGGAGACGGGCAGGCCCCCAGTAGCCTCACTGGAATCTCTTTTTTCCATACTCTCAGAGGATATTAAGAAAGGCTTTTCCGTCTCAGCCGCTAACCAGGTTGAGATAAGGAGTTCTTGTGAATCTCTGGAGAGGAAAGTGGATCTTTTAAACATCAGGACTGAGACTTTGGAGAAAACGGTTGGAGAGCTGAAGGATAACCTTGGGGTGGCTGAGGCTGAGATCCAGGTACTTAAACGGGAGGAGGTAGCTATTCGGGATCGAATGGAGATGCTAGAGAATAACTCTCGTAGAAATAACCTCCGCTTATTGAATATCCCAGAGGGGAATGAAGGGTCTGACCTCAAATCATACATTATTTAATTGCTTAAAGAAGTGCTGCAGTTTGAGGAGTCAGAGGTAACCCTAGGTATGGAAATACAGAGGATCCACAGAGACCCGTTTCGTAAGAACCCCAATAGAGTCAAGCCAAGAAAAATCCTGGTTAATTTCCTTACCTACTCCTTAAAAGAAAAAATTCTCAATTTGGCCCTGAAAGCAAAAACATTAAGGTCTAGGGATTTTTCTTTTGAAATTCGTTCGGATCTGGCTAGAGCTACTCTCGAAAGACAGTGGGAACTAGGCAGGAGGATGGACGATTTCAGGAAGCTCGGCGCAGTTGTACAGCTAAAATTTCCAGCTTTCCTAAAGGTTATGCATAACAACGAAATGCATAACATTAGATCAGTCCAGGAGGCGGACAAGCTGCTTAGTTCCATCAGTAAGGGTGGTCCTTAGGAAAGAGTTCCCTATGCTCGGGGGTAGCACGGTTTAGGTTAGGGCAGTAGGTTTGCTCTTGGCGTTTGTGCTCTTTTTCCTTTTCTTTCTCCTCTGAATAGGCGAGTGGAGCAAATTAGGGGGGTCTCATTTCTCTCTTTTAAGTCCTTTTCAACCTTTACTTCTTTCTTTTAGTATCAAATTAGATTTCTTCTTTTTTTGGTACGGATGTAATTGGATGGCATATGATTTTTTTTTTGATAACACATGAGATTGGGAAGGGATGGGTTGGGTAGCTCCGGGGTGCTACACCTGGACAACAACTGTCCAGACTTATGGGGGAAGGGTTCTCCAGGGGGTTCAACTGTTTGGGTGGGGGTTGGGGAGCACTGGGGCATTAAAAATAAAAATACCTCATTCGCTGTATATATACTAAGCTTAGTTCAAATAGTGGCGTTTCGATTCTACGAGATTAGGTGTTGTTTTTCTCTTGAATTTGGGCAGGGTGGGGGTTGCAGATTGAAGCTATTATGAGTACACTTCAGATATTATCCTGGAATGTCAATGGCCTGCGTGTAAAGAATAGAAGAGCTAGGATTTTGCAATATCTTAAAGATTGTGCAGCGCAGGTCATTGTCATCCAGGAGACACATCTTCTTAAGGAAGAGACCCAGGAAATTCTTAAATATCAAAAATGGGTGGACTCCTATATCTGCACCAACCAGTCGGCTAACATCAGAGGGGTTTTGATTCTTTTTAAAAAACAGGCTAATGCCCAGATTATACAGCATAAGGAGGACCAAGGTGGCAGATGGGTGATATTGAAAGTGATCTTAAAGGGAATCCCTTTTACTCTGGTTGGTTACTATGGCCCGAATCAAGACGACCCTTCAACTCTTAAAACAATTTTCTCGCATCTTTTAGACTTTCCAGAACCAGTTATTATGGCTGGTGATTTTAATATTGTATTTGATCCTAAACTTGATAAGTCTACTAGCAGTAGAGCGGTTACCCCTTCTAGATCTAGGGCGTATCTTCAGAGTATGATGACTCAGTTGGGTTTATGTGATGTTTGGAGGGAGAGATCAGGCCAGCAACTGGGGGTATCATTTCGAAACCTCAAATATCGGCATAAGTCTAGAATTGACTATATTTTGGTTAGTTATGCCCTAAGGGGTAAGGTCAAGGACATTAGATATCTGTCCTCCCATTTGTCAGATCATTCAGGAATAGAGTTGGACCTTGAGTGGGCACAGGCCCAGCAGTCAAGAACTTGGTCCTTTGACCGAATGCTGCTTTTGGAGGAAGAGGAGATGTCCTTCTTGGCTCAGGAAACCGAAATCTTCCTTAAGGTCAACTCAGGCACGGCAAGTGTCATGATGGTCTGGGACTCCCTTAAGGCTTTTTTGAGGGGTATTATTACTAGTAGGACAAGTTTTAGGCACAAAAGGTATAGGGAAGAGATTGCATTGTTGGAGGATGTGGAGATGGAATTGGACAGTGAGGTTGTTTCTGGTAGGGCACCTGCAGCTTTGAATAGACTTAGAAAATTAAGAGAGCAGCTGGAGGGTATCCTCCAATCAAGGCTTAGGCTCAGATGGGAGGCAAGTAAGATCGCCCATTTTGAGTATGGGGAGGGGGCAGGAAAAATGTTGGCATGGAAGGCAAAAGCAGATAGACTCCGTAATCAGATCAGGGAAATTGAAGTAGGGAATGGAGTAGCGGTTCTGTCTTCAGATGAGGAAATAGGGGAGGCCTTTTTAAAGTATTTTCAGGACATATACCAGGAAGATCTGACAGAGGATAGGTCTAAAATTAAGGATTGGCTGGATCGGACCACTTTGGCTTCTATGAGCCCCAAACAGCAGAAAGATTTAGAACAGGATATAACGCAAGAGGAAGTGAGGAATGCTAATGCTGCCGGCAAGAGAGGCAAAGCGGCGGGACCTGATTGGTTACCAGTTGAGATATATAGGTCCCTGGCCGACGCTTGTATTCCAATTTTGACACAGCTATTTAATATGATATTAATAGAGGGCTTAAAGCCTCCCGAGTCTTGGAATGAAGCCACGGTCATGTTGATTCTGAAAGCTGGCAAGGATCCTGCGAGCTGTGGGTCGTATAGACCCATCTCGCTTTTGAATGCGGACTACAAAATCTTCGCCTCGATCCTGGCAGCTAGCCTGGGGTCGGTGGCTGGAGATATCCTTCATATAGATCAGAAGGGGTTCGTTAAAGGCAGACAATTGTCAGATCTGACATTTGATCTTATAGGAGCCATAGATATCGCCTCTGCTTACTCACTTCCTCTCGCTGCCTTGACTCTGGATGCCACTAAGGCCTTCGACAGGGTTAACTGCGTTTACCTGTCGGAGGTCATGGGGAAATTTAATTTGGGTGAGAAGTTTCGTCATACCATCCAATTGTTATATCAGGCTCCGTCAGCAAGGCTGTTAGTTAATGGTAACTTGACAAAACCGTTTAGAATTTCTAGGGGCACCAGGCAGGGCTGCCCCCTTTCCCCTCTCCTTTTTGATATGTATATCGAGCCTTTTGCGCAGAGGCTTAGAGAAGATCCTGGTGTTGTGCCTTTTAGGTATGGAGAGTGGGAAAGGAAGGTGGCCCTGTATGCTGATGACATCTTGATCTTTTCAGCGAACCTAGAAACGACTCTCCCGGTAGTGATCGAATTGGCACAGGAGTTTGGACAGGTTTCAGGGTATGAGATCAATGCCGGGAAGATGGAGATTATGACATGGAATCTCGAGAGAAGCCAATATCAGGTTAGTTCTAGTATGCGATACTTGGGGGTCAGAATTGTCCAGGACATAGCCAAAATAGCAGAGGTTAACTTAGAGAGAGTGTCAAGGGAATGCCAAAAACAAATGAAAGCTTGGGTTCACCTCCCTTTATCCATTCTTGGGAGGATTAACTTGGTGAAGATGGTGGTGTTGCCAAAGGTAACCTTTCTCTTCAACACTATCCCCCTTCACTTTGACAAACCTGGGATTGATAAATTACAGCAGGCTGTAAACTCTTTCATCTGGTTATATAGAACTACCAGAATAGCCTGGAAAAAGTTGAGGCGCAGGAGGGAGAAAGGGGGGCTTGCGCTTCCTGATTTACAGTATTATGCCTGGGCTTTCCAGTTTTCATACTCCCGGATGCTTTTAAAAATGCCCGTAAATACGGGGGCTGGAGCTATGTTTTTGGCTATGTTAAAGGGGGCTAATTTACCGGAGGAGGGATTTTTGTTCAAGTTTGGGGAACCAAAGTTTTAAAAAAAAGTCAAACTAAAAGTCCTCCAGGCATCGGTTAAATCATGGGCCAGAGTTAAGCGCTTGGTGGGTCTCGACTACTTCTCTAGCCTAGCGCCACTCTGGGACTCACCTGATGCACCGGGTTGTCTTCAGGATAGGCTTGCTATACCACTTAGAGAAGCAGGGCTGAAAGTGTGGGGTGAGCTGGTGGAAGAGGGCATATTAATTTCATGGGAACAACTCAGAGACACAGTGGGAGCGGGCCTCTCAATGTTCAAGTACATCCAATTACAGAGTTGGGTCCAAGCGCAGTTAAGCCAGAAAAAATCAATCGGATGGGGCAATAGCTTAGAACAACAGCTAGTGGACAGGCCAGCAGGGAGGAGGGAGGTATCCCTCTGGTATTGGGCGGTGGAGGAGGCCGTGGACGGTGAATTTAAACTCGCAGACGAACTATGGAGCGAGTATCTTCCAAATCAACAGTGTGAACAACTGTGGCAGAACTCATTTAAGACTCTTTTTAGCATAATAAAACCTGCTTGGCTGCGGAGAAACCATCTGTTCACTGTCCACAGGGCTTACTTTTCTCCCCTAAAGCTGTCCAAATTTTCAAACGGGTCCCAGGTCTGTTGTAGGAAGTGCGGTTTGTTGGAAGCCTCGGATGTACATATGTTTAAAGATTGCCCGGCTATTGCTCTGTATTGGGAAGAAGTTCGGAGGTCAGTGGAGGGAATCTTGGGAGTCCCAATCAAATTAGATTTAGCCCTTATAATCTTTGGTCTCACCAATCAAGTAACCGGACCTGCAAAGTCTCTCTTATTTTATGCTATCCTGTTAGCCAGGAGGCAATTATGTAAGAGATGGATCGATCCTTCCCCTCCTCTGCATTCAGACTGGCTGACATCAATGATTGAGACCTCCAAGATGGATATGTCCAGAGGCTGTGGGGCAAAAAGACCGCTTTTTGGGACTTGTTGTTGAAATGGGCCGAGGCCTGATCAAAAGTGTGATCTAC
Organism: Calotriton arnoldi; assembly: GCA_963921515.1. NCBI lineage: Eukaryota > Metazoa > Chordata > Amphibia > Caudata > Salamandridae > Calotriton > Calotriton arnoldi. The sequence goes on along the minus strand of CAWUFW010007662.1, from coordinate 540,261 downwards.
CAACAGTTATGAAACATCAGGTCCTATGATTATTATGTCTCCTTGGCACTCTTCGAACCGTGTTGGGCACCCTCCTCTCCAAATATACGCCAACAAATTGGTCCGCCAGGCTCTTGTGGGCCTAGTTGAAGAGAAAACTCTCCCCCCTTCTTTTGGGGGGGTAATAACATTTCTTTTTTCTGTCAATGTACCCATAGGCGGTAGGCACCGTGAGTTTCCAACATAACGCCTAGTTTCCTTGGCACGCTAAAAACAGGTACCGACAGTCTGATTTGTTAAAGAGGTTAGAGGCAAATGAGGACAAAAACAGAAAAAAAAAAAAAAAAAAATTCTCTGTATTAATACATTAATTGATATGTGGCTTCCACTGCAGGAGAGCCTGGGTTAGATAATAATTTATGTGTACCTACACATATAAGAAGTAGTGAAACAGGGGACTGATAAGTAACTAAGTTACTTTATGTCAATAAATATTGACAAGAGGCTAGACCCTTTGGGGGTCTTATAAAAACCACTGCAGAAGAGCCTGTGCCAGGATGGGGTATTGATTCTCCCCAGAAAAAGAAACCCTCCCAGAATATAGTGAGTGGAGCTTCTGATTTGCAGGTTGCACCGGAACACAGGGAAATGATTTTGAAATATGCGTAGTATGTCATGGATGAATGACTGCATTTAAATAGTGTACTGATCTTCAACAGTAATGGGCCACTATGTTTCCTTGAAATGTTTTCTTTGAATTATATGAAAAATAAGAGCATTTATGCATTAGAGAAGCAAAATGGTTTTATGTGATGTCTCTGGCTGGTCCATGACTGTTGATTTTCCTCATTTTAACTCATTCTATCCACTACCCAACAACTTTTCCCTTGTAGGAGACCTTTTGTATTTATCTTCCAGGGTATAAGTGCACATTATGAGTAAAAAGCACATTTCATGAGAGTGGATCTTGGAGAAAATCATGGTAAGCCCACTAGAAAGTTGTTTAAAAACTGGCAGGAGAGAAAAGTTCAAAACAAATCATCACCAGATAGCCCTGCAAATAAAGGCAAGAATATAAATTATATAAAATATGTTAAGTAGTTGCGCGCTACTATGGACAGTGTAGCTGTAGCAAAGTATAGATGTGTGAAGCTTCAATTATTATATTCCCACAATGGTAAAAATAAGAATTAAAACTCAAGGCAGAAATGCCAAGCATTCCATATTAAAAGAGAATGGACTTTGCATACATTGTCCTATGTTTCAGAGAAGATATTTTGTGTTTTTATGTACATAATTGATGTATTAAGGATTGTTCATGTTTTATGTACCTCTTGTTAAATGTTATCTCATAACAAATAAAGCACCCTGATACCTTTGAGTATAGCTAGAGCTATATAATACTAAAAATATTAAATAATTTTAACATAGTAATGTTAAAACTAACTTTACCTAGAAAAAGGCACTCAATAGGAAAAAAAGTATGCCTCACAGAGAAAAACAAATTTGTGTGTTTTACACAACTAGGACATAACAAAAATTAAAAATAGATGCCCAACCTTTTGTTAGTACTGCCTATCAGCTACCTAGCATCTTAGGGGTATCTTATATGTAGAAAAAGAGGAGTTCAGAGCTTGGAATGTAGTTTCATATGCCAAGTCAAAGTAGCAGTAAAACGCGCACACAGGCCAAGGGTTCCAAAAGGCTCCTGTGCAAAATGTTGCAGCACTCTAATGGCATAGCACTTTATAATGAAATTTCAAGTAAACTCAATATGTCAATAGTGTATACCCCATGTAAATCGTTAATACAAATAGGAAAATTAAGTTGAATTTATTATTAATGTGGCGTAGTTTTGACTCTCCTTAGATACATGATATTAAATATTAAAAGGCATTCACATTATATGAGTAATTGGTGGCTGCTGTAGGGGTGAACTGCTAAAATAAAAGCGACCTCCCTTTTATCACACTGCAAACTATAGATTTTGACTGGCTTGGAATGCCTGGTTTTTAATAGAATGAACTGAGCTCAGTCCCAGAACCTGCAAGAGAGAGTTAGCAGCTGCTCAAACTGTCTGTCCGAAGGGACACGTGTGAACAGAGGGAGGTAATGAGTGGTTTTTCACCTTTTTTGGGTTTCTGTGAGGACATGCGAATACAGCACATTGCTGTCATTTGGACAGCTGGGAGACTTGTATTTAAATGGCAGTCCAATATATACCATTTAGCATCATAGATAGCATCATAGGGGCCCTGTGTCATTAATTGTCAGACAGAATTTATAAGCCCTGGAACTTCCCTCCTTTCAAACTGTGAAAGCTGACATTTGCTGGTCATAAAAAACAGCTAAATAAATAAGCCAGGGCCTACCAAGACACAGGCTGCAAATAAACACTGGGAGCAGCACTAGGTTGCAAGTTAGTATGAAGTGGCACATAAAAGCACGTGCATTAAAGACAACTAGTCTTGAAAGTTAGAAATATAGTTTCATTATTTTGGATAAAAGAAAAAGGATGAAAGCCAGGACTTTCTTTACTATTTCTTTCCTAAGAAGCACATTTGTGGTTCTGATGGTAAATAATTCCTTATTTCCAAAGGGTAAAACAAACCTTCTATGTTTCAGTAAAGCTTCTGTGCTTAGTTTTAAAAGAAGTTTTGTAGGTGTTATAAATAAATGCATTTAAAGGCAAAATGAAAGGAATAAAACTTACTTTGCATATGTAGAAACAACAAAAGGGTTAGTGATTATTATTCAATAATGACTACATGTAAAATATTATTATAATTCATTGTACTAAAATCGTTTTTGCATTTTTATGATCTTTATAATGTCTAATAACCCTACTGTATAAAATAAATAAAATTTAACAATGTAAAAAAAATCAACATGTGCAAAGTGCGCGTTCAGATTTCATTGTCTAAATGGGTAAATATGTTGTGTACTAAAAAAAAAGGGCGAATATTAGTTTACCTAACAACGCCAATATTACTGTCTCTTAGTGACAAACTTAACATATGATTTCTAGCCTGGCCTAATGTCTGCAGACTCAAATACAAAGACTATTAAAAGTTATGCAAAGAGAGTAGCTCTAGAGACATGTGAACTACATTGAATGCCTTTAGGCACAGGAATTCTGGGCGCACTATGGCATTCTGAAAACTAAAATTTTGAGCCTAGTCTTTAGATGCTAGAAAGCACACTGCACAGGAATAAGAATAAAAACAGCAAAAGTTAGATCCTACCTTTAAAATATCAGCGGAGGCACTCTCAGTCATGATTCTGGAGAGTTACTTTGCATTGTGATGGCCACATGGGGATAACATTGCTCAGACAGGGGACAACAGGTTTAAGGGTCAGAGGCCAAGTTCTGTATTTAGCACTAACTAGCACTGCTCAAAGCAAAATGTCGACGCAGAGAGTTTTGAGCATTTTTTTATCTGAGGTTAGCTACTGTGACAGTCCTTATTTTACACTAGTGTTAGCAGATCACTGAAAAAAATTGATTTTATCTAAATGATTTCAGAGAGTCACACGCACAAGGTCTCTAGTGCATGCTAAAAGCAGTATTTATAGAAATAAAATAAGTCAGAACTTTTAAAGTATCTTAAAACAAAATGTGTGTGATTTCAACTTTTAGGGGCCTACATTAGACTATGAAAGCATCACAGCATTTCCTGATGTAAACATGTACATTTATAATTGTGTAAATGCAAGTTGTACATTTAGTCTATAGCCCTTGTAGTAATAATACAAATAAATAAATACACAGGGCTGTATTTGGTTGTAGGGGGAAGATATTCCTTTTGAGCCGTTTTGCTTCTATTTTTGGTCTACTGCAAATGCTTCATGTAGAAAACTTCACACGTCTTAAGCAACTGCACACTAGAGTGCAACTGGTTCTAAATAGGAAAAAGATAGATATATAATACATGCTTGTAATGTGTAAGAGTAGTTTAACAATAACTTAATTCCTTTGTATTAATTACATTTCCTGATTATAACATTGTAGGATAAAACACTACGGGTAATGTACAAAGAAGATCATAGCAGTTAAAAATTGCTCATTTATGAGAATGTTAAAATAAACTTAGCTCTGATGTCTGAGGCTATCATGTGCCTAGGAAAATTAGGGTCAAATTAATGCTCAATTCATGTTAATGATATTCAGGATATCGTCATTAGTAATTTAACTACATTTAATAATTGGAAGAATTTACATAGTTGTTACAATGAAATTATGGCCTTGGTTAAGCCCTCCTGGAACTAGATTGGACACCACAGATCTGTTTTAGGTAACATAGGCTAAAGGAAATATTGCATATTCTGTTAGGAGCAGATGGGGATATCACTATTTTCTTGAGAAATAATACCCTTGTAGGAGATATGCAGGGTGGGGTTTATCCTACTGAATAACATTATCAAGGGGCGCAGCATAGATACCAGAGAGTAGATACGAGTAGGGTATCAGTGTTATTGTGCCCAGTGTTTCAGGATGAAGGTATCAAACACGCCCAAGGAGAATCTCATGTTTCCACTAAGGTGGGAGATGTTTCCACTAAGGTGGGAGATAAAGGGATACATTTCACAATTTTAATATAAATGAATATGGCCCCTCTGGAAACAAATTTTGCAGCAGTATATATATTTTTGGGAATAAATGGAAGTTACTCAGAAATACCTAAGGATAGGTTAGAACAGAGCACTTACTGCTTGCAGCTTCAGTAAGGATTCTCTGTTGTATGCAACCCCTGTAGCGCACTTATGGATGTGTTGAGAGATGATGAATGATGCTGTTAGACTGCAGTTTCATAAATATGAAATGGAAATGGCTGTACAAATCACTAACAATATGGTTCTAGAACCAGGGAACTGAGAGGTTTGGAAAAAAGCCATTCCCCATAAAGTCATATTTAAAAAAAAAAAAAAAGAGAGGATGGTTAAAACATGCTCTTCCCATAAAGTGATTACTTTATGAACTTGTGGTTCCCTTAGAGCCTGTTGTGCCTGACACCAATACTATATTCTCATTTATACCTGTAGAGGCAGAATATGTTTCTCTCCTCAGTGGGTTTTAGCATTAAAGACCATCCACAGAGTGAAAGCCTCTTTGCCGTTGTGCTATGATACCCAGTACACTTCATTCACTGTGAGTCCTAAGGTCAATACGCAGGCACTCAAGAGAAACTTGGACCACCTATGCCTGCACCAGCACATCAGACCCACGCGGCTGTGTCCCACGTTCTTCCATCGTGGGTTGGAACTCTTCTCCGTCCCGGATTGACGGCAGCTTTCAACTCTTCACATCATTTACTGAGCGGCCCGTAATCATTAGGTCACGGCCTGACACATCCTCCCAAACAAAGTGTATTGAAGTTATACAATCGCTCCAACCTCCTCGTGAAGAAGAGTTCTTCGCAACACTATTGGCTAACCAATGCTGTAGTGTTCCATCCTCCTATCTTTATATCTGCAAAACTCAATACTGCCAGCCCTTCCCCTACTCACACTTGGGTACCCGGCTGGGTCCCATTGTGAGTATTCTTTTCTTTTCCTTTCACTCACATGTGGCACACACCACGGCTTGACACGGCTGCGCATCCCTGCCATCAGATGTCCCTACAATCTTAGGTCCTGAATGGGTCGAAACGTCGTCGACACAAAGAAAAAGAGAACCATTACTCAGCACATATTATTCTATATAGTAGCTGTCCATTTTGTATCTATTTGTTAATGGTCGACTTGTTTGCAACTATGGAAACCTTGTAAAAATGTCACAACTTCCACTACCTGTTTAGGTTCCTTTTCACTTGGGACACCACGCACAAATGTTTTTTATTTCTTCTTTCACTGTACATATCCTCGTTTGAAATATATAAATATTACTATGCCATATTGAATCATTGGTGTATGTGGTTTCTTCCCCCTCTGATATCACTTGAGCCCTCCATTGCGATTGCGCATCCTAGTATCAATATTGATAGTATTATTCCACAGGAACCACTGTCCTTTTGTATCTACTACTTACCCTGGCTCCTTAGTGAGTAGGGTTCCCCTGTCCTGTCTCTCGACTGGAAGGTGGTAGCATCGTCTTGCAGTACGCTGATGACCTCCTTGTGGCATCTTCATCACTTGAGGCCTGTGAAAGCCTGTGAAAAAGACACTGTAGCTCTGCTGAACTACCTCCAGAAGAGAAGACACAACACCTCATTGTCAAAATGCCAGTGCTGCCAAAATGAGGTGACTTACCTGGGTTATGAGATATTCCAAGGTACACGCCGCATGTCACCTGACAGAATAAAATTGATTCAGGGCATTCAGCTCCTGCCCACCACAAAAGGAATGATGTCCTTCCTGGGGATAATGAACTACTGCCACCAGTGGGTCCCTGAATGCAGATGCTATGACTAATGAATTTGCAAACTGTTTCAAGAAATTGAACGAGACATTGTGTGCTGTGCCATCATGGGAACTGCCTGACTACAAACTGCCTTTCCATCTCTGTTTCAAAGCAAAATGACATTGCAAATGATGTGGTGTTGCCAATGGTGTGCTGACACAGCTGGAAAAGAAAGGCCTGTGGGACACTACTATGTGACTTTGCCTTCAGCAGTGATTGGGGGTCGGCAGCTGTGATGGTGGAGAGGACGGCTCTCATTGTGTTGGACTACATGTGTATTGTCTAGGTGCCACATTTGGTACGGTTGTTGTTGTCATCTGGAGAAACACAACATTTTTCTGCTGGCAGGCACACAGGTTATGATGGCACCATGTTCTATAACTGTAATATCATAATTAGATACCCACCTATTAATATGGCAACAGTTTTACCTGAAATAGGTTATTCTGATGAGATTGATTCTCTTAGAGACAGATGAGACCCCTAAGTATGTTGGTGTTGAGATTGTAGAAAACGGCACCACGCCAAGATTAGACACTATTAGGAAAGGCAGACTATATGAGTGGTACACTGATGGTTCCTCCAGCAGACTGATAGACACTGATTACAGAGCAGGGTATGCTATAGCAATAGCTGAAGTGCAGCTCTGCCACTTGGAACATCTACCTAATAAGATGAGCTATATGCTGTAACAAAACCATGAATACTAGTCAAGGGTAAAACTGTGAACATTTACACTGACTCACATTATGCTTTGCAGTTCTAATTTTTGGCCAACTGTGGAAGTATCACGGATTCATAACAGAAGCAGGGCGCCTTATTGAAAATAGTCCTTTAGTAAGGATCTTGTTAAAAGCAATACTATTATACAACAGGATAGCGGTAATAAAATGTGAAGCCTACACAAGAGCTAATACTAAGTTAGCCAAAGGTAATGCCATCGCTGACACAGCAGAAAAAGAGAGCATGTTACAGCCAGTGCAGATGGGATTCAGAGACAATTGTTGCAAGCTGATGTAAAGGAATAACAATGGTCTGCAACACCAGATGAACATAGAGGATGGATTGATGATGGATGTGAGCCGAATAATTAGGAGAGTGTGGGCCTACCAGGATGAGATTCCTGTGGCCCCACGCAGTATGTTCCTTTCCCTTACAAGACTGGAGCAGGGATCCTCAGATATTTCACAAGGGAGGATGATTGCACAGAGGCATTTTGCTTTCCAGTGAATGGATTGAAATATTTGCTGGTGTGGGTGGATACGTTTTCAAAATGAATGGAGGTGTGTCCAACAGGGAAGAAGGATGCAGCAACTGGGGCGCAGTGCTTCAGGAAAGCCATTTCTCCAAGGTTAGGGGTCCACCAGGTCATAAATAGCGATAGAGGAGATCCCTTAGTGACTGCATTTATGCAAAAGATGTTGTTTTTGGGAATAAAATATAACATGTATACCCCATACCACCCTCCACCGTTGAGGCCAGGAGGAGTAAATGAGCTCCAAAATAGAAAAAATAGATTATTAGTAAAGGCAACTGATGGAACAGGCCTGAAATGACCTGATGCTCTGACTTTAGTACTGCCTGGAATAGGGGCAAAGACTTCTAAAGCAACTATGGAGACATGGTCATGATGAGAAAAATAAAAGCTGTTTCTCTTAGCTCTAGGTGGACTGGACCACAGACGGTGAACCAACGCCATGAGTGGATTAAGGGGACAAGATGCATGGCAGCACCCCAACGCCTGAGAGGACGGTACCAGAAATTGATGACCATGTGTCACCAGAGGACCTGCACAAAACAACAGTCAAGGAGAGGACAGACCAGACCATTTCTACGATCCATGAGGGCCCATCATAAAGTGTCAGAGGGACGTGACATCAACTGATGCTGTTGAGTGAAGTACATGACGCAGTCTCGAAGAAAGGTGATAGTCTGCACCTGCAGAAAAATAGACTGAAGAGGACAATGCAGGGCAGGTACGTGAAACCGCCCCTAAACAAGATGACAGCAGACCAGGAGGGGAAGCAGATGACCGCTCACTGCATGCCTTTAAATTACTGACTCTTACAGAAAGTGCCCGGGAACGGAGTGACTAAGTGACACTCTAGCACTATGCATTGCATAGAGCATAGAGCAAACAATATTTGTTGGACACTTAATTATAAGTATGCTGCTGGTATCACGACAGCCTGCTGATATAATAATGCACATAGGAAGTAGTATGAATTAAATACTAGCATATCATTGTGTTCATGTTCAAAAATAATTATCAGGATGTATCAACGTAACAATATATTATATATACACTGTGTAATGCGATCCAAAGATATGTAGCTATGTTTCCTATATATATATATATATATATATATATATATATATATATATATATATATATATATATATATATATATATATATATTTATATATATCCAAAAATTCTGGTTACAAATTACGTAGATCGAAAGAACCAGTGCCGAGGCCACAAATCTGCTTAAGCGTTTTTATTTAAGGCAACGCTATATATTGGTTTTACACTAATGAAAGATAGGACTAGCCTAAAGGGAGGATTGTTGAAAAATATATATATATGTCCATATAAATTCATGTGTATGCACTTCAAAGATATGATGCATAGATATATCATACTAACCGGAGGCCTGGAGCTCCAAAGGGCTGCCTATCTGACCTTGACTGGACAAGCTTCAACAGCTATTCTGTACCCCCTTAGAGGTCACTTTGCTTGTCCTGACTTCATGATAGTTTCCTTATCTGGTTGTGCAAGTTGCTTACACAGTGCCGAGCCAGCCTTTCTGGTCTGCCCATATCTAGCTGTTTATAATTGGCATGGTGCAGATCTTGCATATCCCTGTTAGCCATATTTGGCTTGGTGTCTTATTCTAGTTCCGCTGACATGGCATTACTAAATGTATATAGCACCCAGAAACTAGTCACTCTGGGAAGAAGCAGTCTGAGAGCCCCTAAGGCAGGAGACCTGACTTCTTCCTTGTTGATCAACAATGATGCATGCATTTGGTACCAAAAAATAAATTTCGCTCTGTTTCTGAGCAACCTGCTATGTCTGGTGAGTTTCATTCATTTGCTCTTGGGAGGGTGCCAGTATTTCCCTATCACTTCTCCCCTATGAAAGGCCTCCCAGGCCTGAAATGCATTGGGGATCGGGGGAGATTGGGATTGTAAAGCCATCTGTTAATGATGGAAATTAATAAATTAAGTGGTTACACACTTGGAAGTTGGTCACACTGTTGAAACGAAACACTAATAAAAGGATCGATTCATGAAAACTGGAACCTTTTAGTTATTAAGATTGATAGAATGAAACTACGATCATATTCATTAAGTGGAGGGACTCCTCGCAGTACCTGAAGTAGTGCTTAAGGGGACGCATGTAGTTTTCTATACGTGCATATGAAGGTTACCATTTAGCCGGATGAGTATTATGGAAGTCTTGCAAGAGGTCCTTAATAGTTATGATGTGGGTAACCTACGGCCCACAATATTTCACTCTAGAGCTCAACCTTGATATTAAGTAATGCAAGATATGGTTTGGGGACTGTTGCATCATAGGTGGAGACATCACCACTAGCCTCCAGTTCTCAGTTCATGGTTTAGCATACTAGGTTAATACCATTGGCATTCAGCTATAGCATTAGCACAGGATCTTTACCCATATGATACATATTTATGCTAGATAACATAAGGGATAGGAGCACCAGGGTGGGAAGAGAGCATATATTACACATGCTTACAGTATACCACAATCACATAAAGTGCATCACGGTACAGTCGAATGTAATACACTGATTGAAAGGGAACATCTGCACCCGTCACAATCTACACCAGAAAATTTACTACAAAGGGACTAAGCGGGGTAAATAACCTGTGTTCGGTGACACATAACTTTGACTGCTACTCAATCTCTGACAGTGGTCTCCCTCAACTTTAATTGACTATCACATTATATAAGGAGCAAGAAAATATTTGCATTCTTAGGAAATGGACGGGCAAATATACCTCTGGTCTAAAAACTCACCTGACAAAAAAAGGAGTGGAATAAGTAACAAAGAGACTGACTAGGGCAAGCAGATTATGAATGGACATCACCAGATGTGGACACTCTTCGAGACCCTCCAATGAGCCACAGGAAAATCGGAGTCACAATATTGTTGCACATATCATTATCCGTAACAAGTATTTGGCTAGATGCTCCAGGCACCTATATTATTGCCAAGCTTCAAATACAAAACATTTACATAATTGTTGGGTCAATAGAAGCCCTAGTTGATGACAAGACAATTTGTTTCTCGCAGTTGGCTTGACTACTCACCTATTATGGCATAACAAAAGTTCTGATAGGTGGTGACTAGAATGTGACAATAGACCCAATCCTACATAGATCAGTAAAACTAGACTTACAGCATAACACAGACAGGTGTATTTCCATGACATAATCTTGGATAATGCCTTGGTGGAGTCCTGGTGACTGCTAAATCTAAGAGAACAGGACTATACATTTACGTCTTGCTCTCCAGCTCTGGGGGAAGACGGCACCTGAACCCAGATAGATTCTTTTCTGACATTGTCTATCATAACAAGACAGCTGTTGGAAGACTCTACAATACCAGCTGGTGAAGTAGGGGGTCTGACCGTGACCTAAAAGGACTGAAACTGTATTTGAACACACCCAGAAGACAAATGGTGGAGGCGACGTGACTCGGGCCGCTTGGCTCCGCCACAAGAAGGTGAGGCCCGGGTCCGGCAGAAGAGGATCCAGGAGCCCGGGGGAGAAGCCTCCCTCCCTCGCTCCCCCCGCTGCTGGGTCTACGGTGGGGTGGTGTGGACTCACCAGACTCCGTGCGGGCCTGAAGGTGAATATCCTGACGCTCGCTCACAGAGGGAGACGGCACGGGAGAGGGGGTGGAGGAGACTGGCACGGCCGACGGTGCGGTGGTGCCGACATTGTGAAAGAAGAATTGTTCCGTGCCGGCCGGTACCTGCAACTAATTTCTACAAGGCTGCCGCCTGGGGCTGTGCCGGGCCTCTGGGACCTGCGCTTCTCCTATTTATTGGCCAGCAGAGATTGCTGAGCTATCTGGGCCTGTGGGGGGAAGACAGCGCCTCGCCCCACCTCGAAGCCTGCCTGAGAACTTTGGCATGCTGAGACCTCCAACGGCGCTACTGGTGTGACTCTGGCTGTCTCAGGAGTGGCCCAGAGGGGGTGCCAGGACTGAACTGCCCTGCCTGCTGGAGATGCGACACCCACCTCCCTGATACAAGTGTCTGAGAAGTCGCTGTTGTTCCTTTTCCACCCCCTAGCCTGTCATATGTGGTCCCTGGCATAGACAAGGCCAGTTTACCCTGAGAGATGGGACACGTGTGAAATTGCTGAACTTGGAGACCCGAGGGTACCCACCACAAGCTGCTTAGTAAGGACCCTGAAGACCAGGTGGCTGCTTGATGCACGCCCTGGTGAGGAGGCAACCCGAGGGGATGGGCAGGACGGCGAGATCCCCGGGAGACAGGACGGGCCCCCCGGGGAGATCCGTTGGCTGCTGCATGTCTGCGAGGGGAGACCAGTGATGGGGGGACCCCACTCCCTGACTTCAGAAACGCAGACATCGGGATCCGGCCGGGCCTTTGGATCCCAGGGGTAGGGCCTCCCCTCCCATCCCCCCCTATCTGAAGTCAAACTCAAGGTTGGCCGGTTGGAGCCTACCAACTCCAGAGCATTCCCTCCTGGGCTGAGAGACCCTACTGGCAGGTGAGAGCAAACAAGAGTGGAGGGGGCTGCGCCGGCCATTCACCCTACCGCCCTGGGGCCGTGATCTACAAGTGGGTGAAGCCGTGGGCGTGAGCCCCGTACATGCTCCTACGAAGCCCTAAACCTGCAAATCAACAGATCCACGCTGAAGACACCCTGGTGAGGGATAAGAGAGTCAACGGGATCAAATCGTGTGAAACGGACTCTGGGGAGGTTGTTGCCCCCACTCTACCTGGCGGCAGTGACGAGTGGGCGGGAGGAAGGCGGCGTGGCCATCAGTAAGGACAAGGGGACGAGGCCGCCTCCCAATTAGACCCGCATGGACCAATACATGACTGGTAACCCGGGTGGCAACTGCTCCATCCAGGTTGAAGTGCCTGTGCCCGAGGGGGACCTGGCCACTATCCTTCAGGCCAAATGCACCTCCCAGGACTCAGTGGAAAATAAAATAGGAGAGGTACGCGTGGACGTCGCTCTCATTAGGCAAGACCTCCGTAATGCGACGGCCCGGATCACTGAAGCAGAGTCCCATATTTCTAATGTTGAGGACGATATGGCCACGATGAAGTCCCAAGTAGCACGTCTGATGTCCCACACGGCCAAACTTCATAGGAGAGCAGAAGATTCCGAAAATTGCTCACGTAGGAACAATCTCCGCTTTGTGGGTATATCGGAGGGGACAGAACCGCCTTAGGTTGCCCTCTTTATCGAGAACTGGCTCAAAGCATGGATGCCCCTGGAGCGCCTGTCCACATGGTTTGTAGTGGAACGGGCCCTCCGCGCCTTGGTGCCTAAACTGCCCCCTGGAGCCCCGCACAGACTCATTATAGCACGCATCCTCAATTTTAAAGTTAGAGACGCTATTTTACAGGAGGCACGCTCCCAGCCCAACCTTTCTTGTCAGGGTAATAGAGTGATGATTTTCCCAGATTATACGAAAGAAGTCCAAGCTCAATGGAGAACCTTCACGGCGGTTAAACAAAAACTGCGGGTGTTGAATCTATCATACAGACTCCTGTTCCCTGCCCGCCTCAGAGTGATCCTGAACAACAAAAGTCACTTCTTCTAGACTCCAGAGGAGGCCTGGATGTGGGTTACTGAAGAGCACTCCATGACCCTGCCGAAGGAGACAGCGGCATCCCCAAATTGGCCAAGTCATCGGGGACACAGAGGAGGCGTACCCGGTCCTGCAGGGGCCGAGGCACCGGTCGGACACCGTCAGGATCACCAGGACTAACAGTAGCCGAGGCCAGGTGAGATGGAAAGTCACAATCAATCAATCAATCATTATATTTTTAAAGTGCGCTACTTACCCGTGAGGGTTTCAAGGCGCTGAGGGGAGGGGGGGAGCTGCTACTGTTCGAATAGCCAGGTCTTGAGGAGTCTCCTGAAGGTCAGTAGGTCCTGTGTCTGCCGTAGGTGGAGGGGGAGGGTGTTCCATGTCTTGGCGGCGAGGTGGGAGAAGGATCTGCTGCCGGTGGTTGCTCTTCGGATGCGGGGGACGGTGGCGAGGGCGTGGTCGGCGGAGCGGAGCTGGCGGGTGGGGGTGTAGAAGTTGAGGCGGCAGTTGAGGTACGCTGGTCCGGTGTTGTGGAGTGCTTTGTGTGCGTGGGTGAGGAGCTTGAAGGTTATCCTCTTGTTGACGGGGAGCCAGTGCAGGTCTTTCAGGCGGGGTGTGATGTGGCTGCGGCGCGGGATGTCGAGGATCAGACGTGCTGAAGCGTTCTGGATGCGTTGGAGCCGTTTGAGGAGTTTCGCCAAGGCGCCGGCGTAGAGGGCGTTTCCGTAATCCAGTCTGCTGCTGACGAGAGCCTGGGTGACCGTCCTTCTGGTTTCGGTGGGGATCCACTTGTAGATCCTGCGAAGCATACGGAGGGTGTTGAAGCAGGAGGAGGAGACGGCGTTGACCTGCTTCGTCATGGAGAGGGTGGAATCGAGGATGACCCCTAGGTTGCGTGCGTGGTCGGTGGGTGTGGGGGCCGTTCCTAGCGAGGAGGGCCACCAGGAGTCATCCCAAGCCGAGGGGGAGGACCCGAGGATGAGGACCTCCGTTTTGTCTGAGTTCAGCTTCAGCCGGCTGTTTCTCATCCAGTCGGCGACGGCCGTCATTCCCTCGTTGAGGTTGGTTTTGGCTGTGTGAGGGTCTCTGGTGAGGGAGAGGATCAGCTGGGTGTCGTCGGCGTAGGAGATGATGTTGAGGTTGTGCAGTCGGGCGATGCAGGCGAGCGGGGCCATGTAGACGTTGAACAGCGTGGGGCTGAGGGATGAGCCCTGGGGTACGCCGCAGATGATCTCGGTGGCTTTGGAGCGGAAGGGAGGAAGGCGGACGCTCTGTGTTCTACCGGAGAGGAAGGAGGTGGTCCGGAGGGGAGAATACCACAGAAGGTCACTCCGGCTCGGGCGATCAGTGACTCCGGTGATACAGATCTTTCTCGCAGCCCAGTGATATAGAACACCATGTGCAAGCACAAGAAGGCGTGATGATAGCCTTTACAAGGACTTTAGTAATTTACCATACTGAGACTTGGTACATCCTGTAATATGGAGGGGTCCACTACCTCGTCCTCCAACTGTAATGGTTATATCTGTTCAAACTGTTCGAGTTATGGTGACATATGATTCAGGGCACGAAGTATGGGTAAGGGGATAGTTGGGGGGATTGTTCAGGGGATTTTCTGTTACAAGTTCTTGCACTTCACTCAGTTCGTACATGCACCAGTCACACATGACTCTTACTCCTCGATATGTAATCAGCTACCGCCGAGAAATCCATGCGCTCCACTTGTGGGCCTGACACGCGTGGACCCACATGCATCCAGGTACGCCGCCCACTGCCCTCATAATGCCACTATCAATGGCGCCCCCCACCACTAATATAGAAGCCCTGCGCGTCCTCTCCTGGAATGTTAATGGCTTCCTGGACAGGGTGAAACACGCCGTAGTCCTGGAGTTTATGCAGCGCTCAGCCCCCGGAGTCCTCATGCTACAGGAAAACCACCTCTTGGGCACTCAATGCTCCTTTTTAGCCCGGCAGGGATATGATAGGGTGTACCATGCAGGGTTCGCCCGAGGACCAAGGGGTTGGCAATTCTTCTCCGCCATTCTCTCCCATTCATGGTTGCACAGGAAGTCTTGGATCCCCAGGGCCACTTCCTAGCTCTCACAGGGCAGATGGAGGGACACACCCTTAATGTAATAACAGCCTATATGCCCCCAACACTTCTGGAGACCTACCTTAAAGAACTCATGGTCCTCTTGACGTCCCTTTCCCCGGGACTGACAGTGACGGGGGGATTTCAATGCAGTTATGGACCCGGACAAAGATGCTTCCGGGACTCCCGCTCCTAACAGACGCTTGGGTGCCCGGCGGCTATCGGAGTGGGCCTCTCAACTTGGGCTCTGTGATGTCTGGAGCGTTTGGAACCCTCGGCTCCACCTTTATACCCACACCTCTGCGGCCCACCATCCTCACTCTCGCATTGATATTATGTTTATGCCCGCCCCTGATTGTCGCATGGTAACAAGCATCCTGGCCTTCGTTCGAGGGCTATCCGATCACTCGCCAATATTCCTCTCTATGGGAAGGTCCTCTGACTCACTACGCCCTGTCTGGCGTCTTAACGCCTGGTTCCTACGGAATAGCGAATGTAAAAAGGCCTTAAAGGAAGAGCTCAAACAATACTTTCAACGTAACGAAGGTACTGTATGATCGCCAGTCACATTGTGGGCGGCAGGTAAAGCCAACATCAGAGGTTTCCCTAAGGGGTATGTCAAGGCAATACACCAGTCCAAAGAGGAACATCTTTCCCACCTGGAGGCTCAGGCACTCAGCGCAATATGGGCGCAACAAATGGAGACACAGACACCCGCCAACTTGAGCTCGTATGTGAGGAGATTCATCATATCTCCTTAGAATCAGCCAAACAAATGTGGAGGACTTCCGTGGCCCGTGTCTATGGCTGGGGGGATAAAGATGGTAAGCTCTTATATTGGCTGGCATCCCGCCCCTTAGCGAATTGGATCATTCCCGAAGTTGTCGATGCTAACGGGAACACCCAGCAGACATCGGAGGCAATAACCCAAACTTTTGCGACTTACTATGAGTGCCTCTACTCTCGCGTCCGGGCCCCAAAGACGCGAGAAGCCACTGCCTTCATACGAGACATCCCACTCCCATTACTATTTATCAGCCTATCACAAAGGAAGAGGTGGAACAGGCCATACTAACACTAGCCCCTAGTAAAACGCCGGGACCGGATGGCTACCCGGCGGAATGCTACTCGACATATTGAAAGATTCTGGTTCCACACCTCCAAACCCTGTACGCGGTAGAGATAGAGTCGGGAGGTTTCCCGCGAGGCATTGATATGGCCATGATCGTGGTCATACCTAAAGCAAAACCACCCTCTACTTCCTGTTCGGATTACAGACCGATTTCCCTCATTAATACAGAAGTCAAAATATATGCCATGATTCTTGTTGCCCGCCTCAAGCAGGTGCTTGCTGCCCTGATACACCCGACCAATGTGGCTTCATGCCCCGTCGTAGCACAAGACATTGCCTCAGGCAGTTGCACGTGGCACTAGCCCATTGACATCTCTTTTTGCCGTATCTGCTCTCCTCTTGATAGAATTCGAGAATGCCTTTGATACGGTGGACTGGCACTACTTAGAAGAGGTGCTACACCAAGCAGGGATCAGACCATACTATAGAGGGCTGGTGATAGTGCTATACTCTAACCCATTGGCTCGGGTGCTGATCAATGGGACCCTCTCACTGGAGTTCTCGATTCGGCGAGGGATGAGGCAGGGCTGACCCTTGTCCCCCCTACTCTTCGCCCTAGCTATCGAACCCTTTGCTTGCCTCGTTAGGTGGTATGCCCAGATCCAGGGCTGGCAGTGGAAAACTTCCCACAGCGAACGCATTGCCCTGTACGTGGAGGACGTACTCCTGCTCTTAGCAGACCCAGCTCGAACCAGGCCCCGATGTCTCCAGCTTCTGGATCTTTTTGCGGAGGCATCGGGCCTAAGACTCAACCCAGCCAAATTGTTATTGGTGCCCCTTCACAGTTCCAGAGAATGCATTGACTGACAAACCAACATCCCCATCAGACGTCTTAGCTTCCGTTATCTGGGAATCTGGGTAGCGCTTCATCCGGAATTGACCTGGGCCCTCAATCTGACTCCCCTAGTTAAGAAGACTAAAGAGGATTTGAAAAAATGGCAAACCCTGCAGCTAAATCCGATGGGAAAACAGCACTGTATAAAATGATGATACTACTGCGCTTCCTTTATCTAATGCAAAACCTCCCGCTTCATCTCCCGCACCAATGGTTTCGATCCAGGGACGCATTGCTGAAGTCATTCCTCTGGTGGCAATCTAGGCCACGGGTGGCATTGGCCCACTGCCAAGGGGCACCATATGATGGTGGATTAGGCACAACAAATCTCTATCTATATAACATTGCGACGCGGCTTCTGATAATCAATGAATGGTTCACAGGGGGATGGTCGGACCCGGCATATCAGCTAGAGCTTAACGAGTTGGGGCTCCCACGGGTTCAGGCGATGCTTTATGGATCACCAATCTCCCACGCCATCCCAACAATTATTAGAATGGTTCTCCTGGCCTGGCGGGCAGCACTCCAATACACTCACTGGGAAGCCAAGCTTACACTCCAGACCCCATTGTGGCAAGGTACTTGGATTGGGGATGTGGCAGCCCTGGAGGGGTTTAAAAAATGGGATCTCATTGGCATCTCCCAACTAGGAGATGTGTGGAGGGGGGGCAAGTTCAGACCTTTCAAGATCTAAAAGATATATACTCCCTCAATCATAAACAATTTTACAAGTACCTGCACCTTCGCCATGCTCTTGCCACAGTTATCCCAGTAGGCACCACACTGCCAGAGTTTAGCCCCCTTGAAGCTAAACTCCTTATGGGATCCCTGGGTAGAGGAGGAGTCTCCCAGATATACAGATCCTTAGTAAATAACTCACCCAATACTCTGGACCACCTGCGGTCCCGATGGGATGGATGGGTTCCCTGACGGACAAAGATTGGCGGGATGTACTTATGCCCCCCGAGTAATCACCGTCTCAGGGAGATTGCGCTTATTCCAGTTTACTATCTTCAATGTGCGTACCTTACTCCTAGTTGACTTCATCAAGCAGGGCACCTACAGAGTCCCGATTTCCCACGCTGCGCAGATACACCCGCAGAATTTTATCATATGACATGGTCATGTAAGGTGATAGCGAGATACAGAAGGCGAGTGGTTGCCGAGCTGACTGAGGTACTGGGGTGGGAGGTCCCCCTTACACGCCGAACCTTACTCCTGGGTGTGATGGAAGGCACGGGAGGAACAAGAGCAGACAAGGCCTTCCTGTGTACGGCCAGTATGGTGGCGAAGAGAGACATTGCCGCAACGTGGAAGAGCCCCCGTCCACCTACGATCTCCCAGTGGCGAAGGGGACTGGACTGGTGCGCTGCACAAGAGCATCCAGTGTATGAAGCACGGGGCGGTCCGAATAAACACAAGAAGATTTGGGGCAAGTGGTTGGGCCTGTTGAGCTAAGGATGCACAGGAGGGGCCTGGATGTGGAAGATGGTCTGTGATGTAATATAATGTAATAGATGCAGTGAAAGATGACCCATGCGGAAAGGATGTCATACATTCATGTGATGACTGAGTGTACATTTTGTTGAAAGCCCAGTCAAATTTAGTACAAAACATAAGATACATTGCTTAGATGATATGTTTAAAAACGGCTCACTAAAAACGTTCCTGGAGATGAGACAGGAATACAACATCCCACAAACACAGCATCGGATATATATTCAATTATCTCAAACCCTAAATAAAATAAACTAGGTAACTTACACACTTCTCTAACGAGATTCCCCCAAGCTTCATTATCTAACTCGCATGGAAAGAGTATGGGGGGACGGTATTGAGCATTCATTCAGTTCTAATTGACACACTTTTTTCTCAAGGGAGTCCATATACCCTTCGAAACTGATGGGAAGCATGCTTACAGGTGCAATTTCAGGATGAAGATTGGTTGAATCCATGAAAGAAACATGATAGAGGGCTGAGGGAGGCACCATTGAAATTCAGCTACTTTTATGATTCTCAACATTGGCATTGGAACCCGGCCTGATGACAAAATGCCAAGCTTTGCCCAAATCTCTAGGTTGGAGATGTGGAGCGAGGTACAATGATATTGTATATATCTTGTGGGTGTGTCCAAGAGTGAATGGATGTGGGGAATTAATCTAAGATACATTGAGGAGAACACTAGACACATTAACTGACCCCGATGGTAGGATGGTGATCTTGCACAATAATTCTCCTTTCTCTCCTCGTAAGCTCCTTTTTCTTCTGGAGAATCCACATTTGATGATGTTGAATGAAAGCATTTGAGCAATAGGCATTGCTGGGTTGCTGTATTTTCTCAACTATAGAATTGTGGGTTATGGAAAAGGGGGATTAAAGGGAAGCATTTCTATATTGGTGTTAGTGTAAGTTATGCAGTTTTAGATACGTTATATCATTATTTCATATTGTACCCGACACTGTGTGCACAATGTGTATTGATTTTCTATACTCTGTTATGAAACGTTAATATAGAATTGAGGTACAGTATGCTTGACTCTTCTATAGTGAAAAACTTTTGGTGCTGCTGCTGCAATGCCTCAGTGTCGTCCCATACAGACAATACATTCTTTGCACTAGTTTATTGTCAGAAAATGTTTGATATTTCCTTCATAATGAATTTAAAGTGATATATTTGATACCAAAATTCTTACTTTGATAGTTTTGAAAATATACAGAAAATAATTAAATTACAAAATGGAACAAATTGAATCTTCTGAAACAAGTGGCCTATTTATAAACACGTGATCCTAATGATGTACTCATCATCTCCTGCTCATAACAATGATTTACATAATAGTACTATTAAAAAGTGGCTCAACACAATATACATGTTGAGTGGTAATCCGTAAATTTGTGGCCTCATATTAGCATAGTCATGAGTGCCTCAGTGAATACATTTCTTCAGATAACATATGATAAATCAACAAGTGTTGTATGGTATGCATCAATATGTTTCAACCCCACAAATAAACTTGAATCTGATTCTTCATCAGGATGAATATCTCTTGGGCAACAGGACGTATTGCAGGTTCCTCACCCACTTCAAGTAGAGAGAGGATACAAGAGAAACCTGCATAGAAGACAGAGGTCTTTGCTGCAAGATTATTTTCCATTGATTTTTAGGCTTGCTGATTCCTGAATACCGCATGAAGATTTTAACATTTGTCGGCCCCTCACAACCCCTCAAAACCTGCACTCTCATAATCCTTTGCACTTTACCATGGCCTCGGGCTGGACTATCCCTTTTGGGGCAAGACCCAGACTGATTTGTTAATGGTAACTCTCCGCTGTGGTACAATAAGCAAAAACACAATGGAATCGAATGGAATGCAGCCAGAGTACCAGAGGTTTAGAATCATTCAATCATTCACATTTATTGCTTATCTCATTAAAATTCCATCTGAAGAATTGTTGGAGGTTCATGAAGGAAGGTCTAAATTACTTATCAGTAATTAAATTACTCTGAGTCCAATTCCCTCGCTTGCAGCATAGTCCCTCCTACCCTCCCTATATACAACTGACAAATGTTGTTGGTTGGAGCTCATTAATGACAGGTGGTGTGGCGGAATGCAGGGTTGGATTGGGATTAAAAATCGGCCCAGGCACACTACAAAAAGTGGCCCACATTTGCATATTATCTTTCCGCAAAGCACTGCTTCGACAAAGTTTTTTTAAAAAGAAGGGGGGTGTGGGGTCTCTGACAGAGGTATGTTTTCTTAACTTTATTTAGAGTAAAAAAAATGCACTGATTAGTTCACACTGGTTAAAAAAACATGAAAAACAAGTGAGGCCACTTATGCTCAGGCCCTCTGCCCCCGCTCATTATGCATACATTAATGGGCCGGCCCAGAGAGAGAAAGGGAGTGACACCACTGCCCATTGATAAAAGGGAGGTAATGGACGCCAATTTGCCTCCAGAAAGGCCACTCAGGCACCCACTGGGCCGCTGGCGGCATCCGAACAGTAAAGTCAGCCCCCAGGCTGCCCAAATACGGGGCCCACAGCTGGATCTCGGATACCGGCCCATCGGCCATTGCCCGAGTACCCGCCCAGGCCCGGTTCTAGCAGGTGGGCCGGGTGGGCCAGGCCCACCCAAACATGAGCCTGGCCCACCCAAACATGATCCTTGGCCCACCCAAACATGATCCTTGGCCCTTACAGTGAATCTGCCAACAATGCACAACGATAATAAAAAATGTATCGATAACTCTGGTGATTTATGATCTTGATGGAGAGCAATCATTTGTCTGTTTTTAAATGCAGATAAACTGAATATTATGTGGATAGCTCAGTGGGTTACTGCCTTTGTCACAGAGATCCTTGTGTTACTTGCAGTTCAGAAATTACAATCCTAAAATAGGACAGTGACCTATGAACTGTCATCAAAGAGCTGCATACAAACTTTGCTTTTTTGTGTTGTTATATAGTTAGAACGTCCCCAGTCTTTCATTATTCTAATGTTGCTAAAAAGAGTTTGTTTGGGCAGTTATACATTTTTATCAGTAAAGCCAACTCCCAACCACTGGAGTACTCTTTAAATCCTGAGTTTGTGCTTCTCTGGACCAAACCCTCTTAAAATATATTGCCCACCAGTATGGATGACATGATTCCTACACCTTTTATTTGACTCTGCACGTTCCCCCTTCTACGTCGTAAATGGGGTTCAGAGTGGGGAGATTTGCATATCAAAAGAAAGTCGAGGCTTGTGTGAAACCATACAATGCGGTGGACTCAATAGGTCACAAAGCGAGGCAGTATAGCCCATCGTGTCAACGCGCCTGTTGCTGCTGTGTGCAACATTCAGCTTAGATGGCCATTCTTACTGGACCAGCTTTGCCTTTCATCCCTCCGAGTTTGAAATGGGCACTGTGAATTCGGGGTGATATGTACCCACAGATGACCTAGTCCTGTTTGGTCGTCCCCTGAGAATGAGTTACAATGCCGTGGGGCTTGCCTAAATCCCTCTAGACAGCACTCCGCATTCAAACCAACATCCTTCAAAACGGGCATTTTAATTTAAAATAAACGCAATATTTACTGCACCACTGTCCCCTACAGGTACAAACATACAAAAATATACATAAAAACCAATAACTTTTTACTTTTTACAAAGTCATGCAATTGATAACACATATTAAAAACATCGGGTTTTTTTATTTCTTTTTTTACACAGGTACTTTCAGTCCAGAAGTCTATCTACTCGGTGCTTTTCATTGGCATGCTGCACCTATCACTTTACACCCAACAAGCCCTTCACAACCATTGGCAGGTCAGAACAATGATGTAGAAATGCAGGGGAAGACGTACGTAAGGGGCAGTAATGTTCATTCATTGCATGGCCTCTGTGCTGGAAGCCTGCACTGCGGGCATGTCTTTAAGTGCTTGCTGGGAACGGGTGGCAGACAGGGTCTATCTGAAGGAAAGCCAGAGGGTTCACACTGCAGAAATGCTTATTTTCTTTTATATGGTGCGCATGTAGTCCGAGTTGACGTCAGAGCCCTTTAATAAAAGGCACAATACACACTGTACATTATGTACATTCAGAGCTGAAACAACTAAATCACGACACCTCATCAGAAGCAGTAAACACTATATAAATAAATTGCCATCCACACGTGTCCTCATTACAGAAGTGCTTTCTCGATGAACAAAGTTTGTGAGTGAAGAATTTGAAGACCCGCAGGATGAGGAAGCGTCACGGCCAGAAGAGGCGCGAGATTTAAAACAAGCATTTGCAATGCAATAGGTCTTGCATTTGCTAGGCTTTGAGCTATTGGCATTGTAAATGACAATGCCTTTTATTTACGTGTTGGTTTTTAAAATATAAATAAAAGGCATTGTCATTTACAATGCCAATAGCTTAAATCTAGCAAATGCGAGACCTATTGCATTACAAATGCTTGTTTATTTAATTATCATTCTGGTCATTAGGGCAACTGTGGAACATACTTTAAAGTCCGTGTTAATTATATTTACTGCTATATTCAATGTTTCCAGTTTGGAGGTGATTTTACTAATGTTTTTTACCGGGAATAATGAAAGTGGAACCGGATGGTGGCTGATATGGGGCTGGGGACCAAGGTCAGCTGTGAGATAAGGTGCACTGGAAAGGAGTGGTAGAAAAGTGGATAATCAAGCCTGTAAGGCAGTGCGTTGCAGAGTCAGGGGTCAGGTGGAGGTAGTAATGAAGAGGGATTCTCCCTGAAGGCTCGCACAGAGGGAGCCCGAGTAGTGTCACTTGCCTGATACTCCCACCTCAGAAACCTCCTCTTCCCATCAAAGGGACATTACATGGAAAAAAACACTTTTTGAGAGTGATAACATTTAGATAGAGATTTGGAAAAGAGTGCGTTTTATTGGGCCTTGTAAGACTAAGGAGAGATAAAGGAGGGCCCTGAAGCAGGTCTGGCTAGACATATTAGCGACAAATCGGGCCTGCAGTGGCTCACCCGAATGCACCCTTGGCCCACCCAAATAAAAATTCCTGGAGCCGGGCCTGTACCCGCCTTACCAATCCGACCTGGGCGGAAGGAGGGGTTTTTATTTAGTAAGATAACGTGAGATTGGAGTATGGGGAGGCAGGAGGGCCTCAAATGTGATGGCTGCAAATGAGGGAAGGACGAGGATGGAATCTGTGTTACATAGCAAAGACATGTCAGGTGATAGAAAGTTGGGTGAGAGAGCTGTAAAAAGTTAATAGACAGGGTAGAGGAGAAGACTAGAAATAAGCATAGAAAGAGACAAAAAGCGAGCGAAATGGGTGGGGCTAAAGCGCAGGGAAAAATACATTTTTATAGGGTCAGGTGAAGGCAGTGGCGGCTCCTCCGCTAAGGCTGAGGAGTGTCCCCCCACTGCTTTTTAGCAGTGAAATAAAGAGAAAATAAAATTATAATAACTCGCCCAAAACAGTCTTGCGCACTTCACATGTTCTCCATGCAGACTGCATTACAGCCTCCATGGACAACATGCCCAGGCTCCCAGTCAGCGTCTGAGCGCCGAAACACGGCGCTCAGACCAATCACGTTGTGATTGGCTGACTGGGAGCCTGGGTGTGCTTCCTGTTGTTCAGGTCAGCGAGGGAGGACTACGGAGGAGAGATGTGGTGAGGAAGCGTCGAGAAGGTACGTTTTTTATTTTATTTTTTGCTGCACTCTTTCCCCGCGTCCTCCTTCCCTGCCCCCGCCCCCCCTACCTCCGATCCATGTTGGCCGCCGCTGGGTGAAGGTGGTAAAATGGACAACAGGAGCAAGGATACAGAAGAAGATATGAGATACAGACAAGTAAAGAGGTAGGAGGACGCATGAAGGGAGAGAGGGGAAAAAGACAGTCATATTGAAGGAAAGCGAATGTGGTCGGTCAAGCACTATATTTAAACCACTGAAAGCACCATCAGAGGAGGCCACAGGATAGAAGCAGATTGCATCAAATGACAATAAAATACGGATTTGATGCACGGGGAGTGAGAGTGCTAAAAAGCAAAGCACCATATTCTTTGGGCTTGACAGTCCTTTCATCAGAGCTGGAAGAAGATCGAGAGAGATGAGTTTGGAAATAAGATGATATGACGATGATGCTTACATCACTGTACTGACAGTGAAAGTTAAGATAGGAAATATGAGAGCTGAAAGGGGGTGAAGGGTCAAGGTACATCGGTAGGCTGAGCAGTAGCAATGACTCAAAATACAGTTGACGACAGAGGAAGGGAAAATGATGGAACATGGCAAGGAAAGCGGAAGCCCGTGTGAAATTTCAGTGACACTGCAATCATTTTGGTAATTGTATGTTACAGTTCTCATAAAAAATTCCTGAAATTACCCTATTATGCCACGTTATGTAATTACCCACCATTTGCAACAAAAATATAGCGCAAGCACACGGGGAACAACGTGAATAACCGGTATGCAAGCGACTGCTGCTTTGAGGCACTTGGATTTTTTTGTTCTATTTTTTTGTTGTTGCAAGAAATGCGTCTTTGTGTGTGAAATGGACTAAAATATAGAGCCAGGTGCTGGTTTTACATTTTGTGTAACAACGCATCGTTTTGAATCGTTACAATGTTAAATTATACAGAAGCAAATTCCGTGAATTTTGCCCACCGGACGAGGGTCAGATTGAGGGAGTTTGCCTGCGCGTCCGGCACGCGCCAGGAAGAAAATGAATGAGGACGAGGGATATAAGGTGCTGCGTGGGATTTCAGTTTGGCAAGCTGCTGAAGAGGTTGCTGTGATTGTGCGGGGTTGACCGTGACTGGGACACAGCCGAGGAGTATTGCACGAGTAGAGGGAAAAGAGAAGTGAACTTTTTCACATATTGGCATTATTGCCTGGTAAGACGTGCGTTGCTCTGTGTAGTGACCCTTGAGTGGACGCGAGGAAAGACCTTCAGGGAAGCAGGTGTGGAGGGAGGGCGTGCTTGAACAGGAAGTCTTGGCTGCCAATCAAGAAGCGCATCCTTCCAGAGGAAACGCCTTATCTGGAATGACGATTGGAGGAGGCGAAGACGCTAGGCTTACATCACACGGACAGCGACGTGTCCACGGTGAAAGGTCGAGGGCTTACAATTACAACAAGGAAGTGAAACTAGCAGTCATCTGGTGAAAAGTAGTGAAACTAGCAGTCATCTGGTGAAAAGTCACCAGGTCTACTGGATGAGTGCGAGGGGCAGGACTAAGCCGGCCTTCGGAGACAAACCATCTGTTCGGGGAAGGGAGAAAAGAGTAGCCAGCGGAAGACTTGCCGAGGCCGTGCTGGCATCTTATTATAGTCCTATTTATTTATTTCTGCAGATTTTATATAGCGCGAACTCGACCCGAAGGTATTGGAGCCCTTTACATGAGCACCAGTTACGTTACACAAGGACCCATTCAGGGGAGATTAAGTACTTTGCCTAGAATCACAGGAAGCTGAGTCTCGAACCTGGTTCCCCAGCTCCAAAGTCAGCAGCTCTGGCCGTAAGGCCACAACTGTAGTGTCTTCCAAATAAAGGCAGCAACCATTATGTAATTAAGAACTGGTTTTCTTTATTCCAACCCCTGCTGGAAAGGACACATCCGGTACAAACGGTCTCCCAGCAGTTCTGACCCCACATAGAGAACACTAATACATCCTACAGTTCTAGAGCCACATGTAAAGTTCCAACTTTAACTCTATACTTACCAAAAGATGCTAAAGGACGAGGCACAATACTACACAATCCCCCCCTTAAAAAAAAAAAAACAACTACAATCAAACATTTCTAAACACTTTGTTTTTTTCACAATTCTTCCTCTTGATGTTTTGATTACGTTAGTGTCACAGGTAGGTACATTGGTGTCAAAGGAACACTAGATTCTCATAAGGAGTTGCTTCCGACATTGATAAATTATTCTGAGTGCCATTCTTCTCAATACACTCAGGAATGGTATCACAACCATCCAAATCATTGACATCAGTATCTTGACTTACAAAATTATCCTGGGACAAATCAGAAACATTTAACCACCAACATTTTCTAGTGTTGCCTTCATTGTTCTCCACTTTCCCATCCACACTTGACTTAACCGGAGCCAAACGACTAAAATGCCAAACCTCACCATTTTGTAACAAGGCTGTGCTGTTCATAACTTTAACAACTCTTTTAGGTTCACTGAATTTGCTTTCACCTTTGGCAATTTTCTTGGCACTTTTATTTCGTACCCATTACCCCTCACGCAGATGAACTTGCTTGATACCATGTTTATGGTCATAATACAACTTGTTTTTCATTTGAGACTCATTGATACACTTTTTTACCTCATACATGTCACAATCAATCATCTCACTTCTATTCAACCAGCCAGGATTAACTTTGGAATGAGGTATTCTGCATCTCATTAATGAAAATGGGCTTTTACCAACTGTGCCATGGATTGTGCTTCTATAGGCCCAAATCATTTTCTTCAATTCTTCATCCCAGGACACACCACCTTTATTCGCCAAGTGTAGTACACCCTTAATGCTACGGTTGACCCTCTCAACAATGCCATTTCTGCTCGGATGATTCAGGGCAGTGAATCTTTGTTGAATTCCTGAAGCAGACAAATAATTTTTCATTTAAGAGGATCTGAATTGCACCCCATTATCAGAAAGGATAGCGGCTGGGAACCCTTCCCTCAAGAATATGCCATCCAAAAATGTGATTACTGTTCTTGTGTTGATTGCTTCTACAACATGATTTTCCAGCCACCTGGAAAAAGTATCTACAAGAACTATGATGTATTTCTGTGAACCATCTTGCCATGAGACGGGCCCCATGAAATCCAATGCAACTACCTCCCATGGAAGCTTTGGACAACCCGGAGAAGCTAAAGGTAGATTAAATGTTTTCAGGGTCTTATCAGATACTTCACATTTGACACAAGACCTAACACATCTTTCAATGTCCATATCTACCTTGGACCACCAATACAGTTCTTTCAGTCGGAGTTTAGTGCGCGTAATGCCATAACGGCCTTCATGACACAAGTTAATGATTTTTTCTCGTAGATTTTTAGGAGGAACTACTTTATCCCCACGTAAAACCAATGAATCACACATGCTAAGTTCATTGCGCACCTCCCAGAAACCCCATAGCTCATCTTTTACCAATTTCTTATCCTATCACACCAACCATTCACAATCAATTCCTTAAGTTCAAGTAATATGTGGTCAGAACCCTCAGCTTCAATCCATTCTTCCTTACTAAAACTGTCTTGAGCTCTGTCAAATGACACATTAGCAACAGAAAATTAATTCCAAGAATTATTGTCTACCTCAGTCAATGGTAATTTACATTTCGAAATTTCTGCTGTCACACCCTTATCTTGCAGCATATTCATTACTTTCCTTAATCGTTCATCATGGATTTTCTTATTGGCTTCCATTATCAAGATATCATCCTGGAAGAACACCACTCCTTGCATATCACTAAATAACTCAAACATCAACCTTTGGAATACTGCCGCCGCAGATGCTAAACCAAATGGCATGTGGCGAAATTGAAAGCAACCAAAGGGTGTGAAAAAAGCAGTAAATTGTCTACTAGATGGATGTAGAGAAATCTGATGATATGCAGAGGAGAGGTCATGGTTGAAAACCATTTAGCGCCTTTCGTCAGGGACAGCATCTCATCAATTCTGGGTAATGGAAATTGGTCTACTATGATATTATCGTTCAAATACCTCAAATCAATGCACATTCGAATTTTGCCATTGGAACGTCTAGCAATAACAGGTTCAATAATGCGTGCATCTTGTAATTTTTTAAGTTCTTTCTTAACTTCATCTCGTACAATGAGGGGAATATGACGTACTTTATGAATTTTGGGAACAGCACCCGACTTAACACGAATCATGTGTGTAAATCCTTCCAGTTTTCCAATTTCACCACTAAAACACTTTGAAATTCTTTTAAGACCCATTTTTTTGTTTCCTCAGCATCACACATGACCAGCACTTGTTCAGGACTATTCGGATCAACAATGATATTCAATGAATGTTGATCCTTCCATCCTAATACAGAAGGTCCATCAGCAGCCACATATAGCTTACACAATGCCCTTCTGCCTTTGAACTCGAATACAAGAGTTCTGTACCCCAACATTTCAATTTTTTCTCCAGTGAAGCTTTCTGGATTTACATCAGTGTGTTATAAATAAGGGCCTAAAGTATTCATAAATTTATCTCCCCAGATAGAACGACCAATAATAGTGAATGGTGAACCAGAGTCTGCTGCAACTTGTAAGACTATGCCACCAAAGGAGATCATGCACACAGGTTTGTTGCTATTATCTCCATTTACATTCAACACAACATTTTTCTTTACACCTGTGGAAATGGTATTAGGATTCTCAGGAGACTCATCAGAGTCATTACCCGACATGTCTGAACTGTTCTCTGTTACACATGCTACGCGACTCTTCTTATTACGTTTTCTTCTACATACTTTTGCAAAATGTCCTATAATTCCACACTCTAAGCACTTTTTTTGCAGGACACCTATCAAACCTGACAGTGTGTGAGGTACTTCCACATCTAAAACACACAAAACCAGTATTGTTTCCTAAAGTGTTCTCTTCTTTCTTGGAGTTGAAATTTTGGTATGTTTTTTGATATTTGGATGGATTGGCCTTCCCTCTTCTATTGTCATTAATCTTGTTGACTGACAAGGAGTCATTTGACGGAGTTACCGCTTTAGCACATCTCTCAGAAAGTTCTGCCTTTTTGACTAAAGTAATGATATCCTTGAGGCTTGCCTCACCTTCAATCCACAACCTGTCCTGAACGTTTTTATTCTTTGTACACATAACAATCTGGTCCCTGATCATTTCATCGTGTAAAGATCCAAATTTACATTTGATGGCCAAATTTTTAAGTGCCGAAACATAGTCTTCAATAGACTCGTTAGAGTCTTGTTTGCGTTTGTAAAATGCACGTTTGGATACCGCTACACACACAACCAGCGAATAATGGTCATCAACATCTGCAATAGCACATTTAAATACATCAAAATCACCACTTCTTTCGACTTTTTGCATTTGGGTATATACCCTGAGGCCTTCAGGTCTTAAACAATGCATTTAAATTCGTTTTTTCCTTTCAGGTGACATGACACAACCATTGTCCTCCAAGGTAGTAATATAATTAACACAATACTCCTTCCACTCTTGCCATTTCACAGTAGGTTCCCCAGGATCAGTTCAAAATTCCTTGGGAGTATTAAGATTAATGCTGACATTTATAGCAGGTGTGGGATTCGCTGCAACTGAGGATGTTCTGGCAGAATTTCCCTTCATACCAGGTTTTGAGAGAGACACACAGTCAATGATAAAATGCAGCTACAGTCAAAGATATAATGCAGCAAAGGTAAGGAGAAAATAAGGTGTGAAAATAAATACAGTATTTAAAAAAAAAAACTTCCTACTACAGTACATGGAATTCCTTGGTTAATGATGCTGTGCTCCGTTTAGACCAAGTTTTCCTCCCGCAGCAGCTGACACAAGCGTTGGACAGATCGATCGGTAACTACCTTAAACGAACTGAAGAGTTTGTGAATTTTTTTTTTGTAAAGATGGCCGCACGTAAGGTTGCGCGGCGTGACCTGGTACGTCCTGGTGCACGTCAGAGTTAGGAAAGTAGTGTGACGTGAGACGCACGGGTTGGAGCGCGGAACTTATGAGGAGTGCTCGCGATGCAGTAAAGTCTTCATGTTCCAGGGAGAACGGTGCGGAATGCAACGGCCAACGACAATTCAAAGGTAAACAGCGACCAAAGTAGCAAGCGCTGTAGGTAAAAGGGAATTCTTGACTCACACGCCGCAGGCGGAGTTCCCTCGCAGTAATCCTCCTTTTTTTTCCTTGCTGAAGAAGTGTGAATAAAATTCACGTACTAGGAGACTCAAAACTGCATGCATAGCGTGGAAACCGAGGTCGTGCGGGCAGGCGTTGGACCATCAATCGTCGCCAAAACGATGTAGTGTCTTCCAAAGAAAGGCAGCAAACACGATGTAATTAAGAACTGGTTTCCTTCTTTTTCCAACCCCTGCTGGAAAGGACACATCCGGCACAAACGGTCTCCTAGCAGTTCTGACCCCACATAGAGAACCCTAATGCATCCTACAATTCTATAATTCTAGAGCCACATGTAAAGTTCCAACTTTAACTCTATACTTACCAAAGATGCTAAAGGACATGAGGCACAATACTACAACAACTTCTCACCTTGTGTGGGTTAAGCATTCGGGGAGTTGGATCCTACTCTGGGTTGTGCTTAGACACAGAGCAAGCAGTTCATCCATGCTAATTTGGGATAAAAAACACAGGTGGGTGCAGGCCCATAGCCAGAAGTTTAGTTTTTGTGCGGCATGGCCCTTAGCTATGACCAAACATTAAAGCTGTGCACTATAGGTGCATTATTTCCCAAGTACTGGTTGTACAAGTAAAATATTGTCGTACAAGAATGTCGAGGACAGAATATCCAAAGGTAATGACCTCCAAAACAAACAAAACAAAAGTGTAAATCCTTCACTCTTCTATCCCTCCACTATCCTTTTCAATCAAAATAACAGACTAACATGTCCACTTCTCAAATGTCATATTTCACTATACTAATTTACCACTAATCCTTTATGGGTTCCAGAGTAGCGTGCTACTCGCCGAAAAAGCACTTCAACACCTCATCAGGGGTAGCAAGCACTACATAAATACAAACCTTTTTCCCTCTTCTATCCCTCCGCTACCCTTCTCAATCCAAATAACTGACTAATATCCACCACTCAAATTACTTTCATATTTCACTATACTATTTCACCACTAATCCTTTATGGGTTTCCGGAGTTGCATGCTACTCGTAAAAAAAAGCGCTTCAACACCCCATCAGGGGTAACAAGCATTATATAAATACAAATCTGTTTCCCCTCCTCTATCCTTCCGCTATCCTTCTGAATCCAAATACTGACTAACCTATCCACCACTCAAATTATATTTCACTATACTAATTCAACACTAATCCTTTATGGGTTCCGGAGTAGCGTGCTACTCGCCGAAAAAACGATTTGACACCTCGCCAGGTGTAGTAAGCGCTATATAAATGCAATTACAATGCAATACAATACAATATAGGGAAGTATAGATGTACTACTCCGAACTCCACATATGCATACCTTGAAGATATATGTATCACATAGGTACATATAAGTGGAGTAAGGTATAGAAAAACTATACTTGCTTAGCTGTTGATATTTTGGATTCGATATTCTGCCCTCAATATTCTGTTACATCGATATTCTAGTTTCAATATCCAGGTGCACGCTGTGTGACTATGTGTGAAGGAATATGTGGCTTTTTTTCAGGTACATATTAAAACACACACAATTTTTCACAATCCACCTATAAATACTATCAATTAGATGTTCAAGCTCTGTGCAAATTCAAAGTTTATCTGGGTATTTTATTAAAAAATAAGCTGGCCTCAGCTCATAGCCCTCCCTCCCATACCTCTTAGCTTAGGTGGAGGATGTAGAGCCTCCATACTGAATTTTGTTTTGCTTTAGGATGTCTTTTCTGGGATAATATATATCAAGAAATCATTACACCTAGAAGGCCCGAAAGGATAAACCCTACCTCACGCAAATATCGGAAATTTAATCTGCTTTTTAAAGTGTGGGGTTTCCTAATTCCAACCAATTTTGTGGGTGAAGTTTTCATTTAAATTGCCACTAATTTAAAATAACTTTTCAAAGAGATTGGAGCATATTCATCAAGAACATTTTGTGAAATTAGTGGTAAACTGTATGTTTTAAACATTTTAGGGCTGCAATGAAGGTGAAAACTAAATAGAATTTAAGTGTCATTTTACTGGGGAAGTTAGGAAGGTCCCCCAATGAATTTCACTATAAGGT
The DNA here is from genome assembly GCA_963921515.1 of Calotriton arnoldi. NCBI lineage: Eukaryota > Metazoa > Chordata > Amphibia > Caudata > Salamandridae > Calotriton > Calotriton arnoldi. Next base: position 507,550 of record CAWUFW010007662.1, on the reverse strand, counting down.
TGTGACAGAAGATGGATAGTTCAATTACATTTGATCAAAGCACTATTCAAAACTACATGGACTTGAAAGAATTTCTTACATTGGCATACACCCCTCATAGTTACATGATGGTTGTACAAAAGGTGTTGTACAAAAGGAGACCTTTGTTAGACATCGACCAAAAAGACAGGTAGGCAGGGTAAAGGATAGGTGATTGTGAGTCCCCAGGATGGGTTTATTTGCGGCCTGTAGCCTGACTGAGAACACTAGTGCCAGTTAGAGGAGCCATAGATGGGCAGAGCGCAGCACTGCTTCTAAGGCTCTGCGTAGTGGTTTCAGGGTTTGCATCTAGGATCCTGCTTTGTGATAACATCTCTGTTTGATGCTTATTGCATGCTACCTCCCATTTGTATGTTACAGAGTTGTCCACTTCCAGAATTATGGACATTCTCTACTCTTTCACATGCAGTAAACTTTTTGCATAGAATCCTCAATGTGGCGCCCTCTATGTGGTTTACATTGCTTTGGATAGCATGCACTTTTCTGAGTGGTGATTGTAGAATGCCTGGAAGCCTGCCATGTGTATCAGAAATGGAAAATATTTACACACAGAAGTATTGTTAGGCATTATTACAGGTGCAGATAGAAGTCAAGCTTCATGTTATGAAACAGTTAAGAGACTGCCATATTTAAATGTACACTAGAAAGCCAGATCACCAGCCGTATTGATTATGGGAATGCTCTGTTAGCATCGATTAACGAAAATCTCTATTCCAAGCTTCAAGTCCTGCAGAACACAGCGGCCAGGCTTGTGCTGAATCTCCCGTCTAGGTCTCCATCAGCGCCAAGTCTGAAATACCGCCACTGGCTTCCTATCAGGAAGCGAACCCGCTTCAAGATCCTTTGTCTTGTGCATAGGAATATGCACGGAAGCGGGCCCAGCTACTTTGCAAATAAACTCAGCTGGTACCAGCCAAGCAGTATGCTTAGGTCCAGCTCTAGATCTCTCCTCACCCCACAGAGTTCGCACTGCCAGGAACGGCGGGAGATCCTTTTCTTTCCTGGGACCCACCCTCTGGAATAAACTTCCATCCTATTTGCTCTCTGTTATAGATCATAATCGATTCTGCAGGGAATTAAAAACCTGGCTGTTTGATCATTAACAGCATCCCTCTTTCCTACTGCTCGGTTAATGTGGAGTCGTCCGCTAGCGCCATGAGACCTTTTGGGTGATATGCGCGCTCAACAAATGTTCCTGACTTGACTTGACTTAATAGAACCTGGACTTCTCAGCAAGTAGGTTGTTCTTTCCAGCCACCATACCAGCAAATGTAGACATGGCTGATATGCATTAATAGAGAAGGCATCAACACTTCTCACCAACAGTATATACTAACATAAGAAGGGGGTGCCATTGTTAAGCAATTTTCAAAAAAGCAATGTGGGTCAAGAGAAATAGTTAGACCTTACAAGGATTTTATAGACCACTATGTAAGGTGATTTTTGGATCCTACACTAAGATTTCTTTTAGAAAATAAAATGCAAAATTGTGCTTTGAAATCACATTGGGTCAGGTGTATTGGACAAAATATGATAAGCTATAAATTCCACTTAAATCTCCAATCACCATTTCTCTACATGTACCTAGCTCTGATTTTACTCCTTTACTCGTGCTCTTACTTTCTCTATTCTCTCTCAATCTCCCGTTCTCTGTCCCCACTGCCTCTCTCGACCTTTTCCCCACTATCGCTTTCTGTTTGCTGTTGCATCTGTCTTCCCTTCCCATTCCTGTATTTTCTTCTCTCTCTTGCTTTTTTATTTACTCTCTTTTCTCTCTCTCAATCTTCTCTCCTTTACTAGATCTTGTTCTCTCTATCTTCTCAATATTTATTATTAGCCGTGGCCTGTCTCAATGGACTGAGGAGCCACGACCCCTCACCTTTTGGTCAATATCTATCTATTGCTATCAGGCTGAGCAAAGGTCAGCCTGACAGACATGCTTTATTTTCTGGTCAAGCAGCCAGGAGATAGACATGCGCTAAATGTGCAGGCTCCTGGCTGCCTGAGCTAAACTTTGCAGGGCTGAAGAAGTCACAGATCCTGTGGGCATTGGATCTTTCACCTGGCAAAGCACCTCAAGGCCCTCCCCCTCGTGATGAAGGGGAGCGTTACTGATTGCCTCGGACCTGGATGCTTCAGTTCTAAGCCCTGAAGTGCCCAGGGCTGAGTGTCAATCACTGATACCTTGTCATAGAGTAGGGTGGGGTCAGCAGTCTCACTGACCCCATCCCACTCTGTGACGATTGAGGGACTGCTGCCTTCCCTCTTTGGCTGATATATGGTCAGCAAATGAGAGAAGGTAGCAGTCCCAACCCTCGTGGAATCTCAGAGGCAGAGCAAGCAGGTAAGTATGTTTATATTTTTAATGTTTGGTGCGTGTATGAATATATGGGAGTGAATGCTGTGAATGGATGTATGTGTGAATGCATGAGTGTGAGTGAGTGCTTATAGGGGTGTTTGTGCCCTGACCGGCCCCCTCCTTGCTAATAGCACAGGCCGCCACGTCTCTCTCTAGCCCTCTTCTCCATAGACCATGTATGGCAACTGAAACTTTCTCTTGGCTGTGCCTGGCCATTAGCAGTACCTGCCACTTTTCTTTGACCACTGTGCTTTTTGCTGTTCCCCAGTCTCAGAAGCCTACCATTCTGGGAGTCTCCTGGAACTGGAGAAGTCCTCTAAGGGTGGGGAGAGCGAAGTGCCCCACCACTTCCCAAAAGGCATAAATAAAACAAACGTGCACAATAAATAAACACTAAGGGCCCGATTCACAGAACTAATCTGAGACAAAAACCTAAACTTACTACTTTTGGTATTCACAGAAGGCATTTAGTAGTAGTAAAGTTAGGATTTTGTCTTAAGTTTGTCTTAAGTTTGTCTTAAGTTTGTCTTAAGTCTGTCTTAAGTCTGTCTTAAGTTTGTCTTAAGTCTGTCTTAAGTCTGTCTTAAGTTTGTCTTAAGTTTGTCTTAAGTCAAACTTAAGACAAAATCCTAACTTTACTACTACTAAATGCCTTCTGTGAATACCAAAAGTAGTAAGTTTAGGATTTTGTCTCAGATTAGTTCTGTGAATCAGGCCCTAAATGACTGGCATGCATTTCAGAAACATAACGAATAAAATAAATATTCCTTACCCGGGCTGCGTCCTTTGCGCCCTTTCCAGTTTCTGGCTCCGAGCACGAGTCAAAGAGCTAAGTTTCCTAAGCAATCCAGACGCTGCTCTCATGCATTAATAAAGCATGAGAGCAGTGACAGGATTGCATGGAGCGGGCTGGCCAGATGCTCCTTCACGCCCTGGAGGCCTCTGCTTGGTCTCCACCCAGCTGTCTAAGATTACTGGGTGGAAAGCTTCAAAGTGCGCATGCCACTTTAGCTAGTGCAAAACTGTCGGCCAAAGTGACATGCGCACTATGAAGTGTCCAGTAAAGTCACTGCTCCAGTCCTCTATGCTGCCAATCAGCAGCAGAGGACATGCCCCCATTTCTCACGGCTCGAGGGAAGGCTGATGGCTGCGGCGCGCCTTCGTGAAAAATAAAATGGCATTGAAATCATTTCATTGTCATTTAATTTTTAACACTCAGCTCACAGTGTGCGCGGGGGGGGGGCGATGCTCACCCGCCCTCATGAAGAAACCGCCGCTGTCTATGATCATGGTACAAAGAAGTTAGTGTAATGTGGCCATCATATCCCTGCAGCATGTTGTCAATTCTTGTTGGAGAAGACATCAGGCTGCACAGATTTGGCGGGTTTTTGCTGTTTTATGTCAGACGATGACCCGTTGACATCCGCACACTACCTTCACAGTGCGGTGGACTTCAATGGGTCATCCATAGTACTGAAAAAGAAGATGTTTCTGGTAAAAACACCAGAAATATTTTCTTTTCCAAAATCAAAGTTGGCATGTAAGGGAAATTCTTCCCATAAGTCCCAAGTTGGATTTTTTTGTTTTTTGCTGTATAGCATAGCACGATCTCTGCACTGACATCACACAGTAAAACAAAAGTGAAAGTAGACTGCGCTAACTGAATCTGCGGGGAGCAACAAATGTCCTACCACAGAGCAGTCCTACAATTCTCCTGATAACAATAGTACTCCACTGTGTGACTGAGTTGTCGCCCATCAAAGTAAAGGCTCCCTAAGTCCCCTAACACACAAGGAAACATCAAGATTATACCTTGCATATTGACCAATTCTGGCGATTTGGGTAGCTGTGGTATTTAGGCCAGTGCTCGGTCGTCACTCAGGGGAAACACGTAGGCCAGACATTTCTTAAAACAAGGTACCTTGATTAGTCTGTGGTGGTGTAGGTTCCATGGATAGAAATACTTTTTCTTTTGCAGAATGCCTTGCAAACACCAAGCTTTAGCTAGATCTCAGATTTTTCTCTTATATCTGTTTAGAAAAGATACAGAATCTGTGAGGGTCCATAAAATTACTATCAACCAGTGATCCCACACTTCCCTTAATAAAAACACTACCCCAAACGATCACCAACCATAATGCATTTAGTACATTAATTACTCAGGACCTCATAACAGCAATTTATTTGCTATAATCATACATTAGACAAAGGTAAAGCAGAATCACAAAGGAATCAAGAAATAAAAAATAAAAAATTCATACTACACAGATCTTAGATCACAATTAGGGCTCCCGGTTTTATGGTATTTATTTTTTTAACATTTCCATCTGTATTTATCCATATTTATTTTTGGGGCATTTTATCTGTATTTATCCATATTTATTTTATGTTTTGCATATAAATGAAGTTGTAAAACTGTACATTTCCATATTTATTTAACTGATAGAAGCGCACTCATACTTTGATGTCTGTCGTGTTTTAGCTATTTAAGCTGCCAAATATTTCATAGCAATACATCCACTGTTAAATACTAGCATTATACCACAAATGTATACTGACAAATGCCATTATTTAAAGAAATGTCATCCTGTTTTTTATTTTCCCATGCTGTCCATCTGCTCAGCTGTTGGGCTATAATAAATAATAAAAGACAGCACGGAGAGTCACCTAAAAGCAGCACAATTTTATGTATTTATCCACTTTTAAAAATAAATGCAGACAGAAAACACATTGTTTTCTGTCTGTATTCATCTGTAAAAATAAGTAAAAACGGAAAACAGGAAGCCTTAATTACAATATACAAAACTCAGAAAATGTTAGTCGATCATCTGCAGGGATGTGTAGAGAGGTCAAATATAATAGAAACGCTTTCAGCCTCAGATGCTCTGAATATGGTTCTACAATTTGTCAATCCAAATAACAGACTCACATGTCCACCGCTCAAATTAATTTCATATTGCCCTATACTAATTCACCGCTAATCCTTTCTTGGTTCTGGAGTAGCGTGCTACTTGCCGAAAAGTTCTTTGATGCCTCATGTGGTGTAACAAGCGCTATATAAATGCAAACCTTTCCCTCTTCTATCCCTCCACTATCCTTTTTCAACCCAAATAACAGACTCACATGTCCACCGCTCAAATTAATGTCGAATTTCCTTATACTAAGTCACCACTAATCCTTTCTGGGTTCCGGAGTGGCACCGAAAAGTGCTTCGACTCCTCATCAGGGGTACTAAGCGCTATATAAATGCAATTAAAATAATTACAGTATTTGGATCAAGGTGATGAATCCTCAGCATATTGACAGGTTTATCTAGATATTAAAGCATTTTTGAAAGGTAGCCTCTTATAGCAGCCGTTGACGACATGGCAGGCTATATTGGGTCAGTTCAGATTCGTACTACTGTTAGTTAGGGTATTTGCCACCCTCTGCATCAGGTACATTAACCTAACACACTATCTAGCTCCTTCGAACAAAATATCTATATCTAGGGCAGATACATTATCTCACCAGGCCAGTGTAGGTTGGAGCAATGTCCGTCAAATGTAAGTTGTACCTGACTTGTGATAACTCCGCCCCAGATCAAAAGAGTTACCAAAGTACCATGCCTTATTGAAATCTGGAGTTTCCTGTTTGGACACTTGTTAGACCTGTCAGCCTTGGGGTGGTCTTCCCCCAAACGTTTTGCTTTGGACCTCCACGTTTTTGCTGTATCTTTTTGTTGGCCTTAGGACTCTGAGCACTTTACCACTGCTAACTAGTGCTAAAGTGAATGTGCTTCTTCCCTAAACATGCTTGTGATTGGTGTATGCCCGATTGACCTATTTAATTAACTTGTAAGTCCCTTGTAAAATGGTACACCATGTACCCAGGGCCTGTAAAGTAAATGCTACTAGTGGGCTTGCACACTGATTGTGCCACCCACAAAAGTAACCTTTCAAACCAGTCGCTGGCCTGCCTTTGCAGCAGGGGTGGTTCCTCCGTAGTTTCGGAGGAGCGCCGCCCCCCTGCTAATAGAGGAAAAATAAAATGATAATAAAAGCATTTTATTATTATTTTATTTTTGCCTAACTGCTGACAAAGCGGTCTTCAGTGGGACGGGCCTGGCCAGGAAATCCTGTCGTACGGGCATGGCAGGGGGAGGAGTGGTGAGTTTTAAAGACTGCGCTAAAGTTTGTGCTCACTTTTTAAAGACTGTGTTTTGCATTTAAAATCACTGTGTTTTAAAAATTACTGTCTTTTAAATCTACTGTGTTTGTGCCACATTTGAATCTGATGTCACCGGGGAAGGAGGGGCCGGGCTTTCCGGAGCAGGCTTGGTTTTCCCACCTCGGTCGAGACTTAGATCACCGCCATTTTGGGGAGGTGTACGCTCTAGTCTCTTCTGCTTAAAAGCGGAGACGCTGCGCTGCCTCACTGCTGGCGTGCCAAAGGCAAGCACGTCTGTGCCCGTCAGCGTCCCGGAGGCGACCGGTGAAGGCCACGCTGTTTGTCGGTCCCTGGACCTGAGACCGAGAATCCAGTAGGGGAGAGAACGGCTGCGCAGCCTCGGAACTCATTCCTCCTGTCAGGGCAAAGTGGCTAGCAGTGATGATTGGGCTGTCTTTGGCTGTGCTCTTTGCAACTGGGCTTTTCCCCAGGTTGTGGTGGGCTCCTCTGAGAAGTCAGCTCTTAGAATGGTGAGTCATAGCACAGAGAGGCGGGTGAGGCCCTTTAAGGCAACGCTGCTTAACATGCGTTCTCTCCAGAAACACGTAGCTCAGATTTATGACCTTCTTTCAGACTCCCTCCCTGATTTTCTGTTTCTTACTGAAACATGGCTGACCAACTCCTCTAACCCCACTATTGCTTTGGCTAGCCCGCCCGGGTACAAAGTGCTTAGGAAAGACCATGTGGCAGGGAAGGGGGGAGGTGTCGCCATTGTGTTCAAACAGGAGTTTGATTGCATTTCCATCTCTATGGATCTCGTTGAAGGTGCGGAATGACTTGGCTTCCGTTGCATTCTACCCCACCATGAATGCCTAGCTGTTGTCTTAATTTATAGGCCCCCTGGTCCGCCTGGGCCCTTTCTAAGATCACTTAATGAGGCTATTGCCCCCCTTGCCCTTAGATACAACCATCTTCTGGTTTTAGGTGATTTTAATAAACACATGGATAAACCCATGGAACCTAATGTCGTCTCCCTGTCTAAAACGATGACAGCACTTAACCTTGCCCCTTTTGTTTCCTTTCCCACGCACAACCTTGGCCATAGCCTTGACCAAATCTTTTCTAATGCTGAACTAGAGGCTGACCGGCCGCTTCCCTTGACCTGGTCGGACCACTGCCTTATTAACTTCAGGGTTCCTAGTACAGGGACCAAATCCCAGACTTCAATGAAAAGGGCGGAACAGAAGTACAGAGCCCTGCATAAGATCTCTCTCCTAGCCCTGGAATACGCTTGTGTAGGGTCGGCTCCCTCACTACGCAAAACCCCAAAGTAGACGCATTTGCTCTTGAATCTTGGCTAATGCTTAATGTCAATGCTTTAGCCCCTCTGACAACTCGCACTTCCAAGAAGGCCAGCCCTTCTGCTCCCTGGTTTAAGGAGTCTGAGAATTAGTAAAAGCGAATGTAAACGCTTGGAGAGGAAGTGGTAGAAAGCCTATAAACCTGAGGACAAACTGGCTTAAAAGGCAGCTATGAAATCCCATTATTGTAAGGTTAAAGCTGCCAAGAAAAGCTATCTACAGAATATGATCGGGACTGCTAACAATAAGGGAAAGGAGATTTTTAACATCGTGAAGTCGTTCATGACCCCTATGGCTGCCACTAAGGAGTCTCCGCACTCTGCTGAATGGACTAGCCAGTTGGCATCGTTCCTACACGATAAGATTGTCAGGATCCAAAAATCCTCTTCAGAGGGGACTACGGAGGACCCAGCTCCTGGTCCTGACCCCACCATGGGGGGCTTCACCCGGCAACCCCCTGCGTTACTGCAGATACCTTTTCTGCAGCCTGAGACATCTTTTGAGATTCTTAAGAGCCTTAAGTCTGGCTCGCCCGCGGATGCGAATTCAGCAAATTTGCTAGCCTCTGTGGCCTTGGTCATTAACCCTGTGGTAAATAAGGTGAAGAACTCATCTCGTTCAATGGGCCTCATGCCTTCCATCTGAAAGCATGCAAAAATTCTTCCACTCCTCAAAAAACCCTCAGCTAATCCGAAGGTGCCTGGTAACTACAGGGCCATCTCTCTTCTCCCTTCTCTCTCTAAGGTGCTGGAGAAGCATGTGAACAGAGCTATTTTGGACTACGCTGAGAGTCATAACCTCCTGCACATCACTCAATCTGGCTTCAGGGCTAAATATAGTATGGAAACGGTTCTGTTGGAGGTTACCGAGCACTTCAAGGAAAGGCTTGAGCAAGGTGGCAGAGCTATTCTTATTTTATTGGACCTGTCCGCGGCCTTCGACACGGTCCCACATGACAGGCTCCTGGAGAGGCTGGGTGATATTGGCATTGGCAGATCCGCGCTCTCATGGCTAGTCTCCTTCTTGAGGATAGAAGCCAGGAAATTTGGGTGCCCCCTTTTGCTTCCCCCATGCCCACCCTGAAAGTGGGGGTCCCTCAGGGCTCTGTTCTAAGCCCTACTCTCTTCAACCTTTACATGTCGCCCCTCGTATCTCTGGCGGAAGCCTGTGGGGCCAAAATAATTTCTTACGCCGATGATACACAGTTGATCTTCACCTGTGAGAAGGGAGCAGATTTTGATGGTGAAAGGATCAGATCATGCCTCACTAAGGTGTTTAACTGGTTCAATAGGAACCAACTTAAATGTAATTCCGAGAAATCGGAAATTGTCTTTTTTGACTCTCCATCTGTGGTTGACTGGAGACTATGGTGGCTGGAGGAGATGTCTCTGCCCCTCTCAGCCCAATCTACGGTTAAGTAACCTTAGCATCCACATTGACCGCGCGCTCTCTATGAGACCCCAAGTCCAGTCCTTAGTGGGCATCTGCTATGGCATGCTGCGTATGCTAAGAAAGTTCCTTCCCCTTCTCTCACTCGACACCAGGAAAACTGTGGTCCAGGCTCTGGTTACTTCCAGACTGGACTACGCAAACATTCTGTACCTGGGCCTTCCAGGCTATCGGCTCCAGCATCTCCAAGTGGTTCAGAATGCTGTGGCCAGACTGATCCTTAGGCTTAAGCCCAGGTCCCACATGGCCCCTCATCTTAAGGCATTACACTGGCTCCCGATGAGTAAAAGGATCAAGTTTAAGGCCCTGGTAATGTTTTCCAAAGTCCTTCATGGTAGGGGCACCTGCTACCTCAGGGCAAGAGTCAGCCACTCCTTGCCTGCCAGATCCCTGAGGTCATCCTCCATGCTTCTGGCCTGCGTCCACAGAGTACGCCATACCCGGGTGGGGGGCGTACTCCCCACCAGGGGGTGGGTTGCTCGGAGCTCAAGTGTGGAACCAATTACCGGCTTCTCTCAGATCTACAGCTGACCTTACGGTTTTTAAGAAACGGTTCCAAAACCGGGCTCTTTCAATGCTAGGTCTGTGGGTCAGGTTTCTGTTAGTGTGAGACTTTAGTGCTGGGACACTCTTGCTGAGTAGCCGTGCACTTTACAAATGTGGTTCATTCATTCAATCAATCAATAAATCAAGGACTTGTAAAGCACGGCCACGCACCTGTGAGGGTCTCAAGGTGCTGGGGGAAGGGACTGCTGGTCCCTCTGGGTGTAGGATCATTCGAAAAGCCAGGTCTTAAGGTCCTTCTTGAATTGGGTCAGCGACGCGGATTGCCTGAGGTGGAGGGGCAAGGTGTTCCAGGTCTTGCAATTACAATACAATACAATATAGGGAAGTATAGATTTACTACTTCTAACTCCACATATGCATACCTTGAAGATATATGTATCACGTAGGTACATATTAGTGGAGTAAGGTATAGAAAAACTATACTTACTTAGCTGTTGATATTTTGGATTCGATATTCTGCCCTCAATATTCAGTTACATCGATATTCTGGTTTCAATATTCAGGTGCACACTGTGTGACTATGTGTGAAGGTATATGTGCTTTTTTTCAGGTACATATTAAAGCACACACAATTTTTCACAATCCACCTATAAATACTATCAATTAGATGTTCAAGCTCTGTGCAAATTCAAAGTTTATCAAGGTATTTTATTAACAAATAAGCTGGCCTCAGCTCATAGCCCTCCCTCCCATACCTCTTAGCTTAGGTGGAGGAAGTCCAGCCTCCATACTCAATTTTGTTTTGCTTTAGGATGTCTTTTCTGGGATAATATATATCAAGAAATCATCACACCTAGAAGGCCCGAAAGGATAAACCCTACCTCACGCAAATATCGGAAATTTCATCTGCTTTTTAAAGTGTGGAGTTTCGTAATTCCAACCAATTTTGTGGGTGAAGTTTTCATTTAAATTGCCACTAATTTAAAATTACTTTGGATTGGAGCATATTCATCAAGAACAGTTTGTGAAATTAGTGGCAAACTGTATGTTTTAAACATTTTAGGGCTGCAACGAAGGTGAAAACTAAATAGAATTTAAGTGTCATTTTACTGGGGAAGTTAGGAAGGTCCCACAATGAATTTCACTATAAGGTTGTGACAAAAGATGGATAGTTCAATTACATTTGATCAAAGCACTATTCAAAACTACATGGACTTGAAACAATTTCTTACATTGGCATACACTCCTCATAGTTACATGATGGTTGTGCAAAAGGTGTTGTACAAAAGGAGACCTTTGTTAGACATCGACCAAAAAGACGGGTAGGCTGGGTAAAGGATAGGTGATTGTGAGTCCCCAGGATGGGTTCATTTGTGGCCTGTAGCCTGGCTGAGAACACTAGTTCCAGTTAGAGGAGCCATAGATGGGCAGAGCGCAGCACTGCTTCTAAAGCTCTGCGTAGTGGTTTCAGGGTTTGCATCTAGGATCCTGCTTTATGATAACATCTCTGTTTGATGCTGATTGCATGCTACCTCCCATTTGTATGTTACAGAGTTGTCCACTTCCAGAATTATGGACATTCTCTACTCTTTCACATGCAGTAAACATTTTGCATAGAATCCTCAAGGTGGCGCCCTCTATGTGGCTCACATTGCTTTGGCGAGCATGCACTTTTCTAGAATGCATAGAAGCCTGCCATGTGTATCAGAAATGGAAAATATTTACATGCAGAGGTATTGTTAGGCATTATTACAGGTGCAGATAGAAGTCAAGCTTCATGTTATGAAACAGTTAAGAGACTGCCATATTTAAATGTACACTAGAAAGCCAGATCACCTCCTTAATAGAAACTGGACTTCTCAGCAAGTAGGTTGTTATTTCCAGCGACTATACCAGCAAATGTAGACATGGCTGATATGCATTAATAGAGAAGGCATCAACACTTCTCACCAACAGTATATACTAACATAAGAAGGGGGTGCCATTGTTAAGCAATTTTCAAAAAGCAATGTGGATCAAGAAAAATAGTTAGACCTTACAAGGATTTTAAAGAACACTATGTAAGGTGATTTTTGGATCCTACACTAAGATTTCATTTAGAAAATAAAATGCAAAATTGTGCTTTGAAATCACATTGGGTCAGGTGTATTGGACAAAATATGTTAAGCTATAAATTCCACTTAAAATCTCCAATCACCATTTCTCTAAAGTACCTAGCTCTCATTTTACTCCTTTAATCGTGCTCTTACTTCCTCTATTCTCTCTCAATCTCCCGTTCTCTGTCCCCACTGCCTCTCTCGACCTTTTCCCCACTATCGCTTTCTGTTTGCTGCTGCATCTGTCTTCCCATTCCTCTATTTTCTTCTCTCTTGCTTTTTTATTTACTCTCTTTTCTCATCTCTCAATCTTCTCCTTTTCTAGATCCTGTTCTCTCTATCTTCTCAATATTTGTTATCAGCTGCGGCCCATCCCAATGGACTGAGGAGCCACAACCCCTCACCTTTAGGTCAATATCTATCTATTTCTATCAGGCTGAGCAAAGGTCAGCCTGACAGACATGCTTTATTTTCTGGTCAAGCAGTCAGGAGCTAGACATGCGCTAAATGCGCAGGCTCCTGGCTGCCTGAGCTAAACTTTGCAGGGCTGAAGAAGTCACAGCTCCTGTGGGCATTGCATCTTTCACCTGGCAAAGCACCTCAAGGCTCTCCCCCTCGTGATGAAGGGGAGCGTTACTGATTGCCTCAGACCTGGGTGCTTCAGTTCTAAGCCCTGAAGTGCCCAGGGCTGAGTGTCAATCACAGATACCTTGTCACAGAGTAGGGTGGGGTCTGCAGTCTCACTGAACCCATCCCACTCTGTGACGATTGAGGGACTGCTGCCTTCCCTCGTTGGCTGATATAAGGTTAGCAAATGAGAGAAGGTAGCAGTCCCAACCCTCGTGGAACCTCAGAGGCAGAGCAAACAGGTAAGTATGTTTATATTTTTAATGTTTGGTGCGTGCATGAATATATGGGAGTGAATGTTGTGAATGGATGTGTGAGTGTGCATGCATGTGTGAATGCATGAGTGTGAGTGAGTGCTTATATGTGTGTTTGTGCCCTGACCGCCCCCCATCCCTGCTAATAGCACAGGCCACCACGTCTCTCACTAGCCCTCTTCTCTATAGACCATGTATGGCAACTGAAACTTTCTCTTGGCTGTGCATGGCCATTAGCAGTACCTGCCACTTTTCTTTGACCACTGTGCTTTTTGCTGTTCCCCAGTCTCAGAAGCCTACCATTCTGGAGGTCTCCTGGAACTGGAGAAGCCCCCTAAGGGTGGGGAGAGCAAAGTGCCCCACTACGTCCCAAAAGGCATAAATAAAACAAACATGCACAATAAATAAACACTAAATGACAGGCATGCATTTCAGAAACATAACGAATAAAATAAATATTACTTACCCGGGCTGCGTCCTTTGCGCCCTTTCCAGTATCTGGCTCCGAGCATGAGTCAAAGAGCTAACTTCCCTAAGCAATCCAGACGCTGCTCTCATGCGGTAATAAAGCATGAGAGCAGTGACAGGATTGCATGGAGAGGGCTGGCTAGACGCTCTTTCAGGCCCTGGAGGCCTGTGCTTGGTCTCCACCCAGCTGTCTAAGATAACTGGGTGGAAAGCTTCAAAGTGCGCATGCCACTTTAACCGGTGCAAGACTGTCGGCCAAAGTGACATGCGCAGTATTAAGTGTCCAGTACAGTCACTGCTCCAGTCCGCTATGCTGCTAATCAGCAGCAGAGGACATGCCCCCATTTCTCACGGCTCGAGGAAAGGCTGATGGCTGTGGCATGCCTTTGTGAAAAATAAAATGGCAATGAAATAATTTCATTGTCATTTTATTTTTAACACTCAGCTCACAGCGTGCGGGGGGGGCGATGCTCACCCGCCCTCATGAAGAAACCGCTGCTGTCGACGATCATGGTACAAAGAAGTTAAGGTAAGATGACCATCCTATCCCTGCAGCTTGTTGTCAATTCTTGTTGGAGAAGACATCAGGCTGCACGGAATTGGTGGGTTTTTACTGTTTTAGGTCAGACGATGACCCGTTGACATCCGCACACTACTTTTACAGTGCGGTGGACTTCAACGGGTCATCCATAGTACTGAAAAAAGATGTTTTGTTATATCCCATATAAGTACCCCAATATAGGCCAGGTTAACATCCCAACCTTTCACCTATATTCTTCCCTACACTACATACATAACGGACTGCTAGGACTGACCCTTTACCTAGTTACAGTACTGCTTACAGAACATGGGGTTTTCCCTGAACAATAGCCTCATACATTATGCATGAGGATCCTTGGATTCTTGGAAACTCAGCAGGACTACCATCTCCTGCATAATAACTATGTACAAGGTTCATTCCAAACGTCATCCTAAGTCTGACAGTGGCACAGCAAGGTAGAACCCCCTGGGGATACATTCGGGTATATAAACATCCCATCTTGCTGAGATAGTCAGAGGAGATCACGACTTCCATGCCGACACACTGACGTGAGACGCTGAGGTTCCTGCATGCAGATACTCCAGATCGCAGTGGTGTGAATATCCCTTGCGGGGTGTCCAACTCGAGACCAAGGCGGGGTCCCACAGTCTCTCACTTCTGGTAAATGGGGTTGACTCTATCCTAGAGGGATTCTTGGCTTAACACCTACACACATGCTAGGTACACTTAGGTACATCTAGTTAGGGTAGCGTCGTAGGAGTACGCATTTTATTGTCATGTATTTTATATACTTGCCTATGTTTATGATTATAGCAGAATGGTAAAGATCTACCATCCTTTCACCTTCTTAGTGCTTCTAATCGTTTATATCTGTTTCTGTCTAGTGGTTGTTTCAGCACACTTATTTTACACTAGAATGACCAGTGTTCAATAAATGCTTATTGAAAAACGTCCATATCGTTTATTCTGTGTATCTCTCTGAGACCAAGTGAGCACGAGTGACTGAGCGAAAAGTATTGCACTGTTTCCACGATTCTGAGGGATTAGGTTTGTCATGTTCGATAGTTGCCAAGAACTATTCTCTCCTTGGTAAGAGGGGTTTCTAGTGGCACTGTGAGCTAGCTGGTATACAGGCCAACATACTCGGTGGGGGTGTCTGGAATCAGTTTGGACACCAAGCCTGCAGTGTATGTTGTCTAAACGCGCAGATCCGGTATAGGCTTTATAGGAACTACACGACATGGCGCCCACGTTGGTTGGGTACTTATTTAACGGTCAAATCTGAGTAGTTCAGTCGTGCTATTCTCAGAGACCCCTACTCACATTTCCCCAGAGACGTCTGGGGTGGGAGGGATCAAAAATCTGCCGCAGCCGAGCAGGAAAAAATCCTGTGTATTGGCTGTTGGTTTAATCAAGCTTGGAGGATACATTGTTCCTATTGTGCATAACACCTTATCTCAGTTCCCTTGAAAAGCTCTTCTTACTAAAAACAATGACTGAACCGGGAGATGTACATGAACTAAATCTCTCAGCCGAGGAAGAAGATGCAGAATCAATACACATTGCAGAAAATGTTAGAAATGCCATCACCTTAAAACTAGTAGCATACGGTGTTACATCTAGGGGTGGGCAAGTAACCTTCGTGATTGAGGCACACGAATCATTTAGAACAGAAGTATTCTATTCATGGGTTAGATTCCCACAGGAAAATGCACTAACAAAAACATTTCATTATTATGTCGAAGATGATATACCGAACGAATATTGTCCGTATGAGGACACTGAAATTTCACTCACGTACCAGAAACACTTATACTGGTTTAAAGGCGCACTACCCCATACAAGAAATAGAGTAAGAGTCAGTCCGCTCCAAAGAGACGGAGCAACATGGCGGTACTAGCGGCCTATACACCACACCCAGACATTGACACAATGCCAGCAGGAGACTTACTTACACTTCATAAAGAACTAATAAAACTTTACAGAAACATGACACAGTTTGTGATGAGAACACTCACACTTCAGCCAACACCGGCTACACAACCAGGACCAGTCCAAACTTCTACAACTAAAATTACACCACAAACATTACACGCAGTGATGAGTAAAATGCCCACTAAACGTGAACAAATGCCTTTCTGGATAGCTCAAAAAATAACACAGTTAGAGGCAGTATTTCCACACACTGGTCCACACGAAAAGCATAGAATGCTAACAATTTCTATGGGGATAGCTCCCCCAATAGAGGATTGTACCTCTTGGGGTACAGTTTTCGCTGCAATTTATACCAGAACTCATGGTATCCCTTCATTAGCAGTAAT
Organism: Calotriton arnoldi; assembly: GCA_963921515.1. Lineage (NCBI taxonomy): Eukaryota > Metazoa > Chordata > Amphibia > Caudata > Salamandridae > Calotriton > Calotriton arnoldi. The sequence goes on along the minus strand of CAWUFW010007662.1, from coordinate 491,379 downwards.
ACCAGACATATTGAGACAAATACAGAACAAGTATGGAGCAGAACCTGCTCTGAACTTAGGGAAGAAGTTATTAAATAACTTTGCCCAGGTATCAGCTATAATATTAGCAAACATTAAAGGGGATGCAGCTTCAGTGGCAATACGCCAACGCCTGAGAGATTTCACTCCTTTACAACATGAGACAGAATTACCTAAAATTATTGAAACTGCTTATGCAGAATTAGGTTGGGATAGTTTGGGAGCTAGACCAGTAAAACCTCAACAAATGGGAGGTCCATATAAAGAACAGGCAAAGCAAACACCAGTTTCTTCAAAAAAGAAATGGGATAATAAAAAACAACAGAAGAATAGATCTCAATCCAGGGGCAGGTCTCCTCAACAGGAGCCCTCCGAAAGGAGGTATAACCTTAGGAATAGAGATAACATTAAAAAACCTGATAGGTATCAGGACACTGATACACATTCCTCTCGTTCCTTTCAGGGTTCATCAAAAAACTCGGAGAGGGAAGGACAGTCAGAACACAGACAAGAAGAGCATACAAAGTCCAGAGACACGCAACGCACTTCAGACTGCGCTTCCAAAAAAGAAGAAAAGCCTAAAGCAAAACCTCAATTAAAAAGAAGAAAGTAGCAGGTCTCAAAGTTAGACATGCACAGAATTCTGAGGACACAACTACTGAACGGGGAATGGGCTCCGACGATGCTAGACAGCGCAGCAGAAGTAACAATAGCTTGCCAGAACCTGATGGAATTTCTGGTGACATCGGAGTTGAGTGAGTATATCACGGTGGAAACACCTGATACTAGTGTAAGTGTCCCACATAGGTTACATGAGATAGCACTCCGGATGGAAGGGGACAAGCCCAGAAAAATTAAAGGTCTCTTTTGGGAAACCTGACTTTTGGCTATGACTTCCTTTTAGCTGAGAGAGATTGGCCGCCTACTATTGTTATGGAATGCCCAAAGGGAGAAATGGTAGTTATGGTAGCTTTTTCCGACCTGGTTCCCCAATACTTAAAACATACATATGCACGGGAGTGGGCAGTAGCCCTTACTCCAGCATTATATCGCAACCATGTTGGATGGGATGAAGAATCAACTCACCACGTGATACCACTAAAATCTACTCCAACTCCACAGAGACAGTATCCAATAAAACAGGAAGAGAAAAAACAGGTCAGGGAGATCTTAGATCGACTTGAGTACCAAGGTGTGATTGAAACTTGTACCTCTTCAATGAATAATCCTTTGTTTCCGGTAATGAAACCCGACAATTCATATCTAGTTTTAGATTACAGACATCTGCACAAAAACATTTGCAGTACAAAACGTGCCGCATTAATGAATAACATTGAGCGGAAAAAATACAAAACAACACTAGATATCTCAAATGGATTTTTCTGCCAAAATATAGCGCTTGAGAGCAGATACTTGACAGCATTCTCAGCGCTGGGGTCCCAGCGGCAATTTTGTCGACTCTCCTAGGGGTATAAGAACAGCCGGGGGTTGTTTTCAGCAAGGGTAACTGAGTTACTTCAGAATAAGGACGAGGAGGCATTGTGCTATGTAGATGATATTTATCTAACGGATGATGACCTGGAGGAACACTTGACCAGGGTGAGCACCATAGTTTTGGGATTTGCCTCTGGTGGCTACAAGTTTAACTTTAAAAATCAAAAATAGCCCATCTCAATGTCCTATTTTTGGGATATGAGCTTTCAAGTGAAGGGAAAAGCTTGGCAGCCAACTTTTTAGAAAAATGTGTTGCTCCAACCTCCGAAATGATTGAAAAATTTACAGTCTATACTGGGATTCCTAAATTTCAGCAGAACATACATTTTGGATTACACAGAAAGGGTTAAACCTTTCTACGACCTCATAAGACCTGATTTTTCAGTTAGGCAATGGATACAGGAACACACAGATATTCTTTGGTCCCTACAAGCTGATATGATAGCATCAAAACACTTACAGACACGCATAAATGTCCGCAATCTAGTGATGCGCATAGTTGCGGGTCAATCTGGGTGCACCTACTTAACATACAATGAAGGTGAAACTGTCCCAATAGCATACAAATCACATTTGTACATGAACGCTGAGATGTGTTTTGCATCTACAGAAAAAATTCTGACAGCGGTACAGACTGCTGTAGTGAGAGAAAGAGCACTGGCTCAGGGGAAACAAATTATCGTCGTGACTCCAGTACCGGCCTTAGAGGCTGCTACAAAGGCAAGCACTCCGAATGCTAAAGCTTTACATCCACGATGGATACAATGGGCTAATTCTCTCACTGCATCAGATATGGAATACAGATACAACCCAAGTCTAAAAACACAGGCATTCCTGCAATACGAACAAGAATATCCTCTCCCGAATGAAATTATGCCTCTAGATCAGTATGAATTCATAATTTACACAGACGGATCTGCTCAACCGGGCCATAGGAAGTAAACAACAGTACAGCGCCGCGTATGCGATTGTTAAAGGTCGTATGCAGGATAGCAAGTTCCATCCAAACTGTATAAAGACTCAGTCTCTAGGAGACTGCACGGCTCAGTTGGCAGAACTAAAAGCTCTTTCACTGGCACTGATTAATACGGATCGAGAACTCCCCACACTAATTGTGTGCGATTCCTTTTATTGTGTCCAGTCATATAATGAATACCTACACTATTGGGGACAAAACGGGTTTAAGGACTCAAAAGGTGGCACAATAAAGCACAAAATGCTATGGGAACAGGTAGCGGAATTGAAAAACGAGCGACCAAGAGCTCACATGATACACACGCTGAGTCATCAACGTGATGGCGTTCACGTTGAAGGGAATTCATTGGCTGATGAAGCCGCGAAGGGGGCAGTGCGATCTGCGACCGTAGCTGCAATCACTCATTCAAAAACGAGAATAGCCGAACAGATAATGGTAGCTGTCATTGCCTCACGCAAACACAGCAAAGTACTTCCAAAAGGTTTTCCACTCAAGTACTCCTACAAGGTAGGTGCAAACAACGTTCCATTTGCTCAGATTCCAGGAGTGGGGGATAGAGTAATACCAAACATGGATCGCAGATTAGGCTTAATTTTAGCTGCACACGAGGGTCTAGGTTCTGCGCACGCAGGAGTTTCGGCAACAGTTTCTTTACTGAAACAATGCTATTGGTGGCTAGGGTTAACAAAACAGACCAAAGCCTATGTCTTAAAGTGCGACATCTGTCAACAGATGAAGGGCTCCACCATAACACGTCCAGCGCAGACACTATTGTTGATATCAGACAGACCTCTTGTGTGTGTCTATTTGGACCACTGCAGCTCCTTACAATCAGATGGGGCTTACAAGTACATAATGGTTGCAGTGGATTCCTGCTCGAGATTTCTATGGGTATGTCCTCAGCGCTCAGCTGACGCTCGAACTGTTATCAAAGATTTGCGAGTCTTTATAGGGACATACGCAGTTGGCACATTACATTCTGACCGTGGCCACGCGTTTAGCTCTAAGGCTTACAAGGAGGCCATGGGAGGTTTGGGTGTAGCATTGCTGTACTTCTCTCCGTACCATCCGGAGGGAAATTTGGTAGTGGAGAGGAAAAACCGGTACTTAAAGCAATCATTGACAGCTAGAGTACTAGGCGCAGGTGGTAGTTGGGTCAATCAATTATATGGGGTCCAGAGGGCCTTAAACAATATGCCAAGAAGCTCTCTATGGGGGGTCACTCCTTATGAGGTCCTATTTGGGACGAGAATGTGGGTACCTGACCTATATGGTGAAGGCAAAGTGACGGACGAAAAACCTTTTGACATCAATAAACGTTTGGCTGTTTTACAGGAACTGAATGAATCACGGGCTCTACAGAGCAATGTCCAAGTGAAAAGGTTCACCACTGGGGAAGTCAAGTCAGTCACGGCAAGACCTGTCTGGATTCCAAAAGTCGGGGATCTTGTCAGAGAAAAGATTACGGACAAAAGGGAATTTGGACCATCATACAGAAAGCTTGTACCTGTCCTGGTGGCTGAAGGAACAAGAACTGTTCGGGGAGAGGAGTTGGCCTAACAGCTAGGGCGGTCGACCTCGAATCTGGGGAACTGGGTTCGAGTCTCGGCAATGACGCTGAACATCCTGTGATTCTGGGCAAATCACTTAATCTCCCTGTGCCTAACAAAAATGAATGTGTCCTCATGTAATGCAACTGGTGCTCTGTAAAGCGCTCTGATACCCGATTCGGGTCAAGTTCGTGCTATATAAAACTCTGTAAAAAAACTGTACTTCTGCCACCTCTTGCCGGAAAAAAGGAGAAAAGATTCGTCTCCATAGATCTGATAAATCCACACTATGTGGCCGATACTGAATAGTAGGCCTTGTGGGCTCCTGGGTAGCAGACGCCCTCCTCTCGCTACCATTCAGGAAGTTCAGACGGAAAGGCTCATCACGTTTGAAGAGTCTCCCATACAGAATGATGGACTATGCAATAATGCCATGGAACTTGTTCCACTTGATACAGAAAATCAAAATCAAAATGAAAGACAAATTTCAATTCAACCTAACACTGATGTCTACATAAACATGCCTCAACAAGAGCAATCTACAAGTTCAACAAAACCTGCTGAGCTACCTAAAATAGATCAAACTGCATCTGGCTATTTCATCGACTTTGATACCTTTTCGTTGGATCCAAGTGGACCTGAAATAATGCCAGCCCCAATATTGCGTAAAAAACAAATCAAAGACTTCTTCACCTTTCTTAGAAAGACTTACCTGGTGTCACCTTGGATAGAACTTTGGATAAGCACCGGGATACTTTTCTTTCTTTTCTGGATAGGCTTAGTAACTGTCTTCTGCTTACTTATAAATGGGAATTATCTTCACCAAAGCTCTGCAGCATCAAAAGTGAACTTATTCCTGAAACCTCATGTTTCATCACATCGTGAACAAAGAGACTTGTCATCAGTGAACATTACAGCAGTTCCTATACCTGATGGTATAGTATGGGACAAGGGTGATTATGATATATTCGGACCAACAGAACTTTTAAAAATACCACATTTGTTTAAAATTTCCTTAAACGACACTAGTATCCTATTCAGTTAAAAACCCTTAAAAGCACGTATTCGAGCATTGGCTTACACTGAGTTTTTTATAAACAGGCGATTGTCTCCATGTAAAAAAGAAGTTGGACCATAAGAAGATTGTACATTCCTGGAGGTTGCCCCGCAGTTTAATCCAAAGCAGGGACATATATACCTGCACTGCACTTGAATAACTACTCTAAAGGTAACATTGGACAGCTTACTAGCATTTTGAGGTCATACTAAATATTTATTAGGTGGCCCGTCAAGTGTGTACATACATATATATTTCTCTCTTCTTTATTACCCACCGTAGGTTGAGAGAGTTTTCCTTCTCCCTTTTTTTAATCAACAACCGTGGGATACACATGTGAGAGAAGATACAGTATCCAGGAGGAGGCAGTTTCTTTGTTCCTCCCTAAACTATTTATCATCACTTCATCACCAATTTTGGTGGGTACTTGATAATAGCTGTGTGACATGATTTAGTTGCTAATAGTTGAAATATTTGCATTTTAAATGGCTGTATGGTTTTGAGTGTGTTCTGTTAATCATCAAGGGTTGAGTGTGAACCAAAGCTTAATATATATATATATATATATATATGTATATATTGTGGGTATACAAACAAGTTGTATTGTGAACATATTATGTGAAATTTATAAAGATTCAATTTTGATGTTTTTAACACGTATTGTAATGATGAAATCTTAAACTTGATTTTATATAATGTTTTTAATAGATGAAGTTTTGGGAGATATCGATTTATTGTGCCTGAAGAAGGTGGTCGGACCAGCTAACTCCACCGAAACGCGTCCCTACTTATAAGCACCTAATCGTATTGATCTTGGTTTGATAAAGAACAACAGTACACTATGATGTGTTGACTTTGAAATGACCTGGTGACTTGGTGCTTTGTGTATTTTTATTGTTATTATTCATTTTCTCCCATTTTTGAATGTTATGAGTATTTTCTCACATTTGCGAACCATTGATTTATGTGATAATCAATTCATTGTTTAATTGGTATTTTTAAAGTATTTATATATGAATAAGGATCCATTGAATAAAAGATTTATATATTAGCTTTGGGTTTCTGTGACACTCGTTGGTGATATTGGTGTGTATGTGTATGGATGTACTATGATTGAATGCCTCTAAACAACCCAAAGGGAATTTGTTTCTGACTTATTGTCATTTTGGTGTCCTGTCCCTTTGGCAAGGGGGACCCCTCTCTTATTTTGAGATTGATGTACTAGAACAAGACTTGTCCATACTACAGCACGGGCAATCACAATTACGTTCTATTATGTTACTAAGCTGGACACTGTAATCATTGCGCGCAGGTTATGTGCCTTGGCGTTTTATCAACAGTACGTCACTGTTTTCTGCATACAATCTAACGGAAAAACAGATGAAAATGGCACAGAGGGGAGCAAAATATACAATGCTGCATATTGAAAAACTGGACAGATTACCTTTTACTGTGGCAGAATCACCGTCCACAGAGTGGTTAATCCATGGCCATATAACTTTACCGGTCACAACTTTCCAGTTTCAGTATTGCCTGGAACAACAACAGGCAGGCAGATATGAGGAAATGGGTAAGGAATTCATCAAGGAATCTTGGGAATTACCGTATAGATTTCGATGCAGGAGGGGATCTAGAAGTGTTTCTAAGCGGTACAAACTGTGAGAACGCTTTGAGTGGATCTCTCATATGCCAGGATATTATGCTGCACGGGGCCTGTAATGGTTCAGTAGCAAACCTATCCTGTCACTTCAGGGGTATCCCGGCAGGCGTGATTACTCCAGTATTCAGGCTACTTTCAAATGGGAGTTACTTGATGCTGAACGATCAAGGTTGTTGTGGGATGCTTCCGGGCATCGCATATCTAGTCACTGTGAGCTCTAGGGTTACTTGCTTTATGCAAGTATTGTTTCCACCGACACACACAGTCAGGGAGGCGCCGCTTTGGCCTTCACTAAATGTTTCTCTTATACGGTTTGATACTCTGAGTAGAATGAAAGCCATGCTTTTACAGAAAACCGTGCCCTTATCCTCCGCCAAGGAGACTTTTGATCTCCAAGTAGCAAGGTCCTCAGCAGAGATACAGGCACTCATCAGTACGAACTGCCCCTTCCATTTTGCAGAAATGGTAAATCATATCTTTAACATGTCTGATACGACGGGTATAGTACACTTATTTAACACCATAGGTTCAGGACTGTTAAGCACCTTTCAGACGGTCCTCGGAGTTATACCAAACTTTATACACTCCGTCTTCGGAAGCATTTTTGGAGGACTTCCGCTGATCCTGTTTCTAATAGCAGGTATCCTGATTGTAATTTTTCTGCTACGCAATGGACGTCCCAGTCACCAAGGAGATGGAAAAAGCACTCCAGGAGCGCAAATACCGTGATCGCATGGTATAACATCTGGGCACACCTCGCCTACGAGAACTGAGTGCATCTTGGTTCTTGTCATTTAGACCAGTCTGGATGGACTGCATCTTACCTGTTCTCCGATGCCTGTTCTGCGGAGAAGAATGCGTGTTGGATCTCTGTCTAACACTTCCATCAGTTGCGCAACCGGACGTTGATGCATGGCTGGACTAGATAACGGCCCATTTTCTGCAGTGTTCCCAGCGTATTCCTATGTTGATAGCGGCATTCTTAGAGCCTCCACAGGAACTCTCTGCTCCTGTTGGAATGGACACCGGCTCCTACACTAACACCCAGGCTTTGAATGGTGCACAGGCTGCCCCAGTATCGACTGCAGGCAGTACGGAAGATCATCTGTGCTCAATTGACATAATCTGCAAGGTGTTACAGGGATCGTCGTCTGCGAAGGCAGGCAACAGCAATGTTGCGTCCACCAGCCAGGACACATAAACATTTGGCTCGTCGTGTGCTGGGAAAAATTCTTTTTTTTTTTAAACAAACTCCAAAGCAAATTGACACTTTTTATGACCTGCATGGCTTTCCGATGCTTGTAGTTGTTCGAACAATAAATACGGACACATTAGAACTATTGCTTGAGCGACAATTTTTCTGTTTAGCACTTTTTTTAGAGTTTTTAAACTTTTTTAACATTTTTTAAGCAGAACTATGGTTTTTACTACATATGTTTGCGTACCAGTACCTAGACAGGTAGTACGTTAGAATTAAATTATGTCGTCCAGTCGGATGAGGAGTGGGTGTTATATTCCATATAGGTACCCCAATATAGGCCAGGTTAACATCCCAAACTTTCACCTATATTCGTCCCTACACTACATACATAACGGACTGCTAGGACTGACCCTTTACCTAGTTACAGTACTGCTTACAGAACGTGGGGTTTTCCCTGAACAATAGCCTCATACATTATGCATGAAGATCCTTGGATTCTTGGAAACTCAGCAGGACTACCATCTCCTGCATAATAACTATGTACAAGGTTCATTCCCGACGTCATCCTAAGTCCGACAGTGGCACAGCAAGGTAGAACCCCCTGGGGATACCTTCGGGTATATAAACATCACATCTTGCTGAGATAGTCAGAGGAGATCACGACTTCCATGCCGACACACTGATGCGAGACGCTGAGGTTCCTGCATGCAGATACTCCAGCTCGCAGTGGTCTGAACATCCCTTGCGAGGTGTCCAACTCAAGACAACGACGGGGTCCCACAGTCTCTCACTTCAGGTGAATGGGGTTGACTCTATCCTAGAGGGATTCTTGGCTTAACACCTACACACATGCTAGGTACACTTAGGTACATCTAGTTAGGGTAGCATCGTAGGAGTACGCATTTTATTGTCATTTATTTTATATACTTGCCCATGTTCATGATTATAGCAGAATGGTAGAGATCTACCATCCTTTCACCTTCTTAGTGCTTCTAATCGTTTATATCTGTTTCTGTCTAGTGGTTGTTTCAGCACACCTGTTTTACACTAGAGTGACAAGTGTTCAATAAATGCTTATTGAAAAAACGTCCATATCGTTTATTCTGTGTATCTCTATGAGACCAAGGGCCAGATGTATCAAAGGGTTTTGCCCATTCTGTGTCTATGGGAAAATGTGTTGATACATATGACCCCAAGTGAGCACGAGTGACTGAGCGAAAAGTATTGCACTGTTTCCACGATTCTGAGGGATCAGGGTTGTCATGTTCGATAGTTGCCAAGAACTATTCTCACCTTGGTAAGAGGGGTTTATAGTGGCACTGTGAGCTAGCTGGTATACAGGCCAACCTACTCGGTGGGGGTATCTGGATTAAGTTTGGACACCAAGCCCGCAGTGTATGTTGTCTAAACGCGCAGATCTTGTATAGGTTTTATAGGAACTACACAACAGTTTCTGGTAAAAACACCAGAAATATTTTCTTTTCCAAAATCAAAGATGGCATGTAAGGGAAATTCTTCCCATGAGTCCCAAGTTGGATTTTTTTGTTTTTGCTGTATAGCATAGCACGATCTCTGCTCTGACATCACACAGTAAAACAAAAGTGAAAGTAGACTGTGCTAACTGAATCTGCGGGGAGCCACAAATGTCCTATCACAGAGCAGTCCTACGCTTCTCCCGATAACAATAGTACTCCACTGTGTGACTGAGTTGTCGCCCATCAAAGTAAAGGCTCCCTAAGTCCCCTAACACACAAGGAAACATCAAGATTATACCTTGCATATTGACCAATTCTGGCGATTTGGGTAGCTGTGGTATTTAGGCCAGTGCTCGGTCGTCACTCAGGGGAAACACCAAGGCCAGACATTTCTTAAAACAAAGTACCTAGGTTAGTCTGTGGTGGTGTAGGTTCCATGGATAGAAATACCTTTTCTTTTGCAGAATGCCTTGCAAACACCAAGCTTTAGCTAGATCTCAGATTTTTCTCTTATATCTGTTTAGAAAAAATACAGAATCTGTGAGGGTCCATAAAATTGCTATCAACCAGTGATCCCACACTTCCCTTAATAAAAACACTACCCCAAACGATCACCAACCATAATGCATTTAGTACATTAATTACACAGGACCTCATAACACCAATTTATTTTCTATAATCATAAATTAGACAAAGGTAAAGCAGAATCACAAAGGAATCAAGAAATTTAAAAAAAACAAATTCATACTACACAGATCTTGGATTACAATATACAAACTCAGAAAATGTTAGTCGATCATCTGCAGAGATGTGTAGAGAGGTCAAATATAATAAAAACGCTTTCAGCCTCAGATGCCCTGAATATGGTTCCACAATTTGTCAATCCAAATAACAGACTCACATGTCCACCGCTCAATTAATTTCATCTTGCCCTATACTAATTCACCGCTAATCCTTTTTTAGTCCTGGAGTAGCGTGCTATTTGCCGAAAAGTGCTTTGATGCCTCATATGGTGTAACAAGCGCCAGTAAATGCAAACCTTTCATCTTCTATCCCTCCACTATCCTTTTTCAACCCAAATAACAGACTCACATGTCCACCGCTCAAATTAATGTCATATTTCCTTATACTAATTTACCACTAATCCTTTTTGGGTTCCGGAGTGGCACCGAAAAGCGCTTCGACTCATCATCAGGGGTACTAAGCGCTATATAAATGCAATTAAAATAATTACATTATTTGGATCAAGGTGATGAATCCTCAGCATATTGAGCCTGGCAGGTTTATCTAGATATTAAACCATTTTTGAAAGGCAGCCTCTTATAGCAGCCGTTGACGACATGGCAGGCTATGTTGGGACAGTTCAGATCCGCACTACTGCTAGTCAGGGTATTTGCCACCCTCTGCATCAGGTACATTAACCTAACAAACTATCTAGCTCCTTCGAACAAAAGATCGATATCTAGGGCAGATACATTATCTCACCAGGCCAGTGTAGGTTGGAGCAATGTCCGTCAAATGTAAGTTGTACCTGACTTGTGATAACTCTGCCCCAGATCAAAAGAGTAACCAAAGTACCATGCCTTATTGGAATCTGGAGTTTCCTGATTGGACACTTGTTAGACCTGTCAGCCTTGTGGTGGTCTTCCCCCAAACTTTTTGCTTTGGACCTCCACGTTTTTGCTGTATCTTTTTGTTGGCCGGAGGACTCTGAGCACTTTACCACTGCGAACTAGTGCTAAAGTGAATGTGCTTCTTCCTTAAACATGCTTGTGATTGGTGTATGCCCGATTGACCTATTTAATTAACTTGTAAGTCCCTTGTAAAATGGTACACCATGTACCCAGGGCCTGTAAAGTAAATGCTACTAGTGGGCTTGCACACTGATTGTACCACCCACAGAAGTAACCTTTCAAACGAGTCGCAGGCCTGCATTTGCAGCAGGGGCAGCTCCTCCGTAATTTCGGAGAAGTGCCGCCCCCCTGCTAAAAGAGGAAAAATAAAAGGATAATAAAAGCATTTTATTATCATTTTATTTTTGCCTTACTGCTGACGAAGGAGTCTTCAGTGGGGCGGGGTGGGGCCAGGCAATCCTGTTGTACGGGCATGGCAGGGGGAGGAGTGGTGAGCACTTTTAAGTGCGCATGTGTGTTTGGACGGTCATCCTAGACCAGCCAAACGCACATGCACACTTAAGTTTCTCCAACCCGGCTGTGTTGCACAGCCAGGTTGGAAAAACACCCCAGGCTATATGCACTGTCTGAGCGGCAAACTAAGCCACTCAGACCAATCCCAGCATGAGAGAAGGGCTGGGATTTTGCATCTAGGAGCCTGCGTAGTTGGACTCCAGGATCGGAGGAGAGAAGGAAGTTGATGGCCGTTGGATCGGCAGGTAAGTGGGATTTTAATTATATTATGTATTTCGTTTTTGGTTGTAATTGTCACCCCTTGCCCCTCTGCCCCACCGCTAAGCAATAATAGCGGCCACCACTGCATTGAACGACTTCTGTGCACAGTTTACTGCCATTTCGACTTGCCATTTAAAACCTACTTGCCAAGCCTTAAACTCTCCTTTTAGTGCATATAAGTCACACCTAAGGTAGGCCCTAGGTGGCCCTAAGGGCAGGGAACTATGTACGTAAAAGGTAGGACATGCACCTTTATGTTCTGCATATCCTGGTAGTGACAAACAGCCTATTTAGTTTTTCACTACTGTGAGGCCTACCCCTCTCATAGGGTAGCATTAAGAATTCCTTAAACTTTTAAGTTGTAATTCCTGATCAGAGACAAGTAGCTTTTGATGTTTCATATGTTTGGAATGGTATTGATAAATCCTACTTACTGGTGAGGTTGGATTTAACTTTACTATTTTAAAAATGCTACTATTAGAAAATGGACAATTCTCTGCACTTACTGCTCTGTGTGCCTGACAGCCTGTCTCCAATACACATCTGGGCTGGGATGTGTGGCAGCTACGTTTGTGCATTCCCTCTAGACTACCACAACACAGGACACACAACTGCATCTGCATTGATCTGCATAGTGATGGGAGGAGAGGAGTTAACACTTCACTTGAATAGGTAGTGTCCTGTCTCCCCACAAAAGGCGGATTTAGCCCCCATAGCTAGGCTAGCAGACAGGACGGGGCTGAAAGGGGGCCTGTGTACTTCTGAGAGTTATTTTGAAGTCACTCCTTACATCAAAGGCCCTTTTGGGTATAAGTACTGGGTCTCTGACCCCATCTAATCAGATAATTTTGGACCTGTATCCAAACATTGCAGGCTCTACATCTGCACATTGCCAGAAAGACTGCTGTGCTGGCAGGAGGGACTGCCAATTTCAATCAATCAATCAATCAATCATTATGCTTAAAAGCGGAGACGCTGCGCGGCCGCAGTTGGTCTCAAGCTCACAGCTGACCGCATCTCCTGCGTGTTGAGCTCCTGTTTTGCCCACTTTTTAAAGACTGCGCTAAAGTTTGTGCTCACTTTTTAAAGACTGTGTTTTGTATTTAAAATCACTGTGTTTTAAAAATGACTGTCTTTTAATTCTACTGTGTTTGTGCCACATTTGAATCTGCTGTAACCGGGGAAGGAGGGGGCGGGCTTTCCCGAGCAGGCTTGGTTTTCCCACCTCGGTTGAGACGTAGAGCGCCGCCATTTTGGGGAGGTGTACGCTCTAGGCTCTTATGCTTAAAAGCGGAGACGCTGCGCGGCCGCACCGCTGGCGCGCCGAAGGCAAGCCCGTCTGCGCCCGTCAGCGTCCCGGAGGCGACCAGTGCCGGCCACGCTGTTTGTCGGTCCCTGGACCTGAGACCGAGATGGGAGAGAACGGCTGCGCAGCCTCGGCACTCATTGCTCCTGTCAGGGCAAAGCGGCTAGCAGTGATGATTGGGCTGTTTTTCGCTGTGCTCTTTGCAACTGGGCCTTTCCCCAGGTTGTGGTAGCCTCCACTGAGATGTCAGCTCTTAGAATGGTGGGTCATAGCACAAAGAGACGGGTGAGGCACTTTAAGGCAATGCTGCTTAACACGCGTTCTCTCCAGAAACACGTAGCTCAGATTTATGACCTTCTTTCAGACTCCCGCCCTGATTTTCTGTTTCTTACTGAAACATGGCTGGCCAACTCCTCTAACCCCACTATTGCTTTGGCTATCCCGCCTGGGTACAAAGTGCTTAGGAAAGACCATGTGGCAGGGAAGGGGGGAGGTGTCGCCATTGTGTTCAAACAGGAATTTGATTGCATTTCCATCTCTATGGCTCTTGTTGAAGGTGCGGAATGTTTTGGTTTCTGTTGCATTCTATCCCCCCATGAGTGCCTGGCTGGGGTCTTAATTTATAGGCCCCCTGGTCTGCCTGGCCCCTTTCTAAGATCACTTAATGAGGCTATTGCCCCCCTTGCTCTTAGATACAACCATCTTCTGGTTTTAGGTGATTTTAATAAACACATGGATAAACCCATGGAACCTAATGTCGTCTCCCTGTCTGAAACTACGACAGCACCTAACCTTGCCCTTTTTGTTTCCTTTCTACGCACAACCTTGGCCATACCCTTGACCAAATCTTTTCTAATTCTGAACTAGAGGCTGACCGGCAGCTTCCCTTGACCTGGTCGGACCACTGCCTTATTCTTTTCAGGGTTCCTAGTACAGGGACCAAATCCCAGACTTCAATGACAAGGGTGGAACAGAAGTACAGAGCCCTGCATAAGATCTCTCTCCCAGCCCTGGAAGAGGTTCTTGTAGCGTCGGCTCCCTCACTACGCGAAAACCCCAAAGTAGACGCATTTGCTCTTGAATCTTGGCTAATGCTTAATGTCAATGCTTTAGCCCCTCTGACAACTCGCACTTCCAAGAAGGCCAGCCCTTCTGCTCCCTGGTTTAAGGAGTCTTTGAGAATTAGTAAAAGCGAATTTAAATGCTTGGAGAGGAAGGTGCGGAAAGCCTATAAACCTGAAGACAAACTGGCTTATAAGGCGGCTATGAAATCCTATTATTGTAAGGTTAAAGCTGCCAAGAAGAGCTATCTGCAGAATAAGATTGGGACCGCTAACAATAAGGGAAAGGAGTTTTTTAACACCGTGAAATCGTTCTTGACCTCTAAGGCTGCCACTAAGGAGTGTCCGCACTCTGCTGAATGGACTAGCCAGGTGGCATCGTTCCTACACGATAAGATTGTCAGGATCCAAAAACCCTTTTCAGAGGAGACTACGGAAGACCCAGCTCCTGGTCCTGACCCTAACAGTGGGGGCTTAACCCAGCAACCCCCTGCGTTACTGCAGATACCTTTTCTGCAGCCTGAGACATCTTTTGAGAGTCTTAAGGGCCTTAAGTCTGGCTCGCCCACGGATGCGTGTCCAGTAAAATTGCTAGCCTCTGTGGCCTCGGTCATTAACCCTGTGGTAAATAAGGTGAGGAACTCATCTCGTTCAATGGGCCTCATGCCTTCCATCTGAAAGCATGCAAAAATTCTTCCACTCCTCAAAAAACCCTCTGCTGATCCGAAGGTGCCTGGTAACTACAGGCCAATCTCTCTTCTCCCTTCTCTCTCTAAGGTGCTGGAGAAGCATGTGAACAGAGCTATTTAGGACTACGCTGAGAGTCATAACCTCCTGCACATCACTCAATCTGGCTTCAGGGCTAATTATAGTATGGAAACGGCTCTGTTGGAGGTTACCGAGCACTTCAAGGAAAGGCTTGACCAAGGTGGCAGAGCTATCCTTATTTTATTGGACCTGTCGGCGGCCTTCGCCACGGTCTCACATGACAGGCTCCAGGAGAGGTTGGGTGATATTGGCATCGGCAGATCCGCGCTCGCATTGCAAGCCTCCTTTCTTGAGGATAGAAGACAGGAAATTTGGGCGCCCCCTTTCCCTTCCCCCTTGCCGACCCTGAAAGTGGGGGTCCCTCAGGGCTCTGTTCTAAGCCCTACTCTCTTCAACCTTTGCATTTCGCCCCTCGCATCTCTGGCGGAAGCCTGTGAGGCCAAAATTCAATCAATCAAGGGCTTGTAAAGCACAGCCACTCAGCTGTGAGAGCCTCAAGTTTGCTGCGGGGAGGGACTGCTGGTCCCTCTGGGTGTAGGATCATTTGAAGAGCCATGTCTTTCAGGTCCTTCTTGAATTGGGTCAGCGACGCGGATTGCCTGAGGTGGAGGGGCAGGGTGTTCCAGGTCTTGGCGTTGAGGTAAAAGAATGAACTTCCACCGGTTCTGGTCTTGTGGATCCTGAGGACGGAGGCAAGGGCGAGTTGGGTGGAACGGAGTTGTCTGGAAGGTACGTGGAATGCGAGGCAGTGGTTCAGGTATGCTGGTCCTTCGTGGAGAGCTTTGTATGCATGTGTGAGGAGCTTGAAGGTGATTCTCTTGTTGACTGGGAGCCAGTGGAGTTGTCGGAGGTGTTGGGTGATGTGGCTGCGGCAGGGGATGTCGAGGACCAGTCTCGCTGCGGCGTTTGCTAACAGCACTGCTGTGTTGGCCTGTTGCTTGCTGAGCTGCAGGATGGCCTGCCACTTTCTGACCGGACTTGCTGGGCTGGACTGCTGCCTGCTACCTTTTGCTGTGCTACCTTCCAAAGTGCTTTCCAAGGGCTTGTTGGCTTGCCCCCTGATCCCCAAATTCTCAGGGCCATCAAAGACATCAAATTCCTGCTGTGGGGCTCCGCTCTACGAGGAGTCCGGCATTTAATCCTGCATCTACAACTCTCCTGAGCTGGTTTGCCAGCTTGCGTGGCTCAACTCCTAGCGCTTTGCTGGGATCGAGCGTAAACAACTCTGCTGTGATGCAGCACAACTGAAAGATTGCACCGCCGCTGTAACACTTCCAGCGTCTTTTACACCACACGCCACAGCACAGAGAAGCCTTTGCTGTGCAGCCCCTCCAGATTGACTGGATGATTACAGTCAGTGTGTCAGAACTGCCCACCCCTGTGAGGAGCTCCGGCGCTGTGTGCCGACATCAACCAAAGCAATGTGAGCCCCAGCGACTCGAGAAAGATACTGAGATTCCAACTGAGAGGTCCTTACATATGCCCGTACACTTGCTGGACACTTGCTTTTCTGCTTGCGCCGGTCCCGTCGGACCTCCGCAGACCCATCGACGAGTGCCGCTTGGGCACGACAGGTGCCCGTGTGCATTAAGTAATCCCTTTTTGGGATCGATAACGTTTGAAACACGTATTTGCACTACCGTAAGGAACGTAATAGTAGCACCTGCATATTTTTGCACTGTGATTCCCTTGTGTAATAATTTGAGAAGTATTCATCAGATTTTATCGTTTTGGTCTCATTTATAGAGACAGTACAATATCCATTTTTATAAACCTGTGTGGAGTCATTCTGTGTTGTATTCATTGTGTTACTGTATGTGTGTGTGCATGTTGCACAAATACTTTACACATTGCCTCTTTATATAAGCCTGCCAGCTCTGCGCCAAGCTACCAGAGGGTGAGCTCAGGTTATCTCAGTTGTGTATTTAGCTTACCCTGACTAGAATGGTTGGTTCTGCCTTGCTTGGGTGCCTACCTTAGCCAACCAGAAACCCCATGTCTAACATTAGTGATCAGCTGTGAGGATAGGACTTGTATTTGTGCAATTTCATACAGTAACTCAGTTTTCACTGCTACTCTTCACGTTGACCATTGCAACTTTTTTCAATTCAACATGATTTGACCTTTTTAATTTTTGCACTTTAGAATGTCTACCTCTAGGGAAGTAGCCACACTACTTACACCTGCAGTAGAGGAGTTCGATCTGGCTCAGTTAGAGTCTTATACTGTGGCTCAGATGAAGAGCTATTGCAGGGAATTTAAAGTCTCCATGTAAGGCTTCAATAGAAATGTGGAGCTTCAGAAGGCTTTGAGAGCCTGGGAAGAGGCCCAGGTTGCAGGGGAGGAGGGCCTAGAGGAGGATAAGCCAGACATTCCTGAGGAAGAGGATGACCTGATTCTGGAGTCTGAGGTTCTCTAGATCTGCTTGGGGGGGGAGGGGGGTCACAATTTGCCAGGAGCAGAAGGGGTTCCCAGAGCAGGGAGCAATGTCTCCTCCAGGAACCTGTCCCCAGCAGAACTGGAGGGAGGAAAGAAAGTTCAAACTGGAGCTTGCAAAGCTAAAGTTGGAGAACAGCAAGCTCTGGAGGAGAGAAGGATGGCTCTGGAGGAAATGAAACTTACGCATGAGTTCAATCTCATAGAAATGGACATTAGAGCCCTACAAATGGGCTCCAGCAAATGTAATGGTGACAGCATACCTGCAGTGTCTTCACATCAGTCAAAGGTCAGGATACCCAAAGATTTGGTGCCCAGTTATGTTGTAGGGGATGACATGGACAAGAGGTTTGCAGCCTATGAAGTGGCTTTAAGAGTGCACAAGGTCCCAGAGGAGTTCTGGGATGGTAGTCTATGGAGGTACATACACACAGTAGAGAGGGTCACTCTTCTTACACTAGAGGTGGGGGATCAGACTGCAGTGAAGACCATCTTGACCAGTAAGTTTGGGTTGACACCTGAGACTTACCGGCAGAGGTTCAGGGCTAGTCAAAAGCTATCCACACAGAGCTGGGTTGACTGTTTAGACTATATTGGTAAGGCACTGAAGGGCTGGGTGAGGGGCAGCAAAGTAAATGGTTATCTAGGGCTGTACAACTTAATTTTGAAGGAGCACAAGCTTAATATGTGTTTTACAGAGTTGCGCCAACACCTAGTGGATAGTAAGCTTACTGATCCCAGGAAGCTTGCGGAAGAGGCGGACATCTGGGTGAGCGCAAGAGTGTCCAAGAAAGCATCTGGGGGGGACTCCCAAAAGAGTGGTCAGGGTTCCAACCAGAAGAAAGAAGGGGGAGATAAAGAGACAGAGTTCTCTAAAGGCCCCCAAAACAACTCACAGGGGAAAGGGTCTGGTTCTTATTCCCAATCTGGCCACCAGAAGAAAAACTACCCTGACAAAAGTCAGCAGCCCAAGCCGGTTAAGTGCTATAATTGCTACGAGTATGGACACTACAAAGTGGATTCCACGTGTCCAAAAAGAGCACAACCTCCCACTGGAGGAAAGGTTCCAGGGGTGGCACGTGTAGTGCAGGGGGAGGAGAGAAGGATGGCTCTGGAGGAAATGAAACTTACGCATGAGTTCAATCTCATAGAAATGGATATTAGAGCCCTACAAATGGGCTCCAGCAAATGTAATGGTGACAGCATACCTGCAGTGTCTTCACATCAGTCAAAGGTCAGGATACCCAAAGATTTGGTGCCCAGTTATGTTGTAGGGGATGACATGGACAAGAGGTTTGCAGCCTATGAAGTGGCTTTAAGAGTGCACAAGGTCCCAGAGGAGTTCTGGGATGGTAGTCTATGGAGGTACATACACACAGTAGAGAGGGTCACTCTTCTTACACTAGAGGTGGGGGATCAGACTGCAGTGAAGACCATCTTGATCAGTAAGTTTGGGTTGACACCTGAGAAATACCGGCAGAGGTTCAGGGCTAGTCACAAGCTATCCACACAGAGCTGGGTTGACTGTTTAGACTATATTGGTAAGGCACTGAAGGGCTGGGTGAGGGGCAGCAAAGTAAATGGTTATCTAGGGCTGTACAACTTAATTTTGAAGGAGCACAAGCTTAATATGTGTTTTACAGAGTTGCGCCAACACCTAGTGGATAGTAAGCTTACTGATCCCAGGAAGCTTGCGGAAGAGGCGGACATCTGGGTGAGCGCAAGAGTGTCCAAGAAAGCATCTGGGGGGGACTCCCAAAAGAGTGGTCAGGGTTCCAACCAGAAGAAAGAAGGGGAGATAAAGAGACAGAGTTCTCTAAAGGCCCCCAAAACAACTCACAGGGGAAAGGGTCTGGTTCTTATTCCCAATCTGGCCACCAGAAGAAAAACTACCCTGACAAAAGTCAGCAGCCCAAGCCGGTTAAGTGCTATAATTGCTACGAGTATGGACACTACAAAGTGGATTCCACGTGTCCAAAAAGAGCACAACCTCCCACTGGAGGAAAGGTTCCAGGGGTGGCACGTGTAGTGCAGGGGGAGGAGTTTGTCCCAGTTAATATCGGGGGGGTTAAGTGAGGTTACCCTAGTGTCTCTGGGTGAAAGTGAGATGGTTCCTAAGATCCATGTGCCCTCTAATACTACAAATTATAGGAGGCTCTGAGGGATACAGGAGCCAGTATGACTACGTTTAGGAGTCAGCTGGTTTCCTCAGAGCAGATAATTCCCAATGCATTCCACCAGGTTGTGGTGGCTCACAACAGAGAGGGCCAATATCCTGTGGCCCTGGTTCCATTTGAGTGGGTTGGGGGGTTCATATCTTCTGAAAGTTGCTCTAAGCTCTGCCATGCCTGTGGACTGTTTGTTAGACAATGACCTGGAGCACACTGACTGGAAGTAAGTAGAGTAACCTGATTGTTTCTGTTCTACGACAAGGTCCATGGCTGCCCAGGATGGGAGTCAGAAAGGGTTTGAGCCTGGAAAAATGACCCAACCAGCCGCTAAGAAGGGGAAAGGCAGGGGGCGTGGGACGCCCGCCCCTGAATGTGCCTCTAGTGAGATGGTTCGGGCACCTGGGGTGGCAGCCCCGGAGTTCGCAAAGAGAGCATTGCTTCCCTTGGTGACCTGCCTGCCATCGCTTGATGGCATGTAGAAGGAGGACCCACCAAGGAGAAGTTTTTTAGGCCACAGAGTAATGCTTCTGGCAGTCGCCATATTTACTGGAAGGACAACCTCCTTTACAGTAAAGGTTCCTGTGCATGGGACAACAAGGGTCCTAGTGGTCCCCCAATGCTTCAAGGCCTACCTAGTGTAGCTGGCTCACGAGATTCCCCTGGCAGGACACTTAGGCCAAGACATAACCTTTGCAAGGCTTATCCCACACTTTTATTGACCCTCGCTCAAGGCTTCCTCAGATACATTCTGTAGGACCTGTGTGACCTTCCAGTCTAGTGGAAAGACAGGGCAAAGGCTTAAAGCGCCCCTTAACCCACTGCCAGTCATTGACACACCCTTTGAGAGGATAGGCATCGATATTGTAGGGCCTGTGGATCCCCAGACTACTTCAGGCAGCAGGTTCATCCTGGTTTTGGTGGATCATGCCACTAGGTATCCAGAGGCAATATGTCTGAGAACCGTAACTGCACTAGCAGTGGCAAAGGCCCTGATGGGGATTTTTACTCAAGTGGGTTTCCCCATGTAAAGTTTGACAGGGGCACAAACTTCATGTCTGTGGAGTTACTTACAAGTCTTCCACCCCTTGATATCCACAAACCAATGGGCTTGTTGAGAGGTTCAACAAGACCCTTAAAGGCATGATTTGAGACCTGCCAAAGGTCTTGAGGAACCAGTGGGATGTCCTCCTGCCATGCCTGCTGTTTGCCTACAGGGTGGTACCACAGAAGGGAGTCGGCTTTAGCCCATTTGAACTTCTGTTTGGCACCCTGTTAGAAGACTTCTGTCAGGCTACAAAACGGTATTCACTAACCTCCAGAGACAAATCCAGCAGGGGCGATGCACTGATCCCAAATCCCCTTTGCACTAACCTACAGGGAGAGGGAAACACTCCACCCTGTACCCTAGTGCTCAAGGGAAAGGGGAAAATAAAGATGAACGAAACCGAGCACTGCAACACTCTTCCTACTGACTCTCTAGTCCGGGGATCCAAAGAATCGGCTCTTGCTCGAGCAGTCCCATCTAGTGACCACAGTACGCTGAATGTGAGAGAAAAGGAGAGACGTTAAAACCTTACCCTTCCTCCCCCACTTTTCTCACTATGGATAATTAATACTCTCCCCCTCCCCTATTGCTCCTGTACTCACATGCGAACTCTCTTGCACCCCTTTGTGAAGCCAGCAGCCAATGTCTCGATCCCCTCCAACGGAAGGTGAATGTCTCGTTTTCTAGCGCGGAAATAGTCCCTCCTATGAGAGCATGCGCATTATCCCTTACTATACGGAAAGCAAGTTAAGCATATACGCAGGTGTGATCCTTCTTACAACTGCGTGTACAGGTCTAATTAGCGGCAAGGGAATAGCAGCATATAACGCTGCACAGTCTCGGTGTAAATAAAGGCTCACGGTGTAACCGCGTTAGCGTTGCAAACTGAAAACAAAAAGTCTTGGGGCTCTCCAACGGCTTACCGCGTTGAAGAAACGGGAACTCCCAGTCTCTCCAAAGTGCTCAGGAACCAACACAGGTGCGCTTTGTTTTCGACGGCTGAAGTCGAAAAGCCACTTCCATACTACAGACTCTTCTTTGCTCAGAAACGAACCTCCCACGCATACATAGCGATATCCTTGCGGCGTGGTGAAAGGCTCTTCATGCAACAGGCTCCGTAGAAGTTCTCCTCTGAAATTCCAGACCATAATCAGGTGACAATCTCCGGATCCCCCTAGTGGCAGGCCTTATATAGCGGCTCACCCACTATTGTAACACACGGCTGCCTACCCCACTGCATGCAGGTTAATGTAGTCATTCCCTTCTTACCCGCATTCATACACCGCCGTGGGAGGATCATGACAGTACCCCTCCGCAACGGCTGCCGTCCCGGCGGTCTACCTGGCTTAGTAGGGTGATGGGCGTGGAACCTTCTGAGGAGAAGGGGGCAGTGTAAGTTTTGCAACGGTTCCCAGGTGCGTTCTTCTGGACCATATCCTTTCCATTCTACAAGGTATAAGACCCTTCCTCTGGTTCTCTTGGAGTCTAGTATGTTCTGTACCTCGTATTCCTCCTCCCCATCTACTATTAGAGGTTCAGGACCACAGAGGAGTCGAGTGTGTGGCAGGCAGGGGCAGAAAGGGATATATGAAAAACGGGATGGATTCTCCACGTCTTTGGTAGTTCCAGTTTCATAGCTACTGGATTTATAATCTGCACTATGGGATATGGTCCTACATACTTAGGTTTCAACCTATTGTTTCCCTTCATTTGTAGATTCTTCGTGGATAACCACACCTTATCTCCTATGTTATATACGGGCCCAGGGGACCGCTTCTTGTCAGCGAACTTTTTGGTGGTTTCTTGTGCCTTAAGTAAATGGTTCTTAGCCTCCATGAGTACTGCACGGAGATGCGCGTGGTGAGCTTGGATGGATGGGTGTTTGGTGGTTACCGGCCAGTCAAACGGAAGCATGTTTGGATTGTAACCATACAGACAGTAGAACGGCGAACAACCCAACGTAGTGTGTTTGCTGTTATTATATGCAAACTCAGCCATCCAGAGCAAAGTACTCCATTCTGTTTCATGATGCAGCAGAAAACACCTTAGATATTGCTCCAGCGTTTGATTCAACCTCTCGGTCTTTCCGTCGGTTTGTGGATGATAGCTGGTTGAGCGGCGCGCATCTATGTTCATGATCTTGCAGAGCTCTTGCCAGAAACGGGATGTGAACTGAGAACCCCTGTCCGTTATGAGAACAGCAGGTATGCCATGTGCTCGCACCACATGTTGTAAAAATACGCTGGATAACACGGAGGAAGAAGGGAGGGCCTTCATCGGTACGAAATGACCCATCTTGGTCAAGTGATCCACTAGGACTAGGATGACTGTATGTCCGTTGCTAGGTGGCATCTCCACTATAAAGTCCATGGAGACAGTGTGCCATGGAGTATCAGGAATGGGGATAGGGCACAATAGCCCTGCAGGTTTGTTATGACTGGTCTTGCCTTGAGCGCACACCGCACACTCCATAACATACTGTCTTATGGATTGTCGTAACCCAGGCCACCAGAAATGTCGTTCTATGAGGGCTATGGTTTTATATATTCCCATATGGCCACCCAAGGACGTGTCAAAACCCATTTGATTACACGTTCTTGCAATCGGGCTTCCGGCAAGTACAATGCATGGTGGCGATAAAGCAAGTCCTCTTTCTCCCTTCTGTGTTCAGGTTCCTCCTCCACCCACTCCTGTTTGTTCACTTCCAACAGCTCGATTTTCAGATCCTCCAAAAAATCGTCTTCAGATAGCAAGGCGATCTCTGGTGTAGGAAATGTAGCTTTGCACAGTATGGGAGGAGGTGTTGATCGTGGTTGGTCTTCCTCTCTAGGGGGTTTGTTGGGTCTAGACAAAGCGTCCGCTTTGCCGTGTTGACTCCCTGGTTGGTACTTAATCACGAAGTCGTAGTCTGCAAAAAAGAGAGACCAACGCAACTGTCTGGGCGTAAGGGCTCTAGCCGTCTTCAGGAACAACAGATACCGGTTATCTGTGAAGATCTCGATGGTGTGTTTGGCCCCCATCAAATGGTATCGCCATTCTTCACATGCCCTTTTTACCGCTAGTAACTCTTTGTCGGAGATACTATAATTCACCTCATATGGAGTAAGCTTCTTGGAATAGAAGGCCACGGGATGAAGCTGTCCGGTCTCCGGATGTCTTTGTGAGAGAATGCCTCCCAGGGCATAATATGAGGCATCGGTTGCCAAAACAAATGGCAATTGTGCATCAGGGTGTCGTAATATTGGCGCTTTCGTGAAGCAGGATTTCAACGTCTGGAAGGCGGCTTCCGCCTGTTCGGTCCACACGAACGAGTCTCCTTTCTTGAGCAGGCAAGTAAGGGGTTGTATAGTATGCGAAAAGCCCCGGATGAATCGTCACTAGAAATTAGCGAATCCGATGAAGCTCTGTAAGGCCTTCTGAGTCATCGGGGACTTCCACTGGGTGATAGCTTCCACTTTTCTTGAGTCCATGCGTATTCCACTGGCGTTGATGATGTATCTCAAGAACTCCACCTCAGAAGCATGAAAGAGGCACTTCTCTGGTTTGGCATACAGTGAATGCTTCTGCAGCCGTTCCAGGACCTGCTTCACATGAGTGGCATGTTCTGCGACGCTAGAAGAGTAGATCAAAATGTCGTCTATGTAGACCATACACATTACGTCTAATAAGCCCCGCAATACTTCATCCATGAAATACTGGAATGTCGCTGGAGCGGTACAAAGCCCCAACGGCATCACTTGATACTCGAAGAGCCCAAACTTCGTACGAAAAGCCGTCTTACACTCGTCCCCCTGCTTCATCCTTACCAGATGGTAGGCTCCACGGAGATCTAGTTTGGTGAAGATGGTGGACTCTTTCAACTGGTCCAGCATCACCGGTATCAGGGAAAGGGGATACCTGTTCTTTATAGTGACTCTGTTGAGGGCTCTGAAGTCAATTCATGTTCGCAAATCGCCTTCTTTCTTCTGGATAAAGAAAAGTGGAGAAGAAGCAGGGGAAGACGAGTGACGTATGAACCCATTGGCCAAGTTCTCATCTAAATACTCCTTTAGATGTTGAGTTTCAGGTTCGGTCAAGGCATAGACACGGCTGCATGGGATCGTTGCTCCAGGAACCAGGTCTATCCGACAATCGTATTCTCTGTGAGGCAGGAGGTGGTTTGCTTCGAACTTGTCAAAGACTGAAGAATACTGTTGGTGCTCAGAAGGAATTGTGGATACACAGCCCAGTATACGATCAGTACACCCCATAGATAGTAGCAAGGCCTGGGTCTCCTCAGGTTCTCTCTCTAAAGCGTGATGCTTCGTGCAATGTTCTTTCCAGTATAGGGAGTTCATATCCACTGACCGGCTCGCCCATCCTATCACGGGGTCGTGAAGTGTCAACCAGGGCATCCCTAAAATCAAACGGAAATGTGGCGCATCAATCAAATCGAATTGGATCGTTTCGTAATGATCTTGTTCCAATTGCATGAGGAGAGGCTGGGTGTGGTATCTGATGGGGCCAGACGTCAGCGCAGTGCCATCTACCGCCTTCACTGGTTCAGGTACGATTTTCTTCTGCAAGGGCACACCTATGTCCTCTGCATTTTTCCGATCAATGAAGTTGCCGGTGGCCCCGGAGTCCACTAAGGCCGGCACTAGTTTTAATACTCCGTCCTCTAACCATAAAGAGACACAAACATTGAGGTGCGGAACGGTATGTTGTAAGGTGTTTGCGATTACTGGAGACACTTCACCATCAGAACGCCCTGAGCTAGGGGTCTCGTAACGGCTCGGGGCTACCAGTTTCCCAACTCCTCTTCTGGATTCCATGCCCCCTGTGTCACTGCTTGTGTCTTGGATGGAGGCATCCTGTCCGGAGGTTTAGTTCGGGCCTTGCATTCCCGGATGAAGTGTCCCTCTTTTCCACAGTAGAGAAAAAGATGTTGTTTCCTTCTCTTCTCTCTTTCTTCCGTGGTCAGGGGTCCTCGTGTTCCGCCTATTTGCATTGTAGTGTAGCTCCTATTTCCCTAATAGGCTCTGCGCATTGGAATAATATATCCTATAGGTTTGACATAGGACTAAGGTCGGTATGTCCCTATCGAGTATATTAAACTTAATTACTTGTGCCAGCTAGCTCAGAGGCCACTAGAAACTTCTTGACGACAAGAAGGGAGTAGTTTCTGGCAGCCGCAAAACATGACCAATGTGTTTCCCTTACAGAATCAGGACGTGTCCCAGAGTCGTAAAAACAATACATAACTATTTCACTCAGCTCAGTCGTGCATGGTTCAGTTATTCTCAAAGTTACACAGAAATAACAGACGGGCGTTTCAATAAAAAGGTTTATTGAACAGTCTTGTTTCTGTTGTAAGTTAGATGTGCTGTTACGATCACAAGACAATATGCAAGATAAATAATGTACAGAGTGAGCAGTAGAAATAAATAATACTGCGTTAGCATTATCTTTTTAGCATATATGCATTTACATAAAATGACACAGCCTAAAAATGCGAGTACTCATACGATGCGTTTCTAGCCTAGTTCTACCCCAGTGTCCCTAACCTATCCTAGGTGTAGGGAGAAGTAGAAGTAGGTGATGTATTCCTGACTAGAGTATACTATGAGTATGTTACGCCTAGTATGCCAAGAGTCTAATATGCCAAGAGTCCCTCTAGGTTCTAGTCTGCTCCATACCTGAAGAATGAGAGAGGTAGGAATCTCTTTCCGGACTCGAACTCCAACAACCCGCAAGGGAAGTTAGATCACTGGAAGCTGGACTCTCTGCGTGCAGGAATGACAGCGTCTTCTCAGTGTGTCCGGCCGGGAATCGGGCTCCTCTGAAGTCGAGGTCTCCTCTGATTTACAGGGGTTTGGGAAGGTATATTTATACCTAAAAATGTTAGCATTGACGTGAGTTGGGCAGCGAAAGACGTCATGAATGAACCCCTAAGGAATAATGGTTCATGCATAATATATGAGTCCTTGAAGAAATCAATAGTCCTGGGCAAGGGAAACTCCCGCAGCCTAAGGGTCTGTTTTTTTCATGGACTCGTTGAGACGCTAGGGTGGACGGATGCCGGAATCCATGCCTGTATTTGGAGTGCATGTCTTATGCCTAAATAAGGTCAGGGATTTTATGCCTATATAAGGGCCAGGCGAATTGTGCCTATATAAGGACATGATTCTAGAAAAGCCCGTTTATGGACACCCTATAAAGTATACAACACCCACTCCTCTTTCGTGTATACGACACTACTAAAATGCTAAAACATTTAAAATGCTAAACATTTAGAATGGAGTACCGCATATTAAAACATATCCTAAAAAGCATTAAAAGACATATTTAAAAATGCAAATGTTTCTGTACATCAGTAAGCAATGCTTATTATTTCCTGCATAAATTTTGTAATAAGTGCAATCGGAATGTAATATAAAAGCAATATTTACATATGACGAAAATGATCGATAAGTTTGTTCAAAATCAAAGTCATTGCCTGTCATGAAAATTAAATGAACTGTTCTTAGACACACAAGATGACTAAGTGTCCCTGGAAGTACTGCCAAGTCTGTATTATAAGGCTAGTTCTACTTTAAGCAGATTGAAGTGCCATTTTCGTTCGAAAAATGGGACAAAAAGTTCAAATTTGGTAGAGTTCCAAGTCTTTGAAAAATGAAGGCCAAATTGTTGCTGTCTCTCTGGAACATAGTATGCCGAATCAGAGTCAGTTTACGGGTCTGGTGTAAACATGAGATCATCTATTTCAATAGACAAAACCTCATCCACTGTCGTTGGTGTAAGTTGGAACACCTCGTGTAAGAGATTGATCGCACAAAGATGGGAAGCATCGCTCCCAGCATAGGTCGCCGCAGCAATGTTCGCGTCCGTTGTTACCTGTGTGCCTGGAGTTGTTTCTCGTACCTCAGCAGCAGCAGGAGGCGACTGTGAGATCTCAATGAATGCTGACATCAGGATAGGGAGCCTCTGGGGACAACACAGAGCATGGGCCGTTATCGGGACCAGCAAAGTATCGACGTCCTTTGGCGCAGCTGATGGATATGTTAGACAAGCGTCCAACACGCATTCTTCACCGCATAGCAGGCAGCGTAGAACAGGTAAGATGCAATCTTGCCAGATTGGTCTGAATGACAGGAACCACGTGGTATTAAGGTCCCGTAGACGAGTCATGCCCAATAGCTGTACTATTCGCTCACGGCACTTTCTTTCAAGGAGAGCTTTCTCCATTTCGCTCGGAGTGATGTCGGTGAATAGGCTGGCCATAGCGTAATAGCAGAAAGATGAATAGAATTCCGGCAACAAGTGCGAGAATTAATGGTATGTCACCAAACACCGAATGTGCAAAGTTGGGGATGATTCCAAGTATTGCTTGGAAAGGTGCTAACAGACCGGAGCAAATGCTCTTAAATACATGTACAATTCCGGTCGTATCTGACATGTTAAAGATACGTGATACCATTTCTACGAAATGTATAGGGCAGTTTGTACGTATTAAAGTCTGTATCTCAGCCGAAGTCCTTGCTACTTGTAGATCATAGGTTTCTTTGGCCGAGGTCAAAGGCACTGTTTGCTGTAAAAGCATGGCTTTCATTCTGCTCAAAGTATTAAATCTTATATAAGAGACGTTCAGCGAAGGCCATAGCGGCGACTCCCTGGCTGTGTCTATTGGGGGAAACAATGCTTGCATACAGCAAGTGACCCTGGAGTTGACCGTTACTAGATATGGGATGCCTGGCAACATTCCACAGCAACTCTGATCATTCAACATGAGGTAACTCCCATTAGAAAGTTGTCCAAACGTTGGATTAATCACAGCAGCTGGTGTCCCCGCTGATGGCAAGACAAGTTTGCCACAGAACCATTACAAGTCCCGTGTACAGAAATGTCCTGACATATGAGTGAACCGGTCAGTGCATGTTTACAGTTAGTACCGCTAAGAAACACTTCACGATCCCCACTCCAATATCTATGTGTATACGGTAAATCCCAAGATGTCTTAATGTATTCCTTACCCAACCTTTCATATTTGCCTGCTTGCATTTGTCTGAGGCAATACTGAAACTGAAAAGTTGTCACAGGTAATGTTATTTTGCCATGAATAACCCATTCTGTAGCTGGTTTTCCTGCCACTGTGAATGGTAACTTCTCCATTTTTTCAATGCTTAGCACTGTATACCTTGCTCCTCTTTGTGCCAATTCGATCTGTTTATCAGTGAGATTGTATTCTGCAAACAGAGACGACGTGTTGATGAAACGCCAAGGCACATAGCCCGCTCGCAAAGATTGCAGCGTCCATGTCAATGACACTATAGAACGTAATTGTGATTGACCTTGTTGTAACATAGCCAAATCTAGTTCTCGAACGTCGATAGCAGAGGATACAATGCCATCCAATGAATAAATTCTGGAGGACAAAGTTGTTAACCCATTGTCGACCACAGAGAGTTTTTTCTCTAAATTAATACGATCAAGTTCACGTATTCGTTCTGCGGCCTCTCTCTGTGACACTTTCCATGCTTCATTATAAGCAGCATAAATGCCGGCATATATGAAACGTTTTTGACGCGGCTTTCTTGGTCCAAGCAAGAATTCCCTAAGATCAGCGTCTCCTGTAAGTAAGGATAAGTGTTGTTTCACATCCTGTAGTGTAGATTTATGCAGCCAATCGAGGCATAATTTTCCTACACTGTATGATGTTACTACCCCCGGATGTTGTCTTTGGACATATCTTGGGTCTGGCCTATGAATAGTAAAGCCCTGAGTTTTGTTCAAGAACCTTTCCTGACAGCTGTTTGTGTCTGTGGGCCAGATCAACCATTTTTTCCAATTTGGATGAGTTCTGTTAAGTTGTAGTATATTGTCAACTGTCACCACTGCCTTTGTATTATTTTCACTGGCAGGTGTTGGAACAGAAGGTGTTTTCATCTCTTTGATCTTGGCTAATCCAAGACAAGATGTTTGTTGGACGGTTTCATTTAAAAACAGTATTTGTTCAGGGATGATACAGGCTCTAAATAAAGCTTCTATACCCTGTACTTGCCAATCTTTACTACGCCAGACAGTTTTTGTCTCAATTGTGTCTTTCCATAAGTCGAAACCCTGTGTAGACAGTTGGGCAATAAATGCTTCAGAATAAATCTGTTTCGTATTTGTTAACATAATTTTCAGTCCTGTTTTGTTTACATTTTTATAGTAAAACGTTTCTGGGTCAGATGTATTGTAACCTGAAAAATATGGAAACTTACTAGCAAAAATTTTTGAACTACCTTGTGGCGGTGTAGGACAATGTTCCCATTGGTTAAACATAAACACATTTCTTGGATATGCAGTTTTGTGCAAATAATGATGACCATAGTGGTTATAACAATACAGTTCTTCATAGTCTGATGAACCTTCTAAATATTCATTTTTAGAAAATGCAGCAGATTTTTCTAGATCAAACATTATGTCAGTCACAGTCTCAAAGTCCCAATCATCTGAATAGGTACTGGACGTAATTAAATCACTTAGTGAAATTTTAAACAAATGTGGAATGTTCAATTGTTCACTCGGGCCGAAGATTTCATAATCTGTTTTGTCCCACACTATACCATCCTGTATAGGAACAGCTGTGATGTTCACTGATGACAAGTCTCTTCTTTCACGATGGGAAGATTTATGAGGTTTCAAAAGTACATTCACGTCTTTTCCTTCACTGTTCACATGGATGTATCTGCCACTTATAAGCACGCTTACTGTTGTTACCAAAGCTAGCCAGAGCAGAAAAACAAAAAGTCCAGATGTAATCCAGAGTTCAATCCATGGAGAAACCAGGTAAGTCTTTTTCAAAAAGTGAATACAGTCTTGTACTTGCTGCTTGAGTTTGAATGATGCTGGCGTCGTTTCAGGTTCACTTGGATCTTCTGAGAACGTATCAAAGTCAATGAAATAGCCAGAAGCAGTTCTGTCAATTGTTGGAATTGCATCAGGATTTGTTGAAATCACAGGAGACAGTTCTTCACGTGTCACGTTGGTGTAGACAGGTGTATTTGGACGAACTGTTATTTGGTTGTCAAGAGGGATGAGTTCCATAGCTTGGTTGCTTAGTCCTTCATTTGTTACAGCTGAATTCTCGATTGTAAGCAGTCTTTCAGTCTGAACCTCTTGAATAGTAGCGAGAGGAGTGAGTCTTCTACTAGGTCGGAGTCCACGAGGCCTACTGCTTAGTATTGGCCACATGTTGTGGTTTGATGAGGTCGATGGACACAAATCTTTTCTCCTTTCTTCCAGCAAGGGGCGGCAGAAGTACTGTTCTTGTTCCTTGAACTGCTAGAACAGGTACCGGTTGTCTGTAAGAAGGTCCAAATTCCGCCTTGTCCGCAATTTTTTCTCTGACTAGATCCCCGACTTTTGGAATCCAGACAGGCCTTGCTGGGACCGCCGATATTTCCCCAGTGGTGGTTGGCTGTAGGGAGACGTTGCTTTGTTTCGTTCTTAATTTGTTAAGCTCCTGTAAAACAGCCAAACGATCTTTGATATTAAATGCTTTATTTTCCACCACTGTGCCTACGTGTTCTAAGTCTGGAACCCACATTCTTGTCCCAAATAGGACTTCATATGGAGTGACCCCCCCTAGAGAACTTCTTGGCAGATTGTTGAGAGCGCTGTACGCTATTGAGGTGTTTGACCCACCCATCACCCGAACCAAATACCCTAGCTGTTATAGACTGCTTTATGTCCCGGTTTTTCCTTTCCACAACAGAATTTCCCTCAGGATGAAATGGAGAGGAGTACCGCAATGCAACGCCCAGACTGGCCATGGCCTCCTTGTAAGCCCTAGAGCTAAACGCAGGACCCTGGTCAGAATGTAGCGTGCCTATTGCGTATGTGCCGATAAAGACTCGCAAATCTTTTATAACAGTTCGAGCGTCAGCCGAGCGCTGAGGCCATAACCATAGGAACCTAGAGCATGAATCCACTGCAACCATGATGTATTTATAATTACCGTCCCTTTGCAAGGGACCGCAGTGGTCCAGGTAAACACAAGCTAATGGTTTATCCGAAATTAACAAGGGTGTCTGCGCAGGACGTTTCACTGTGGAGACTTTCATCTGTTGGCAAATATCACATTCTAAAACATAGTTCTTAGTTTGTTTCCGAATGCCAGGCCACCAATATCTTTGCTTGAGTAAAGATACTGTCACTGAAACACCTGCATGGGCGGAAGCTATCCCTTCGTGTGCTGCTAGGATTAGGACCTAATCTGCGTTCCTTGTTTGGAATTACCCTATCCCCCACTCCAGGGATTCGAGCAAAAGGAACGTTGTTCGCATCAATTACATAAGAGTACTTGAGTGGAAACGTTTTTGGTAACGCTGCACTGCTGCCTTTGCTTGAAGCATTGACAGCTAACATTATCTCACCGTCTATTTTTGTTTTTGAACGGGTGATCGCAGCTACGGAAGCCGTCTGAACAGCCCCCTTTGCGGCTTCGTCAGCCAATGAATTCCCTGCAACGTGAACGCCATCACGTTGATGACTCAGTGTGTGGATCACGTGAGCCTTTGGTAGTTCGTTTTTCAACTGAACTACTTGTTCCCAAAGCAGTTTGTGCTTTATTGTGCCACCTTTCGCATCTTTGAAACCATTTCCAAGCCAGGTTCGTATATAGTCATTATACGACTGAACACAGTAAAAGGAATCGCACACGATTAGTGTGAGGAATTCTCGATCCGTACTCTCAAGTGCCAGTTTGAATGCTTGTAGTCCAGCTTGCTGAGCTGTACAATCACCTAGAGATTGAGTTTTTGTGACCATAGGTCTGAAGATGCCATCTCGTATGCGACCTTTAACGATAGCACACGCTGCACTGTAAGCTTGCTTACTCCCAGTTGCGGGCTGTGCGGATCCCTCAGTGTAAATTACGAATTCATACTGATCGAGAGGCAGAATCTCAGTGGGCAGAGGACATTCTTGTTCATACTGGAGAAATGCTTGTGTTTTTAAATCTGGATCAAAAACATATTCAACATCAGGTGCAGCAAGAGAATTAACCCATTGTATCCATCCCGGATGTAGTGCTTTAGCATTTGGAATGCTTGCTTTTGTGACCGCTTCTAAAGCTGGTACTGGGGTAACGACAATTATGCGTTTCCCTTGGGCTAAGGCTCTTTCTTTTGCTACAGCTGTTTGAACCGCTGTTAGAATTTTTTCAGTTGAACTGAAGCGCATTTCCGCTTGTGTGTACAAATGAGATTTGTATGCTATTGGTACTTTCTCACCCTCATTGAAGGTTAAGTAGGTGAATCCACATTGACCCGAAATTATTCGAATCACCAAATTTCTTTGACTTACGCGTGTTTGTAAGTGTTTTGCTGCTAACATGTTAGCCTGGAGTGAACGCAAAATTTCTGTGTGTTCATTTGTCCAGTTTTTGATTGAAAAATCAGGTTTGATTAATGCGTAGAGAGGTTTAACCCTTTTTGCATAGTTTAGAATGTATGTTCTTCCAAAATTTAGGAATCCCAGTACTGATTGTAAGTTTTTTAGCGTCTTTGGAGGTTGGAGCAGTGCACATTTCTCTAGAAAGTTAGCTGCCAAGTTCTTGCCTTCACTTGAAAGCTCATAACCCAAAAATAGGACATTGAGATGGGCAATTCGGGACTTTTTAAAGTTGAACTTGTAGCCCTCAGAGGCGAATCCCAATATAATGGTGCTCACCCTGTTCAAGTGTTTGTCCAAGTCATCGTCTGTCAGATAGATGTCATCGACATAGGACAATGCCTCGTTGTCATAGATTTGTAGTAACTCCGTTACCCTCGCTGAGAATAAACCTGGGCTGTTCTTGAACCCTTGTGGGAGTCGACAAATGTGACGCTGGGTCCCCATTATGGAGAATGCCGTTAAGTACCTGCTTTCAAGTGCTATGATTTGACAAAAGAAACCATTTGAGATGTCTAATGTTGTTTTGTATTTTTTACGCACAATGTTATTCATTAATGATGTGCTGTGTGCATTTTGCACTGCAAAAGTTTTAGAACAAGTATTTAGGTGTCTGTAGTCCAAAACTAGACGATATGTATTGTCTGGTTTGGAGACAGGAAACAAAGGATTGTTCATGGAGGAGGTGCATGTTTCAATCACCCCTTGATATTCAAGTTGATCTAAGATCTCCCTGACCTGTTTTTTAGCTTCTTGCTTAATAGGATACTGCCTCTGTGCAGTTGGTTCATGTTTCAGATTTATTTTATGGTGAGGTGAGTCCTCATCCCATCCTACATGATTTTTATATAATGCTGGAGCCTGGGCCACTGCCCATTTTCTGGCATATGTATATTTTAAGTGAATTGGAAGGTGATTGGAGAAGGCAGGCATAATCATGTCCTCGCCGTGTGGGCACTCCCTGACAAATTGTGGTGGCCAGTCTTTTTCTGCTAGAAGTATGTGATAACCCTTTGATAGTTTTTCCCAAAAGAGTGCTTTAACCTGTCTAGGTTTGTCTCCCTCCATCCGGAGTGTTATATCATATAACTTTTGTGGAGCACTAACCCTGGTGTCTACAGTTTCTACTGTAATGTACTCATTCAAGTACACTATCTCCAGAAGTTCCATCAGGTTCTGGCGAGCTATTGTGACTTCTGCTGCACTGTCCAGCATTGTCTGAGCCCATTCTCCGTTCTTGAGTTGCGTTCTCAGAATTCTCGGCATGTCTTACTATTAGACCTGCGACTTTCTTTTTGGAGAATTTTTTTTTTTTTTTTTTTTTAATAGGAGGATTATTTTTATTGTTAGCGCTGGATCAAAGGCTTGATCTAGAGAAACTCACTCATCCATATTGCATGCTGATGCAATTTTTTTACATGCATATATGCAATGCTACAATGATTATAAATCAAAACTTTTCTACTCTCCACATTAATGCACACGAATCCCTGGATTGTGATTTACCAGCACTGAAATGTTTTGTGACGGTAGAACGTTAGACTTGCTTTTCATACCTACAGCTGACAACACATGCATCTTTGCTGACCTGAGAACTGGTCGGTTTATTTATTTATTTATTTATTTTTTAATTTTTTTTTTCAAAACCTTTATTGAACATAGTCAGCATTACCAACATACATGTTGCATCAAGTCAAAACACTGAGCGCATAAGACCATCTACGAAGCACCTCAAGAATAGGGGGAATATTACAGACAAAAAATAAACAGTGTAATATGCAGCATGACAAAGCACCCTTGAGCAACAAATATCTGAAATGTGTGGGGGCAGCACTGCAGAGGGGGGCATTAGGTCCGGTCAGGAGGGAGGGAGAGGGAATGGGCGGGAGAGGGCCAGCAACCAACACCGGCGGCCGCCGCGGGCGGAGAGCCGGCGGGGAGCGCGGGAGAGGCAGTCTGGCCAGAATGTGATCGGGTGTGGAGGTATGTCACAAGGGGGCCCCATATGTCAATCGGGCGAGATCTGGCAGGCATAAGGTCCCAGAATTCAGATAGAAGAGTTTGGCATCTCGATGCGTCTTCCAGCCAGTGAGCGAACTGAGGCGCCGGCCTGCGCCCCCAGCACATGGACACCCTGCGCCGCGCGAGGACAAGCAGCATTGCGACCAATCGGCGAGAGGCATCCGGACAGAACTTAACAAAGCCGAGCAAGCACAACGGTGGGTCGGGCTGGACCGGTGCGGAAACGATCTCGGTGAGGGCGGCGCAGACCTCCCGCCAAAACTCCGACACCCTTGGGCACAACCAGGCCAGATGAGCGAAATCCGCAGCAGGGGCAGAGCAACGCAAGCACCTGTCAGTGGGAACTAGTCCCATTTTATGTAGCAGAACGGGGGTTCGGTAAAGCCTGTGCAGGTATTTGAAGTGTATGAGGCGGAGACGGTAATTGGGAGAGAGTTTCTTCGTCTGGCTACAGCAATAAAGCCAGTCGGCTTGGGAAATGTCCATACCAAGGTCCTCGCCCCACGCCACGCGTGCGCGATCAGTGGAAACGGCGGAGGTTGATAACGTAAGGGCGTACAATTTGGACACCAGCTTCCGGGGGAGGTGGAAGAATATATAAAATCAAGCGCGCGCATCGAAGGTGGAGGTTGTGGGAACGTGGGGTGTAAGTCCTTACAAATAGCCCGCAGCTGATAATAGAGCAATGTGTCCATAGGGCCAGAGGCAGCAGGAAGAGAATAGAAGGTGTTTCCAGGGTAGAGATCCGCCAGTGTCTCCAGCCCCAAGCGGACGGCATGCTTAGCCATGCCGGTTGGATGGAAAGGCGGGAAAGCATGGTGGCGCACAATCGGCATAGCATTTGCTGAGAGCAACGGAGCATTGGAGAGGCGACGCAATCCCGACCAGGCCCAGCGTAAAGTCCCGACCGTGTCCACCTCAGCCCGCGCGCGGTCGTCCGGAGCAAACAAGGCGGTAGCCAGCGGCCAAGGAGCAGCAAGATCAGCTTCGACCGCTGCGTGCGGCTGAAAAGGGGAGGGATGAATCCAGAAGTGAAGGAAACTGGCCTGGGCACTTAAGGCATACAGTTTGAAGTCGGGGGCGCCCATGCCTCCAGCCGACATGGGGAGAGTAAGGACATCATAGGCAATCCTGGGCTGCCTGCCAGCCCAAACCAGAGAAATGATCAGGGAGCGAAGCTTGCGGAAAAAATGGGCCGTCAGTGGTATGGGAATATTTAAAAAAAGGTAGAGAAATTTCGGGAGGACTACCATCTTAGCAATGGCAATACGCCCAGCCAGCGACAAGGGGAGCCGGTTCCAATGGGGTATCCTGGACTCGAGCCAATCCACGGCCCGTCCAAAATTAGCCTTCCAGAGATCGTCCAGATCCCTACTCAACCAGACACCCAAGTAGCGGGTGGGGCCAGAGGCCCATTTAAAAGGAAAGTCCGGGGTGAATTGTGTGGTGGCATCAGTGAGAGGGAACAGCACTGACTTACTCCAGTTCACCTGTATTCCGGATAATCCACCAAACCGTAGTATCTCACGCACAAGGGGGCTGAGGTTGTCTTGGGGGTGGCGGACGTACAGTGTAATATCATCCGCGTACAGGGAGACCAGGAGGGCGCGGGCCGAGAAGCCAATGCCCCTCTGAGTATGGTGCTGCCGGAGTCTGGCCGCAAGAGGCTCCATCGCAATGGCGAAGAGCATGGGGAGAGCGGGCACCCCTGTCGAGTGCCACGCTCAATTAGAATAAGGTCAGAAACTTGTCCGTTGAGCCGAAGGCGGGCAGAGGGCGCGTGTAGAGAAGTTGAATTTTACGAATAAAGACATTGCTGAAGCCGAGGCGCGGCAAGAGATAGAATAAGAAGGGCCACTCCAAGGTGTCGAATGCCTTGGTGGCATCAAGAAGAGCAGCCACTGCGGGGAGGCTAGGATTAATCTGGTGCAAAACGGAGAATATAGCCCGAAGGTTGTGAGATGTTGCGCGGCCCGGAATGAACCCGGACTGGTCCGGGAGAGCGATGAGGGGCATGAAGTGAAGAAGACGGGAAGCTATCAGTTTCGCAAAGATCTTATTATCCGTGTTGATTAAAGAAAGGGGACGGTAGGAGTCGCGGCAATCCGGGGGCTTGTCTGGTTTCAAGAGAAGTGTTATGATCGCCTCACGGAGCGATGGCGGGAAGAGGCCACTGTCGAAGGAGTCATTGTACATAGCGGCCAGGTGCGGCACCAGGAGCGGGGCGAATGTCTTATAAAAGAAGCCGGGAGGCCGTCCGAGCCAGGGGCCTTATCACCGGGCAAACCAGTGATGGCAGCGAGTATTTCTTCCTTGGAAAAAGGCTCGTCTAGGAATTCGCGGTGATGATCCTCGAGCCAGACGAGTGAGATGGTGTCAAAAAATTGGTCGAAGTCCGCTCGCGAAGGTGTGGGGCCCGCGGCGTAAAGGTGCGTATAATAATCCGAGAACCGTGACTTGATCTCCTCTGGGGAGGTGGTTCTAGCAGGGCCGCCATCCTGAAGTGCCGCTACATACGATGCAGCGCGGGGGGACGAAGGAGGCCGGCTAGGGTCTTGCCAGGCCGATCGCCCTCGCCGAAACGGCGCGCCCGGGCCTCTCTACCTAGAAAGGAGAGTTCCCTCTCGGCCTCCCTGGCAAATTCTGAGTGCTTTTCGCGCAGGCGAGCAAGTGTCTCGGCGCTGGGGCGAGTTGCCTGAGCAGAGTCCAGGGCCTTAATCTCCAATTCTAATGTTCCTAATGTGGTGCGGATGGAGCGGAGGACTCCGGATTGTTTTGAAATGCACTCACCGCGAATTACAGCTTTAAAACCCTCCCACAGGGTAGACGGCGAGTCCACGGAGCCGACATTCAAGTCAAAATAGTTGGAGATCGCAGTTTGGATCTCGGCACAAAAGACCGAGTCGCGAAGAGCGTACGAGGGGAGCCGCCAGGCGAAGGCCCTACGCGGGGAGTCGGGAGGGCGTAAACAGAGCTGGACCGGCGCGTGGTCAGAGAAAGTGCGCGCCATATTAGTGACGGATGTAAGCCAAGTGAGGACGTCAGGAGAGGTGATCCAAAGATCAATACGAGACCAGCAGCCACGGGTACCGGTGACACAAGTTCCCTCGCGGGCCTCAGGCCACACGTGTCGCCACGCATCATACAGTGAGTTATCGGCCAGCAAGGACTGTAAGAAAGCCGCGGATTGCGGGTGCGACGAGTGGGGCCCGAGCGGTCAAGGACCGCAGAAAGGGTAACGTTGAAGTCCCCCCCCAAAGGAGTGCCGCAGGGCCCAGTGTGGATATTAAGTGCCAAACATTAGTGAAAAAGGCAGGGTCGTCCGAGTTGGGACCGTATATAGCAGCAATCGTCATTGGTTGGGAAAGTAAGGAGCCATGGAGAATAACATACCGTCCCTCAGGGTCAGTGAGTACCCGATCAGTGTGCCATGGAAGTCCCCTGCGTATCAAAATAGACACACCACGAGAGTAGGAGGAATAGAAAGAGGAGTGTGATTCGCCCCAGTGGCGCGACTGAAGCCTAGCGGCGGTCGCAGGCAACAAGTGAGTCTCCTGTAAGAGACAAATGTCAACTTTATGACGGAGTAGGTGTGAGTGGATGAGCCGGGCCTTGCGGTGGTCATTGAGGCCACGAATAT
Source organism: Calotriton arnoldi (assembly GCA_963921515.1). Classification (NCBI taxonomy): domain Eukaryota; kingdom Metazoa; phylum Chordata; class Amphibia; order Caudata; family Salamandridae; genus Calotriton; species Calotriton arnoldi. The sequence continues at coordinate 452,671 of CAWUFW010007662.1, read as the reverse complement.
TCCAGGACCAGCATATGGTGTCAGTCATACTGTGTGAGGACGCAATAGGAGGGAGCGCAAGGCCGCGAGTAGGAGCTGCAGTCAAAAGCTAGCATGTGTAGCGGGGAGGTCATACTTGGATAGAACAAGGGCGAGTCAGCTGCTTGAAGTCTGAAATGGAGCCAGCAAGAGCCCGCCTGGGGGAAAGGTGTGACGCCAGAGGGAGCAGCAAGGGTACAAAAACAATGAGGCAGGCAATGACCCCCGCAAGGCACCAGTCGAAGGGAGGGCGCAGTGTCTAGCTCAAACGTGATGCAGTGATCGAGCGCAGCAGTGGTGTAATGCGTACTGAAGGAATACATAAATTGAAAGCATAAATACATTAACTTTTCTAAAAAAACACAAAAAAACAATCCCAGGAGCCAACCACCCCCACCCCGAACAAACCCACCCCATCGCACCATGATTGAAAGTATAAATCTTGCAATGTGGGAGCAGAGAAAATGCGATGAACCACGAAATAGCCCCAAGAGGCAAACACAACAACCCAACACCCCTCCACCCACAACCCACACCAACCCCCCAATCAGGTCGAGAAACCACCCACACCAACCCCAGGGGACCCCAACCGGGAGGGGGAGAATCAGCAATAGAAGTGGGAATCATCCCGTGGGGGCATGGCGACGCCTAGCGTACCCCCTGCCAGGAAAGGCAGGGTGGCCAAGCCAGAGCGAACAGCAGACAACACTGGCAGGTGATATAATGCAACCAAGTTAGGGCCTGTAAACCCAGCGGACCAAGAAAAGAGAGAAACCATGATGGGCTGCAGCCAGTTCAACAGCCAAGGGACAGCCGGGGGAATGAGACCGCAACTGCGCTACACAGTCTTGTACAGAAGGGCCGGGGGCCAGAAATAATAAAGAGGTACAGTTCAGTCATTGTCGCTCAAATTGGCTGCAGCAGGGTCTTGAGAGCTGGCTGAAGTGGAGTGGTGAGAGCGGTCCAGCTGTTTGGCAAAGGCGAGGGCTCCCTTTGAGTCCGGGAATACCAGGGTTTTGGAGCCCTGTCTGACCCGCAATTTGGCCGGGTAGGCTAGCGAGTAGGACACGTCGTGCTTTTGCAAAATGCGTTTTGCGGGCAGAAACTCGCGGCGGGCAGCCTGCACAGCCAGGGTGTAATCGGGATAAAAAGACAAAGTGTTACCTTGGTGGCGGATCACACCTCTTTCCCTGGCAGCCCGGAGGACCGCGTCCCGGTCCCGGAAATTTAGGATCCTCGCAATGATCGGTCGAGCAGGCAGACCAGGGGCAGGCCGAGGGCCGAGGGAGCGGTGCGCTCTCTCCACGACAAAGACCTGGGATAGCACCTCTCCAAACAGTTCTCGCAACAGCTGCTCCACGTAATCCTCCATCCTGGAAATATTGGAGGACTCCGGCACACCAGTGATGCGGAGGTTACTCCTGCGGGAGCGGGCCTCCAAATCTTCATTCTTTGACCGGATGAGGTCGAGGATTTTGTCCATTTGGAGCAATTTTTGGCGGTCTTGGGTGGCGGTGTCCTCCACATCAGACACCCTCGACTCAACGTGGAGCAGGCGGCCATCGTGCGCATCCACTCTGGACCTGACCACATCCAGGCGAGAAGCCAGTTGCTCCAGCTGAGTGGCAATCCCAGACACCGCCGACTTCACCTCCAGCATGATGGCCTTCAAGTCATCCTCACGTGCGGCGACCATTTCCGTGGGTGCGGGCAACTCGCCCCCGTCAGCAGTGGCGCCCTCCTGGCGCGTTTGCCTCCGCTGCTCAAAGGTTAGTCGGGGCTGTTTCGGGTCAGCTTTACCCATGGCGGCCTCCTAGAGCAGGGAGCCCCAAAAAGGAAGGTGCAGCCGGTAAGGGCACAGGTAGCAGGAAGATGAACAATGGGGGGCAAAGAGGATCCCCCTCCACGAGGCAGGTGTGCAGCAGACGTAGGGCCCGGGCCGCGAATGCAGCGTTGGGGGCAGTGTACCCCGATCTCGCAGCCAGCGCGCAGGCCCCCCCACCGAGCCGTTGCCACGCTCCCAAGGTGGCGCAATCCAGGAGGCAGCCGGGGTACCACACAAGAAGGCTCGCTCCGGAGACCGCGCCTGGCGCGGAGGTGCGGCAGAGTGCCCGAACCGCCACAGTCCCCGGGCCGTGGTGCAATGGGGGGCCCCCGCAGCGCTGGGCGCCGTGAAGAAAGGGAGGACCTGGGTGGAGGGTCGACCCGGCGGTGCGCCCAACTGGCAGAGAGAGCTGGATGATCAGAGGGCCAGGCAGGGGGCGCAGACACACGCCAGTGTGCCCCGGAGTCGCCCTGATGAGAAGGCCGGATTGTAGGCCACTGCAGCCAAGTCAGGGAACACCCCGATCGCGGGCTCCCCTCCCAGATCCCCGCCCACCGCCGGTGACCACAAAGGCGGTGGGGGAGGCAGCCGGGACGATCGTGAGCGCAGCGGCAGCAGGTGGAACCCAGCCGGGATTAGCGAGGGGGCAGCAAACCGCGGCAGGAGGACGCGGGGAGCGCGCCGCCCTCTTCGCCCGGCCCACCAGCGCGGATACCGGAGACGCTCAGGGCGCCTCCTCAGGGTCGGGCTGGGCCGGGCGGTATGGCGAGCGCGATCCCAGGCCCGCCCCGGAGCGCCCCCCAGCAGCGAGACTCACCGGCGGATTGTCGTGGCCGCAGGGCCAGTGGTGGAAGGTCCGGTGGGCGTGCGGAGGAGCACGGGTAGCGCAGGCCGGGTCTCGGGGAGTGAGCAGACGTCTAGGCCCAACTCCTGGAGGCGCCGCAGCCAGTCACAGCCAGGTCGTAGGGCCGCGGTGAACGGCTCCGAGAACGCCGCCGATGCAGGGAAGCTGCGAAGGTAGGGTCACAGGCAGCGATGTGTGGGAAGTCTGCCGGATAGTTGCAGGATTTTAGGCTTGGCCGGCAGAGCCCACTCAAAGTGCGGCCATCTTGCAGCCGGCTAAGCCACGCCCCCTTCTTTTTGGAGAATTGAGGTTTTGCTTTAGTTTTTGGAGCGTGTTTGTCGTCTTTCGATTTCACGCGTTCTTCTCTATGTTCTGTTCGTCCTCTTCTTTCCGAAGTCTGTGATGAGACCTGAAAGGGACGAGAGGAACGTGTATCAGTGTCTTGATACCTATCAGGTTTTCTCAAATTATCCCTATTCCTGAGGTTATACCTCCTTTCAGAGGGCTCCTTTTGAGGAGACCTACCTCGGGATTGAGACCTTTTCTCATTTGAATTTTGTTTATTAGTCTCCCACTTCTTTTTAGAAGATGTAGGAGTTTGTTTAATTGAGTCCTTCTCAGGACTTTCAGATAGTTTTGGTTTAACTGGTCTCCCACCCAAACTATCTCTGCCTAATTCTGCATAGGATTGTTCTATAATTCTGGGTAGCTCTGTTTGATGTTCTGTAACATCAAAATCCCTTAATTTTTGTCGGATCGCCACTGCTGCTGCCTCCCCTTTAATATTTGATAATATTATTATTGAGACCTGGTCGAAATATTTCAGTAATTTCATACCTAAATTTAAAGCAGGCTCTGCCCCGTATTCGTTTTGAATTTGTTTTAGGACATCAGGTATTACCGCAATTGACGGAATGCCGTGTGTTTTAGTGTATATGGCAGCAAAGACTGAGCCCCAAGTGGTGCAGTCTTCCAGTTGTGGTGTGATCCCCATTGGTAAACTAATGGTTAGTATTCTGTGTTTCTCATGTGGGCTAGTATTTGGAAATACTGCTTCGATTTGAGTAATTTTTTGAGCTATCCAAAACGGGATTTGCTCACGCTTAGTGGGCATTTTACCCATGACTGCGTATAGAGTCTGTGGTGTAATTTTTAGAGTATTCCCCTGGTGAGGGGTTTGATTTGGAAGTGTTAATGGTGGTTGGACTGTAAAAGTCCGCATGACATATTGAACCAATTGTCTGTAGATTTTTATTAACTCTGTGAGTTGAGTAAGTAGTTCCTCAACTGACATTATTTCTATGTCGGGATGAGGTGTGTAGCCGGCTAGAATCGGCCATGTTGCTCCTGGTCTACCTAGTGGACCGAGCCTGGTTATATTTATGTGATGTTTTAGGGCGCCTTTAAACCAGAGCTGATGCTCTTGGTATGTAAATGGAATTTCTATATCCTCGAAAGGAATGTATTCCTCTGGTGGTTCATCTTCTTTGTAGAAGTGAACATGTGTGTTACTGAATTGGATTCAGGAAATATTACCCATGAATAGAATACCTCTGTCTGAAAGGATTCATGTGCCTCTATCACGAAAACTGCTCTACCTCCTCTCGGTGATAGGCCATGTTTTATAAGTTTTAGAGTAATGGCTCTTCTTAAGTTTGGAGCGATGTCGATGACACCCTCCTCGGTTTCATTTAAACCGGTGTTGTTAAAAAATGCTGGCTGGGCTGGATCAGCCGCAGCTCCACCGTTTCCGGCGGGATTGTCCCCGTTTAAGGACATTTTGTTTTATGAAAAATGTAGAACAAGTTTCAAGGAAACAAAGATAAGGTGCACAATATTGTGGAACACTGTATCCTTCAACGTTGAGCAAACCAAACAGCTAATATATAGGGTTCTGCCCTATGTAGCCGTGGCGGATACTTAACCCTGCCCACTCCAGACGTCTTTAGGAGTATGTGGGTAGGGGTCTCTGAGAAAAAAGAAGAGATGCACAGCTGAGTTACTCAGTATCTAACGTTGAATTACTGCCTTACCAAACCGTTGGGCGCCATGTAGTGTAGCTCCTATTTCCCTAATAGGCTCTGCGCATTGGAATAATATATCCTATAGGTTTGACATAGGACTAAGGTCGGTATGTCCCTATCGAGTATATTAAACTTAATTACTTGTGCCAGCTAGCTCAGAGGCCACTAGAAACTTCTTGACGACAAGAAGGGAGTAGTTTCTGGCAGCCGCAAAACATGACCACTGTGTTTCCCTTACAGAATCAGGACGTGTCCCAGAGTCGTAGAAACAATAGATAACTATTTCACTCAGCTCAGTCGTGCATGGTTCAGTTATTCTCAAAGTTACACAGAAATAACAGACGGGCGTTTCAATAAAAAGGTTTATTGAACAGTCTTGTTTCTGTTGTAAGTTAGATGTGCTGTTACGATCACAAGACAATATGCGAGATAAATAATGTACAGAGTGAGCAGTAGAAATAAATAATACTGCGTTAGCATTATCTTTTTAGCATATATGCATTTACATAAAATGACACATCCTAAAAATGCGAGTACTCATACGATGCGTTTCTAGCCTAGTTCTACCCCAGTGTTCCTAACCTATCCTAGGTGTAGGGAGAAGTAGAAGTAGGTGATGTATTCCTGACTAGAGTATACTAAGAGTATGTTACGCCTAGTATGCCAAGAGTCTAATATGCCAAGAGTCCCTCTAGGTTCTAGTCTGCTCCATACCTGAAGAATGAGAGAGGTAGGAATCTCTTTCCGGACTCGAACTCCAACACCCCGCAAGGGAAGTTAGATCACTGGAAGCTGGACTCTCTGCGTGCAGGAATGACAGCGTCTTCTCAGTGCGTCCGGCCGGGAATCGGGCTCCTCTGAAGTCGAGGTCTCCTCTGATTTACAGGGGTTTGGGAAGGTATATTTATACCTGAAAATGTTAGCATTGACGTGAGTTGGGCAGCGAAAGACGTCATGAATGAACCCCTAAGGAATAATGGTTCATGCATAATATATGAGTCCTTGAAGAAATCAATAGTCCTGGGCAAGGGAAACTCCCGCTGCCTAAGGGTCTGTTTTTTTCATGGACTCGTTGAGACGCTAGGGTGGACGGATGCTGGAATCCATGCCTGTATTTGGAGTGCATGGTTTATGCCTAAATAAGGTCAGGGATTTTATGCCTATATAAGGGCCAGGCGAATTGTGCCTATATAAGGACATGATTCTAGAAAAGCCCGTTTATGGACACCCTATAAAGTATACAACAGCATAGGTTCTGGCCCCTCTGAAGTCTGAACTCCTTCTCTGGGAGCAGGCTGACCTCGTGGAATGAAGCTTTTGAGGTCACCCTTGTTCCTATCGCTCTTTCTTTCCTGCATCCGATGATCCAACTGGACGGTGAGGTCGATTAACTCCTCGCATGTGTGTGGTAGATGGATCACCCTGAGCCAGAATATCCTTCATCTCTCCACGAAGACCCTGGTAAAACAAGGAGGTTCTCTTGTCCTGAGGCCAGTCGGTTTCCACCACTAGTCGGTTGAACGTGGTGATGTAGGTGAGGAGATCCTGATTCCCTTGTTTCAAGGTGAGCAGCTCTCTATCGGATGTTAGAAGGTGTGTCTTTCTGTCGAACAACTTGCGCATCTCCGTGCAGAAGTCGGTATAGTTGTATAATACAGGATCATCCCGTTCTATTAAGGGAATCGACCACTTAGCGGCATTCCCCCCCTAAGTATGACATGATAAAGGATGTTTTCGCCCGGTGGTCGTGGAATAGAGTAGATTTACACAAGAATTGCAACCGGCACTGGCTAAGAAAAATCCCAAATTTCTTTGGGTCTCCATAAAATCGTTCTGGAGCAGCTAGAGGTATTTGCGGGGAATGGATTACGTGAACCGGTGTAGTCTCCCCGGTCCCAACCGAGGGAGACCGAGGGGATGTATAACACCCTATGCCCGTCGCACCCCATCCCGAGTGGTCCGCAGGCCCCATGGTATTGTCCACTGCCGTATGCTGTGGTGGCGGGAGCGTCCAGTCCTTAATATACTGTCTCCCTGTCTGCTCCGAGTGGCCCTTCCTACTTAAACCAGCCACTTCCCTTCGCTTGGTCCCCATCTCATTCCTAAGTTCTTGCGTTTCTGTACGAAAGGCGTTAACTTCTATCTGTAAGGCTGACATGGTTTCTAAGAGTGTGGCGAGAACCACATTGGTATCCATCGCCCAGGCTGGAGGTGTGTCTTGGGCTTGTCACTCTGTCAGGCTACAAAACGGTATTCACTAACCTCCAGAGACAAATCCAGCGGGGGCGATGCACTGATCCCAAATCTCCTTTGCACTAACCTACGGGGGGGGAAACACTCCACCCTGTACCCTTGTGCTCAAGGGAAAGGGGAAACACGCGTGAGCGTTGCAAACTGAAAACAAAAAGTCTCGGGTTCTCCAATGGCTTACCTCTTTGAAGAAATGGGAACTCCCAGTCTCTCCAAAGCGCTCAGGAACCAACACAGGTGCGCTTTGTTTTCGACAGCTGAATTAGAAAAGCTGCTTCCATACTGCAGACTCTTCTTTGCTCAGAAACAAACCTCTCACGCATACATAGCGATATCCTTGCGGTGTGGTGAAAGGCTCTTCATGCAACAGGCTCCGTAGAAGTTCTCCTCTGAAATTCCAGACCATAATCAGGTGACAAGCACCGGATCCCCCTAGTGGCAGGCCTTATATAGCGGCTCACCCACTATAGTAACACACGGCTGCCTACCCCACTGCATGCTGGTTAATGTAGTCATTCACTTCTTACCCGCATTCATAGACCGCTGCAGGAGGATCATGACAACTTCTGAGTTTGGGCAAGGAAGGCTGGGAGCAATCTCCCAGGAAATATCCCCAGGATGCAGTGAACTGCATGCTGGCCTTCGGGAGCCAAATGGCTAAGTTGTGGAAGTTAGCTTCCAGCAACCCAGAAGCCAGACAAGCGGTAATGAAGGAGTGGTATTACAAACATTCAGAAAGTGTGGGTGATGGAGTCAGTGGAGTCCAGAGCTCTCCAGGACTGCTGGACTGACCCATATGATGTGATTGAGAGGAAGGGGGAGACCACCTACCTTGTGGATCTCAAGACCCCGGGGAAACCCCACTGGGTGCTGCATGTCAGTCGCCTCCAGCCCCACTTTGAGAGGTCTGGGGTCACCATGCTGCTGGCGACGAATGGCGAGGAGGAAGAGAAGAGTAAACCTCTTCCTGACTTCTTAGCCTGTAAAGAGAAAGATGGGTCTAACTCCTGAACAACAGAGAGACTGCCACCAAGTGTTGGGACAGTATGCTTCTCTGTTCTCCCTCATTCCCGGACCTACCCACCTGTGTACACATCATGTGGAGACAGGGGACAACCTCCTTGTTAAGAATAAGTCTTACAGGTTGTCCGATAAGGTGATGTCCAGCACTAAGGCTGAAGTGTCCAAAATGTTGGAGTTGGGGGTGATAGAACACTCCAAGTCAAGTCAAGTCAGAGGAACTTATTAAGCACACATATCACCATAGGGTCTCATGGCGCTAGCGGAAACTCCGTGGAGACTGACAGTCGGAGTAGCAGAAATTATGGTTGGTCGAATAGCCAGGTTTTTAGATTTTTTCGAAAAAGCTTGTGGTCCGTGATGGAAAGGAGATGAGATGGCTGTATGTTCCAAAATGCAGGTGCGAGAAAGGAGAAGGATCGACCGCCGCTTCTAGCAGTGCAGATTCTACGAGGGGCAAGAAGACATTTAGAACTGGACCTAAGCGTCCTACTTGGTTGATACCAACCAACTTTCTTAGCCAAGTAACTTGGCCCGATTCCATACATACTCCTATGAACAAGACAAAGGATTTTAAAGCGACAACGCTTTTTTATCGGGAGCCAATGGAGGATCTTCAAACTAGGCACTGATGGTGCTCTTGCAGGAAGGTTTAACACTAGTCTAGCCGCTGTGTTCTGCAAGACTTGAAGCCTGGAGTAGTGCTCCTAATTTATGGAGGCTAACAGGGCATTACCATAGTCAATACGGCTCATGATAAGTCCCTGGACCAGCGGTTTCCTGGATTCAATAGGAATCCATTGAAAAATTTTGCGTAATTTACGCAAAATGCCATAACAAATGCCGATTATGTGACTAATATGGCTTTTCATAGACAGTTGATTGTCAATGATCACTCCGAGATTTCGTACCACAGATTTGGGCGATGGACACGGGCCCAATTTCTGTGGCCACCAATCACTGGACCAGTGTTCATCTGCCTTACCAAAGAGGATGACCTCCGTCTTACTCCCGTTTAGCTGTAAGTGATTAGTACACATCCAATGGTCAATATGGGTCATGCAGCCTTTAAAACTAACCTTTGTGTCATAGGGGTCAGGGCCAAGGGTAATCAGTAGCTGCGTGTCATCAGCGTATGACACCACTTCAAAACCGTAGGACCTGATTACCCTGGCCAGAGGTGTCACATACAGATTAAAAAGCATAGGACTTAGGATAGAACCCTGAGGGACTCCTATGCTTACCGACCGACTGCACGAGGCCCGGGTGCCAACTCGTACTGTGGTTGTTCGGTCGATTAGATAATTTCTGAACCAGTCGAGGGCCTTTCCCCTGACACCCACCTCCCATAGCCGCTGTTCTAAGATGCCATGGGAGATGGTGTCAAAGGCGGCCGACAAATCCAACAGTACGAGCATGGCTGACTGCCCGTTGTCTAAGGCAAGTCTAATGTTGTCTACCACCTCCACCAAAGAGGTTTCGGTACTGTGTGATGCCCTGAACCCTGACTGTGATGGATCAAGGAGTCCATGACTCTCCAAATGGATGGTAAGCTGTTTATTTTTTTTTTTCCCTGTTGTGCCACTGTTATTGTGCCCATCTGTGTCTTGCTCTAATTCCACCACTGTTTTTATTTTCTCGTGCCTGCCTGTTCCTTTTGCCTTTCGCCGCTGCTGCCCCTGCGGCCCTTCCCCCGGAATTTCCCCCAGAATTTCCCCCCGGAATTCCCCCCCGGAATTCCCCTGCTCCGCCTCCCAGCCTCTCCTCCCTCCCACCTCCCCTATTTAATGGTGGCCGCTGCGCGGTCGCGTAGCGGGTGCAGGCGCACCAAAGGCAAGCCCGTCTGCGCCCGTCTGCGACCCGACCGAGGCCAGCGCCAGGAACCCTGGACCTCCCACTACCCATCGCTACGACACCACCACCCTCCTCGCACTCAACCCTGGAAGACTTAGAGAATGCCAACAGGCCTCGCCGAACACGACCCACGGCCAGTTCTCCTGCCTCCACTGCCGCCAGACCCTCACCGCCACCCCGGCCTCCAACACCGCCAACGCTAGCACCGGCGACACCCTAAAATGCATCCTCCTCAACGTACGCTCCGTACACAAACACGCCATGGAAATCTGGAACCTACTCGACTCTCTTTCGCCCGACATCGCCTTCTTCACAGAGACCTGGACCAACGCATCCTCCGCCCCCCGACATCAGCACCGCCATCCCAGACGGATACAAGATCCAGAGGAAAGACCGCCCCAACCACCCAGGAGGGGGCCTCGCCATCGCCCACAAGAGCACCCTCCACCTCACCACCTCCAGCGAAACCTTCCCCTCCGCCGAACACCTGCACTTCAAGATCCAGACCACCCCCAAAGCCACACTCCGATGAACCCTCGTCTACAGACCCCCCGGCCCCTGAACACCCTTCGCCATCACCGACTTCATCGCACCCCACGCGATCGCCTCAACAAACTACATACTCATTGGAGACCTGAACTTCCACCTCGACAACCCCAGCGACCCCAACTCCACTATCCTTCGTGACAACCTCGCCAGCATCGGACTTAAACAACTCGTCAACACACCGACCCACAGAGCAGGACACACCCTCGACCCCATCTTCGCGGCAGGAAACAGCGTCCATTTCAGCCACACAACGCAGCTGCCATGGACCGACCACCACTGCGTACACTTCGCCATCAACAAACCCAAGGCACCCAAACCAGCCCCACGACCACCACGAAGGAACTGGAGCAAGGTTACCGACGAGCAACTTAACTCCAGCCTCACCCGAGGCAACCACACCTGGGCACCCGACGCAAACAGCGCAAACGACTCAGCCAGAGAACTCCACACCTGGATCTCCAACTGGCGCAGATGAGCTCGCCCCGCTACGCAACCCCGACAGACAACGCCCCAGGAAAGCCACCTGGTTCACAACCGCTCTCCAAGAAGCCAGACGCACCTGCAGACGCCTGGAGAAGAACTGGAGAAACACCAAGACAACCGAAAACCACACCACCTACAAGGACGCCATGACGGACTACCACAACCAGATCAGAGCCACCAAAAGGAACTTCATCCACAACAAAATCCTGGCCAACTCCACCAACTCCAAGGAACTTTTCAGTGTCATTCAAGAATTCACCAACCCATGCAGGCGAAGCCACAGACATCACCCCATCCCAAGACCTCTGCGACAAGCTTGGAACCTATTTCCACCTCAAGATCAAAAACCTCTACGACAACTTCATCGACCATCCACCAGGCGCCACAGACGGCCCCCCGCCCCCCAGAAACACCAGCCAGCCCACCATCTCCAACTGGACACCGATCACGGCCGAAGACACCGCCTCGACCATGAAAAGCATCCACTCGGGGGCCCCCACCGACCCCTGTCCCCCTCACATCTACCACAGAGCCGTGGCCGCCATCGCACCCGAATTACAACGCACCATCAACACCACCTTCAAAACAGGCACCTTCCCAGACGACTGGAAGCGCGCAGAAGTCAGACCCCTGCTCAAGAAGCCCACAGCTGACCCCACCGACCTTAAGAACTATCGGCCCATCTCGCTCCTCCCCTTCACAGCCAAAGTTGCAGAGAAAACAGTCAACAGGAAACTGACACGATTCATTGAAGAGAACGCCATCCTCGACCCTTCCCAATCCGGATTCCGAAGCAGCCACAGCACAGAGACCGCCCTACTCGCCACCACAGACGACATCCGCACCCTCCTGGACCAAGGCCACTCCGCAGCCCTCATCCTACTCGACCTATCAGCGGCCTTCGACACCGTCTCCCATCGCACACTAGTCGTCAGACTACACGACGCAGGCATACAAGGAACAGCCCTGGACTGGATCTGATCATTCCTCACCGGAAGAAGCCAAAGGATCAGACTCCCACCCTTCCTCTTCGACCCCACGAAAATCACCTGCCGAGTCCCACAGGGTTCATCACTGAGCCCCACCCTCTTCAACATTTACATGGCCCCCCTCGCAGCCATCGTCCGACAACACGGCCTCAACATCGTCTCCTACGCCGATGACACCCAGCTCATCCTCTCCCTCACCAAAGACCCCACCACTGCCAAACTCAACTTCCAGAAAGGAATGCAAGACGTCGCAGTCTGGATGACCAACAGCTGCCTGAAGCTCAATGCCGAGAAGACAGAAGTCCTCGTCCTCGGTACCACCCCTTCTGCATGGGACAGCACCTGGTGGCCGACCGCCCTCGGAAGCCCACCTACCCCCTCAGACCACGCCAAGAACCTCGGCATTGTACTCGACTCATCACTCTCCATGAACCGACAGGTCAACGCCGTCACCTCCAGCTGCTTCAACACCCTCCGCATCCTCCGCAAGACCTTCAAGTGGATCCCCCCTGAGTCAAGGAAGACAGTCACCCACGCACTCATCACCAGCAGACTGGACTATGGAAACGCACTCTACGCCGGCATCAACAAGTCCCTACTCTGCAAACTCCAGACAGTACAGAACACCGCCGCCAGACTCGTCCTCGGCATCCCCCGACACGAACACATCAGCCAACACCTACGAAGTCTCGACTGGCTCCCCGTGGAGAAAAGAGTCACTTTCAAAATCCTCACTCACGCCTACAAATGCCTACACAACAACGGACCCAAATACCTCAACGACAGAATCAACTTCCACGTACCCAAAAGAAACCTCCGATCTTCCAACCTCGCACTGGCCGAAACCCCGCACATCCACAGAGCCAGAGCAGGAGGAAGATCCTTCTCTCACATTGCAGCCAAGACCTGGAACGAGCTACCGGCAGACATCAGACGCGCCCCCTCCCTGAACACCTTCAGGAAGACCCTCAAGACCTGGCTCTTCGGCTAAACAGATCTGCGGACCCCCCCCTCAGCGCCTTGAGACCCTCATGGGTGAGTAGCGCGCTTACAATTCCCTGATTGATTGATTGATTTATTTATCAAGGATTCGAGTACCTTTCCATAATATGGGAGCAACGAGATGGGCCGATAGTTGCTAGGTTCCTTTAAATCAGCAGAGGGTTTTTTCAGGATGGGCCTGACCTGTGCTGCTTTCTATCCAACTGGGATCTTTGCTTGGGCTAGTGACATATTGAATAGGTCAGTAATCTTACCTATGAGCATAGGGGCAATAGTTGAAAAGAAGCGAAGTAGCCCCATGTCCAGTCCTGTGGTTCTGGCACAAAAGCTGCCCCAGCGGGCACCACACCTGAATTGACATTCTGTGTGGATTATAGAGGGCTAAATTCTGTGACTAAAACAGATGTTCATCCCATCCCTAGGGCAGATGAGCTGATTGACCGGTTAGGGGCTACCCAGTAGCTCAGTACCTTTGATCTTACATCAGGGTACTGGCAGATCACCCTAACAGAGGGAGCCAAGGAGAGGTTAGCCTTCCCCACTCCACAAGGGCATTATCAGTTTAGGGTGATGCCCTTTGGATTAAAGAATGCTCTTGCCATCTTCCAGAGGCTGGAGTACCAAGTCCTTGCTGGTATGGAGGCCTTCTCTGCTGCTTATCTGGATGACATAGCTGTCTTCAGTAGCAGCTGGAAAGACCATTTTATTCACCTCTGGGAAGTGCTTCAGGCTCTGCAACAGCCAGGCCTGACTATTAAGGCCAGCAAGTGCCAGATAGGGCAGTGGTTGGTGGTGTGCTCAGGACACCTGGTGGGCAGGGGGAAGGTGCATCCCCTTCAGGCCAAGATATAAACCATCATGTGCTAGCTGACCCCCAAATCCCAGACAGAGGTCAGAGCCGTTTTGGGCCTCACTAGGTACTATAGGAGGTTTGTCAAGGGTTATGGCACCATTGTGGCCCCCTTGACTGAGCTGACTTCCAAGAAGCAGTCCAGAATGTAATTTTGTCAGAGGCATGCCAAGCTGCATTTGATTCCCTGAAGCAAGCCATGTGCACAGCTCCTGTACTCAGGGCTCTTGACTTCTCCAAGGAGTTTATTGCGCAGACTGATGCCTCAGAGCATGGCATAGGGGGGGTCCTATCTCAACTTAATGGGGAGGGCCTAGACCAACCTGTATCCTTCATCTCCAAGAGGTTACTCCCCGGAACAAAGGTGGAGTGCTATAGAAAGAGAAGCTTTTTGCTATGGTTTAGGTGCTGAAGAAGCTGAGGCCATATTTGTTTGGCACTCACTTCCTGATTCACACTGAGCACAGGTCCCTCAGGTGGCTCATGCAAATGAGGGGTGGGAATCCAAAACCGTTAAGGTGGTCCATTTTCCTACAGGGTATGGACTTCAGGGTGGAACACAGACCAGGGGCAGACCACTCCAATCCAGGTTTTGCCGCTTTAGTGAAGAGAACTCCATAGAGACTGGGGAGTCTTTTTGTGGTGTATTCATTATGTTACTGTGTGTGTTACACAAATACTTTACATATTGGCACTTTAGATAAGACTGCCTGCTCTACGCCAAGCTTCCAGAGGGCGAGCACAGGTTATCTCAGTTCTGTATCCAGCTTACCCTGACTAAAGAGGTGGGTTATGCCTGGTTTGAGTGCCTACCTTAGTCAACCAGAAACCCCATTTCTAACTGCACTGCTTCTGAATGACTAGTAGGTTTAGGCAGTGACAGCCACTTATGTATCAGGAATAGGAGATGTCATGAAAGTTGCTGGCTTAAGAACAACATGACTAAATGTCCTGTACAGCAGTACAGTAAATTCTTGTTGACATACCAAATGTGAAATGTGAGAAGGGAGTTCAGCTAATGCCCATTGAATTCTTGGCCTCTCAGCTTTAATAGTGAACTAATGTTGGCACCACATTTTATATCAGCTCCTCACACAGAACACTGTGGCGTCTCACAGGCGTCCATCAAATCCCCTCTGTTATTCAACATCTAACTGACCCACTTAGCAAACCTGATGAAATCATTTGGCCTCACCTGTTACAACTATGTAGATGACACCCAAATCATTTTAAAAAATGGATGGTCCTCGCCTTGCATTACCTTGCATTGGGAAGGCGTTCGAAGGATGGAGCATGGTGGTTCCCATGCATCCACCCATGGATTTTGGCGTGTTCCCAGATTTACTAAAGCCAGTAAACCTGGGAATGTGTCAAAATGCTACACCTTTCCCAGTTAGGTGTAACCAGGAGAAATATCTTTATTTCTCATTGTTACTTCCTCGTTCTTTGTGTGCTACACTCTGGAGCACACATAGAAAGAAATAATGCCTCTAAAGATTTTTTTTGTGCTGGACGGTTTCCTTTCCTGCACAAAAACAATCCTGCCCGCACCATGGTGAAAGGGTGCCGGTGATGGTGTTAGGCAGCACCCAGCTTGTAGAATGGTGCATTTGATCTGTCTCCCTTTCAAGCAGCGCAGCAAGTTGCCTTACTGTGTTGTGTGAAATGGTAAGTTAATCTGCCTCAAAATTTCTGATTGGACAACTCAGTGCACTAACCAGCTAAGCAGACTATATTCAAAGAAAATAGCATAAAGGGGCCTGCAGAGCTGTTCAAACCTGCCAGCATTCTGAAAAACCATAAACTGCATGTCTGTGTCTCTCACACCTCATCATCGAACACACTGCTATGAGCTGCATCCCATAATACGATAACCGCACCTCAGTGGTCATCATGCATGACGGATCACAAAACAAAGAAAACACCCTTCCAATCACACACCACCCTATATGGCATAGCTAGCTGCCCATGTAGGTAATCGTGCATCACCAATATTTGTTGTGAGCTTATTACAATCTTTGTTTCCATCACACTTCAGAATTATAAACCAAAATGTGCTTCATTTGTGCTTTCATAACTGCTGGTAAAATTTGAAATATTTGTAGAATTCATTTACCGGTATTTACATTTTTGGTGAATTAGAAACAAATTGACATTCTACAGTACTTCTTTTTGCACTCCCTGTACACAAGGCCACTGGAATTATGTGATTCTCTGGCGTAATTATGACTTTGCCACATAATCCATCATCTGCTGCATAATCTGCAGGTTTTAACAAAAACACATTTCATTTTTAGCTCAAACAGATTAAATGTTACTAAAAACGCTGCAACACTTGCTGCAGCACAGTGGAAGGTCCTTTGCAAGGTTGACTAGTCACCTTTTAGTTACTTATATTTGTATTTGGATGTGGAACTGGTACTAATGAAGTGAAAATATTGCCCCGGCAGTGCTAACATGTCTACAAATGACAAAAAAATGAAGTGATACTATCACAAAATGTTCCACACTAAGACGCATAATCTGTGTTTTCTTGCCACACAATTTAGTCAACATTACTGCATACTTTAGTCCCCCTGCCACATAATGCCAATGGCCCTGACTGTATCCCAGCTGCACCCCAGAGAGATTGTCACACAGTTCACTTTACAAAATCCTCTCACTTTGCAGTCAAAGAAAGAAGAGTAAACAACATTTCCACTTAAAAGAATAAGCAGCATTTTTTCAGAAGGCATAGCCTGACCTTTAACCTGTTTTGGAAACATGCAGCAAAAGTAGCAAGATAAAAACAAAATGTAAAGGCATTTTTATTGCTCATTCAGCTTCCAGAAATCCCACACCTTTATACTGTGCCAGTTGCCTCGGTCATTTAGGGGGGGGGGGGCAAAGATTAATTTGGGCTGGCATGGCCCTCAAATGCCCCCCATGACTACGGAACTGGGTTGGGGTTGTATGAGAAGCAAGACTTGGGACAAATTAAAAGGAAACAGGGCAGGGTCAAGTGACTTCCTTCCGTCACCAGTCAGGACTGGCGAGCTGGAAAAGACAGTGGAGGGTTTGGAGACAAAGGGGCAGTCTTTTAGCAGCAGTGTTTTGCAGAAGGTTTCAGTGTCCCTTGAGAGGGGGCACTGGGCAACTTGAAACCATCACAGGAAAGACCTAGGAGTAGATTTATCAAGACTTTGCGCCGCTGCAAAGTCATGCAAAGTGGTGCAAAGTCTTAAACAAAGCATTTACTTTTCTGCGCAAACCGTTTTGCACTGGAAAGTTGCCCTTTGAGTTGTGCAAATAGCGTCTTGCGCTACATTGCTTCAAGAGACGGTCCATGTGTGTAACTTGGGCGTTCCAACGTTACCACCCATGGATTTAGACACAAAGCCAGATGTACAAAGATGTCAGACCAGGCTTTGCATCCAAAATAACGTTTCTGGAGGCAGACACAGAGTTGAAGAAATATATTAAGTTCTCCAAATAGTTCAGATAATGCATGTGTGTAGCACCATACAGCACACAGCACACAACGAAAGTGTGAAATGTTTTATAAATTGTCTAGACATGTAATTTTGTATGGCTGCGCTGTGCTGCATTGCGTTGTATTTTACAAAATCTGCCCCAATGTTCAAGGGGAGATTTCAGCATTTCAAAGTATCCAAACTGAGCCTGGGATCCAAGAAACATTCAGGTTGATTTGCCACTTGTTAAACATGTAGAGGAACTCATTATAGGGAGGAAGACTGCACATTGGCCTCATTGTTTTATGAGATTGTCAAGCTGCCATAAGAAAGAGCGGAGGGCACACAACTAGCAAAGATGGACACCGAGGCAAAGATTTAGCAAGACTTTGTGCCACTGCAAAGTCATGCAAAGCAGCGCCAAGTTTTGAGCAGGTATTTACTTTTCAGTGCAAAACGTTTTGGGGCTGCAAAAGTGCCCCTTTTTCTGCTTCTTTGGGCCACTTTGCATCAAGGGAACGTTACATGGTTGAAACTTGGCCATTCCTTTGCAAGCACCCACGGTTTTTGACGCAAAGGCCTATCAAAAGAAATCCTCAGCACACGTCTATGGTGTGGCACAATTATTAATTGCAAGATATCTGCACAAATATCAACACAGTATTTTGAATTCTTGTTATTCTTTCTTTATTCTTTAGTCTTGCTCCAGCCAACACGTGTTTCGTCGCTTACAATGGGAAATCGTCTTGCGACTTTTTCAAGGCTGTGAAACAAAAGGGACCAATGTAACACCATACAGAAAACTGGTGTACAAAGACTCAATTACAGGATCGCATCGTGTTACAAGTGGATCCACACCACCTAAAAAGGTGACCACATAGTTGCGTGCACAAAGTGGACAAAATGACAAAAGCCAGTGCCAATGCCAAATCATGATGGTAGAAACCATATTGGGATCTGGAATAAATCCCAAGTTTGTTAGGCAATCGGTGATGGAGGAAAAAGTGACGAACCATGAAACAAAATCAGTAACCCCCCAAAACCACGTGCCAGTCACACAATCGTGAAAACAGTGGTCTGATTGTAAATCAAACCATGGAAAAGCCACACTCACCAGAGCATGTATATACATTAGTGTGAGAACAAAAATGACGGAAGAGTGAAATGGAATCAACCTCTAATATCCAAATCATACGTCTGTGATCACGTTCAACATTCCAAATACCTCTAAAATCTTGGGTACAGTCCTCTGTAAGATAAGAGAAGTCACTCATTAGAAAGCCATATCGTCATTGTGCCTATTGTCCTTACTGGAATCCAACTCATAAGTGAAACACCTACTTCTTTTGTGGTGATAATTCCAACCCACAATTCGCACAACGTGTCCGTCCTCCGAGTTCAGACTAGTTCAATATTCAAAGTTTCAAAAGGATCACCATCCGATCCCAAACCACAAGCTCTGAAAATGCATAGACGAAGTCTTAATATATATGACTGCTCCCTAAGCAACATATACACCCCTTATGGAGTGACCTATATAGGAAAGACACATCACTCAGCCGTATATACTGAAGCCATATACTCGCAGTATTCAGTTAATTTAAACCACACACCAGCCGTGAAATCTAGCGCGCTGAGTGCTATGTTCTAATGTCACCATGTCACCACAGTCACCTCATTGTATTTAATTTAGCGCCAAATACTTCACCCATGCGTACCCATCCACCCCTCTAAGGGTGAGCCTATGTACATCAAACCGGATCTTTCAACACAAAATCTCGACTCAAAAGCCCACACAACACACCTGTTCCGTGATAACACAGCAGCCATACAACCACCAGGCTGTATGCTATATCAGACTATCCCTGAATACACATAGTTCCCACATCTCACCGTTATCGCCAATACATCAGTCCTAACGAAGCTTCAAGCGCGTATCTCGAGTGTGAGTACACCAATACCAGTACTCGTATCCGCTTTATACAGCCTTCCCGCTATTGCTAGTCATAGAATCAAAAGGAGGACACAGCGGTCTTCCGACTGCGGGTGCCCTCTCAGAGTCTTTCGACTGCGGGTGCCATCTTTAAGTAGAAAAAGGTCCGACAGGAAAAGGAAATCCTCAAAATGCTGCAGTGATTTTAAACTTTCAAACACTGCATTAGCCTTCTATATGCCATGGGCTATACTATTTCAATATTTCTGTAGTAAAAAACAAACAGGCTCTTTCATGATGCTGTCGTAATTTCGAAACTTCCAAATACTGCATTACATGGGCTCAACTACCGCAACACTTTAGTAGTACAAAACACACAAACAGGCTCTGTCAAATATTCGTAAATGTCACTTAGCACAATTGCCGGGCGCCATCTTTTCTGAATATGAAAGGACTCATGTGACCGTCATAACGTATTCCGGCTCTGTCAACAACTCGTAGGAGTGAAATGAAGGTTTTTACTAATGTATTGTGTCTATTTTTTTATATTTTCCTTTTTTTCCCCAGATGCTTTTTATTCAATTTTCAATATTTTGGTTTGCTTTTTTGTACTATATGTTATTTGTTTCTTTTAATATGTTCTTCCAGAAGTTTTGAAAATGTACTGTTTCTTTTTCCAGTTGCTTTCTATTTAATTTCCAATTTGTC
The DNA here is from genome assembly GCA_963921515.1 of Calotriton arnoldi. Classification (NCBI taxonomy): domain Eukaryota; kingdom Metazoa; phylum Chordata; class Amphibia; order Caudata; family Salamandridae; genus Calotriton; species Calotriton arnoldi. Next base: position 432,870 of record CAWUFW010007662.1, on the reverse strand, counting down.
CACTCTATGCTCAGAGGTGGATGGAGGAACACAGTGCGAATGCATCACTGCTAGCACTGGCTAAGGATGGATGTTGACACACCATCTGAATGAGCTATGACAGTCACTTGAGTCCTTTCACATTTAGAAGGGGTGTTGTTTGAATATTTTAACAGTCACGGTATACCTTTCATATTTGGGAAGGGCGATAAATGCATCCTATGACTGATATTTAGTGAGGAGTATATATTAACGATGACGCGTTACGAGATGGCGCCCAACAATTGTACATTTGACTACTACGAGTTGTTGACAGAGCCGGAATACGTTATGACGGTCACATGAGTCCTTTCATATTCACAAAAGATGGCGCCCGGCAATTGTGCTAAGTGACACTTACGAATATTTGACAGAGCCTGTTTGTGTGTTTTGTACTACTAAAGTATTGAGGTAGTTGAGCCCATGTAATGCAGTATTTGGAAGTTTCGAAATTACGACAGCATCATGAAAGAGCCTGTTTGTTTCTTACTACAAAAATATTGAAATAGTATAGCCCATGGCATATAGAAGGCTAATGCAGTGTTTGAAAGTTTAAAATCACTGCAGCATTTTGAGGATTTCCTTTTCCTGTCGGACCTTTTTCTACTTAAAGATGGCACCCGCAGTCGAAAGACTCTGAGAGGGCACCCACATTCGGAAGACCGCTGTGTCCTCCTTTTGTTTCTATGACCAGCAATAGCGGGAACAGGGGCGTAACAAACAGCCCCCGCGGTGCGGCGGGGTCCCCAGTCTTCGGTAGGTGAAGGGGGCCCCCTCAGCTCTTGTTAAAGAGCTGTGAGTGTGAGAGAAAGGCTTGCTCTAGAAAGCAGGTGCAGTCTGCAGCCTGCTCTGAGCTCCTCTGTTGACCCTGGACTGAAGAGAAACAAAGTAACAAGTTACATTGTTTCTCTTCAGTCAGAGCCACGACCCGGAAAAAGGATGGGGGTGGGGGACCCAGAGAGAGCATTCCCCACAAGGCACTGCTCCTCTGAGAATGGATGAGGCAGCACAGAGCTGACAGGGCCAGGAGAAGGTTTGCAGCTCCAGGAACAGGACTCTGCTGGGACGCATTGGAAGGTAAGCAAGCATAGGAAATGCAATTGGCCTCGCATTTGTTTGAGTTGGAGCGTCTCCCTGGATGGCACGGAGTGTTTCCTCAGTGGCCTGCAGTGTCCACGATGCTGATAGTGAACATGGAAACGTTCCCAGGTCTCCACAGAAGAGATTAAAAAAATGGCTCAAGAATGTTTGAAAATGGATGTACGTGTAGAAAATGACAGAGAGTACTTTTTTAATAGTTCAATATAGCGCAAGCTCGCCCCCAAGGTATTGGAGCGCTTTACATGAGCACCAGTTACATTACACAAGGCCACACTTATTTTTTAAGCACGGGGATATTAAGTGATTTGCCCAGAATCACAGGATGTTGAACCAACACTGAGACTCGAGCATGATCCCCCAGTTCCAAAGCCAGCATCTCTGGCTGTTATGCCACATTTCATTTGTATCAGTGGTCTTCCCAGTTGCAAAGGAAGGGAGAACATGTCTGTGGTTGTTGCACATTTTTGAGCGACATTTGAGACCAAGTGCAAAACTATCTGGAGCCTTCAGCAAAATTCTATTTTTTATTTTTTGCTCCCTTCTTGGATCAAATTGGTAATATTTGATACTTTTGGTGTCAATTTGGCACTGTCTGGTGCTGGCACCCTAGGCACCTGCCTAGTATTATTGACTCGCTTTATCATCAGCCCTTTATTTACTTTTAGACTCTGGCCATGGGCGTACGTACCAATGGTGCAGCATGTGCAGTGGCATCGGGGCCTAGGAATGGGAGGGGCACACTGACTATAGCTGTCTTTCACTACCCAACCAGGAGCCAGGGGGCCATTTTCACCTCCTTAAATGAGGGCGCGTGAGGCTCGTGCTACGCCACTGACTCCAGCTTAACTGAAAAACTCACATTTTAGGGGCCTCCGGAGTACTATAGAGTTGGGGAAAGTCATTCCCAGGTTCCACAGCACAGAACCTTCATTTTCTTTTTTTAAATACATTTTAGGTATTCAGTTTGTGCACTTTTTATTTTATGTTTGTTTTCCTATGAATTCTATTTCTTGTTAGTCACATTGGTAATATTTTTTATTGAAGAATCCAATAAAGAGCATGTTATAAATTGGTACTTAAAGTCTAATGAAGCATAGAATGAGCCCCCAGAACAGCAACGAAATGCCAAAAATAATAGAGATATATTCAGGGAAATAAATGGGACTGGAGTGTAGCAAACTATCACCAGAGTCATATGGGAGAGAGTAGGACACACATAAGAAGGGAAGGACATTGTGGGTCGGAAGGGGAGAATCCATGTAAGATGTCGTATCTAATAAGCGTTGGCAAAGCCAATAGGTCTGACATTGGTTGCAGAACTATTGGCTGTACCAAAGTATGTTTCTTTTGCTGTAGTTTATTATGACTTTATTGTTCCAAGATGGCTAATGGAGGCTGAGAGAAGAAAGACATGAAGAAATCATTGAAATACGAAAGGGTGTAAATACAGTGGGTGGACAGTGGTATATGAGAGACATTGAAACACTACAGGGTGTAAATACAGCGGGTGGACAGTTGTGTATGAGAGACAATGAAATACTACAGGGTGTAAATACAGTGGGTGGACAGCGGTGAATGAGAGACAATGAAATACAGAGTGTAAATACTGTAGGTGGACAGTGGTGAATAAGAGACAATGAAATACTACAGGGTGTAAATACAGTAGGTGGACAGTTGTGTATGAGAGACAATGAAATACTACAGGGTGTAAATACAGCGGGTGGACAGTTGTGTATGAGAGACAATGAAATACGAAAGGGTGTAAATACAGTGGGTGGACAGCGGTGCATGAGAGACAATGAAATACAGGGTGTAAATACTGTAGGTGGACAGTGGTGAATAAGAGACAATGAAATACTACAGGGTGTAAATACAGTAGGTGGACAGTGGTGTATGAGAGACAATGAAATACTACAGGGTGTAAATACAGTAGGTGGACAGTGGTGTATGAGAGACAATGAAATACTAAAGGGTGTAAATACAGTGGGTGGACAGTGGTGTATGAGAGACAATGAAATACAGGGTGTTAATACTGTAGGTGGACAGTGGTGAATAAGAAAAAATGAAATACTAAAGGGTGTAAATACAGTGGGTGGACAGTGGTGAATAAGAGACAATGAAATACAGGGTGTAAATACTGTAGGTGGACAGTGGTGAATAAGAGACAATGAAATACTAAAGGGTGTAAATACAGTGGGTGGACAGTGGTGTATGAGAGAATGAAATACAGGGTGTAAATACAGTGGGTGGACAGTGGTGTATGAGAGACAATGAAATACTACAGGGTGTAAATACAGTGGGGGGACAGCGGTGTATGAGAGACAATTAAATACAGGGTGTAAATACAGTGGGTGGACAGTGGTGTATGAGACAATGAAATACTACAGGGTGTAAATACAGCGGGTGGACAGTTGTGTATGAGAGACAATGAAATAGTTCAGGGTGTAAATACAGTGGGTGGACAGCGGTGTATGAGAGACAATGAAATACTACAGGGTGTATATACAGTGGGTGGACAGTGATGTATGAGCGACAATGAAATACAGGGTGTAAATACTGTAGGTGAACAGTGGTGAATAAGAGACAATGAAATACTAAAGGGTGTAAATACAGTAGGTGGACAGTGGTGTATGAGAGACAATGAAATACGAAAGGGTGTAAATACTGTAGGTGGACAGTGGTGAATAAGAGACAATGAAATACAGGGTGTAAGTACAGTGGGTGGACAGCGGTGTATGAGACAATGAAATACAGGGTGTAAATACAGTGGGTGGACAGTGGTGTATGAGAGACAATGAAATACTACAGGGTGTAAATGCAGTGGGTGGACAGCGTTGTATGAGAGACAATGAAATACAGGGTGTAAATACAGTGGGTGGACAGCGGTGTATGAGAGACAATGAAATACAGTGTGTAAATACAGTAGGTGGACAGTGGTGAATGAGAGACAATGAAATACTACAGGGTGTAAATACAGTAGGTGGACAGTGGTGAATAAGAGACAATGAAATACTACAGGGCGTAAATAAGGTTGCACTACATAGACCATGAATTAACACAGGGCAGGGAGTAAACACAGTGGGCTCTGAAGTCGTGACCCTCAGCTGTCCTGCAGAGAACTGTACGCCAGTGCCCCATAGCCAATTACAGACCCCACATCACGCATATAGGTCAAGCTATTTTTATTCTCTAAAATTTCTTCCCATACTTTCCTAAATAAGTAACCATTCCAGGATGGTTGATATGCATTTGACCTGTAGAAGGGTACAGGGGACATATGGGTGTCCTTGTGTACTGTGGGAAGGGCTGTGACGAGAGTGGGTGGACTGTTAGAGACAAACAAGGAAGCCGTTCATATCTTGTTCTCTCTTTTCCATAGTGCCTGCGACATGCCTTTGTGTAGAAAAAACTATCACTAGGTAAAGAGGGGAGCTTGTCACAGCCACTAGTGAGATTCTACAGAGCTGCCCCATTTCAACACCAGCAATGTTCCATGATTGCGTACTTAATAAATAAAATAACATGACATAATGTTGGCCCTGCCATAATGGTGGTACATATCGGCCCAATGTGCTCACCCATGGTATAATGGTGCCCAAACCGGGTAAAATGCGGGCCCTGGCATAATAGTGGTAATTCCTGTCTGATTGCGTGGTGGTGCACAGCCCTCATGCTAGCTTCGGCATAATGGTGGTAATTCTTGGCATAAGATTGGTGCATATGACATGCAACTATGACACATAGATATTCAAGGCAGAATCTATCCATGTGTTGCAGTGGTTCATGACAATAATTGAACTTTTTCACAAAAAAGATAACTTCTTGATTTAGGGAATTTAAATTATTTTTCAAGAATGCAAAGCTAGTATTTAATAGCAAAACGTGTCTGCTTTCATTAAACCGACAAGCTGATGTTTTGGAGACAAATGACTGAATTTATTTAAAGCTGAAATTTGAGTGGTTAAAGGGCCCACTTGGGAAGGCCAACCCCGAACACTCCTCTTTCACTTTGGTGTGCTTGCTGTACTCACTTGCTCCTTCAACTTGGATCTCAGCTTTTCGTTCCACCACTTTTAGGATCCACCAGCCGCCACTGGTGCATGCGCAGCAGGCCCGTGACCTGAGAGCTCCTGACTGAATCCGGAGCGTGGGGGGCCCCCTCCATATTCTTTGCAGGGGGGCCCCCTCAAGTTTCGTTACGCCACTGAGCGGGAAGGCTGTATAAAGCGAATGCGAGTACTGGTATTGGTGTACTCGCACTCGAGATACGCGCTTAGAGCTTCGTTAGGACTGATGTATCGGTGATAACAGTGAGATGTGGGAACTATGTGTATTCAGGGATAGTCTGATATAGCATACAGCCTGGTGGTTGTATAGCTGTTGTGTTATCATGGAACAGGTGTGTTGTGTGGGCTTTTGAGATGAGATTTTGTGTTGAAAGATCCGGTTTGATGTACATAGGCTCACCCTTAGAGGGGTGGATGCGTACGCATGGGTGAAGTATTTGGCGCTAAATTAAATACAATGAGGTGACTGTGGTGACATGGTGACATTAGAACATAGCACTCAGCGCGCTAGATTTCACGGCTGGTGTGTGGTTTAAATTAACTGAATACTGCGAGTATATGGCTTCAGTATATACGGCTGAGTGATGTGTCTTTCCTATATATGTCACTCCATAAGGGGTCTATATGTTGCTTAGGAAGGAGTCATATATACTAAGACTTCGTCTATGCATTTCAAGAGCTCGTGGTTTGGGATCGGATGGTGATCCTTTTGAAACTTTGAATATCAAACTGGTCTGAACTCAGAGGACGGACACGTTGTTCCCATTGTGGGTTGGAATTATCACCATAAAAGAAGTAGGTGTTTCACTTATGAGTTGGATTCCAGTAAGGAAAATAGGCACAATGACGATATGGCTTTCTAATGAGTGACTTCTCTTATCTTACAGAGGACTGTACCCAAGATTTTAGAGGTATTTGGAATGTTGAACGTGATCACAGACGTATGATTTGGGTATTAGAGGTTGATTCCTTTTCACTCTTCCGTCATTTTTGTTCACACACTAATGTATATACATGCTCTGGCGAGTGTGGCTTTTCCATGGTTTGATTTACTATCAGACCACTGTTTTCACGATTGTGTGACTGGCACGCGTTTTGGGGGGTTACTGATTTCGTTTCACAGTTCGTCACTTTTTCCTCCATCACCGATTGGCTAACAAACTTGGGATTTCTTCCAGATCCCAATATGGTTTCTACCATCATGATTTGGCATTGGCACTGGCTTTTGTCATTTTGTCCACTTTGTGCATGCAACTATGTGGTCAACTTTTGAGGTGGTGTGGATCCACTTGTAAAATGATGCGACCCTGTAATTGAGTCTTTGTACACCAGTTTTCTGTATGGTGTTACATTGGTCCCTTTTGTTTCACAGCCTTGAAAAGTCGCGGGACGATTTCCCATTGTAAGCGACGAAACACGTGTTGGCTGGAGCAAGACTAAAGAATAAAGAAAGAATAACAAGAATTCAAAATACTGTGTTGATATTTGTGCAGATATCTTGCAATTAATAATTGTGCCACACCATAGACGTGTGCTGAGGATTTCTTTTGTTTATTGGGTTGGCTTTGGCCGCTATTTGGGGAGGTTGGTGGTTCTCCTCACCTCACGGCACCGTCCACTAATATTTATTCTCTATATCGATATATGTGTTACTTTCCCACGGGGCGCCATTATACCTAGCGTTATACCACTGTCCGTTTAAAGTTTTCAAAGGTCTATCAACTAATATTATTAGACAGGCCTCTGCATCCAAAAATAACACCTTCATAAGGCAGGTACAAAGCAGAAATATATCTATTTCTCAAAATAGTTCACACATTGCATGTGTGCTGCACTGTACAGCATGCATCCAATGTGTGAAATGTTTTAAAAATTGTCTAGACATAAGATTATGTACTGAAAGGGTATACCTACAGTACAAAATCTATGCCAGACATCATGCACACACCTTTGTACGATGATGATCGAAAGGTGTGTGAAAAGCAGCCTGTTTGTGTACCAGCACAGGGAAAGTGAGCACTAGCGGGTCATATTTAGTAAATATGGCTTGGGGGGGGTGGGTGACACACTCAAAGCTGCAATTGGCAGCTATCTCTCACTTATCAGACTGTTAATACCAAAGCGTTTAAATATTACATGAAAATCATTTGTTTTACTCACTGAAAATGGCCATTTATTAAATGTACCAACTAAGCTTATGCGCTTTAATAATAATAGGTTGTCAATTTGAATCTTTTATTTTTTAAACCTTTTATTTATGTTTTCAGATAAATTAAAAATAGCTTCCATGTAAATGTGAAAATGATAAACGTCAAGGTCAGTTGAAAATTACAAAATGTATGTACATTGTAGCATCGAATCACAAAGCTAGTCTAAGATCTGCAATAATGTGCAATTCATTCTATATACATGTTTCAAGAAATTGTTTCCATATCTTATCAAATATTCAGCTTGCTCCCCCTTTGTTTACAAAAGCTTGTCAAGTGCTGCTTAGGAACACAAGTCAATAATCCATTCATCCATTTTAGGGATTCTATCATCTTCCCTGTTCCCAAAATGATCCTCATTGTCCTCATTAATGCTTATCATAATAATGATTTCTGAGGGTTCATGGGTAGATCTATTTTAATCTACATATCAAGTCTGTTGGCATTATGGGGCAATGGAGGACAAAATTATGCAGCTGGATTAACTAAATTCTGTGCCAAAAAAAGGCAAATTAGACTGTTCAATACAATATATTTTGTGGCAGTATTTTTCACTATTATGTAATTTAACCGCACATTTTGTCATGAACTGTGGTCCATGCTCAAATGTGTATACTGGGAGGGGGCAGAGACCCACTACTCTGAGTGTTAGAGGTTTTCAGCAATAAGCAGTAGAAAGATGACCAGTTGACCTTTGCAAAGGGCAGCCATTGTGGGTAACTAATTGTGGCTTTTTTAGTAAGTTTTGATGCATTTGTCTTTTTTTTTTTTTAAATCTACAAAATATGGTGTAATATATGCAAGTGTAGTAAAATCTACAATTATGCAGAAAATGTCACAGCCACAGAATAGTGTCAAGCTGGTAACCCTGATCCTAACTTAGGGTAATCAATGCTTTAGAGATTATTATTTGTGCTCCCAAAACCAACAAGATAAGCTTGATGAATGCGCTTCCAAATTCATAGAACATGTGTTAAACCACAGTCAAGGTTATATGTCCAAAACCTATCTTCATCTGTCAGCTCCAATCTGAAAAGCTTTAGTGCCATCCAATATCTTTTAGAGGATTTGTTTGGGTGTTTTCAGGTCATCCCTAGATCAATTAAGAAGTCAAAATTGACATTTAGCATCTTAGACCAAAAAACATCTGTTATATTTTCAACAAGATCGAATTCCTAGGCTGAGAGGTGGAGCTCAAACAGACTTATCCTCACCAGAGACTTTCAGAAGTTTGTGAATAGCGGAACCCAACAATTTCTCCTTTTTAGTACATGCAAAAGTAATGGAGGGGAGCTCAATAATTATATGTCACTGGGATTTTCGAAATGTCATATTTTCTTTCCTCACAGCATTGCAATTTGTATTTAAACATTTTCAAGACTTAAGCCAACTGAATTAATCTTGCAAGAATCCAAGAGGAACTTTTGTGAAGCTTTTGTGAAGCTTTTGACTGCCATCCACCCTCAAACCTCATGCACCAATCATACTGAATTGTACAATGTGAAAAAAAAAATCCTGGAATTAATACACGCTTTCCTGCTTGACCAAATTGTGTGATACTAGGGAAATATTTTATTTCACAAGGATCACACCACAAGACACCAAAACTCATCTCAGCTAAATTCAACTTTCCTTCAACTACATATTTACCTTGGAACAAGCTAAATATGCAGGAACTAGAAAGCCTGCTCACCTCAAACACAGACCTCGTCAAAATCTACTCTGTACAAACACTCAACGAAAGGCTCCAAAAAGCTTTTGATATCCTAATTCCGTGGAAAATATCTACACATAACAAAAGAAAAGACGCCCCTTAGATGAATGCAGAGTTTTAACAGATAAAGAAACAAATTGCTAAACTTCAATGCAACTGGATAAAAACAAACAACCCTCTAGACAAGATATGCCTTTACACTCACAACAGAATGCACAAGTCTATAATCACAAAGGCTAAAAAACGATACCATTCCAACCGAATCCACAATGTAAAGTGTGCTAATAAAGAATTCTTTAAAATACTCACAGAATTCTGTTAGCCAAAATGCACAGAAGCTACCTACACCATTTTTCAAGAATTTCAACCAGAGCAAACCTGTTGAATTCCTATTTAAGCAACAACAAAAAAACAACAGCCACAACCTATTTCCTACAAAACATACCAGGGAAAGACAAGCACTGTCTCTACATTCCTTTAAGGAACTATCACCGACTGAATTTCAGGATCTTATCAAAGCAAGCAAGCCTGCAGGCTGCCACTCTGACCCGTGTCCACCTCAAATCTTCAAAAACATTCTACATCAACTTCTGCGGCCATCCCAGCTAGAACAATCATCAACAACTCCTTAACAACAGAATTCTTCTTAGTAGACTTAAAAAAGGCATACTTACTCCTTTTATTTAAAAATCCTACCTGGACAATCAAGACCCCGACAACTACAGACCCACTGCAAATGCGACCATTACTATTGATAATGGCATTACTCCTAGTCCTACTCCCTCGCCTTCCTTCAGCACAGGTGAGGCCCCGCCTCCCACCCAGACCTACCCCCAGCCCATAAAAACTCTGCCCGCCCCCACCTCCACCTGTACGTAAACAAGCCGAGCTAGTACTCAGATGTACCGCACCGGGAAGGAGGGAGGGCCCTCGAAGGAAGGCGAGGGAGTAGGACTAGGAGTAATGCCATTATCAATAGTAATGAACGCATTACCTCCCGTCCCTCCCTCGCCTTCCTTCAGCACAAGTGAGGACATAGCAAGCAGAAGAAAACAGAGACGGACAACTGAGTGATAAAGAACACCAAAATTTAATAACGTGCCCCAAACACAGCAGATCAACATCCCTGGTCCCGCATAGAGGACAAGACCCTGTGGCCCAGAACATTATCCAAATGCTCCAGACTAGCAATCCGATAGTGACGGACAAACGTAGAGGGAGAAGACCAGGTCGCTGCCCTACAGATCTCCACCACAGAGGTACCCTGCAACTCAGCAACCGTAGCCGCCATACTGCGAGTATAACGCCCCTGAACCCCCACAGGAGGATCCACCCCCGATGTTGGTAAGCCATCAAGACTGTGGACCGAATAAAACGACTCAGCGTAGCCGTGGAAGGCTTAACACTCTTTTTAGTAGGACCAAAGTTAACCAACAAAGCGTCCCCCTTCCGGAAGGACTCCACAACCTGCAGGTACCATAGTAAGGCACGCCGCACATCTAGACAGTGCAAACGAGATACCTCAGCCGAGGAAGGAGCAGGACAGAATTCAGGCAAAATCACCTCCTGACCGAGATGAAACGCCGAATTGACCCTAGGGACAAAGGACGGAATCGGCACCAAAACCACCCGATCCGAAAAGACCTTGCAGAAAGGATATTTACAAGACAAAGCCCCCAACTCACCCAAGCGTCGCGCCGAGGTAATGGCCACCAAAAAACAAGTCTTAAAAGTCAAGAGTCTCAACTCAAGACCCTCAAGGGGCTCAAAGGGAGGACCGGACAGGACATCCAACACCAGCTGCAAATCCCAGGAAGGAAAGGACCTGACAGGGCGAGGAAACAAATTCAACAGACCCTGAAAAAACGAGGCATAAGACCCCCGTCATCGCTCAAATTATGCCAGGAGCTCCGAAAAGCCTGAATAGCCACACACTGCACCCGCAGAGAAGCCACCGACAACCCCAGATGAGCCCCGTCCTGAAGGAACTGCATTACCAAAAAGAGGTCAGCAACGGTGGGATCGATTTCCCTAGCAGAACACCAGGCCGAAAAGGCCCGCCAATGCCTAGCATAGGACAGCAGAGTGGAGGACCTCCGGGAAGCCTGCAAAGTAACAGCCAAATGGTCGGGAACCCCCAACACAGCTAAGCCCCACCGCTCAACCACCAGGCCGTCATGTGTAACCTCTGCACGGAGCACAGGGGAAGGGCCGGAAACACCAAAGGGGACAGAACCACCGGAAGGACCCACTCCCAGTCTCAACACAACCCGGACAGGAGAGGAAACCAATTCGCCAAAGGCCAACGGGGCGCAACCAACAACACCTGAGCACAGTCCCTCCGGACCCGCACCAGAAAGGCCCGGAGCAGCGGAAAGGGGGGAAGGCATACAGAAGACCCCGAGACCAAGGAGAGGTCAACCTGTCGACTCCCAGAGCCCCGGGACACCGGCCCAGAGAACAGAACAGGGCCACCTTGGCATTCCCCGGGTCCGCAAAGAGGTCCACCACAGGGAGGCCCCAACGACCCACCAACTGGTTGAACAAACTGGGAAGGAGAGAGAAATCCCACAACGAAGGAATGTCCCTGCTCAACAGATCCGCCCGCACATTGTCCACCCCCCGAATGTAGAGAGCAGACAGACCCAGCACCCAGACCTGAGCCCACAGAAACACGTCGCTGGCTATCAAGTTCAAGGACCTGGACCTGGTCCCCCCCTGACGGTTGACATAGGACTTCGCCACCAGATTGTCCGTTTGAACCAACACCCAATGACCCCGCAGAGAGTCCTGAAAGTGAACCAGTGCAAGCCAAATCGCCCTCAACTCCCGTCAGTTCGAAGACCTCCGGGAGTCCAGCAGGGACCAGCACCCCTGAACCTGATCCGACCCCAGCCAAGCTCCGTACCCGGACTGGCTGGTGTCCGTAGTCACCACAAGCGGAGCCAGAGGAGCCAAAGAAATCCCTGCCAGAAGGTGACGCCGGCAGAGCCACCAGGAGAGCTCCCCCCGGATCCGTTCCATCATGGGTAGTGGGGACAACAGACTCTGAGACCCCGGAGACCAACTCAACAGGATCCAGTTGGCCAGGCGGAGAAGGTGAAAACGAGCCCAGGGAACCAGAAACACCACAGAAGCCAAATGCCCCTGCACCCCCAGCCACTGGACCGCCAGAGGAGCCTCCCGGGACATCAAGGTCCAAACCTGCGACTGAAGAGAGACCAGGCGCCTGTCAGACAGAGTAACATGGCCGAGCAAAGTCTGAAAACGAGCTCCGATGAACACCATGTCCTGAGAGGGGGCCAAAGAAGACTTTCCCCAGTTTACCAAAAAACCGTGTCCCTGAAGAACCTCCAAGGCCCTCCCAACCTGATCGAGCAAAAGAGACTCCCCGGCAGCATGCAGCAAGAGGTCATCCAGATAAGGATGAATGAAAACCCCGTCTGCATGAAGGAGAGCCATGAGGGGTGCCAGGACCTTCGTGAAGACCCTGGGTGAGGACTTGAGGCCGAAGGGAAGGACGCAAAACTGAAAATGGGCGTCCCCCACAGCGAACCTTAGGAAACGCTGAGAAGAAGTGGTGACCGGGACATGGAGATAGGCGTCCTCGAGATCCACGGAGGCCAAAAACTCGCCAGGCCGAACCAGCGGAATAATTGCCTGCACGGTCAGCATACGGAAGTGAACTGTCCGAACCCAGGAGTTGACCCAATTGAGATCCAGGACGGGCCGAAAGCCGCCGGACACCTTCTGCACCAGGAATAGAATGGAGTAGGTCCCCGTCCCGATCTCCTCAACAGGAAACCGGCAGATTGCCTTCTTGGCAAGCAAACAGGACACCCCGTCCAGCAGAGCCACTCTGCGGGGACCGGAGACAGGCACTGGAGTCAGCCAAACCCCAGAATCCGGCAGAACCTGCCAAAAGTCGATCATGTAACCATGACCCACAGTGCTCAGGACCCAGCCATCTGAAACGTCCTGCTGCCACCAAGGAAGAAAATGCCGAAGTCGACCACCCACCGGCAGCGAACCGTCCAGACAGTAGTTGTCAGGGACCCTTCTTGGCAGGGCCCTTAGGCGTGGAGGCAGCGTGCTTGGGAGAAAAACGGGGCTGAAAACGCCGCCGGCGAAAAGACTGACGAGACTCACGCTTCGGGGATGACCGAGGGGCCCTATTCCAAGGTTTACTAGACGGAGCTGAACCGCCTTTATAGGGCAAAGCATGCTTCCGCTCCTTGAAAGCCTTAGAGATCATGGCAGGCAATTGGTCCCCAAACAGAGCCTGGCCATCAAAAGGCAACTTCAACAAAGCCGCCTTCTCTCCAGGATCAGCCTTCCAGTTCCGGAACCAAAGGGGACGACGTGCCGCCACCAAAGCCCCAGTGGACATAGCCGAAGATTTAATAACGTCAGACGAAATGTCCGCCAACAGCTTAGCCTGCTGTTCCATAGCAGCCAGAAGGTCAGAGCATTCAGAGCCCTCCTGAACAGCGGCCGCCAATTTCTCGAACTCCTGCACCAAATACTGCGCGGAATAAGCAGAGAAAAGGCTAGCCCTCAGCGCGAAGTTCCCAGCAGCAAAAGATCGCTTAAGGACAGAGTCCACCTTTTTATCAGTAGCATCAGCCGGGGTACAATCCTCAGGCTGAATAGCCATTTTGCCAATCAGTGTGGCCAGGATAGAGTCCAGCTTCACATTGTGAGGCAAGGGGTCCTCCCCTTCCAAAAGGTAAAGTTTCTGGAGGAAGCGAGGGACCTGCAACTTATCCACCTCACGCCACTCCCTCATCACAATTTCCTTGACCGGGCCCTGAAAGGGCATGCCCAACCGGGAGGGAGTAGTATACTGAGGAAAGAGGGTTCCACCTGCCTTCCCTAGCTGGAACGGAGGGAATCCCAAATTGTCCCGCACATGTGCCAGAACATCCCACCTCTCCTCCCTGGAGACATACTTGCCGCCAGAGGAGGGAGAAGGGCCATCAACATCCGACTGGGATACATCGTCCACAGGATCCAAAGCACGAGGACGAGAAGGCCCAGAAGGCACCGGACGAGCCTGAAGAGCTCTAGTCACCGCCGCCTCAATCATGTCCTGCACCTCCTCCTTGGACATGAGAGGCACGTCACCCCCGGAAAGGCCCTGGCTCCTAGGGCGCTTAGGGGGAACCGGAGAACCCTCAGGAGAGGAAGAGGAGGAAGAAGACACCAGGTTGTTCCTCTTAAACGCCCGCTTGCGACACATGGCTGCAGAAGAATGGAGAAGCAACACTCCAGCAACCTATATGGAGGAAAACCCACCAGCCAACAACCAATGAAAAAACATTGGCCGGAAAACAACCTTAAACAGGAAAAAAACATCAAACTGCAAGCCGAAATAAGAGACCGGGTGCAAACCCGTCCTACCAGGTCTCCGGGATGTGTGCAGTCCGGGAGTAGAGGCAGCCTCGCAAGCCCGACCCGGAAACTCAGCCCCAGCCACAGGAGGGCCGCCGAACACCGTTGCGGCTTCCCGAGCAACCGCTCCACCCCCATACCACGAGGGAGACGAGGAGAGGAAGCACCGCCGGGAGAACGCTGCAGAGGGCTCCGCTGTTGTAGAGAACCAGACCGAAGACTCCCCGGTACCGCCACAGGGAGGAACTGAAAAGGTAAGTCTCACTAGGGAGACAGAAAAAAAACAGGTGGAGGTGGGGGCGGGCAGAGTTTTTATGGGCTGGGGGTAGGTCTGGGTGGGAGGCGGGGCCTCACTTGTGCTGAAGGAAGGCGAGGGAGGTAATGGACCATTCCTGGGAAAACTTATAGAAAGAGCAGCTTTCGCCCAGATGCCACAATTCTTTTAAGAAAAATCCATACTTTCAGACTTCCAAACTGAATTCAGTTCAGGAAGAGGCACTGAATCGGCCCTAATCTTAATCTGGGATGACCATAAAAACACAGTACACCAGAACGGAGCTGCTGACCTTCTTCCCCTGGACCTTTCAGCAGCCTTTGGCACAGTGGATTGTGACACACTAATCCAAAGACTTGAGGAAGCCAGAATAGAGAGCACAGCACTCACTTGGATCACATCATAACTACCCAATTGTTCACATATTATACATATTCCTCCTTTGTCTTCTAAACCATCAGAATTAAAGCTGGAGTCCCTCAAAACAAGGTTTGACTTCACCTGCTATAACTACGCACATGGATGGCAGATACTTCTGGAATTGGAAATTCCAAAGGATATTGGAACATCAAAAGTCTTCCATTGCCTCCGAACCGCTGACCAATGAATGACATGGAGCCACCTCAAATTGAATGCATCAAAAACCGAAATACTCAACTGTGGAGACTGGACTATGACCCTCTCTGTGCCGGACCTGATGATCTAGGACCACCACCAAAAATATCTATGGAGGTAAGAAATCTCAAAATTACAATGGATACCAAGCTGTCAATTAGTGGATAAGGTAGCCAAATCAAGCTTTCTCACATTGAAAACACTGCAAGGCATCATCCTACATTTAGGATTCCCTCAAAAGGTTCAAGCTACCATCTGGCTTGTCCTATCTAAACTGGATTACGATAATGGTTTGTATCACAGATTGCCTTTGTCAATTGTGGGCAGATTACAGAAAAATCAGAACACTGCCGCTAAACTACTCCTACATATAAAGCCACAATCACACATATTCCCTGCATTGACGACCCTACATTGGCTACCTGTTGCCAGAAGATCCACCTTCAAGCTGCTTTGTATCACACACAAAACAATACGTGGCAAAGGACCATTCGTCATCAGGAAGAAAATCAACAAATACATACAACAAAGGAACCTACACTCCAGAATGGCTCCCACCTCAACATTCCAACATACAAGAACAAAATTGGGTGGAACATTTTTTTCTGTTAAAGCTGCCAAACTATAGAATTAACTACCCACACACATAAGATCCACTGATAGCCATCTTAGCTTCAGAAGATTACTCCAGAGTTGGCTTTTCCTCACATGACAACTATACTCACAATACAATAGTGTACCACTACAGTATACTCAGACATGACCAAATAAGCGTCTCATGGCATGAGATGAAGTTGTTGTTATTCATGTGTCATAGCACATTGAACTGTGCTTCCTGTTATAAGCACATACATTCATATAAAGAGAAAACAGGTATATTACACAACAAGATACTTGTGTATATCAGACAATGTCATAATCGCTGCTTCTGTGTACATATAGGTACATTTATAGACAAGTTTATGCCTGCTACTAAAACTCTTAAGAAATGTCATGATAAAATGTGCATACATATCCATAAGATAACTGTGTACATCAAACTGTATTAAATATTACTGCTTTAGTGCACATATACGTATTTTATGTAGAGCAGTTTTCTCCAGCTAATACAACCATACCAAGTGTCATGTGCATATGTGCATACGTTAATTTCAGTTTTGATCAAACAAATCCCTCTTTTCAACCATTGTCCCATCCCTCCTCTCTCCGACTCATCCCAAACCTTTAAATATCATATGAACCCCCCCAAACATCCTTTTCAAACCCTCTCCTCCTTTTTAGGTCTGGCATTAGCCACGACTTTTTGATTTTACTAAAATTATAAGTATAATATACTTACGTAAAGGGGCTTTCAGTCAAGTCAGCTCTCTTCATCCATTGGTCTGTTTGTTTGTTTTTCTTTCTTTTTTTTTTGTCCTCATTTGCCTCGTTCACACCATTCCACTTGCGTTTCCAACTGGAGTGTCCAAAACCTAATTTGCTGAAGAAGGAATAAAAAGAGGGTTCACATGTTGTCGCCCTTGGATTGTGACAGCCCCCCTTCTTTTATTCCAAACTCACAATCTCTACGAGCAACCCTGCTCTGTTAGAAAAAGGTGAACGACGTCAAGGGAAAACATGGCGGCCGGCTAGTTTGCGGGTCGCGGGTGAGCCCAGAGAGCGCATCGGAAATCACAAGTGTTGGTTGATGTAAACCGAAGATAACGAGGAGAAAACTCACCAGTACATGCAGAGATATGGGGAAAACCAGGAGCTAAGTGTGGTCACCGGCAGCTGCTGCATCTTCTGTTCTTGGAGACGCGGTGATCAGGTTCGGCAATACGGCGGCAGACCAGCCGTCGGCGAGGGCGGCGCTGGAGTTGCGCAGGGGGCGACGCGCTGCTACCAGAATTCTCTTCCGGGGCAGAGGAGGAGGAGTCAGGGACAGCGGAATCGGCTACGGGGGAGCCTGCAGCAGTGAGCAGGCAGAGATTGGCTCAAGCACCAGGGATAGTGCAGAACTCCCGATACAACCGCCACAACTGCCAGTTCAGGAGCTACTCCAGGAAGGGGGTCCAGCGACGGATTACACAAGAGTAAAAACGGGTAAGGGCAGGAAAAGAACACAGAAGGGGGGCGCTGGTGCAGTGGGGTCTAAGGGAGTTTCTAGGTACACCCTCAGGAGCACAGGGAGAGGTGGCGGCTTGGCAGTTTCTGATTTTACGAAGTCAATATTTAAAGTTGAGGAGGAAGAAGGAGAGAGAAAGGAGCTTAGCAAGGCAAAGGAAGTGAGCAGGGTTAGACCCTTAAAAGAGATATCAGTTAAAAAGGATACAACCCATAAGAAAATACTAAAAAAGCTCAACCCTGAACATAAGATAAAGGTCACCCCCTCGCGTAGGACCTACTTTAAGGTTCTGCCAAAAACCCTTATCTTGAATAATAGCAGTATAATGGAGATAAAGGGGTGTCAGGAAGAACTGAGTAAGGAGCAAGGGGCATCAGGTAAAACCATGGAGTCGCCAAATATGGGAGATTGGTCCAAGGATGTAAGCCCAAATCGTTACCAGGTTCTGGCCCCAGATACCGCAGATACTGCAGGTAAATGATGGGGGAGTATATTCTACCTCTAGCCCCGAGGTGTCAAACAAGCCCTACTGCAGCATGGAGGGGGAAAATAGAAGCCTCAGGGGGGGGTCAGAGTAAGAGGGAAGCGAGCGAGAGGGATCTTGGTGAGGAAGTAGGGGGGCTTCTAAAAACTCGGATAGAGGGGATTTTTCCATCAGTGTTCTTCTTACAACCCTTACTATGGAAATAAAGAACAGATTTGAAATATCAGAGACAAACCAGAAAGAGATCAGGTCGGCCTGTGAAATCTTGGAGAGGAAAATTGATGATCTGAGTAACAGAACAGCTACTCTAGAAGGGAAAGTAAGAGACCTCAAAGAAGCAGTGAAGGTCAATACGGTTGAAATAGAGGGGCTCAAAACAAAAGAGAGAGAACAACAGGCGAGGGTAGAAAGGTTGGAAAACTTTCAGAGGAGGAATAACCTGAAGATCTTAAGAATTCCGGAAGGCAAGGAGGGAGAGGACAATAAAACCTATATAGTTCAACTGATTAAAAAGGAGCTACAGCTGGAGGAAACTGAGGAGGAGATCGCTACAGATATTCAGAGGATCCATAGAGACCCCTATAGACTCAACACAAATAGGACCAGCCCAGGAGAATTGTAGTGAATTTCCTCGCTTATACTTTAAAGGAGAAGATCCTGTCAAAGGCCTTGAGTAAAAAGATGATGGAGGTCGACGGGGTTAGGTTTGAAGTCAGATCAGACTTGTCAAGTGTAACTTCCAACAGGCAGTGGGAGTTAGGGAAAAGAATAGAACCATTAAGGAAGTTAGGTGCGTTGGTACAGCTAAAGTTCCCAGCTTTTCTGAAGGTGATGCTTAATAATAAAATGCATACCTTTCGCTTTGTTGAGGAGGTGGATAAGTTTATTGAAAAACTGTAGCCTGGGGGTTAGTAAAGATGTTATAAAATGTAATAGATCCGGGTGTATTGGAAAAAACAGCAGTCTGGGGGTTAATAATGATGATATAGGAACAAACAGACCCTGGATTTGTTAACGTTAATTCTTTTCTTTTTTGGGATATACATTGTTCTTTATAGAACTATAGTTACTGGTGTATAAAGTGAAATTTTTCTTTCATGTATAAGGATCACTATTGGTATTTGATGCGCACTTAGGGGGGCACCCACAGGGCTTTAGCTATGAAAAACCAGGGTAGGGTTTTCCATGGGGGGAGGGTGCAGGAAGGACAGGGTGGGGAGCATGTGGGAGAAAATAAAAAACAATCCTCTGATGTCTCGTTGGCATTGTACCGGCATTTAACTGCTGCCTTAAAGGGGATGGTTGAGAAAAGAACAAATGAGATAAAAATGTTATCATGGAACGTGAATGGACTTCGGGTAAGGAGAAGACGGGAGAGGGTACTGCAGTATTTAAGGGATTGTCCTGCACAGATTATTATTATACAAGAGACTCACCTAACGGAGAATGAGAGTCGGGAGTTCTTTAAGGCCAAAAGATGGATTTCCCAGGCAGTCTGCACTAAGCAGTCGGCAGTTACAAAAGGTGTGGCAGTCTTGGTGAAACAGGGGACGAACATCTCTCTAGAAGGTAGCGTTTCAAATATAGCGGGTAGATGGCTCGTGGTAAAATTTAAATTTTCTTTACACGTTAGTGGATTATTATGGTCCGAATCAAGACGACAATGGCCCCTTAGAAGAATTATTCACTGAGCTACTAAATTTTTCAGACCCGATCATCATGGCAGGAGATTTTAACGCGGTGCTGGACCACAGAATAGATAGATCCTTGAATAGTAGAGCAGTAGTAAATCCCAAAATGTCTGGACTGATACAACAAGTGATGGTGCAACTGGGACTTTGTGATATTTGGCGACATAGGGCAGGGGCTCAGAAAGGTTTTACATTTTACAACAAGAAATACAGACACCAGTCAAGGATTGATTATTTCTTAATTGATGATAAACTGAAGGATCAAGTACTAGACATTAAACATATAGGGGTACATCTGTCAGATCATTCAGCAATAATACTTCATATGAGACTGCGTGAGGGGGCTGTTCAATCAAGATGGACACTGGATCGCATGATTTTATTAGAGGAAGAAATTATAGACACTCTAAAAGAAGAGACAAAGGAGTTTTTTGGTAACAACTTGGGTTCGTCATCGATTGGTATAGTATGGGACTCATATAAAGCTTATTTGAGAGGTAGATTGGGTGCTCTAGCGGCGGCTACAAGGCGAGCGCATTATAAAAAGGTTCTAGTACTAGAAGAGCAAATCCGGGCACTCGAAAATGACCTGATCAATCCAAAAAAACAGGTAGACCATGAGAATAAGCTGTGTGAAATAATGGAAACAAAAATAAAGCTGACGGAAATTCTACAGGACAGGGTCAGGAAAAGATGGGAGACTAGTCGGTTGGCTCACTTCGAATACGGTGAAGGATGCAGTAAGCTGTTAGCGTGGAAAGCAAAGAACGATCAAGTGAGGAATACGATTAAAGAGATTAGGTGCGAGCAATCAGGAACTTTACTCGGAGATAATCAGGGTATTGGACTAGCCTTCTTCAGACATTTTGGGAAAGTGTACCAGGAAGATCTGGATGTCACAGAAGAAGAGGTGATGACCTGGTTGAGTCAGGACCGTGCCGATCCCTTAACAGTAGAGAAAAGTGAACAGCTGAATGAGAGGATAAGCAGTGGAGAATTAGAAGAGGCTATTGGGGAAGGTAAGAAAGGGAGGGCACCAGGACCAGATGGACTTCCCCATGAAGTTTATAGAGCTCTGGCCAGTATACTAATTCCCATTCTAGTCGAACTTTTTAATGCAATATTCTTGACAGGAGCTGTAATGCCGGAATCTTGGAAAGAGGCTATAATAACACTAATTCCAAAACCAGGAAAATGCCCCAAGATCTGTGATTCCTATAGGCCTATATCGCTTTTAAATTGTGATTATAAGCTTTTTGCAAAAGTTATGGCAGAGCGACTAAATGAGGTCATGCCACAGCCGGTACATGAGGACCAAAAGGGGTTTATTCGAGGTAGAACTTTGAAAGAACTGACCTATACGCTTATAGGGTCTATAGACATGGCCTCCGCTTATGGGCTCCCCTTAGCAGTAATGGCGTTAGATGCTGCTAAAGCATTTGATTGCGTTAATTGGGTTTATTTGCATGCTGTGGCAAAATCTCTTAACTTGGGTTCTAATTTTTGTTATGCTTTGAAAGGAATGTACGCTGCACCTGAAGCTAGGGTCCTGGTTAATGGGGTTTTGACAAAGGCTGTCTGGATTACAAGAGGTACAAGGCAAGGTTGTCCCTTGTCTCCACTATTGTTTGACCTATATATTGAGCCGCTAGCTAGAAGGATTAGGAGTAACATAGACATTCTACCCTTCTAATATAGTGGCTGGAGCAAGAAAATAGGATTATACACAGACGACCTCTTAATCTTTACCACTAATTTACAAAGAACCTTGAGTTGTGTCTTAAAGTTAACAGCAGACTTCGGGAAAATCTCAGGTTATGATATTAATAAGGAGAAAATGGAGGTTATGGCCTGGAACACAGAGGTCGGCGAAATAAAGTGTAAGAAGGATATGAGATATTTAGGGGTTAAGATCACCCATGATATTGCAAAGCTTACCAAAGAAAACTTTGAAAAAGTTAAGAAAGAAGTGGGTGGCTGGTTGAAGAACTGGATATATCTTCCGCTAACTCTGTTCCGCCGGGTTAATCTTGTAAAAATGATAGTTCTCCCCAAGCTTACTTTTCTTTTTGACTCAATCCCCTTACCTTTTAAGAAAGAGTGGTTCGCTAAGATGCAAAGTCAGATTAGTTCCTTCATTTGGTCATCCAAAGGGCCACGGATAGCTTGGAAGAAGCTGAGAAGGAGGTTGGAGAAAGGTGGATTAGCATTACCAGATTTGCTTTTTTACTCCTAGGCTTTCTTATTAAAGAATGGGAGAATGCTTTTGGACAGACCCACAAAATCAGAAATTGGCAAGCTGTTTGAGGTGATGTTGAAGAAAGAGAATGGAGGTGAATGTGGCTTCATGTACAAGTATGCAGATCCAAAATACTTTAAAAAAGTTAGGCTGTAGATCTTAAGGTGTATGGCTGAGACTTGGTATAAAATCAGGAAGGTTAAAAAATTGCCATATTTCAGTCAGCTTGCCCCCATTTGGGACTCTCCGGGTTTCTCCAGAATGGACAAAGGATGCGTTGGCAACTCCATTAAGAGAGGCCGGTATATTAAGGTAGAAACATCTATTTCAAGAAGGCCGTCTAATCACGTGGGAATGGTGTAACCAGGGAACAGGCCAAAGGATCTCAAGATTCAAGCTTCTCCAGATTCAGCTTTGGTTTCAGGCCACAGATACAAAAATAGGAGAATATAATGAATTTGAAGAGAAATTATTGTCGGGGTCGTATTGAAAAAAGAAATCGCTATGTGGTGTTGGCTGATGATAGAGATGGAAGACGGGGATTTCACCTTGCCGGCGGATCTATGGGGAGGATGCTTGCCGGAGACCACGCTGGAAGACCAATGGCAAGTAACTACGTCTATGTTGTATAAAATAGTGAAACCTGCATACCTGAGGAGCAATCATCTTTTTACCATTCACAGGGCCTACTGGACCCCCCAAAAGATACCTAAATTTGGGAAAGGAGGCGATGTGGCGCGTCCAAAATGTGGCAGCATGAAGGAAGATGATCTGCATATGTTTGTATACTGTCCAGAGATCCAGTCATTTTGGGAGGCTGTGAGTAGTGTCCTGTCTAATTCCTTGAACTTACAAATCAAGGTAAGTGTTTTACTAGTTATATTTGGAGGTTTGGACCCGCAACTTACAATCTATAATAACAATGCAAAGTTGTTTTTTATGCTATACTTTTGGCGCGCAGAGAGATCTGCAAACAGTGGGTGGCACAGGCCCCTCCAAGATGTGAGGAATGGTTAAACTCCGTGAGGAGCTTGGCCAAGTTGGATATTTCAGACAAGGGGAAAAAAGGTACGAGTTTTGGATACCCCTCTTACGTTGGTGTGAGCAACAAGTAAGAACTTTAGATCAGGGGTCCAATGATTAAGCCTTTCTCCGCCTCGGCTGGCACCTTTTTCTATCCATTGGTCTGTTGTGTCATTCACATTTTGCTTCTGCCCATACAGCATACAGCACACAGCAGTGGGTCAGCCTACTTCAGCCTCTGATTATCTGCACTTTTAGTGACTGCATTTTGCTCTTTCACACTGAACACATTCACACACAAGGTAGTTCACTTCAGTGCGAGTGTTTTTGTTTTCATTTTTTATTGTTCAGTGTTGCCTTTGTGTTTACAGCCTGATGAGACAGCTATCAGATGTGAGCACAGGGCACATTCCAGCTTTATCAGTTTGTGCCTCCTGCTAATGCTGTTGTAAATTCCTTTTCAGTGGCTTTTCTTTATGTGACTGCTGCTGTTTCATAGCATACCAGATTGTGTCCATTTGAAAATTCTTTATAAATTAATCCTCTTTTATATATGCACTGAAAAAAGTGCATTTATAACTGCACTCTTGTATGTCATGCAGGTATGTATGCTAATTGAAGACTACAATTTTATTTGTGAACAAATTTAGGTGGTTTGTCCTGCTTATATGGCTTTCTAGTTCGCCTTCAGTGCACTTGTATGTCATGCTTAGATAGACATTTAACTATTATATTACTAATTAAAGCTGTGTCGGCTGTCTACTTTTCTCTATCTATCTATCTATCTATCTATCTATCTATCTATCTATCTATCTATCTATCTACCAGTCTTATCTTCTTTCTGTCTGTCTATCTACCTGTCGGCATGCCTACTTACCTGTCTATCTGTTTACCTGTCTGTATATCTACCTATATACACAGCTTTATTGGTGTGCCTGTCTATCTACCTCTCAGTCTACCTACATGTCTATCTATCTGTCTATCTACCTGTTGGTCTGTCTACTTACATTGCTATCTGTCTACTTGTCTGTCTGTCCAGCTATCTGTCAATCTTTGCAGATCTATTGACCTATCTATTGGTCCATCTATCTATCAGTCTATCTATCGGTCTGTCTATCAGTCTATTTAACTATCGGTCTATCTATATATTGGTCTGCCTATCTATCGGTTTGGCTATCTCTGTCTGTCTACCTACCTGTCTATCTACATGTTGGTCTGTCTACCTACCTATCGACCTATGGGACTATCTACCTACCTATCTGTTTACCTGTCTGTCTGTCTACCTATCTGCCTATCTTCAGAGCTCTGTTGGTCTTCCTGACTGTCTGTATATCTGTCTATCTAGCTAAGGAATCCTATCTATGTCTATCTAAGCAGATCAATCTATCTATATCTGTCTATCTATCTTAACAACCCTATCTATCTGCCTGTCCGCCTACCTATCTACCTATCTACCAGTCTGATCTTTCTATCTACCTGTCTACTTACATGTCTGTCTAGGTATCAACCTGTCTGCCTATCTAACTATTACTATCTATATGCCCTCTATTTACCTGTCTACCAACCTGTCTATCTACCTGTTGATTTGTCTCCGTGTCAGACTTTCTACCTGTTGGTCAGTATCTATCCACCTATCTATCTATCTATCTATCTATCTATCTATCTATCTCTCTATCTATCTATCTACTTATCTATCTATCTATCTGTCTTATCAACCCTATCTATCTCTTTTTTTTGTTAAATAGTTTTTATTAAAGATATATAAACCAAGAATACTATACTAACAAATGTAACATTTGTAATATAATGTTTACAAATCAGAGGTATTGCAATTTGTAAAACATGGAAAGAACAATAAAAACTATGAAATAAGAAAGGAGAGTATTTTAAAAAAGAAAGTAGAAAGATAAAGAAGCGAGAAAGAGAGAGAAGGGAGTAAGACGAGATGGGGGAAATAAATGAGAGGGAATTTACAAAAAGAACGAAATAATACAAGTTAAGGAAAAGGTGACTGCAAGGATAGATAAGTAGTAAAAGGTAACCAATATAAATTTGATTTAATTTTATGATGAAATGACAATGAAGAAACAGTAGATATTCTATGTTCATCACAGATAAAATTCCACCATGTTAACTCAGATAACTTAGAAGCATCTTTCCAACAGGAGAGTAGGCAGCTTTAGAAGTAGAGTTTAGAAGTATGCAGAAGGTCCAGGGATCCTGCAACTGGATGAGATCGCCTTCATCAGTTGAACAGTGTTGGAGGAGCTTTGCTTGAGGCACTGGACCTTTCCAGCCTCGTATCCGTAACTGTAAAAAGAGGGTTTGAGCATATGCTTCTCTTTAGATAATGATAATTAAACATGCAGCATATTTGCTCTATTTTGAATCTGATGTTTTCTTTTTTTTTTTTTTTAAAGAAACCAATGCAGTGCGTTGTCTTTTAAGGAATCTTTATTTATCACATCCTTTTTATCCCAGAAAAGTTTTTGTAATTTATACTCTGGAGGTGCAACAGCCGACACGTGTTTCGCCCTAAGTGGTCAATGTGACCAGGGCTTTCACAAGGCTGTAAAAGATGTAATGTGAAAATATAAATAAAGTAAAATTCAAGACCCCGTTCAAAAACACCAGTAGGTGCAAGGTGTGTGGTCTTGAAATAAGTGTTAATTAAAGTGAGATAAAAGGTGAAAAAATAAAGTGAGTCGGTCTTTAAACTAACATATGTTATGCAGATGATAGTGTGCTTATTGCAATGATGATCCATGCAACATTGAACTAGAACAAATAAAAACATGGTTAATTGGGTAGGTGCTGGCAACAAAAAAGAAAAAGTGACGGTAATTGTAGTATCTGCATAAACTTAGTGCACAATACAGGTATGTACTGGGAGTCATGCAGGGACTTGGGTGGTTTACATCCACTTATATGGACAAGAGTTCCAGTGGTCCTTAATTACCCTCAGGAGAAGAACATGCATTTGAAAGTTGTTGAAAGTGCTTAGTCTGGTGATAACAGAATATTGCAATGACTTATTTTATATTTCAAATGTACCTTGGCAATTATTTTCAACAATCAGAGAGTAATTCACATGTAGTTGAAAGTACAAGTCTTCAAAGCAGAAAAATGTTTTTAGCGCTGATTTTTAAAAATAAAGAGCAAGGGAAAGACAGAGACACCAAACTGTAAGCAGGAGGAAAAACAGCTGATTTGAACATATACACCATTATTTATATCGAGGCTGAGCCATAAGAAAAAAAGGGGAAATAATCTTTCTATTCAAATACTGTGGTGTCCATGCGGCGGCAAGGTGATATTTAAATATTATTATGGAGCAATAATTTAACAGAATTCACATACATGAACAAATAAGACTTTCTCATCTAGCTAACACAAATATTTGAAGAGCAATCTGTATCAATCTCAAAAACATTTCCATGCCAAATTGACATCCTTCCTGACCTTGAAGATGACAAACTATGATAACCAAAGAGAAAGGAGAAATACAAGATTAGAAGACATCTTTGACCCTACAGGTGCTGGCACTTCGAGACAACCCAGTACTACTAATTTGCACTCTGCAAAAAGCACGTTTCAAGCGTTGGAAAAAGCTGTCAAAAAAGAAACATCAAAATGGTGGGAAGGAGCCTCACTCAAAAAATATTTAGAACATAACCTAATCCCAAATCGGCTCAGGATCCTCATATTTCCCCCGATCGAAACAACAGCTCCGGAAAGACTACAATTATGGGAAGACAATTTACAAACCGCATCTAATAACATGCTTCGCCAGTTAATAGATATAGCCCAAGATGAATTTGAAAAATATGAATTGGAGGTAGACATACTCTCCAAAAGAATTGAAGAGTCAAATTGGGGAGACATCACGACAAAGATTTTTGAAATCCTAAACAAAGTTCTCGATGACTATGAGGAAGATATCATCCAAAGAAAGAATCGTAAGTTCAGACGTGATCTGACTGACTACCAACTTGGCAGAGTGTACACATTTGCTAAAAAGTACGATAATATCTCATCCACAACTCCATCTACACATTTGAACGTCTCGACAGAAACCATTCCATCCTCGGAAGTAGAATCTGTGGGTGAACCGGAAACTACGAGCAATACTAGACCGAAAGTAAATTTTCACAAGGAAGTACGCAGACACTGTTTGGGCAATGCCCAAGACAATCGAACCAGACCACCAAATACAAATACACCAAAACCAAATATTACGGGAGTACAAACAAGAGCCAGAAGCAAGGAATTGACCAAAACATTGCCCTGTGTACAGAAATAGTACCTAATGACTTGGTGATCAACCTCTCGAAAAAAACCCTGACAGACACCCACCATCAAATTTTGAACAAAAGACTATCATTTTGCCCAAAAATACGCTGGGATCTGACACAAACCAAAATTGACTTGTTCAAATTCACAAGAAAGCTCAAACTGCACTCTTTCTTTTCTGATAAAACGCCACGATTAACATTACGTGATGATCCACAACCAACGAGTGATCTTACTGTACAAGATCTGGAAACCATCAATCTATTAACACATCTGAACACAGATGTTATGTTATGTTATGTTATAGGGATATTTATAAAAGCGCACGTACACCAACCGGTCTCTTGGCGCTAAGAATCAGAGTAGAGAAAGTCAGGCCCGAGATCATCTAATTAAAAGCTAATGTGAACAGCCAGGTCTTAAGCTGTTTTCTGAACTGCACATAGTCTTCCTCAAGTCTCAACGAGGTGGGAAGAGAATTCCAGAGCTTAGGGCCCAGAATAGTGAACCGAGTCCCTCCAGTACGCTTGCGTCTGAATCTCGGCACAATCAAAAGATTCAGATGCATAGATCTCAAAGTGCGCTGGGGTAGGTACTTAGTTATTCTCGAGGAGATAAATCTGGGGCCAGTTCCCCGGATGGCTCTGAAGAGGATACAACCTGTTTTAAACATAGCTCGCTGCTCCACCGGAAGCCAGTGGAGATTTTTGAGCAGCGAGCGAGTGTGACATCGTCTATCCTTTTGGTAGATGATTCTCGCTGCCTGGTTCTGAATCATCTGAAGACGATGCTTCAGTTTTTGAGGGAGGCCAAGATATAGCACATTTCCATAGTCAATTTTAGAGAGAATAAGGGCAATCACAATTTGGATGCTGGCCTCTATGCTGAAGAAACGTCTGATCTTGCGCAACATGCGAAATTGAACAAAGCAGGCAGACGTAACTGACCCAATTTGGGTGCTCATTGAAAGATCCAAATCTATGTGAAAGCCCAGAGTCTTAATCACTGGCTTGGGGTGGGGAGCCACACCTAACTCAGGGGGCCAGTAAGATGATGCTCCAGACGGATTAGAATCACTGACTACCACTGCTGAGGAATTAGGAATAGACATTTTCCATTCTAAACCTACACCTTTCAAAAAGAAGTCGAAGTTTACACCAGCTCTCGCCTCAGGAAATTCTATTGATATATTTTTTGAGGCTGTAAATAAAGATTTGGACAAAGAATATCAAAAATACTTGTCCAAACAAAAATACCACACCTTCTAATACTACCAATAGAGAGAAAAAGGCACTTATGGAACTAAGAAATGACCCTAATTTGACAGTGAAAGAAGCGGACAAAGGAGGCAACGTAGTCCTACTCAACACCTCGGACTATCTTGCTGAGGCCTACCGTCAGCTAGGTGACACCACCTGCTATAAAAAACTAAACCATAACCCCACTAAAGAGATTCAAGATAAACTTCTTCAATTACTGAACACCTGGCATGAAAAAGGGATACTCATATTAGAGGAAAAACAACTACTCTACATTGACAATCCGATTACCCCTACACTCTATCTTCTGCCAAAGGTTCATAAACCAGGAAGATCACCAAAAGTCAGACCGATCATTGCAGGGATTGAATCAATATGCTCAAATGTAGGGTCGTTCATTGACGCTGAATTACAACATTTTATGAAAGATCTTCCATTGTTCATAAGAGACACAAAGGATGTCATACAAAAACTACAGAACATCATATGGCAACCGGGCTTTGTCTTATCATCTATAGACGTCATAAGCCTTTATACATCTATTAGACATCCAGATGGTATTGCAGCAACCAGGACATTCCTACAAACAAGATCTGTTCACTATGCGGCTAGAAATAGCATGATTCTAGAGATGTTAAAATTTTGTCTCTTTAACAACTACTTCCTCTTCAATGGAGAATACTATCTACAACTCCAGGGGACAGCGATGGGGGCAAAATTTGCTCTACCCTATGCTTGCCTCCTGATGGGGGAAGTGGAGCGCTATTGGCTATGGAATGATCAAACAGAAAATCTCTCAAGTAATATAATATTATGGGGAAGATTTATTGATGACATACTACTCATTTGGCAAGGAACAGAAGAACTCTTGAAACACTTCATTAACACACTGACCCCAAACAAGTGGGGTATAAACATCACTTATACCATCTCGAAAAAAAAATTGAATTCCTGGACCTTACAATCTACATAGACAATAACACCCTACACACTAAAATCCATAGAAAGGATACTGCTGCAAACTCCATCCTGCACGCATCAAGCAGTCATCCCCATCACACAATTGCTAACCTTCCGTTTGGAGAATACCGACGAGCCCGCATCAATTGCAGCTCAGAAGTTGAATACACAAAAAACTCTGCAGAAATAACTGAAAGATTGGAACGAAGAGGATATGAACAACAACATCTTCAGAGAGCACAGAATCAGCTTGCCCGAACAGACCGCAATTCCTTGCTCCAATCCAATCGCTCAAAAAACCACAAACCAGTCATCCGTTTCTTAACTCAATACAATAGTGGAGAACAATACGTACGCAAAACACTTAAAAGACATTGGAATCTCTTAACACAAAACTCCACCGTAACAAATGTTTTGCATGATACACCACAACTCAGCTTTTCCAGGAGCAAGAATCTTAGAGATACCCTTTGTCCATCCTTCTTTGAATCTAGACAAGAATCTTCTACATTCCTGCAACAACCCAATGGTTTTTATACATGTTCCAACTGCTCAATTTGCAAACTGGGCAGATCAAGAACTAAGGATGTCTTAGTCAATGGCCATTCTTTCAAAGTAAGACACTTCATCAACTGTGAAAGCTCAAATGTGATTTATCTAATCTCCTGCCCTTGTGACAAACATTATATAGGCAGCACAACTCGACAGCTCAAGATCCGATTCCAAGAGCATTACCGAAATATTCAAAAAAATGATACCAGACAACCACTGGTTGAACATTTTGAAACCCATCATCCACATCACCAAACTTTTTCTTTTATCGACCTCGTAAAACTGAAACAACACAAAAGAGGCGGAAATCTGGAACATAGATTACGCAAGGAAGAGAGTGCCCTCATCATCCGTCTGGAATCTGTGGAGAAGGGACTGAACAAGGAATATGAGTGGCATCATTGGCTCTAAGACTCTAATTGTCATGGACAAGTACTTTTCATCATCCCACTCTTACCAATTCGGTTAGCAAAATATTAATTGCAATGCCTCTTTTAATAAAACGAAAATCTCAGTTTTGTCGATGTTAGGAATCACTAGGCCTCCCTTGAATAACCAACACATAATTGTAGATGGGGAGAAACAACGAAGAGGGAGCCCCTATTATCTCATATATACAAATATACTGAATAACCACTCACTGTTGTGCTTACGCATCATACTAGCGCACCAATAACAACGTTGCTAGTTAATGATATTTCATTATATATCTCTAAACAATGGTCAATATATGGCTCATAATCTTCTGATCCTTTCGGATCATAATACATTCTGACTTTTTAATAATGGAGCTCTGGCCAAGGTATTGACTTAGTCAGAAGCTACTTGGCAACTTACACAAATTTGAAATATCAATCCGCCAAAATTCAATCTTCGTCGGCAGATTTCCTTTCTATTACTGCCAAAACATCTTATACTTCTGCGGTACACATACAATGGAGGCATACTCGATATATGACACATTGTTCTAATTGATACCCGAGTCAGGGCAACCCGGGTTAAGCTTTGATATTCCGAAGCCTTCTTAGACAACTTTACCCATTCCAAGATGGCGGCTATAGAGCAAATTGATAGCCGGCTTCAAAGTAGGTTATGCGAGCCTGTCAACATGAAATTACGTAAGCTAAACACACGCCAGCCATCTGCTGAGGCATGCTTTCAAGGACATATATACAAGTCGGGATAAATTAGTATCCGAGACATTGTCACTGACTTTATATAGAACCAACTTCCCTTACATTTTTTTACCATTCAGCAATGGCGCCTGTTGTTGCGTCAACGCGCCTCCAGGCACGTCCATAATCTATACCTATTTCAAGATGGCAGCTATCGAGGACGCCGATAGCTCGCCATGGAGAAGACTACGAGGGATTGACCCGGGACAACCACCCCGCTACTTAGGGGCCGATTCCGATTCGGGCCGGAAATTTCTCCGACCGAGCCGGACCCGGAGAGATTTCCGACCGAATCGGACCCGTGCAGTCCGACCGAACGAGTACGATGCGCACGTATGCCATCGGACTCGAGGTCGGTCGGACTCCCATTGAAGTCAATGGGAGCCTGTCGCACAACGCGTACGCGGGCTCCCATTGACTCAATGGGTGCGATGCGGACAAGTGCGCCCTACAGCGTGTACGCGGCCAAGCGATTCGCGCTCGTACACGCACAGGTAGGGGGGACCTATGGGTCCCCCCTGTGTGCGACTCACGTGGCTATGCGTACAGGGGGGTCCGACACGGACCCCCAAAGTACGGCCCCGACAGCTCTTTCGAGCCGGAGTGCGCGGCTCGGTCAGACTGCTCGCGGCGCGCATCGTACTTACCCGGCCGGGGAACGTCTCCATTGCGCGGTGCGAGTCGTGTCCGTGCGAGTCGGTCGGTGCGGTTCGACCCGGGATCGAGTCGGTCGGAGCGGTCGGGATGCCCGGACGAGTCGGTCGGCGAATACGCATCGTACTCGCTCGCCCGGACGCGCGTATGGATCGGTCGGGAAATAGGGCTCCGAATCGGATCCGGTTAAGCCGAATCCGATTCGGAGCCCTACCGATCGAGATCGGAATAGGCCCCTAAGTAAGTGACACGTTTGTCATTGAACAGTGTGCTGCTCAATATAACACGTACTTGCTCTCATTAAGACACCCCCTTCTTATCCCCTTAATGTAGCAGCAATTATTCCAGTTTAAATCTACGCAGATCAGCATTAGCCCGTAAATCCACAATTATGTTATTGACCATTATGTGTCATCTTAAGGACTGCCATAGAATTACTGCGAGTGACTGTCTTCCATTTAAGTTCTATGGTCCAGGATTTATTAGAATTCAGAATCGGACCTTCACACTCCTGTATATATGCACTTTGGCTGTCCATATACATAATAAGACCTGGTGTATCCTCGTGTCCTTTACATATTTTGTCACCGGTTCCCGCTTTGAGGGAACTACGAATCTTCTATGATGTAGACTTCTAATTGCCTGTATCGTAACTAAAATGTATAAGTTTTGTTAAGAATAACCAAAATAAACGGACTGCCATAGCCTTTTTACCTAATGCAATTAGAGCTTCCTAACAACATACTAGATCCCTTTAATATTTGGGACAAGGCTGAGGCATACGAAAAAAACACATACTTTGCCCTAACCACCTTTGTTGTGCCGCCCATATCTCTTACTGAAACTAACAAACTCATGTGTCAAATAGAGAATATCTGCTATAGTCTTGCTCCATAATAATATTTAAATAAATATCACCTTGCCGCCGCATGGACACCACAGTATTTGAATAGAAAGATTATTTCCCCTTTTTTCCTTATGGCTCAGCCTCGATATAAATAATGGTGTATATGTTAAAAGAAGCTGTTTTTCCTCCTGCTTACAGTTCGGTGTCTCTGTCTTTCCCTTGCTCTTTATTTTTAGAAATCAGCGCTAAAAACTTTTTTCTGCTTTGAAGACTTGTACTTGCAACTACATGTGAATTACTCTCTGATTGTCGAAAATAATTGCCAAGGTACATTTGAAATATAAAATAAGTCATTGCAATATTCTGCAATAATCACCAGACTAAGCACTTTCAACAACTTTCAAATGCATGTTCTTCTCCTGAGGGTAATTAAGGACCTCTGGAACTCTTGTCCATATAAGTGGATGTAAACCACCCAAGTCCCTGCATCACTCCCAGTACATACCTGTATTGTGCACTACGTTTATGCAGATACTACAATTACCGTCACTTTTTCTTTTTTATTGCCAGCACCTACCCAATTAACCATGTTTTTATTTGTTCTAGTTCAATGTTGCATGGATCATCATTGCAATAAGCACACTATCATCTGCATAACATATGTTAGTTTAAAGACCGACTCACTTTATTTTTTCACCTTTTATCTCACTTTAATTAACACTTATTTCAAGACCACACACCTTGCACCTACTGGTGTTTTTGAACAGGGTCTTGAATTTTACTTTATTTATATTTTCACATTACATCTTTTACAGCCTTGAGAAAACCCTGGTCACATTGACCACTTAGGGCGAAACACGTGTCGGCTGTTGCACCTCCAGAGTATAAATTCAAAAAAACATTTCTGGAATAAAAAGGATGTGATAAATAAAGAGTCCTTAAAAGACAATGCACGGCATTGGTTTCTTTAAAAAAAACAAGAAAACATCAGATTCAAAATAGAGCAAATATGCTGCATGTTTAAAACTACCTCATTATCTAAAGAGGAGCATATGCTCAAACCCTCTTTGCACAGCTTTAGAAGTAGAGTCATGTTGAATGGTATCATTCAGTGTCAAGGGCAGGGGTGAAACTGAGAGAGGTTGGATGTTATGAGAAGTAAAAAAGGAATGAATAGCAGAAGAAATCAAATTATATTCTTTGGAAAAAGTAATTGGTAAATTATATTGTGCTTGCAACTGTGTAAATGATGTAATAGAATCACCCTTTATCGGTTGGTGAACAAACATAATACCCTTTTCTTTCCAATGTTTGAAATAAAAAGATTTATACCTAATTTTGAGAAACTTATTTTACGATAGTGAGGAAGATAAAAAGCGTTGCTGAAAATCATGTCATGCTCTACACACAGTATGTAAAAGATATTGTGGATATTTTAAAATAGGGTGTTTGGAAATAAAACTCCTATTAGACATATGGATTACATCCTTGAAAGAAAAATGTTTTAAAAGGACCTTTCATATATAATCCAACGTGGTATGGGAGAATCATGAAATCATTAATTAAGGCAAAAATTGTCTAATTAAAAAAGCAGAATGATACAGCTTAAAATCTGGGAAACGAACACCACCTTCATTCTTTGGACGTTGTAATTTAGATAGAGCAATACATGGATGTTTGTTATTCCAGAGAAATTTTGTACAAATAGAATTGATTTGTGAGAAATAATAATTGGGAATCTTAATGGTAATATGGATAAAGTCTATAAAATATGTGTTACAATCATCATTTTAGGAGTATCTAACCTACCCCACCATTGTAAATGTAAAGGGTCCATGATGAAAGTAATGCTTGCATTTTAAGTTTTAGAACATCAAAATTATGTATATAATATTAGAAATAGTAGGTGAAAACCAAACCCCAAGATATTCAATTCTGGAGGGACACCAAGTGAGGTTAGTACTTGCAAACATATTGATAACAGGAGGAATTTAATGGTAACATTTATGTTTTGGAAAAATTTAGTTTTTAACCAGAAATACTGAAATATAAATCAATCTCTTGTAAAAAGGGATTTAATGAGGACAAGGGATTGGACATGTAAATGAGAAAATCATCAGCGTATGCTTAAAGTTTAGTCTCAAGGGAATTGTGGTTAAATCCAGAAATAAGTGTATTACCACGAATACGCTCAAGGAAGGGCTCAAGACAAAGAATAAGTAATAAAGGTGAAAGGGGACACCCTTGTCTAGTACCTTCATGTAAACTGAAGTACAAGGAAAGTTCTAGTAATTTAGGGGCAAATTCTGATTAAAAAGAGGAGTTTAATTCAATTAAAAAATCATCTGGGCCAGGTGCTTTAGCTTGTTTTAGGGATTTGATGGCATCTAAAACTTCTTGTAGAGTAATATTAGTTTTCAATTGTTTAAAAGTGTCAGAAAGGGGAAGGGGTTTATGAAGACCATTAAATTTGTTTTGTAAATTAGAGTCTGATGGTGTGGTGTTGCCTGAATTGGAAACAAGCAGAAATATAGGTCAGAGGTCACGGGGTGTCAATGAGTTTATTATGGATGGGTTCAACAGT
The DNA here is from genome assembly GCA_963921515.1 of Calotriton arnoldi. Taxonomy (NCBI): domain Eukaryota; kingdom Metazoa; phylum Chordata; class Amphibia; order Caudata; family Salamandridae; genus Calotriton; species Calotriton arnoldi. The sequence continues at coordinate 397,612 of CAWUFW010007662.1, read as the reverse complement.
TTTGCATTCTGATTTTATTTTTAAGTAATTTGCCAACATTTTACCAGCTTTATTTTGACCTCCATTATACTTAGATTTACCTTTGAGTAGAATATTACATGCATCAGTGGCAGCAATTTTGTTAAGATTAGATTTAGCTTTAATTAAGTCATGTAAAACAGTTGAATATTTGGAAGTGAAATAAGTATGTTCCAATGTTTTAATTTGCTGAAGCAAAGCAAGGTATTGGGAGTTTAATTTATTTTTGTTTTAGCAGAAAATGCAATGGTGAAGGCTTTAAAAGAAGCTTTAAAGGCATCCCAATTAAAGGGGACAGAAGTATCAATATATTTGTTATTTTGAAACAAAAATAAAAGCAGTAGCTTCTGTTATAAGGTTAGGATCTGACAACAGGTGGTTATTAAACCTCCAACTACCAGTTTGTGAATTACCAAGGGAAACATCTAAAGAAGATAGAACAGGAGCATGATCTGAAATAAAAATAGAACCAATTTCTGATGATAGTATAGAAGTTAACAGAGATTTGGAGACAAAAATATAATCAATTTGTGACATGGTATGATGGACATTGGGGAAAAAACGTAAATTCACATAAATCAGGGTTACAAGTTTTCCGAACATCAAATAATGGACAAGTGGCAATGGCTGACTGAAATGCTTTATGGGATTTATCTGGAAGGAGTCTGCACCACTATCAATCGTCCATCATTGTCACATTCAGTAGATAAATTGTAGTTGTAATGATTTATGACAGAGGATGGCAACACCACCCTTGTGATTGATAGCGGGGGAAAAACAATACCTGACCAACCCATTGATGTTTCAGTTTAAGCGATCTATATCATTGCAATGTGTTTCCTGTCAAAAGGCAATATGTGTATTAGGTTTAGACAGATGAGATAATATCTTTTGTCTTTTAACTGGATGTCCCAGACTACGCACATTCCATGAGATAACGTTAAACATAACAAAGAACAAACCTAGAGAAACAGAGCCATGGGTGTCCAGCTGCAAAAACAAACAAACATTGGCATAGCCAATAGGTCTCGCCTTTGGGACCTTATAAGTATTTAATTATGCAGCACAAGATCCTTGGTGCAACATCAACTGTTGCATGGCTAAACACCTTTTAATGTCCCAAAGGCGAGACCTATTGGCTATGCCAATGCTTGTTGGATGTTGGTGGCCCCACGATGACACTAAAGTTGGTGTCCTCTACGTCTTTCAACTTGTTCCAAGATAACTACATGCCGCGATATTGCGCTAAGTAACTTGAAATTCTTTACTTTTAGACTTGGAAAAACAGGTGAGAGTCATTCTCTCCAGGCACGAGCTGCTAAGGAAGGAGGAGGGGTCAGTGAACAGGTAGAACAGGATGAAGGGAGGGCAGTCGCTGAAAGCAGAGACACCCGAGAAAAAGCTGAGGGAAAGTAGACAGCATATGTTCCACACAGAGAACAGGCAAGAGTGGAATTAAAATAGGTGAAACACTACGGGAGAGAAGGGCTAGAGAGGCCGAGAAGTTAACAATTCTGAAATAGAGAGACAGAAAGAATCAAGGGAAAGGAGAGGAGAAATAGAAGAAAGATAGAAAAGAAAGTGATAAGAAGGAATAGATGAAAAGAAGAGCGTGACGGAAAGACAAGTGCCTAAAAAACGGAACGGGACCCTAAAGACGAAGGAAAAAGAAGAGTCGGAAAAAAGGGACTGGAGAGAAGCTAGAAGGGCAAGAAAGAAACGAGAAAGAGAAGCTGAAGAAAGAGACAGAGAGAACTGAAGACTGACATCAGAAACACAGAGAGGGAAATGGTGATGTAAGAAAGGTGAACATAATCGTAATTAAAGTGAGAAAAGAAAATTAAAAACGAAGAAAAAAGAAAAGTAAGGGAGGGGAACGAGACACATGGAACTTAGTAAAGTAATGGCAAAAGAATAAAGGGAACGAGAGAAGAGGGCAGCAAAAAGTGAGCGGCAGAGAGAAGCAGGAGGGGAAGACAGCTAAGAAGGGCTGATACAAGATAGACTAGGACATAGGAGAAGAAAAGTGAAAGCTGGAAAGTATCAAAGAAAGACAAAAGAGGAGAAAACAGAGTGAAAAGAAAGGTGGGCAGCGAGGAGCGGCTCAGAACTGAGAGCTTGAGATCAAGTAAGAGAGTAAAAAGGAGGATGACGAAGTATTGCGGAGAAAGAAGAGTCTAACAGAGAGAGCGAAAGATCCCCGGCAGAGAGTGATGTTGAAGCCTTAATTACAGTCGCATTCTCGATTTATCTCCAGTGTGCCCTGCCAGCGGTGTCAGCATGCTAAGGCGCCTGAGTACATCCTGCTGCAGGTAAGTCAGACGTGGACATGATTCTAATCACCAAGCTTTGCTGTCCTTTTTTTTTTTTAAACAAAGTAGATTCTTATTTGTCATTTATAATGCTTCCGTTTTCAGAGGATGAAGAGAGACAGGTGAATATGTATAAAGTGACTGTTAAATGCTTGTACTGGGCTAATATGTAGGAACGGTATTCACAAGGAAAAAGTACAAAAAAAACGACAAAGACCAAATAATGGAAAATAAATAAGTAGAAATAGAGATAAGGTAATAGTTAAAATCAAGCAAGGAGATAAGACAATGCAAACAATAAAATAAGAACGAGAGAGAAAAAGGAAGAATAAACAAGTCACCAACATGCGAGCTGCGTGGTGCGCGTGCGCTCGTGTGACAGCAGCTGTTTTCAAGCACACTCGTGCTTGTGGCACCATCCACCTTGCGGGAGCGAGCAACAGCCAATTAGCATGTGCACCGCTGCTCGCTCCCGCAAGGTGGATGCCACCACAAGCACAAGTGTGTGCTTGAAAATGAGCAGAGCGACGGCTAAAGGCCCTCCTAGGCGAGACCTAAAAAGGGAGACAAAATGACACCAATGAATAACAACAACAAAATTGCAAATAAAATATATGCACAATGATACAAAATAGCCAATATGCACTCATATATTGAAAAAAGAAAAGGAAATAAAAGAAAAAGACAGAAGAAAACAGAAGAATCTGAGGGAGGTAACAGGTCAAGGAAAGAAGTCCAGATCCGAGGAGAAGAACATGAAGACACATCCTGAGATGAGTCAACGCCAGAACAAGAATACGACAGAGAGATGAAAGATAGTTTAGAATACCAAAGCCATGCATTTCAAAAACTTAAAAAAGAAATAAAAGTAGAGAACAGGCGCAATAACAGCATTTTAAAGTTTGTTGAACAATAATGACAATAGCATTAGGAGAAGGCTCAGAATAAAGTTTTCAGTTTCACAGGATCTTCAAAGGATCTTGTAGTGCCCTCATGAGTAATTTTACATAAGCAAGGATGAAGTATGCCATAAGGAATATTTAATGAATGCATTTGAGGTCAGTGGGCCAGAAACTCTTTTTTTCTAGCATTAGTTGCGTTAGAAAGATCTTGAAAGATAAAGATGTTGTGACCAGACCAGATGAGACAACGTTTTTCCTTTGCAGCTTTGCTGCTTTCAAGATTCCAGGAACAGCAGGATAATTCCTTGTGGCTTGGTAGCATGCAAATTAAGATGACCATGATGATGTGCACGCTGAAAGTTGAGAAGAGGAGTATTCGGAATGCCAAGAAGATCTGGAAGAACTTTCTTTAAGAAACCAAGCAGGTCAGGACCCTCACAGGCCTCCGGTTGTCCGTAAATATGAAGATTGTGCCATCTATTTCCATTTTCAAGTACCTCTGTATGGAGTTTGAGTTTGAGGACTTCCTGATCAAGAATAGGAATGTTTGTAGCCATGTCCTGCAGATTACTGACACGCTGTTCCATTTCAATCATTTTACTCTCCATGGCAATCCAACGATCCTCAATCTGTTGTAATTTTTCATTGGTGGCACACATAAAAGGTTTTAGACCTCTCACTTCATCCAAGATAGTGTCTTAAACAGGTTTATGAGCAGATAAGATGGGTGAAGGAGGATCATTTTTCACCCTCTTAGGTTTAGTAATAGAAGAGGTTGCTTTAGCAGAGGCAAGAAGATCACACGCCATACTTATGCGATGTAAAGTATGAGGTATAGTTTTTTTGGATGAGTTGATCCTTCCCATAGAGGTGAAAGCAAATCAAAAAAGTGTGCAAGGAGCCAGAAATCAAGGAAAAAAACTATTAGATCAAAGATATAGAGAGTGGTAATAGAATATAATAGTTTATGAGCTAATAGGCAAATAAGCAGATTGTGCAAGGTTAAGGAGAAAACCAGCAACACTGGCAAATATTACCAATGAAGGCCAACCATTAAAAGAAAGCTCATATATACCAGCATGAATAAGCTGAGGAGGTTCACCACATATTTCTTCAATAGTTGCCAGTAGATTGTGGGCTGACCTTATGAGTATAAGAGAGCTGCAATTAAGAAAGTTTCATGGCCAACAAACAATTCTTATGACAGGAAGTCTGGACAGTGCCAGGAAGAATGAGGAGCGAGCAGCGCCCCAAAACACACAAAATGGCGCCCGCTTGTAATTAATTGAAGAAGGCGCAACAGCAGGAAAGACGAGGCAGCACTGCATGGATGAAGATGTTGGTATGGAGCCACATAATATCAGAGCAACCTGAGGGAACACAATGATAAATCAAGCAAAAATGAGCGCTGTGTGTAGATAGGTGAAGTGGGACGACATCGGGCGGCACGCCAACAAAATGGTGACCGCAAAAGGCGGAAACTCACTGCCGCAGCACCTTACAGAAGGAGGCTCTCAATGCGGCAATTATCACAACCGTTTCAACACTGGACACATGGAAAGCCTGTAGCCATGGTCTGAGAAGAAGTGGTCCGTACAGAATGTGGCAATAAAAATGACGGCGCTTCGTATAGCACCAGATTTCAAAGGTCCGCCGCCACCTTGCTCGGCGCGGAAACCATGCCCCAACCCTATCTATCTCTAATTTATGTTTTCAACCCTAATTTATCTTTTCAACCCTATCTATCTCTTTGCAAATCTATCTGTATCTGTCTTCGCAAATCTATCTCTCTATCTATCTGTCTTTGCAAGCCTCTCTGTCATTCTTTGCAAGCCTCTCAATCTGTCTTTCTTTGCAAGCCTCTCTATCTATCTTTGAAAGCCTTCTCGGTCTGTCTGTAATAAAGATTTACCAAAAAAATCAAAAAAGCATTTGCAAAGGCAAGAGGCTGGCAGCCAACACCAAAACGTTTGGCTTTTTTAGGTTTGCTGTTAGCGAAGACGTTTTGATTTTTCTAAAATTATGTGTATAACATGATTACTTATTGGGGTTTTCAGCCAGACTTCCTCCATTAGTCTGTTTGTGTCATTCACATTGTTCTTGCACCCACTCCAGCATGCATCATGGAGCAATGGGTCAGCCCACTTCAGCTATTGACGAACTTCACTGTAAGTTATGGCATGCTGCCCAATCACAAGGAACGCACACAAATTAATTCAGTTCAGTGCCAGGGACTTCTATGGTAATTTGTGCTTTTTTGTAGACCCAAAAATATTTTTGCCTTTAGCCAATGTTGTTTTTTTTTAATATGAGGGCCTGGCAGCTTCCCTAACAATAAAATGTTGTAAAAAGCCAGAGAGAACAAAATAAGTATCGTCAAAAGGATGGCACCAGTGCCAGACCTTTTGGTTTTGCCAATGCATGTTTACCTATGTCACCTAACTAACAGGCACACACCACCTCCACTTACCAAACAAACAACCTACTACTTCCCCTTTCAAATCTACTCCCCTCATTCTATCCCTACTCTAAACTCTACTAAGCACACAAGAAATCAAGAGCATAAACCTAAAACAGCTAATGAAAACAGACCGAGGAAACTATTCGATCTGCTTAAAAGATCAATCCAATAAAACGGCCAAATCTGCACCAACTATTACAAAATCGAATATAAGCAGTGAAGATTTCTCCTCCTTCTTCACAGCCAAAGCCAAATCGATGGAAGTGGAGCTCAAAAAAGCAGCTGAATGCCTATGGATCACTAAGAGCACCCCAGATGAGCATCAATCTCAACCAGATCTGGAAACGCCTAAAAATAATGCTGGATGGTCAGAATTCAAGCCTATCAGTGATCTAGACACTGCAAAGATCATCTCGACCATTAAACCAAACAATCATTACAACGATCCTCTACCGGCAAAGTGTTGGTCTACAATAAACCATCTGCTCATCCCCTCATGGACAAAGATCATTAACGCTTCGCTGGCACAAGGCTCAATACTGGACTGCCTAAAACCGGGCAAGTCACTCCAATCTTAAAAAACCAACAGAGAACCCCTCTGACCCTAACAATTTCAGACCAGTAACAAACATTCCCATGCTAGCCAAAGTCCTGGAAAATGTGTACAACAACAATTGAGCCAACATAACTCTGAATTCAATCTGTTGAATGACTTCCAATCAGGATTTAGACCAAACCATAGTACTGAAACTGCAATTCTGCACATCGTGGATGACGCTCTACTTGCCCTCGACCGCAACGAAACCTGTCTCCTAATCCTGCTCGACCTCTCTTCGGCATTCGACACGGTAAACCATGCTAAAATACTAGACTGCATGAAAAATAGGATGGGATTAGAGGGTACAGTCCTAAAATGGTTTAGCTCATTCTTAGAGAACAGATCGCAAAAATTCATAGTCACCCAAACATTATCAGCGTCATCCAGTAATGCGATTGGAGTTCCTCAGGGCTCAACACTATCCCCGGCGTTATTCAATCTGTACGTAGAGCCACTCACAGAAACCTTACAAAAAGCAAACATCTCGTTCCATATGTACGCAGATGATACACAGCTTTACATCAAGATCACATCGTCAGAAGAGATAGGTATCATGAACCAGGCACTAAAGAGAACCATCCATTGGCTAACCAGTAATCACCTGAAGCTTAACCCCTTCCCTGCGGGGGTAATTCCCCCACGGTGCGGGGGGGGCGGGGGGTGAGCGCGGTGCTCGTGACGAGACCAGCTCGTCATGAGTCACGGTGGCGCTGTGCTCATGACGAGCTGGTCTCGTCACAACCCCGCCCACTGATTAATTCGCCCGCACAGGTGGGGAATTAATCACGCGTGGGCGGAGCGGCCGTTATAACGAGACCAGCTCGTCATGAGCACAGCTCCACCGTGACTCATGACGAGCTGGTCTCGTCATGAGCACCGAAGGGGTTAACCCACATAAAACCGAATTCCTGCTGATTTCCCCACAGAAAAGCGCTACAAACATCCTAGAGTGGACCAATCTGATCACGGCACTAAACTGTACTTCGAGGATTGTTGATTCTACCAAATCCCTGGGAATTGTAGTAGACAAAAACCTGAACATGCTATCACATATTAACACGATGGCAAAAAACGCCCGGTTCCATTTAAGCTACCTCAGAAAACTGAAACCTTTCTTAAATAAGTCAGACCTTAAAACAGCAGTCCAGGCACTGGTCATATCAAGGATCGAGTACTGTTACACAACTCTAGCTGGTCTTCCCAAGATCTCAACAGCCCCTCTGAAAGCCTGTCTCAATGCGGCCACAAGACTTATAACTGGCTCCAGAAAATTCAACCACATCACCCCCCAATTGAAAGCGCTTAACTGGCTGCCTTACGAAGCAAGAATACATCTAAAAATGGCATGCATCACTCACAAAGCAATACACTACAATACACCAGTGTACCTAGCCCAGAAAATGACACTATCAGGAGGATGCCGTGTCTCCCGGAGTCATGGAGAACTATTGCTGAAACCAGCCCGTTTCTGTAAGACCGAGCTTTCTCTGGTGCAGCCCCTAGAATTTGGAACGCTCTCCCCCCTAACATTAGAAGAATTTCGTCCATCTCTACTTTCAAAAATGAAGCCAAATCTTTCTATATGAGTAAATATCTCCCATAATCTCAGCAGACTCTCCATTATCATTGATCCTCCATGATCATACACATGCTGCCTCTCATCGATCATTAACCTCTTTGTGGTCTTGTATATATGTATATTAAGCTTTAATGTTTTTCTCAAAATCAATGTACAACTACCGATGACTTGGTAACATAACTGTTTCTTGATATGTAAATGTAAAGCGCTCTGATACCCTACTCAGGGTCATGTTCGCGCTATATAAAACACCAAATAAATAAACAGAGAGAAAAAAATTACTAATCTACTAACTATTAACCTCTTATCTTGGGCTCCGGAGTAGCGTGCTAATCACCACTAAGCACTTCAATGCCCTGTCGGGGGTAGTAAGTGCTTTACAATTTACGATTGCAGTTGGCTATGCAAGTCCTAAGTGTGCAAATAAGGGCTGGTGTAGTTATGACAAGTGCAGAAGGTGCACTGGCCCCATAGTTTTCTTGAATAACTACTGGCCATTATTTTAGCTTTGGTGGTGAAGCTCAAATTAGGAGTTAGAATGTACTTTTGGGTGTAAGGTTTGAGGAAATATAAATGAACCTTTTTTTAGGTTGTAAATGGCATTAGGAATTTGTGTCCTTTATTACAAGTGTTTGGGACTCGCATGATAAGGTTTTGCTTAGCTCACCTTGCTATTGCTTGTGATAACAGACCCGGATCTGTAGAGTTTTTTGCAGTGAGAATTTCAGATTTTGATGAATAAATGCTGTGGGCCGAGGAGGACGAGATGTCAAGTGACTGCTCTCTTAATAACTGTGCACAAGGGGAAGAGGATTGCATCACTAGCAAATGACAGAAACATGAGCAATCACTGACTGACTTCAAAATAAATCCACACAGTGATTGGCCATGTTCTGTAATACTCTGTCCCCCGTACTGTCATGCGAGCGCAGGTCCAGGCCAACCTGAAGCTCCATGATTAGAGCAACTGTCTCTTGTCATGGAGACCGGAGAACTCTGTGACCAGAGACCATGGCTCTGGGCACGGAGCTCCTTAACACAATGAAGGTTCAAGAGTCCTGAAGTATTAAGCTGGTCACAGTAAGAGACCTGTACAACCCGACATGTGCACTTGACTTCATGTATGTATGTATGCCTAAAGTCCTGGGCCTGCAGCCTACCAATCAAAAGGATTGGCCCCACCCTGCCCAAACACCAAAGCATTCACAGTGCTGTGCCTGAGGTACTTTTTTAATAAAGAAAATAAACAAATTAAATGGTACATTATTTAATGGATGTAGCGACTTGCTGTGAGGTGGAGGGGCAATGATCTAAATCCCCAATGGATATGCCACCACTACTGAGAGGTTGAAGGGTCAAGCAATATCAGGCAGGGGTCATCTCTATCTGCGGTCTTCAGAGCATTGCCTACGATTTGTCAGGTTGGTGTTTCTGGGATGTAGAGTGACCTACAACTGGTTTCATAGTCATGCAGGTATTAGTTGGCATTGATGTGATCTTGGAGTCAAGTATAGACTGGTTTTTCAATGATCTTGCAGATGAAAGGTAGTTTAATGATGGGCTGAAGAGGACCAAAAGATGATAGTCTGTTATGTTTAAAGCTAAGTTTATGGATTCCTTATGAAGATATTGCAGGAAAGTGGAATATTATTTGGTATTGCTGGGTGGCCTTACCATGTAATATTATCACAATACCCCAAAGTTGGTCTTTGGATTCACACTAATAAATCCTTAGATCAGTCCTGGTAGAGTGGCCAAGAGCAGTCAGGCTTTGCTGGAGGAACATGTGTTAAGCATTTCAGAGTCCCAACATAGACGATAAGTAATTGACACGACTTGAGAGAAATCCGACAATAATTTATAAAAATAGAGTGTATTTTTTTATTGTACTTTAGACACCAAAATGAAGGGAATAGCATACATATAACTGGAGTTATAGATTTTAGAAGCAATATTAAATCAGTGCAGTAAAATACATAGACAAAATAACATTACTGTCAATGGCAAAATTCACTAGTGACAATCGATCACTTGCTGGTCGAGTTACTTGGAACCCTTATAATGGTAAGGACATGTGGGCCCCAGGACCAGGCCACAACAGTCAGATGAATTTTACCTAGCCCATGGAGTCCAGGTGCAGGGTTGTTCTGGCTGTCCTTGGTGCTGAATGGGAGCCGCGGGTAATGCTGTTTTTACCGCTCACATGGTGCTGCAAGAAATGCACTGGACCACCTGGATTTGGGTGATCCCTCAGAGGGCCCAATGGCCAGCGATTCTTTTGATCCGGTGAGTGTTTTCACCTGCAGTTTGCAAGGAACTACTGCCACTAGTCCAGGGGAGACTGAGGGTACTTCTGGCTTCCACAAGAGTCCCCTCTCTTTGGGAGTGTCAAGTTTTAGCCAAGAACAAGGGTCGTTCACTCCGTTCCAAATCTGTTGCCTCAGGGACAAAGTATCCCTTTTTGCTTTGTGCTGTGGGCAAAGTCCTGTTGTTTGTGACACGGATCTCCTCTTGGTCCTTCTTTGAAGTAAGTTGTTCAGATCCGAGGTACTGGTGTCAGGGGGGTCCCTTAAATCCTAGATTTAGGGGAGTTAGGGGTGAGGGAGCTAGTAGCCAATGGGGAGCTAGTCCCTTCAGCTAATCCACCCCTGAGGTGACCACATGCGGTTGTGTAGGTCCCCTTTTCTACCCAGAACCCACTATTTCTGCCCTCCTAAAGATGGCAGAATTCAATTTTAGCTGTCAGACCAGGCTGTTCACCCTAGAGGTGTGGTTAGCCTTTCTGGGGTTGTACACCTTCTGCGTAGCTAGTTTCTCACCCTGCCTGGTTACAAGAGCACCTGGGTCACGGGGAGGACTGTTTCCTCCTCAGCGAGACAGCCCAGATGCATATCAGAGGCATTGCAGCCTTTGAAGCTCACCAGCTCTGGTGTCACAATTAACTAGCCTGCTGGGGAAGAGGGAGGTGTGACTTGCTTCCTTCCCAGCCTTTGTTTCTGACTCCTCGGAGTGATCACACTGCCTAGCAGGAGGTCAGAATCCTGTCTTGGCAGCAGCAGGCACTAGAAAGCGCAGGCTGGTCAGTCAGAGCACAGTGAAGCTGGGGCAACCAGGTGGGCAAGCTCTAAGGTGCCACCTGGGTGCATGCCAGGTCACCCAGGGCACGGGAATCGTGTCAGGGGTGAGAAGGCATGTTGTTTGATACCAAACATGACATATTTTAGTGGTACCATGGAGTTGCTTATCTGGAGTGTGCCCGGTTGGCAATTCATGTTATCCTATGGAGCGCTAACACTTATAGTAGCTTCCAATGAGGAACGCCACTATAGGTTCATATAGGCTTGAACTTACATTTCCTCACCTTTAATATGCTGCACCTTGTCTCCTGGGCTGAGGAAGCCTACCTTAGAGGTGCCTTACATATATTAAAGGCATTGTAGGTGACGGTGCCACACACGGTAAGGGCATAGTTGAGTTCGAGCAGTTTACACTGTTCCTGCAGTCTGCAATGGCAGGCCTGCTGGCACAAAACCATGCTGCAGTCCGGAGGACCCCGTTACCAACAATGCCCTGGGTACCCCAGATAAAAAATACTATCTTGTACAGGGGTAAAGTCTTTGCCAATTTTGGATTACTAAGTCAAACATAAGTTTTTGGAGAGAGTACAGGTCCTGGAGTCTGGGCAGCAGACTCCAGTGCACTGTCAGAGTCATAACCATCGGCATTTGAAGCAAAAAGTGGGGGTGGCCACACAAAAAGGGGCACTTTCCTACAGGTATACCTCCTACTTTAACTGTGTTAGTGCTTGTTTATTAAGTTTAATACTTGAAAGAGGAAATTTGGTTAATTTGGCTTTGGAGTGCACCCTGTCTGAACTGCATCAAAACTAAAAGGTCCAAAGTACCTGAATCTAGTTCAATCCAATTACAAAGACTATCTTCCCTATTAGAGAAACATTCAGACAATTGTCCAAAGTGCAAGAAAGCTTCTAATTATATTAACCAGGGATTCAAAATCACCCCTTTGTAGATGAAACCTAAAAAGGCATCAAAAACCCCTGTTAGCTGTTTCTTGGATACCTATTGTTTCCACTTAAGCAATTAAAGTGAGCTTTGGGTGAGATTTTTGCTCTTGACTGGATGTTTTTTACCTATCTCATTCCCCTGCTCCTGCTTTGATGGCTTTTTTCCCTATTTGTGTGTTTGTCCCACTAAGGAGCACTTCAGCCTCACAGTGTTTTGATTGGATGATGTGTCCTTTCATTGCTGGTGTTAGACCTTGCATTGCATTGCATATGATTGACTGTTTTCTCCCTTCTCTCTCCCCCTGCTCTCCCTCATCCCTCAGCCCTCTCTTTAGTACCTCCTTTAGCACACCATCAGCCGGACCGCTTTCTTTCCCACTCTCATCAGGCCCATCACGCATTGAGGGCTGGCTGCTGCGCAATCCGGGGGTGGTATCTTAAAATGTTTTTTAAAGCATTTTATGATGGCCAACCATGAATGTCCATGCACACACCTGCATCCACGGTGGGAATATTTTAATGTAGTTTATTAATGCCTTAGCAAAATACATTACAAGATGCCTGCCGTGGATGTATGAACATACAAGGCAACCATCTTTGAATGCAACATTAGCAAAATGCATTCAAAGAGGGCCTCTGTGGTTGCTCAGGCATCCACATATACCATCTTTGATTGGATTTTCTGTAGGCATTAACAAAATGCATTAAAAGTTGGTCACCATGGATCAGATGCATATGCATCAACAACAACAGTCTTTGAATGCATTTTGTTTTTCTCAGACATGGTTGTCTCAGAGCTGCGATGGAATCATACTTAACAGCGCACTGTCCCACCTCCCTCTCCTTCCTGTCCTTAACCAAAATGGCTTTCGAAGATGGAACCAAGACTGTCCTGGCACACTCCTGGGTGCTGGGATGGGCAGAGGACATAGTCATAGATGTGCGGCTTGCCTCAGTATGCCACTATTTCAAATCGGAAGCAGCATCCCAAAGTTGGTGGCAGGGAAAGATGTTGATCAGCACTGAGCTAGCTCTATGCTGTGCAGCCTCCCAGCTCTTCTCACTAGGGCACACACCCCTCACACTCCTTTAGCTCAGTAGAAGGTGGATTAAAAAGGACATATGTTCTTGGTCTCCCGGCCTCAGCTGTTCACCCCACTAACCTTCCCGTCTCTCTTGAGGTTGACTCTTGAGGTCTCTCTTGAGGTTGACGTAGTAGAAAGGACACCGTCTGACCGCTATGGCCCATGGGATGGATTAGAGCTCCTGAATGCCCCTCCATCTCAATTCATTTGCAGCTCTGATGCTTTTTTGTAAAAGAGCAGTGGAGTAACATTAGCCCCTGCGCCCCCTGCATTGCGGGGAGCCCTTGCTTTCAGGAGGTCCCCTCCGGCACCGTGCAAGGGCGGTGGGTCACTAGCCTGACAGGTCCTGACTGGGTCCGGAGCCCCCTCCATGTACTTTGCAGGGGGGTCCCTCAAGTTTTGGTATGCCACTGTAAAAGAGGTAGTCCTTTGTGCAAGTCCCCAGGCTCTGTACTTGCACCTAACTGCTTTACTGCAATGCTCCCAAAACCTTACCCATGCTCAGGGCTATAGATATGCAAAGAGGGACCCAGCCACCATGGTCTACTGGAGCCTGCTGTGAGCCAAAATAACTATGGTGGGCTGAGAATGCAGATAACAGGCTAAAGACCTATAAAAGGAGCAGTAACCAGAGGCAGTGGTCCTGTGCAGAATTGCCCCCTACTGCATTTTTATATGCATTGACCATTTGTGAAACGCATGTCACTAATTGACTCTAGGCACTTTGGTTAAGTAATGAGGCTTAAATATGGCCACTGTGTATGTGCGCACACATCCACAGCGATCATCATAGCCTAGCCAGAGCAAACAAGCACTGGCAAAACCAATAGGTTTTCCTGCTGAGACCTAATGGCTGTTCAAATGCTTGTCAGTGTTTACCATGAAAATGTAGGCTTCTTTTTCTGATTGCCCCCGCAACTTATATGCTGGTGTTGAATATGTTTTCTTAATTCAATGTGGTAGAATTTGGGCAGTACATTTATTTTGTTTAGCATTTATCTTACTATGTAAGGTGAGGTTAAGGCTAGCCCATCGATCGCAGTCCGTCCTGAAACTTTATATTATGTCTTGTAGATTAAACACTACAATATTTCAAGAATGCAACGGAATGTGTGTTGCCAGATATTTAATTAATTTAAGAGGCAATATAATGCATAAATGTTCCACATGCCCCTTAGAGCAAGATTTAGAGACAGAGAATAATTCCGTTATAGATTGATTGAGTTTGTTGCCAGACCATTGGCTGTAGGCCTCAATAATCACTTGTTCCTGACTTGTGAATGCCATGAGAAACAACAATCCATAGGTTACATTGGGTAAAGTCACTTATTGTGACACTGTCCTCTCAAAAACGATCAATAATTGTTTGACATACAACCATTAGAACCTTTAGATATTATTTTTTCATGTGTATATAAACCCTGTGTCACAAATTTTGATCTTTTAGGCTTATACTTTCAAATTTCGAATGCCCCATATGATGGGATAGAGCAGGCCGAATACAATTTAGAATAATTTCTACCCAAGTTTCCTGATACCGCGGGCAAAACACGTGCGTATTATAAGTCACAGAGAGTGCCTTTGAGAATTTATGACCTACTGAGGGTCTTTTTCATTCTATAACAATTTAGCAGCCCAACCCCCAAAGATGGAAAAACGGGCTACACCCCGGAAACTGAGCAGTAGAATTGTGCACAGACAAACTGGGGAGCGTTGGTTTTGGGGCGTTTCGAAGAAGCCACTGGTGTACAATCAAATGGCCAACAACAGCCTGCTGGAGCTCTTCTCCATTATTGTCGCAATAAAGGCGTGGAGCCACGTGTCAGCAAATTATAACATCATCTAACATGATATTCTGTCTGTCTATATACATTTAGAGACTTTCAGGTACTTTGATTTTGAACGGACTAAAACTAAAGATACATTTGAGTGCTAGATTTAAACAAGAGTGCAAAAAGTAGTTTGCTGATGGTTTTCCCTGTTTTAAGATGGACGTTTTCAGGACACTGGAACCGGATGTCGTAGCAGTCAGGACAACAATCCTACATGACCTTTGCGATTTTCAGTGCCCAGATTGGACAACCTAACTCTGAAATCCCCATGATACAGATGCTGCAGGTCCTATAGTATATGCAACTGGGGTAGATGTGCAGGGAATGCCAAAGGGCTTAAAAAACGGACTATAGTTGGCTGGCCTTGGATGTCTCTGTTAGTTCTGGGCGTAAAATTCCGCTCCGCTCACAGAGTTTGCGGATTTCGGAAACTCTGCGGCGAACACGGAGTTAGCGATAAATTCCACATTCCGCAATGGAGCGGAGGTTTTTTTTGTTAGTTTGCTCCAAATGTCCTTTCGTACGCACGGGAGCGACTTGCCGGGCCCTCGCAATCGCCCACTAAATTTTCAGAGCTGTTCGCGGGAGCCGCAAGATTTGCTAGCTGGCCGCATGCTCCCGTGAGATTTTGCATGTGCCAACACATCATTCGGGCGCGCCAACGACTTCTGGTGGATGTTTTCTGCCGTACTCGATCCCAAACACACAGGATCTACCACGGCTGCAATCCTGGGAAGATTCTCTCCTCGAGAAGCAACAAAATCTTCCCCAAATGATAATTTCGAGTCAAAAATGTCCTCAAATGGACATTTGGCGTTGGTGTTTTGTGCGAGGAGTCATTTTAAAAAAAACTTTTTTTGCAACTGGAAGTAAATGCCCCAGAGTCTCCAACTTCCTGTTCCTGTCCAGCAGGCTCCTCCCAGTGCTTTGTCTATCTCCTGGTCACTTTTAATTTAGATTTGGAGATGGAAGGATCACTCTTTGTGCCTGCTTCATTTACCATTGGATTTAAGGACTTTGTATTAGAGATTTTACAATTAAGTTGAGAAACTGGTGTTGTTTGTTTGATTGTGGCCATGCACCTGGATTTATTTGTACTTTTAATCGATTTTTAAAATTTATTGTGGTGGGTGGCCTGTAGTTTCAGTAGGGGCCTAGTTAACATTTCTTTGTAAGTAATTTGTGCTTCTTCTTTTTTTCTTTTATAATGGAAACATTTTGCACAGTTCACTACATTTTCTGCATGTCTTTTTATACATTTGCAATATTGATTTAATTCACTATGTGGCCTAGTCTGCCAATTGGCCTTCCAGCCAGTAGGCCCAGTGCTAGTCATGGGTGCATGAAACAACAGTTTCTGTGGTGCCTGTTGAATTTGAAACATAATGTTAGGCCATGGATGGATTTGTATTGAAATACAAAATTTGTTTTTTTTGGTCATATTTCATGTTTTGTTTCCTGCAAACAGTGTATAGGTGGGGTAATGCCTTTGGAGGATGTGTGTTGGTGTAAACATTTTTAGCCCTGTTAATTTTCATTTTTGGGATTGCTGAATTAATGCTGTGTTCTCTGTTTTACCATGCCTCCTTTGTCTGGCCAGTGTGTGTGTGTGTTTGCCATAGGCCACCATTTGCCTTTGTTCCACATGCCATGTGGCCGGGGGCCATTTTGTATAGTCAGTGTCCATAGACCTGCAGGTGTTCTTTGTTTTCCAGGCCTCCTGCCTCTTGTTGTGACCATGTAGCCAGCCAGTGTGCTTTTGCCCTAGGCCTGCATGTCTTCTTTGTTGTGGCCAATGCCTTCTTGCTGGTTGTTGTTGTTGTGACCATGTGGCTGGTGGCCATTTTGTGTAGCAAGTCAGTGTGCTTTCCCCATAGGCCTGCATGTGTTCTTTGTTTTCCAGGCCTCCTGTTTCTTGTGACCATGTGGCTGGTGGCCATTTGCATAGGCATTCAGTGTGCTTTTGACATAGCCTTGAATTTGTTCTTTGTTTGTGGCCATGCCTCCTTGCTGGTTGTTGTTGTTGTTTTGTAAGTCATTTTTCTTATTTTGAACATGAAAAATCTTGCACAGTTTAGTACATTTTCTCCATGTTTTCTAATACATGTGCAATATTCTTTTAATTCACCTAGACTGCCCATGGGCCTTCCAGCCAGTAAGCCCAGTACTAGTCATGGGTGCATGAAACAACTGATTCTGTGTTGTCTGTTGGATGAAACAGCTTTTAGGGCATGGATGGTATTGGATTAAAATACAAAATGTGCTTTTTTTAGGGATATTTAAAATTTGTTTTTCTCCTGCAACAGTGTATAGGTGGGGTAATGCCTTTGGAATGCCTTTGGAGGATGTGTGTTGTTGTGAACATTTTGAGCCCTGTTAATTTTTGTTTTTGGCATTGCTGAATTAATGCTGTGTTCTCTGTTTTGCCATGCCTCCTTTGACTGGCCAGTGTGTGTGTGTGTGTGTGTGTGTGTTTGTCATAGGCCACCATTTGCCTTTGGTCCACATGCCATGTGGCCTGGGGTCATCATGTATAGTCAGTGTCCTTTGGCCTGCATGTGTTCTTTGTTTTGCAGGCCTCACCCTGATGCCTCTTGTTGTTGTGATCATGTGGCTGGCGGCCATTTTGTGTAGTCAGACAGTGTGCTTTCCCTATAGGCCTGCATGTGTTCTTTGTTGTGGCCATGCCTTTTTGCTGGTTGTTGTTGTTGTTGTGACCATGTGGTCGGTGAACATTTTGTGTAGGCTGCCAGTGTGCTTTCCCCATAGGCCGGCATGTCTTCTCTTTGTTTCCAATGCCTTCCTGTTCATTGTTGTTGATTGCCGATCGAGCACGTGGAACTGGCTCGCGACCGAGTCGTGCATCCAGCCTGTGAGATCTTCCGACCGAATCGGACTCGTGCAGACCTGACTGAGCAAGTGATGATAGCAGTCCAGTAATGCTATCATATCTTTGAGGCGTAGCTTCGCTGACTCATAATTATTGTAATTGTTTTCAACATTTTTGAGTGACCCGGTAATCTGTTCTTAAACGTACGATGTGCTCCTCATTGCCTCATTGGGTGCGAGCGAATCATGTGCTCACTACAGCGGGTACGCGGCGAAGCGACTCGCGCCGTACACGCACAGGAGAGGAGGGAAACCCACTTAGTCCCCCTAGTGTGCGACTCGTGCGGCTACGCATACAGAGTGAGTCCGAGGGCACGGACAGCACGAGGAATGCCTCTGATCTAAAGAACTCTTCTCGAGCCGGACGGCGTAGTGTCGGTCGGACATGCTCGCGTCGCTGCATCGTACCCACCCGGCCGGCGAGCGTCTCCATTGCACGTGTGCGAGCCGTGAATTACAGCGGAGCAGGTATTGCGGTTCGACCGAGAGCGAGTCGGTCAGCAGCGGTTGGGACACCCGAGCAAGTCGGTCGGCGATTCGCTGTCGTATTAGCTCGTCCAGGACAGCGTACGAATCGGTCGGGAAATAGGGCTCGAATCGGATCGGTTATGCCGAATCCGATTCGGAGCCCTACCGGCCGAGATCGGAATCGGCCCCTCAGTGTTGTTTTTGTTTATGACCATGTGGCACTGGCTGACAGCCATTTTGTGTGTCCAGCCAGTGTGGCCCTTTGCCAGAGTCTTGCATGGATGGTTGAGCAATGAGATCGCAGGTTAATAACTTATCATATCTTTAAGGACTAACTACTTATTTATAATTTTATTAATTTTAATTTTTGCGCAATTTTTTTAATCTAGTGAGAGATATATTTTATCTTTTAAATTTGTAATTTTTTTTAACGTTTTTTTAATTTTAATTTTTTGTGTAGTTTTTTTTGTTCAAACCATTTTCACTACATCTGGCATCAACGAATCAACCCCATGTCTGCTATAGGTGCACAACAGCATTAATTGTTTAAGGATTATTCCTTCCATTGTCATTTGTCAGCTGCACCTCCTTGAGTGTCACATCCCAAGTGACGTGACGAACATAAAGCAAACAGTTACATCTGTATGTTGTTGTTGTTGCTCTTTCTTATGCTTCCTGAGTGTACAGTCAGTGACCATGAAAGTTTATGTTGGTGTGGTTTTCCGTTTTACGAATGGATACTGTTAATTATTTATAATAAGAGTAGCCAGTGACCACACTAAATGATATTGTGTTTGTTTCTACTACTAATTGAACTGCAACAATGCCACGTATCACTGATGTTCTTCTTGCTTCTTTTCTTTTAGGTGCACAAGAGACAACATCACCCACTGTACTACCAGATAGAAGTCCTGTGCACGACGTGACGCGTGACCCACACATCACAGACATCTCTTCAACTTGTGAAGCTAAGTGCTACTGCTACCTGACATCTTCAAGATGGCCCCAAAGAAAGGTGCTAACAAGAAAGTGGCCAGTGAGAAGAAGAAGGAGCTTACCACCACTGGTATGTCGACCCAGATCTTTTCTGTAAAAAAACAAACTGTGCCTGCCTCACCGGCCTCTGGGGAGCAAGCTGGGAGCAGCACCCTTGCATCAGTGGACCCACCCCCAATCTAGGTCGAAGTCCATGTCTGTCACAGAGGCAGTCAGTCTAATCAAGGCCGACGAGCAGTGATGTTGAAATTGACTTATCACTATCGCAAAGTAGTACCCAATCGTTGCAAGAAACTCAGAGAAGTGTACAACAACAACAGCCTCAACCACCAATAGTAGTTCCTCCCGAAGTAGGAGCAGTTCAAGAGATTGAGCTTCATACTGAGAAAGTAGAGGAATCTGTTCTTTCCGAAGATCCATTGTCTTCCAGATCTCCAGCTAGAAAAAGGAGGGATAGTGTTGCATCATATTCTTCTCCAAGCCTCCCTTCTGATGATCTAGACACCACTTGGATCCAGCCTCAGTCTGAGAGTGAGACATGCCAGAAGATGAGGCTAGGTAAAAAGGTTCCAGAAAGCCTTAGAGTTATGGAGGCAGATGTAGAAGAGAAGGATGACGACGGGCCTATCATCAGGGATGTTAGCCCAGCCCCAGTGGAGACAGACATTATCCCATCCCAACTTCCCAGGAGGGATGTGGCAGTGGCACCACAGATACAACTACCACCACTACCAGCTGCAATATTTGCAAAGTCCCGGCAGTGACCTACATCCACAACCATCTCAGTAGAGTAGGTACTGCAGAGAGTCAAACATCAAAATGCCCACCTACAGCCAGTTCATCCGACATTGGCATCAGCGTCAGAAAGTTGAGCTCCCCAGTTTGGGACTTTTTTTCGGTTAGCAAGAAGGAGGTGAACATTGCCATATGCTCCCTTTGCAGAGCACGTGTTAGTCGGGGTAAGCTTGGTACAAACTATGGTACCGAAGGCCAAACAACCCATTTGAGAAAGCAACATATGATCCGTTTAGAGGTGCACCATAGTGGCCAAAAAATTGCTTGCTTTGGTGATGGAGGGGTGAAAGCCAGCTGACCAGGGAATCCAAATCCAATCCGATCATGGTGGAAGGTGAAGAAGAAGAAGACATCTTCGTTATGCAAAGAAGCCCTCTCCCCAGCAGTGCAGTAGTATCGCCCACATCAGCAACATTGGAATGGCACAAGACTCAGGTCGAGCCACCAAGGCAAGACAGGACAGTGACTGCCCCGCTGAAACGCACATTCAGCCTACCACCGCCTGCTCTCAAGAAGTCACCTGCATCAGTGGCATCAGAAAATAAAAAAATCCAGGCTACTATTCCTGGCATGTTCAGGCTGGAGGGGCAGTATGAATGCAACCACCGGCACGTTTGTACAAAGTGAAGCTGGCTAAAATGTTAGCGCGGGACCTCCTCTCTTTTTCTTTTGAGGAATTTGTGATAGCCATCTGCCTGAAATGGAAGGTTCCCAGCTGGTCCTATTTTGCCAGAGTTGCTTTTCCAGCGCTACATCACGATGTGCTGGTATTGCTTGGACAAGCTTTGCAGCAGAGTGCTGTTCACACTATTCACCTGACAACAGACATGTGGACCAGTGGGCAAGCAACTGATTACATGTGCATCACTGCACACTGGGTCTCTTTTGTGGGGACTAGAGAAAAGATATCTGCAGGTGTTGAAAATGCTGAGATTTTTAATGCTGCTCGGAAGCATGCAACAGTAGCCATGTTCGCCATTGAGAAATCCCATACTGCTGCAAACATTTTGGAAGACTTTAGCAACAAGGTCTTTGAATGGCTGCGAGCAAGAGAGCCTAAAATTGGATTTGTTGCCACAGACAATGGCCGTAATATAGTTAAGACAATGGCCGTTGTTGGCAATTCACAATTTTATTTATTATGATTTAGAATTCGCAGAATTCTACATAAAGGTACATCTTAAAAACATATTTCATTCCACAAAAATTTCCAATGTAAATTCAAGTTGTCATTTTCATCTAAAAGCACGAATTAACATAGCAGAAGCAGTCGGTCTTGGAGTTTTCAATGCAAGAAGGGGTGAACCTTAAATAATCGAATTATCATACATATATTCTTACAAATTTATACACATTTCTAATCTAATACTATCATAAAACATTCAGTGATAAAACTTATTATAAAATTCAAAAATTTAAAATTCACTATACAATACTGCCCAAAAATCATCTAATACATGATAATTTAGCGGCAGAGCAAATTTAGTAAAGTGCTTGAGATCCTAAAAAGAGTAACTAGCAGCGGAGAACGTTAAAAACGTGTGCATGCTTAATTGCAAACATAATAAATCAGTCATAAAGACCGGAAGGTCGAGAAAAAGTGCAAGTGCTTTGTACATACGTATTAAGAAGATCTTTACTAACGAGTAACTAGCAGCAGAAAAAGTTTGTAAAAGTGCACATACTCAGTTATAAACATAACTAATCGGTCATAAAGACCGAGAGATCGAGATAAAGTGCAAGTGCTCTAAACATATATATTAAAAAGATCTTTCCGACCTTAATATATGGTTAAAAATTGTTTAAAAAAGCTAAAAATTTTAAAACACATCAGTTCGGATGGGGGACAGCAGACAAATTCGGGCCTGTTCTGCTGTAGTGATATTATACTTTAAAAACAATTCCTTAAATATCTACGACGTATTGATTGTAATGCGGGACAAACAAATAAAACATGATTCAAATCTTGTATACAGGAATTACATAAATGACAATACCTCTCATGTCTAAGAATACCCTCCCAAGATCCTGTTACAATTCTTAGGGGGAGTAAATTCAATCTCAGTAGCAAAATCACCCTGCGAACTCCGTGTTTAAGATTCCATAAGACATAAGGTTGGGGATTTTTGACAATACTACTCTCCGCAATACAATCCATGTTTCTGTTCTCTGAACACATTTTAATATCTCTTTCACGAGAAACCCCGTAGATTGTTCTCTTAATTATACTTTTCAAGGCCCTTTTACAAAGAACCGCCACCCCATCCATATCTAAACCAAACTTTGATAATGCTTTTAAATTATTCCTAAAAATAGCACTTTTTTCCTTCATATTTACAAATATTTCGCTGTACAACGCCACCCTTAGCAAATTCTCAGAGCTATTTGTCAGTGCATTACACCATCTTAAGCACGCGGCCATTGATAGCACGTATGTAGAAAGAAGTCCAAATTCGAGCCTAAGCGCTGCAATCGGTGCTGCGCAATTCAAATTACATATTTGGCGCCAGATTTTACCTTCCACTGTCTCGAAACTGGCCCACTTTTGTGCATCAATTGTTTCACTAGCGTAGCTCAGGGTTGGTGGAATCTTTATTTTATAGACCGAAATAATGTGTGAAAAATGTCTTTTCCCACAATGTGTATACAGACGATTAATTGCAAAGGCTTGTGAAATCGCTTTACCTCTGCAATGGTCCATATGTCTAGTAGCTGAGCACCTATTTGTAAATATTTTTCCTAAATATGGATAAAATTTTACTACTTCCAATTTTTCTTTTCCCAGGAACCAATTCAAATTTTTTCTGACCTTACAACCTTGATAACTAAAAATCATAACTTTGCTTTTTAAAATATTTATTTTTAGATAATACTCTTCTGTATACCTAATTAACTCAGCAAGTCGTCTTTGCAGTCCAATTGGAGTTACATCCATTATTATTGCATCATCTGCATATAGCAGACAGCTCAACTCTAAATTTCCTAATTTAGGGGATCCCCTTTACTAAGGCCCACTCTTCTTGGCAGATCATTAATGTAGATAGAGAAGAGTAAAGGTGCCAAAAGGCACCCCTGCTTCAACCCATTGTTGGTTACTATTTTCTTCGAGAGACCTTGTGTTCCCCCAATAATACCTTAGTCCAGGTAGAGGAGTGGAGAGCAATTATTAATCTTAAAAGATTCCCTGGTATCCCCATAGTAACCAATTTCCTCCACAGCTTCCCCCGATCTACCCTATCGAATGCTGTGGAGAAATCTATAAAAGCCGAGTATAACGGCACACCCCGACATACTGGATATTTTTCAGTTAAAGTTTGCAAAATAGAGATATTATCCAGTGTGCCACTATTCTTACAGAATCCTGTTTGTTCCAAAGGAATATAATTATTTCCAAATGCCCAATCTTGAAGATGAGTGAGAATACTCTTTGCAAACAGTTTCCCGGCTGCATCCAGGAGCGAAATCTGTCTAAAACTGGCCAGGGAATTTTTTGGACCCTTTTTATATAACGGAACAAGTATAGTTCCCTTCCAGGATTGTGGAATATACCCATAGGTATAACTATGGACAAACAACGGATGCAAAAATGTTGCCTATTCTTCACAATCCTGTTTTATTATGGCTACGGGTACATCATCTGGGCCCATTGCGCTAGAATATCTTGCCCCTTTAATGTAACCCTCAATCTCCATACATGATGGTGCACCATAATCGCCCCCCATAATTGGAGTGGTGCTAACCTCTTGGATCTGTCCAACTATGAGATTTAAAGCATAAAGCTGGGAAATATATGTGGACCATTCTGCTTCTGGGATTAAAATGGGTTTTGACTTCTCTCTCCCATCACAGAATTTCGCAATCAGCCTACTTATTTCTCTCTGCCTTTCTCTCTGCCTTTGTGTCGTGGGCACCCTAAATTGGTCTCTAATTAAACCATTAATTTCCCGATTCAGGTTTTTAATTTCCCATGGCATTATTACTAATGGAGCAGAACTAAAAACTTGCTTCTTTCTTCCGAAAGTTCTAATTGCAGCCAAGACTCTCTCGAACCTCTGAACTGGTGTTTCTTGCTTGGGAATAAAGGCGGTATTCTCAAGAACCATCTTAAAATTTGGCAGCAAATTATTTGACCAGCAAGTACGCCCATTATTGCGATTATATGAGACATTCTCATCCCTCTGATTCCAAAGTTCAGGCTTCTCGGTTTCTATGTCTATTTTTACAACTAAAATATAATGGTCACTCATATTTGTGGTAGATACCTTGAATTGTGTACATGCATTAAATAATTGAAAAGAAACTGCCATATAATCAATTAAAGAGTGACCCTGTGCCCCACAAAAGGTGTAAGCTGCGGGGGAGTCCTCCGGGAATCTACCGTTTAACGTTACAAGGTCTAAGCTTCTAAAATTTTGCAAAAGTAACAGGCCACGTTTATCCGACTTTAAATGGACCGGCAGTACAGAATCTGGAATAGCCCATACTTCCTCCAGTTCCAGATTAGAAAAGACATGACCGCACTATTGGATAATTTGGCGTTGAAGTCACCTACCATCATTATACGTGAGCATTCTTCGTTGTTACTTAACCTTTGCACAAAAGTACACATAGAGTCGACCAGTACGTTTGACGCTCTCCCAGGGGAATATACACATTTACCAGTAAAAGAAAAATCGCTTGCCCCAAGTTATCTACACCTATCCTCAACTTTACTCCAATACAACATTTTGATGGATGCATATAGATCACAGGATCCCATACTATGTCACAGCTAAGTAAAATAGCCAAACCTCCACTTGCATGCCCTTTTATGGATTTTTTTGCTGTACTACAGTACACATAAAAATTCTCAAACTGAAACTCTTCCCCCATCCACGTTTCCTGGAGGCAAATTATTTTGGGGTCTAATTCTAATAATGATTTAAGCTTATAACTCGATTTTCCTACCCCCGCCACATTCCAGGATATAATGTTTCCCAATTGGCTACCCCCGCACTATGGGCTTTGTGGTAGTTGTTTTTGACCCATTCAATGTACCTGCAACCCAACTCCACTTTGCTACCTCATCCTCCCCATTAGCACTAGGGGGCCATCGGACTTCAGGAGCTAAAATGTTAAATTCTCTATCTCCTAGGTTTCTTCCTACTGTTATTTCTATATCTTTAAGGATTATGGGGATATTTGCGCCCCTATTATTAGGGAATCCATTCCCTTGCATCTGATGAATCGTTCCTAAGCTTTCTGATGGAACTCGGCAAGGGGATACACTAGGGATCACATCTATACCTCTTTTCCTAAAGCAGTCCGCATTAGCTATAACCAGTGCTGACACTACCCCTGATGAAAATGTAGCTCTAGTGCTTGGGGAGCGCTCCTCCCGTCTAAGTAGACCAACTCAATATCTTTACTAGTTATTAATCCCAAATCCTTTATTTCTGTTAATATCTGTAGGAGGGCACTTCTATTCAATAACATTGGTTCATATTCAAACAGAGAGACAAAAATTAAAGTCCTGCACACTTGCCCGACTCCTGGTCCAGTATTCTTTATTGATCTAATACCAGGCTGCCCTAAAACTAAGTCTCTCTCTAACTTGCCCCCTTTACTGTTCAGAACTGAAAACAGGTTCCCCGCCCCAACTGTCCCCTGCCCTGACTGGAATCAAACCTCGCTAGAAAAGTATCATGCCCACAGGTATCGAGTGCGGCACCTCCTGAGGCTACGTATTGATCTATTACCGATTCACCTAATTTTTCCGTTACACTTCCTAATATGGGGTCTCGGCTTATCTCGTAGTTTATCGCACTTTCTTCCTGACCCTCTTGACACGATGGGGCGATCAGCACCTGGTTCGAACAGGTCGACAGTTTATCATTTTCTTGCCCAGTCTTTCGACCCGTATTCAATGTGAATTGCCCAAAGGTCCCTGTATCCTTTCTACTAGGCGAAGATTTTGTACTATTTGCTTCCTCACATACTGGAAAGAACCGCAATTTTTTCTGTTTTCGTTTAGGGAAACGTCGATTCCTCATCTTCTTCTTCCCCCATCGACCAGTTCTGAGGTTGCCTTCACTCAATACTGGGACCTCCCCTAAGGATGCACTATCTGAGATATTTGCTAATTCTTCAGTTAACTGTAGGCTTGGGTTATTTGAATTACTTTTTTAAAAATAGGGTAAACTCGTAATGGGGGAGGTACTGGGTATACTTTTGAATTTAATTTTTTCCCTTGGCTGATAAGCTGTACACTCTCATGGAGTTTAACTGGTGGTAAAGTTATAATTGGACTACCTCTAAGCGAGACACTTTTAGATCCCACATTCGTTTCTTTCATTTCCCCGTCCACAAATTTAGTACCACTTTTTAACATCTTGTTACAAATTTGACATAAATGACTGGGTACTTCAGGGACCTTTTCCAAATTCTTTATGGCTTGCTTAATCTGATTAAGTTCTTGGACCCTATCAGTATGGGCGAGAGAACTTCCAATATATGATCAGTATTTGTAGAACTTTTTTCTTACAAAGATAAAATTGCGGAGAGGATTCTCTCTAATGCATAAAAAATCTCCAGAGTTCCCCCCATCCGCACATTCTCAATTGAATTCATACTGTTCTCTACCCCCTTATCCATTGATACTCCTGATATCCTTCCAACCGAAAGTTCTAATAAATCAGCAACATAGGAAGAACTCATAGGTGTGCTACTATACAGAGCAGGCATATGTGGTTGACCAGCTATTAAAACCGGAGACAGTTCTAGATCCATCTCCAAGGCACCTGTCTTTTTCAGCTGTGCCGTTAGTTCTTCATTCTTTTCCATTTGCTTAGCAATATCCGGTAGAGTATAATCCTCCATTTTCACCTGCCCAGAGCTAAAGCTACGTTCTATCCGCTGTGGCACTTTTAATGACGGTTCACTCAATTTAGTCGGCAAGAAACCAGGCTCAAGTTCATTCATACTTCTTAAATAGATTTGAGAATTGTCAAAGAGGGATACCAGTCCTGCCAATGGAGATAATGGGGTTAGTCCTTTTCTTATCACATTATTATCCCGGGGGCCTTCTACTTTGCCCACCGACAAATCCGTTTCCATTTCCATTTCCATTTCCAGATTGCCACCCACCCCTCCTAATTGTAAAACAGCAGTTTCACCTGGTGGCTGTACTGGTTTTCCACTGTTATTGTTCTGTTGAATAATTACAGCAGGGTAAAGAGGTACCTTAACTTCTAAATTAGTGAACTGACTGTCCTCCTCATTCTCTGCTGTTACATGAGTGTCCATCACCTCATCTTCCTGGGCCTCCTTTTTTTCCTCCTTTAGCCCCTTCCCACGCTTAGAGCTCCTTACTCCTTTTGTAAACATTGACATCACCGATGGATACGTTTTCAAATGCGAAAGGTGATCCCTATTTCTCCTACGCCGAATGGTTTTCTGGAGCTTAAGCGGACTCCTCTGGCTCGGATAACAACTTTCTAAGCCTGCTACTGTTTTCGCTTTTACATTTGAGCGCAAACACCTAGATGGCATTACAAAATAAATTCTCTTGCTGCTTACTAGGCTGCTTTAAGGAATGGGACTGCTTGAAGTAATGGAGGTGAAGAATTCAGTGCACTCTAGCTCGCAGTTGACTTTAACTGTTCAGTCCTTTAATAGCCTTCACAAATCTTTACTGAAAAGTGACTGAAAAGCGACAGTAATCCTTTTTTTGAACTTAAGGGCAGCTTCAAGGGCGGCAGGTTTGGCAATTTTTTACAGTCTGGCAGGCTATTTGCCCTTCTCAACAATAGAGACTCGCTGTGAGGCAGCTCCCGTGGGCACTCCACTCTCCAAACAAACTACTGCATGGCCCCCTGCATGACTCAGGGGCGCAGCACCAGTACAACCCAGCCGCTGTGCTTAGCACACCCCCCCCCAACAGAAGTGGCCGCCGAAGCGGAAAAGCAGAAAGTATCCCAGAAATTAAAACATGAAAGTGTACTTAGCTGGGTGGATACCGTCCAGAGTAGGAAAAAACGTATTTTCCACTGCAGGGTTAAATCCAAAAGCACTGGCAACCAAAATTGAAATAACAGTTACCACGCTGTTCCTGCGTGTTGATTCAGGAAAAAAGAAATATAGCCCACTTCTCCGAGCCTCTCAGCGGCTCATAGTCGCTCTTCAGCGCGTTGGTAATTCCTTAAGAAGAAGAAGCAAGGTCAATTGCTCTGAGCCTCTCAACGGCTCGTAGACGCGCGCCACCGTGTTCAACGGCGTAGCCCCAAGAGAAAAGTTAAGAAATGCCCTGAGCCTCTCAGCGGCCTCTCCACGGCCTCTCAACGGCCCGTAGACGTGCACCAGCGCGTTTGAAAGAAAATTCAAATAAAAAGAAAGAAAAAGTGGCAAGTCTGCCACCGCCTCGCTACTGCACCGTACCTCTAGACTGCTCCGGGCTGGTCAAAGAACTGGTCGCAGGGCAGGACAGGAGCAGAGCAAGGAATGCAGTGGTAAAATACTCCTCTCCACTCTGGCACTATTCAAGTACTTCTCCCCTCAACTGATCAGCTCCCGTCAGCTTCTGTCAGCTCACACTGCACTCCAGTTTCCGTCACTCGAGCTATTATGTGGTGCCCCGCGTTCTCAATCGGGGGTATCATAGGGTTCTTCCCTTACTTGGGCGCAGGCTTTGGGGAGGCAGATCACGTTCCTCCGGGGGGAGAGCGGGGTCGGTCCTCACAGTTTGTGCAAGCCGCACTGGCCTAATGCCAGCCGCCTCCGCACAGCTGAGAGGTACTGTGGCACTAACCTTGCCCTTCTTGCCGCTTGCCGGTTGCACCTGAGATCCTCCTGGGGGTGCGGGGTTTTTTCACCTCTCCACGGCTCTCACGGCATGCACTTGCGGCACTCACGCGCCTTCCGCTACCGCGGCTGCTCTCCTCTGCTCTGCCCTGTAGTCTGCTCCTCAACTCCTCAATTCCTCAAATCGTGGCTCGGGGCTCCCGCAGCTGCTCTCCTCCACTCTTAGCTCTGCTCTGCTCCGCAACTCGCAATTCTTTGGCGCAGTTGTTGGCTATTTCAGGGTCCTGTGTTTGGCGAACTGCATCAACATCATTGGACAGGACTTTCGAAAAAAAGAAGACCAAGTAAGCAACTTACTGTCCACCTACAGAAGAATCTGCACTCATTTCAGCCATTCATTTAAAGCTTGGAAACAGCTGAGGGTCATTCAGCATGATGATAGACTACCAGTTAAAGCGTTCATACAGGAGGTGCCAACACACCGGAACTCGACTTATTACATGCTTGAACGCCTGTTTGAGCAGTACAAACCGATCATTGAATATGTCATACACAGAGGGGATGCAACTGTGAACGGCATGAGCATTGAAATGGGCCAATGGGGCTTTGTCAAATGCCTGACAGAAATGCTGATTCCTTTTGAGGTGTTTACACGGGAAGTCAGCAAGGAGGACGGTATCATGGCCAAGCTATCCCATTGTTGCACATGCTACAGGAACAGCTAAAGGATGTGTCTGCAATATACGCAAAGGTGGAGGAAAAAAGATACGTATAACTTGGTGGAGAGCTTAATCCTTTGCTTATCTGTTAATACAAGGGTGCAAAGAGACATTGCGTCATCCAAACATTACATCTGTGCCACAATTCTTGATCCACGGTACAAACCATTACTGTCCACTTTCATTCTATTTTTGGACTGGGATGTTGGAAAATACAAAACATGGACAGCTGAGCAAGCCAGTGAGCTAGAAAAAGAACGGCAGGGAATTAGAGGCCCACTCCTCTAGGGCACAAGTCCTGCGGGCAGCCTTCAAGTTCAGAGCCTGAGAGCAGTGCTGTTGGCTCACAACAGCCAAAACCAACAAGAACACCATCAACAACAAGAACAGGAGCATCAGCCCCAAAATCTGCAACTGAGTTGTTTCTACTGGCAGGACTTAAGTCCAGTGCAGAGGCGAAGGCAAAAGAGATCGAGCAAGGAGGAGCACCAATGACCATTGAGCGGATGGCCCATGCCTATCTGGATAACCCAAAAGAGGTCTACCTTGATCAAAACCCATTGGTGTATTGGTATGGAAGTGGCGCCAATGGCCAGTGCTCAGCAAGGCTGGCAATAAACTATGGCAATAAACCTGTAACTAATAAACTACTAGCTTGTCCGGATTTCAGTGTCTTCACTGAGTGTGTTTTCGGTGCTGCTGGTGCCGTTGTCACAGTGAGAAGGTCCAGTAGAGAGATTAACCATGATCAGCACTTTATACCACCGGATTACTCTATACCTGAAGTACGACAATAGGAAGATGAGGGAGACTCGGGTCATGGAAGTAGTGTGTTAGATGACCTACTTCTGGGCAAACCACCAGAGTTTGAGGACGAGCTGTACTTCCCTGACTTCTAGGCCTGGGCCAACAACCATAGAACTTTCTCTCACAGTCTCTATCACTGATCTGCTTTCTTTCTTTGATGCTAAAACAAAAAAACTAGCTAGGGGAACATTATTTTAATGTATTTGTTTGTTTCTGGTGGACAAATTCATCCCCACCGTCTTACTCTTAGACACATTTTATTGCCGGATTGGAGTTGCAACAGTGTGCAGTGAAGAAGTCCCCCCACCCCATTTCCCTCAAGGACATTGGATGGAGAGAATACAAAAAAATGTGTACCTGCCTCCAACCCTGGGTCGTGACCAGTGTTCCCTCTAAAGTGCGCGCGCGCACGTCTTTCACCCAGAGCGCGCAGTTTCCTATGTGAAGCGCGCACAGAGCATATCCCTGGAGGGCGTTCGTGTCGCCGGGATTGGCAGGGCGCCGGGAAGTTTCCTTTTTATGGCAGCCTGTGCTCGCATTCAGCACAAGAAGCTCCTGTACTTGCTGCATTTGTTTTCATAATGGAGCGCGGCTGGGGGCTGATTGTGGGCCACTGTGAAAATATTTCTGTTAATTGCAGCGCATGATGGTGCTGCGATTAACAGGAATACTTTCACAAATGCCCACTGTCAGCCCACAGCTGCACTCTATTAAGGAATGAAATGCAGCAAGTACAAAAGCACGACTTGTGCTTTACACGTCGTGCTTTTGAACTTGATGCATGTTTTTTTGTTAATGGAACACGGCTGCGGGCTGATTGTGGGCCTTTGTGAAAATATTTCTGTTAATTGCAGCACATGATGGTGCTGCGATTAACAGGAATACTTTCAGAAATGCCCACTATCAGCCCGCAGCCGCACTCTATTAAGGAAGGAAATGCAGCAAGTCCAAAAGCACGACGTTTAAAGCACACGTCGTGCTTTTGGGCTTGCTGCATTTCTTTTAGGTCTTGGAAAAGGGATTGCAACAAATGTGGGACTAAGTGCTATACCTAAGGCTGAGGTGCTCATGATGGCCAAATCAAAGTCACTCTAAATGGTATTGTAAGACCTGCCCCTCTTGTCTTTTAGGGCTAGTGGGACTCTTTGCTCCAAGAACCCAGGCTGAAACCACCTAATTGCAGGAAACAGTCAGTTGAAGACTAGGTGCTGTAGAGGGATTAACACACCACTCCCCCTGGAGAGATCCTGAACTCCCAAACAGTCCTCCAACACCCATCCACTGTAACTAACTAACCCAGATACCCAGTGATGACTCGTGGTTGCTTACTCTATTTTTATACTCCAAGAGCACTCCAGGCTTCTGCAAGAGGCAGAGAGGCTCCTCCTTTAATTAGTATTTATTCCAAGCCTTACCCCGGAAAGGGGGCTATCATAGATTACTGCCATTGTTTTCATGTTGGTGAAAAAGGCTTTCGCCTCCATTTTGGACTTCAACAAGCGAAGTCAGTTCCTCTTCATTGAGAAGTTTAAAATGCTAACTTTGGTGCAGATGTTGACAGTACAGTTATTACAGGAAGTACCTCTTTCACATTAGGGATCTGGACTCGATAGCTGCCTCTCTGCTGTAGCAGAAGGTCCACTGTTATCCATAGTTAAACCATTGCTTTTGTCCTTTAATGCTGCTCTGAGGCTGTCGGATTTAGCCCCAATGCTCTGAAGCTTATAAAGGTTTGGGTTCTTTCAATATGTCAGATCACCTTTGGTATTATCCAAAATGATTAGGTTAATTGAGTTGATTCTGGACTCCAGCCTGGCAGTATTTCTGCCTTAAGAGATAGCTGCCATCAGCCAGACTGTGCAGCACTTTATGGCAGATATGTGAAAACTTGATTGTCTGAGTATTCTTGGATTACAGGTGACCTGTAATGTGCATTCTAGAACATTCCCTTAAGTTTGTTGTCCCTCAGTGGCATTCTGTGTCAGTACTCTGGACTTGGACATACTGTAGGAGGTAATTTAAAGAAACATTGGAGGAAATGAAAAATGTGTTGCAGAATATTTGACCACATCCGACATGAAGTGTTTTTATTTTCTTATTTTTTGGTTTGCACCTGGAAAAGCAGCATACACTCCTATTTTCAGGCTGAAGTTCATAAGAACTATATTGGACTAAAGATGTAAATGTTTTGATTTTATTTAGTTTTCCAGGAACTATGTGCTGTAACTTTCCCATTCTTTCTGTAACCTTCTCAAATGTGATGACTAGAAGAATGTCCATGGTAGCCCACAGCCAGGTATACACAGTTCAGTGTACCTTTTGACTTTGCTTAGTATAGATCCAGTAGTGTTGCATGCAGTGCTTAATTTGAGCCGGTGGTTTCCGGTGCTCAGCATTGCCACTTAATTGTCAACATCGGCACTTATGGCATTCTGCCACAAGGTGGCACTGTTGTCCGTTATCCTACTTGTCTCTATATTAGTTATTTATTAATATAATATATATATTAAAAATGACTAATACCTGCTGCTCGAGCCACTCTTACAGCTTTGGAGGCCTGGAATAGTCTAAATTGTCACTTTTGCAAGCGTATGATTCTTTATTAGCGCTTACCTGTCTTGAAGTTCCAGCTTAGTCTGGGAGACTGAGGACGCCAACAATACGGAGGCCAGATTCAGACTGGCAGCATTTCGAGTGCAGCGATTTCCGGCTCCTCAACTGCTCCCAGCCTCGCTCACTGCCCGCAGTCGCCATTTTAGATCCTGACTCCATCCCTTCTTCTCCTCCTCACCCCAGCTCCTCTGCTCTCCTCGAAGGCCCAGGTGGTGTGTAGTGCACGCGCTCAGGGTAGGAAAGAGACGGAAAGTGGTTCACGTTGACTTTGTGCCAACGTGAACCTAACCAATCCTGGAGCTGCTCTCAGCATGAGCGAAGCCCCAGGATTAGTTTGAGCAGGCTAACCTAGCGCTCTTTTTGAGCCTAGGTCTTTGTGCCTGCAATACCCGGCAGGTTAACACCAGCTGTGCATTGTGCAGTGTGAAGTGTGCATGTCTAGCTGGCCGTCGCAAGACAGCCGGCCAATCCGACATGCGCACTGGGCAGCCAGCTTCAAATATCACCCCGATCCTGCTGCTGCCATCAGCCCGCTCTGAAACTCAGACACTTGCCGCTAGAACAGTGCGCACGTGCCTGACTGCCTGTGATAATTATAAAGTAGTAACAATGGTATGGTCTAGAGGGTGGGGGAGAGTCGCCGCAGGTGGGGCGACGCACCTGCACCCTTTAAAAGGAACCGCCCCCGGGGGTCATATTAGATACAGTGCCCTGGGGGCCCAACTGGCGCGCGTGCCCATTTTCTTCACACAGCGCCATATCATTTTAGGCCAAGCGCCTGTTTGTTTTTAGTTCGAGCCAGGGCAGCGCATGTGCTACTCTGCGAGGCATGCTGTATTGAGGTATGGCATAGAAGCTCCGCCCATTTCCCACCCATCTTTTTAATTGGCTCCTGTCCTTTCGATATCGTTGCTTTTCATTTGTGAATAGGCTTAGTAGTCCCTCCGTGGTACCGCCTTGTCTGCATTTGTATCAACCCATGACGACTGGACTTTTTACTTGTGTTGTTACACGGTCTGCTTTATCTAGTGGGTGAGCACTGTTTTCTTTAATGATCTTCCCTATTCCACCCACGACGTCGCAGCACACCGCCACCTTTTATATCATGTCATTTACTCATGTATTTTTTCATTTCCAGCGCAGTCCGCTTTAACTACAGCGGCCGCGCTTATTTATTTAATATACGGCGCGGTCCGCTTTCACTTGAGCAGCTGCGCTTATTTATTTAATTCACAGCGCGACTGCTTTCACTTTAGCGGCTGCGCTACAAAAGCTTTCTTTCTTTATTTATTTTTATTACACTTTGGGGGATATTCACAAGGACTTATCTCCGAGTTATCTCCAACTTAACGCAACAAAAGTGGTGACAGATTTAACACTCCATTCACAAGCGGTTGCAAACTGCAGACAACGCAAGTATTCTCTCTGCCTCAACATTTACCTCCACGGGTGACCCCACCAAATAACACTAATGAGATGCAGAGTAGGCGTTCCCGTGCAAAAACACACCAAAACAGCACTACATCACTTTCACAACGAACTGCCAGATCTGCGATGCGAACCAAAAACAGGCGATAAGCCGCGGTAGCAGCAGGGAATTAACACCTGCCTTTTGCTGGTGTTGAGCAGGACGACTACCTGCAGAATGAAAGGGAGCCCAGGCCAGAGCCACATCTGAAGACCCACAGATGCCGTGGAGACAATGATCATGCAGCTCGGAGACCCATGAGGGCCACAACACCCACCGCCACCACCCCCAGGGCCGCCACCACCCCCAGGATCTGCCCCAGGCCCCCCCCCTCCCCGGACAAACACATACCGTGCACGACACAAGAGCCACAAAAAGCGCATGACGTCGCACAATGACAAACAGAAACACACATGTGTGGTCAGAAGAACGAGAAACAGTCACTCATCATTGAAGTAACAACCAAAAACTTTATTGAATACAACACAAAACACCAATGCGGAAGACTTCTGTCGGGTCCGTCCGGGACAATCCTGATGTCACAGCCTGGAAAATAAAGCACAAAATCAGAACGTGTGTCATGCGCACATTAAAGGAGCGAGACACAGAGAAACAGAGAAGGAAAGAAAGGCAGAGAGAGAAGGAGAGAGAAGGAAAGGAAGGGAGAGAGAGAGAGAGAGGGAGAAGGAAAGAAAGGGAGAGGGAGAGAGAGGGAAAGGAAGGGAGAGAGAGAGAGAGAGAGAGAGAAGGAAAGAAAGGGAGAGGGAGAGAGAGAGAGGGAAAGGAAGGGAGAGAGAGGGAGAAGGAAAAAAAGGGAGAGGGAGAGAGAGAGAGAAGGAAGGACACTGCCGCTCCCGCGCACCCAGGCACCACTGCTCAGCTGCTGCCACCGGTGTGTCTCCAACCAAGAGCCGAGATACACCGCAAGTCACCAGGTCTGCAACCTGTAATCGAGGCAAGAGTCAATCATGTCAGAGTCCATCGCAATGCACACGGCAATGCCTGTCCGCCCCTGCGCACACATGCAGCCGCACCCTACCCCCTCCTGCCAGCCAGCGCTGGCTGCCCGCCCTTGCGCACCTAGGCCCACTGCTCACCTTTCACCACCAGCGTGTCCCCAAGAGGGCCCACCATGTGCCGGTGCAAGCTCCAGGCCCCGGTCCTGCCACCATGGCATGCTCCACATCATGCGGACCCGCACCGCGGCCCAGCAGGTCCCACACATGGCGCTGAGTCCTGAGGCATCAATGGCAGAGACCACATCACTGCACACATCATCATCACAGGCTGCACACCCGCTCAGCAATTTCGGTGCCACTAACCCTGTGCAACCCCAGTCAGCGCCACGTGGTGGTAGGCCCGTGACGGCTGCAAGGCTTCGGGTGCCACTAACCCTGTGCGCAACAACTCATGGGCCCTTCATGATTGAGCCCCGTGGTACGTCCGTCATCCAGTCACCTCCGGCAGTGGGGAATGGGATGTTGCAGGCCCTTATATACTCGGGGTCACATGGCCTGTGACGCCTGCGCCGGATGGGTGTGGTGTGTGTGCAAACCTGCCCTCGGGGAGTGGCCGCGACATGCTGACAACTAGACCAGCGACCTGCGGACCACTAGCGTGTAAACCTGTGACATGTGGTTATGTGCCCCCCTCGGAGCGTAAGCGGAGTGGTCTGTCCTGGTGTACGCAGGACCAGCGCAGGGCTTGCAACAATGACTCGGGGGCTCTGGGCATGGTGCAGTACATGTCCGGACAAGGAAGTGACTAATGCGTGTGTCCCTGTTGTGGTGTCTACGGCACCCGCAACGCAATCGACAACGTAGCACACTGTGACTGGAATCCCACTAGATGAGCATCATTGACGTTAGGGGGAATCACCGACCCTACATTCATCCACACATTCATTCTTGAATGATGAAAGACATGACACAGCAGTGCGTTACTGAATGTTTATTGCACATCCAGTGGAGTTTAGCAGCTGGAGCAGTACAGGGCCATGCCAACACCACTTCACAATAAGGGCCCGTGGAGGGCCAGCCAGA
Source organism: Calotriton arnoldi (assembly GCA_963921515.1). Taxonomy (NCBI): domain Eukaryota; kingdom Metazoa; phylum Chordata; class Amphibia; order Caudata; family Salamandridae; genus Calotriton; species Calotriton arnoldi. The sequence goes on along the minus strand of CAWUFW010007662.1, from coordinate 361,226 downwards.
GTCCATCAGGGAATGACAAGTACAGCGGGAGAGGAAGAGTACAGTCCGCAGTCTGGTCGCCGTGTCATTGGTCACCAAACAGGATATGGAAGTCCATGTCGCGGTCCAAGGTGAGTGCCGCAGAGTGTATCAGGGGTCAGTGGGAGGTCATGGGGCCATGTGCGGCACCAAGGAGCAACAGGCCAGGTGGCGGAAATGTATGCTAGTGCCTCCTTCTGATCCCAAAGCCAGCCACGTCCTCGGATGTGTGCCCTGCCCCACCTGTAGGTGGTGCAGTTCCGGCTGCAGCACTGTGTGGCAGTGACACATCAGGGGCCGGAGGTGGATTGTCGGCCGCACTGTGTGGCAGTGACACATCAGGTGCTGGAGTGGAAACGTCTGCCGCACTGTGAGGCACGGACACACCAGGGGGCGGAGATGTGGATGGTGTAGGGGCAGCAGCATTCATCCGCGCCACGCCTTGTGGCAGCAATGCCATGATGAGGACATGCAGGGCATGGTAGATCCCAGCTACATTTCGCTGATGTGCAGCGGTGGCTGCCATCCTTTCCGCCTCCATCCGCACCATGTCCTCCATGAGCCTCCGCATGTGTGCCATCTCACGGCTGAGATCGCTGGAGCCACTCTGAGCGGACAGGTGTTCTTGTCTCCGAGTCATGACTCCAGCGATGTCAGCCAGGGCTCGTTGGAGACCATGGAGCGGCGTGTGGGTGTCCGTTAGGGACTGGAGGTGGTCCCTGATGGGACTCAGACACCCATGGATGGCGTCCAGTTTGGTAGCCATGAGGTCGAACCCCACCCGCACCTGCTCAGCCATCTCCTCTGGACCTCCAACACACGGCGTTGGAAGGCCATGTGTTGTTCGGGGGTCTTGGGAGACAGCCGGGGTTGTGGATGCCTCCTGCTGGGTGGTTTGTGGAGTGGGTGGGGTCTCCTCGATACAGCTGGGCTGCCCTGGTCCTGGAGGTGATTTGCGGATGAGTTCCATGATGTCTTGGAGGGCTTGGGTGTCGATGCTGGTGGTGTCCTCCTCGTCATCAGTGAAGAGTGGCTGGGACTGCTCTGCAGGTGGCGTTGACGGTGCCCCTGCAATGTGAAGGGGAGATGCTGTTACAATGTGTCCTCATGTATGTGTCCGCATGGTACATGTTGACATTCAGACAGCATGGCAATGTACATTGTGACAGTGTGTAGATCAGGGCCATGATCCAGAGTCATTGTGGGTGTGCACTGTGCTCTGCTTGATTGTGCATGTGTGCCATTGTGGCCATCTCCCCCCGTCCCCCCAGTATCTAGTGGTTACTCACCCTGTTGCTGTGGTGTTGTGTCATGTCTAGCAGTGTCGGGTCCCCCGACTCCTGCCACGGTCTCCACACTGATGACTGTCGACACCAGCTCCTCCATGTCATCCAGCTCCAGCTGTGGCGCTGGGCTCCCACCTCCAGCGAGTTTCTCCTTGGTCTTGCGCTTGATGTCAATCCATCGCCTCTTGACCTCGTCCATTGACCTCTTGTGCTCTCCGACGGCATTCACCTTGTCCACGATGGCCCGCCATAATACATTTTTGGTGCCCAATGACACATTGGAGGTGAAGAACAGTTGTTGATGGTGTTCTATCACCTCCGTGACCAGGATCCGATTCTCCTGCGGACTAAACTTTGTCTTCCTCTTCATCTTGTCCTTGCCCTTCCCTGTCACCGTGGTCCCGGGCTGGTCGTCCGGGGTACTTGTGGGGTTGCGCTCGTCCTCTGCGCCTGGTCCGGCTGCCTCCATGGTGCTTCGGTGTTGGTCATTTTGTGTTTGTGTGTTTTTTCTCCTTTTGTAGTGATTTTCCCACCTGACGTGTGTGTATGGCAGGCCTGGCGCTGCTTATCGCTGATTTCCTCATCGCGAATGGGCTCATCGCACGTTTTTTGGTGTTGGGGTTTGTGTTTTTATCTCCGCGGTGGTTGTATCGCGGACATTGGCGCGTTTTCGGGAGACTATCGCATGGTACCACCGTGTTGTGAATTCCAGGTTGACACGGGGTTATTTTCCCGCGATAGACTGCGATGTGTAAAGTTGCGTTAACATTTTTTGGAGTTGTTTAGCGCACGTTCTTGTGAATATCCCCCTTTGTGTAAAAGCGCTCCATAGGCACTTTCCCTTTAATGTTGGCCACGCCCCTTTCTTTAGACGCTGCACCCACACACGCAGTCCGGTTCTTGGCGCACATAACCTTGGCTGCAGCGCACAGAGACCTTACACTGCCGCACACAGAGGAAAAAAATTAGAGGGAACAATGGTTGTGACTATCTATCCTTTCCTAGTTTATTACCCTAGCCTGACTGCCTCACATTATTTGATTTACACTGCTTTCTTTCTTTGCTGCCAAAAAAACAGGCCAATGTCTGCTTCATGAACAATGGATCTACATTCTGCAATGTACCACGATCACGGTGACCACGCCCGGAAAACAGGTAAATGTCATGCATTGCACGCTGAGTGATTGTTGTTTGTTGTGAACTTGTGTGTTGAGATGATTCATGTGGTGCCAGGCAGTGTGACACTGGGTGTTTGTTTATCTGTAACTATTACGCTTCTTAAATGAGTTTGTGATGATTTACAATGTTGGTGGCCTGCCGACAGATGATCATCATTTTTTCACAGAAGGTGATTTGTTTTTCCTTCCCCTTTGAGAGATAGCGAGATTTCTTCACCCGGTCCACTCCACACTGATTTGTGTAATTGTTTTCTGCTTTATACTCCTCAAAGAGTCAGACCCGACCAGTCCCTTTAGAATAAATAACGCAAACACAAATCTCTCCACAAAAAATTACTCAATGTTTCTCTTGTTGTGCAACAACAAAATTGCACTACATGTCGATCTATTTGGGACACAGTTGGTACGGAGTTGGAGACCTTGCTCGGGAGTCAGGAGGATCAGAGATGATGATATTACTCAGGGCGTGGGCGTGACTACTTTGAGAACTGCCACCAGAAGAAGGAAGTTTTCAACTTCACTGAAGCCAACCGATTTGTTGATGATGACTTTGAAGTGGGCAAAAGTTAACCAATAGACCTATACAACTGGAGTGGTGACAACGGTGTGTTGATTTGACTTGATTGGGAAAATGCAATGTTGCTGGGTGTGTGTGTGCTCAGTGCTGTCTGGCTCAAATTTGAAGCTAAGTGGTGGTTGGGTAGGGGGCCTGTTGTTGAAGTTAACTAGAGACAGACATTAAGTCAAGAATGATAATCATATTATGCCTGTCCTGTTAGGCTACATATTATTGTTTTGTTCCATGATGATGAATTGATGATCATGACAGTTGTGAGTTTGATCAGCCCGATACCGATAGTTGCACGCAGCAACTTTTTGTATGATTTTTGGTTGTTGTAAAATTGCCCTCACCTAACTCTTCACACACCGTACATAAAATGAATGAGTGCAAAAAGGACTATTCCGCTTCTCTCTTGTACTGCCTCTGAGTCTTCTCGGTGCACTCCTTATGCAGTTTAACTTCTTTCTCCTTGATTCTTCAATATCTTTTTCAATCTACAGGCCCTCTTACCCTGCGCCAAACTGGTAAACCAACATAACACACTCACGCTAACCTTACCGAACAGCATCCGCCAGACACCCAAGATTGACTGAGAGTCCAAGAGGAATGCAGGTGCAACTCCCAAAGCAACTCCCAATTTTGAAATACAATATCATTTTTTCTTTTTGTAATCGTTAGAACTGTGTGTGTTGTTTACTTGACTCCTACAGATAATTTAATTTGTAATATATTTGCTAACTTTCAAAGCTCGGTACCACAGAATATTTACATATATAATGTAACTTGGGTCTCTCTGTGGGTAGACGGACAATTTGATTTGGTTTGCCTGTACTCATCATCATTCCTTCGGTTCCTTTTCCTCCCATAACAGATTTATGATGGTCCGCTGCTCATTGCCAAGTTGAATGTTGTCCTTGTGTAGTGTTTGTCTTTGTCAAACCTTTCCCCAAATCCCCCTTCCCATCCATTCATCAAAGCCCGAACCCTATTCCCCTGGGCTGTGTGATTTAGTGAGGTGTGACTTAATAATTTATATCATTAATTGATCACACACTTGGTGGGGCGGATGTGGTGAAAGCAACACCAACTCAGTGCAGGGCGAAGATCTTCAGCTCTCAGTATAGCCCACACTAGCAATATAATATTAGCCACCCACACACAGTTTCAATCTTTTTTTAAGAGGAACATCATTGCCAGCATCATCATTCAGTCACTGTATTGCATCAAAGGTTATGCTTGACCACTTCATAGCTCGAGTCGACTTCATTTTGTAACTTTTACTAACTCACCATTGCTCTATTTAATTCAATTATCATACTTTCTCTATTGTCTTTCTACTTGTGTACTAGTAGTCTAGTCTCTGATGACTGCCTAATTTTTTTTAAAGCTTGCATATAATAATGGCATTGGCTCAGTTTTTATTTAAATTTGTTTAGTTCTCAGCGATGAATAGTCTTTATCCTACAGTTCGAGTTCGCCTAGGAGGGAGTGGGACCTCGCTTCTGATGCCTTCACTGTTAGTGCGCTAGCATGCTGCTGCTGCTGCTACTACCACCGCCATGGTACCTTGGGAAACCATGCAGCCCTCGCTGCATTTAATCCAGTAAGAGAACTGTGGTTGATTGATTCATTGTTGAACTGCAATCATTCTATATACTATACCCGCACCTGCTCAGCCATCTCCCTCTGGACCTCCAACACACGGCACCCCCTCCATGTCTTCTCCTTAGGGGTTAATATAGTTGCAGACTGCAGAGACTAGGAGGAGAGAGTAGTAGGACAAGGGAGGGTACCACAAAACTATTTTGTTGTTACACTATCAGCAGATTTTAAAAACTGGCTGCGGCAAAGGCATCAGTGCAAAGTAAAACAGTAACCCCCCCAAAAGGATTTAAATCATAATGTAGAACTATAAAAAATGTATTCCCGTAACAAATATAAGCTAGTAAACCCTCAACTGGCCCACCCCTCTCCGTAACCCCAACCAATGTCCCAAGTAGTGTCCAAGTCCAAAAATGAAAGTGCCCATAAATAAAATCCCCAAAATAGCCCAACTCCCACATTTCCACCCTCTCCCCACGACCACTCCCACTCACCAAAAAAAGGATTAAAAAAGTGGCAGAATAGGGCACTATTTGCAGGCTAGGAACTTCTTAATGTGCCTCTCCTTTGTCTCCAACCGTTCCTGCTGTCTGGCTTCCAGGTGCGCTAGCATCTGCATAATACGATGCACAAATAGGGAGGAGCAGCAGTGGTGGAATGGTGGCAGGTGGCTGCCTTTGGACCGTGGCGACGGTGCACTGGAGGCACTGGGGTCTGGCTGGTACTCGGCCCTGGGCCTCCAAGGCCACCAGCCGCTGGTACTCAGCCCTGATGGCCTCCAGCTTCCTCTGCCGGGTCCGGGCTGCTAGCTCCTGCCTGCTAGGTGGTGTCAGATCAGCAGGAGTAGCTATAGCAAATAAAGAAAAATTGTAAACAATGCTCTTAGCAAAACACATAAAATTATATAGTGGCACAGTAGCAGTCCTTTTGCTGCTATCCTCGAGCCATTCGATTTTGATGTAATTAGAGTTTCAGGCATTATGCACTATGAAGTATACAAGTATTCTTCCCTCTGTTGTAGAGCTAAATTAATGTAGGCATGCTAGCTTAGCTGGCGCCCTAGACATACGAGTGTTGTGTTACTTTGCTACTGTCTGCAGGTGGGACAGCTGTACTAGACAATTATCTTAATCCTATCATGGCCAGGCTCTGTTAAATGCCTCATTTCACCCTGACTGCAAGGCAGATGAGTTACTATGAATGATCTACGTTACGTGAGGTACTACATAAAAACAATTATGCTGACAGACATCCTCCTGTCTGCTCGTGGGAAAAGTAATGCACTACAGTACATGGAAAGGATTAAGGAACAGGATATTGTATTTGGCACATTCATTACAGACTATCCCAGCTGCAAAATGCAAAGGCACTTGCTCTTAGTCCCACTTTACTCCCTGGCCTCACCCTCCATCACCACATTTGACATTACTTTTTTTCCAACAAAATAGATTTGCTTGGCTGTAAGGATAAGAATTATTAACTTAGTCTGCTGCAGGTAAGTAAGAAGGATTAGGCCGGATAGGTAGACATTTCACTGATAATGTCATTAACAAGTGCCAAAGCTTTTGCTAGTAGAGAGTCACTTTGTTCGGCAATTGTTGAAAGGGACAAATTTGAACTGACGTAATCCGTTATGGAAGCAATAATAAAATGGCCAGAGGAAAGTGGCGCATGCAAATAATGTTTTTTCAAATTTTATGGAAGGCTGGGACAGAAGGAACTTAGGAAAGGAGTTATGTACTAGGAAGAGACTGAGTGGGCACTGGGAGTGAAGGGAAACACAACTATTTTTCACATTGCCATGAATTTTGGAAATGGGCCTGCACATTAATTGAGGTAGACGCACATTACACAGCCAACAATGTAGTGTGGTCGATGTACCCATGCAGCAGATAGGTCACCCATAGGTGTCACTTGCGAAAAGCCATGGGTAGGGAGGGAGGTGATTGCTGATGGGTGGGTAGGAAGGATACATAATATATGTTGCGCTTGAAAATTTCTGTGAGTCAAGGGAGTAGTCTGAAATACCACCTCAAACCTTTGAATCAAAAACCTTGATAAAAACCATTCCAAGCAAGTAAAGGTGAGAAGCACGCCACTACTGAAGAGCACCCTAGTCCCTTGTTTATTATTCTTCCCAAAGATTTTTCCATTCATCATTGCATTGTTCTTCTAGTATTTTTTATTCTTCACCCATGGCTTTGCTACTCACCATTTAAGTTTTACATTCTCTCAATCCAGGCTTCACTATTGAAAACCATCCATCCATCCAAACATGGCTCTCAGTCTCAACGAACCTTTCACCAACATACATTTGTCATTTACTCACTTGTGCATCCTTTCACCCATCAAACCCACCTGAGGATTCCTTTCACCCACCCAGGCAGGCATCGTTTTACCTGTATACCATTTCTCCCATCCTTCACCCACCCATGCATCCTATCAGCCACCTATAGTATATGAATACTTGTCTTCCAGTCATATTACATTTCACTCGTCCTTTCTCCTTCCATCCTTCTTTCCCTTTTCCATCAACCCATCATAGTTAATGGTCTTCATTAAACTTTCTCTGCTGAGTTGATGATAGAAGAGGCCATTAGTTACTCAACTCAACTCCTGCTGTATAGGCTAAGTAAAGAGGGGTGTGTTCAACTGTTCACAAGTCAACAGTATACCCTTGCAGTGAGTATACATCATTGTCAATAAGCAAGCAATATGATTTACTATCGCCCGCCACTGCCGCTGGCTCACCCCCTACCGCTGCCGCATCTGCTGACTGGCTGGCGCCATCACTTCTGGCCCCGGCACTGGTGGTCGTGCAGCTAGAAAAAACATTACACATTTTTTAGATGCCATATACGCCTCCTCGTATTAATTTATTTTATAGCAAAATACACCACACATATCTCTACAATTCGGATACAGACAGTATCTTCTATCAAAAATATCAGGTTGGGGATTTTGTTGGTGGCAATTTTTGAAAAGCCTCAAGACAAACTGTAAAGGAGTGGCTAGAGCTATTGATGAATCTGAGTTTTTGAAAAGAAATAAAAGAGTGGACAATGGACGGTGAACAGACATAATATCGAATTTTTAATATCGAATTGCCAAAATATCGAGTTTTTTATATAGAATGGACAGAATATCAAATTGCCAAAATATAGTGGTGCAGAATATCGAAATTCAGGTAAGAAATATCGATTGTCATAATATCGACAGTCATAATATAGTTGTTAAAAATATCGATTTTTTTATAGTATTTTAAGTGTTAGTATATGTGTTAAAAGTATGTATTATTTTTGTAATGTATGTTTTATTTTTTTAAAGTAATGAATTTTATGTTATTTAATTTTTGCGTAATTTAATTCCGTAGCGGGTTGTGGGTTTATAGGGGAATAGGGTGGGAAGTAATTTAATTATAGTAAATTAAATATAAATTTTTAGGAATTATTAATTATTTTTAATTTAATTTTGCGTTTTAGTTCTGTAGCGGGTTGTGGGTTTATAGGGGAATAGGGTGGGAAGTAATTTAATTGTAATTAAGTAATTATTTAATTTTATTTATTGGTATTGATAAATAATTCATTGTTAATTAATTATTAATTGGTAATTAATATTTATTAATTGGTAATTAATTTTTATTGATTTTTTAATTGATAATTTTATTAATTGTATTAATTTATTATTCAGAGCGGGTTGTGGGTTTATAGGGGAATAGGGTGGGAAGTAATTTAATTGTAATTCAGTAATTATTTATTGGTATTGATTATTAATTTATTGTTAATTAATTTTTATTTGGTAATTAATTTTTATTAATTGGTAATTAATTTGTATTAATTGGTAATTAATTTTTATTAATTGATTAATTGATAATTATATTAATTGTATTAATTTATTATTCGGAGCGGGTTGTGGGTTTATGGGGGAATAGGGTGGGAAGTAATTTAATTGTAATTAAATAATTATTGAAAATATTTTTGTGTATTGATAATTAATTTACTGTTAATTAATTATTAATTGGCAAACATTTTGTATTACTTATAAATTTTTGGTATTGAAAATTAATTGGTTGTTAATTAATTATTAGTAGGTAATTAATTTTTAATGAATAATATTTATTGGTATTTATAATTAATTAATTATTAAATATGTTGTAATTGGTAATTAATTTTAATTAATTTTTATTGGTATTGATAAAAAATTTTTTTAATTTAAATATTAAATCATTACTTTTCCTACTGTTGCACTCACTGGAGTGGGAATAGTAATTTTTACCCTATGCTATCCAACGCTTTCCCTACTGTTGCACTCACTGGAGTGGGAATAGTAATTTTTACCCTCCCGCTATCCAACGCTTTCCCTACTGTTGCACTCTCTGGAGTGGGAATAGTAATTTTTACCCCTACGCTATCCAAAGCTTTCCCTACTGTTGCACTCTCTGGAGTGGGAATAGTAATTTTTACACTCCCGCTATCCAACGCTTTCCCTACTGTTGCACTCTCTGGAGTGGGAATAGTAATTTTTACCCCTACGCTATCCAACGCTTTCCCTACTGTTGCACTCTCTGGAGTGGGAATAGTAATTTTACCCCTACGCTATCCAACGCTTTCCCTACTGTTGCACTCTCTGGAGTGGGAATAGTAATTTTACCCTCCCGCTATCCAACGCTTTCCCTACTGTTGCACTCACTGGAGTGAGAATAGTAATTTTACCCCTACGCTATCCAACGCTTTCCCTACTGTTGCACTCTCTGGAGTGGGAATAGTAATTTTACCCTCCCGCTATCCAACGCTTTCCCTACTGTTGCACTCACTGGAGTGGGAATAGTAATTTTTACCCCTACGCTATCCAACACTTTCCCTACTGTTGCACTCTCTGGAGTGGGAATAGTAATTTTTATCCCTACGCTATCCAACGCTTTCCCTACTGTTGCACTCTTTGGAGTGGGAATAGTAATTTTTACCCCTACGCTATCCAACGCTTTCCCTACTGTTGCACTCACTGGAGTAGGAATAGTAATTTTTACCCTCCCGCTATCCAACGCTTTCCCTACTGTTGCACTCACTGGAGTGGGAATAGTAAATTTTACCCTCCCGCTATCCTACGCTAAAAATATTGAATATTTGTTATTAATATTACGTTAATATATATATGTATTAAAAATAAAAATGCATGTTTATTTTTTTTAACTTACATTAAATATTTATTAGTATTAAGGTTATTTAAGTATTTTTAAGTATGTTTTAGTTAATTATATGTATTATTTTATTAATTTTACATTACTTTTAAGACATTTAAAAAATTCGATATTTTGACTAACTATATTTTTTACAACGATATTTTGGATTCGATATTTTTGTACTTACCTGTTTGTAGATAGGAATTCGATATTCTGGCATTCTATATCTTTCCTCGATATTTTGCCAGGTCGATATTTTGCTCCTCGATATTCTGTCAGTGATCCCAATGGACATATGGTCTTGGTTGGCAAATGCAATGGGGCCGTCCTCCTCATACTTCCTTCCAGCCATGGTGCACGGTCATCGGTTCACCAACTGCTGCTAATAATACTAGAGCTAGCTAAGAAGACACAGCTGTGGAGTGTCCAATGTGACCATGGTCACTCTCTCGTTTTACTGGTTGAGCATGAGAAAGTAAAAGAAAGTCTTCTCATCTCAACAAACATGCGTAGAAAACCTTACTTGGGAATGCAATCTGCATGGCAGAGTAGTAGTAGTAGTAGTAGTAGTAGTACGAAACCAATGGGTTCTCTGAGTCTTACAGTACCACCACTAGAGAGTCCACAAAATTATAATAGAGGGGGAGAGGGACAGCTGACTGACAAAGCAGAAGAGAGGAAGCTACAGACAGACTAATACAGAGACAGTTTGAAGTAAAGTTCAGACACTAGCAATATAGGATAATGCAGGGATAACAAGAATTTAGAAATGGATAGATCGAAGAGGATTTGGAAAAAAAATGAGGAAACTTGTAGAAATCATTCAAAATAAGGAACGGTAAAACTTGGGTAAATAAATAAAACAACAGGAGGACTTACTGGGGCCAGCAGAGCCATCGGCCGAGGAGGAACATTGGGACTGGGAGGCAGCTCCCTCACCCGCCTCAGACCTCTTCTTGCCCCTGGATGCTGATGTAAGACATAAAGACAAAAAAAGATTGGTGGTAAATAAATAATCTCTCCAAAAATATTTTTTGACAGGAAAAGGCAATTGCAACAAAATTGAACTTTTCGAAATCAGATCGACTAGTAGTAGTAGACTAGTATCGCAGACCTTCTTATCCTATTGCAAATTTCCTAAACCTACCCAGCCCTGGTCCAAATTTAGTAAACTAGATTTTGGAATTACAAATAAATTGCAAAAAAATTATGTTTGCTTCTTGGCATCTCATTCACAATGTTGTATTCCGCCTTAGGTGTCCGTATATAGGTTTTCCCGAAACATGTCCTTATATAGGCACAATTCGCATTGCCCTTATATAGGCATAAGTTTCCAGTCCTTATTTAGGCATTAGCCATGCTATCCAAATACAGGCATGGTCACCTACATCCGTCCACCCTAACGTCGCAACGAGTTCTTAGAAACCAGACCCTTAAGCTCTTGGGAGTTCCCCTAGCACAGGATTATTGATTTCTCCAAGAACTCATTTATTATGCATGAACCGCTATACCTTAAGGGTTCATTCCTGACGTCTTCCTCTGCCCGACTTTACGTCAATACTAACATTCCAAGGCACCTACCAGGTATAAATATACCTTCCCTTGCCCAAGCAAGTAGGAGGAGACCTCGACTTTAGAGGAGCCCGTGTCCCGGCCTGACGCACTGACAAGGGACGCTGTCATCCCTGCTCGCAGAGAATCCAGCTTCCAGTGTTCTGACTCCCTTCGCAGGGTGTTTGAGTTCAAGACCCGGAAGGAGATTCCCACCTCTCTCATTCACAAGGTATGGAGCTGACTAGAACCTAGAGAGACTCTTGGCATACTAGACTTGGCATACTAGACTTAGCATACCATACTATAGAATACATCACCTACTTCTTACCCTGCACCACACTTAGGTTAGGTACACTGGGGTAGAACTAGTTAGAGAAGCCTCTTATGAGTACTCGCATTTTTAGTTTATGTTATTTATGTATATGAATATATGTGTCATAGCTAAAAGACAATGCTAGCGCAGTATTATTTCTTTCTACTGCTTACGCTGTACATTATATATCTCACATACTGTCTTACGATTGTAACAGCTCATATCTCTTACACGAGAAACAAGACTGTTCAATAAATCCTTTTATTGAAACGCCAGTCTATTCTTTCTGTGTAACTCTATGGAAACTAAGCATGCACGTTTGACTGAGTGAAACTGTTATCTATTGTTTCCACGATTCTGAGAGTGTTCCAATTCTAAAGGGAAACAAAGTTGTCATGTTTATGCGGTTGCCAGAAACTACTCCTTCTTGTTTACAAGGAGTTTCTAGTGGCCTCTGAGTTAGCTGGCACAAAGTAAATTAAGTTTAATATACTCGATAGGGACATACTGACCTCAGTCCTATGTCGAATCTATAGGGTATATTATTCCAATGCGCAGAGCCTATTAGGGAAATAGGAACTACACTACATGGCGCCCAACGTTTGGTAAGGCACTAATTTAACGCTAGATACTGAGTAACTCAGTCGTGCTTTTCTCTCAGAGACCCCTACTCACATACTCCATAAGACGTCTGAAGTGGGTAGGGTTAAATATCCGCCAAAGCTAAATAGGACAAAAATCCTATATAGATTAGCTATTTTGGTTTGTTCAACGTTGAAGGATACAGTGTTCCAAAATATTGTGCACCTTATCTTTTGTTTCCTTGAAACTTGTTCTACATTTTTCAAAAACAAATGTCCATACACGGGGATAATAACACCGAGAACGGTGTAGCTGTGGCTGACCCAGTCGTAACAGCTTTAAATTTTATAGGTTTAAATGAAGCCGATGAGGGTGTTATAAACATCCATCCAAACTTAAGGAGAGCCATCACTCTAAAACTTATAAAACACGGCCAGTTTTCGTGATAGAGGCACACGAATCCTTTCAAACAGAGGTTTCTATTCATGGATAATATTCCCAGAATCAAATCCAGTAATAAAAATGTTTCACTTCTTTAAAGGAGATGAACCACCAGAGGAATATATTCCTTTCGAGGATATCGAAATTCCACTCACATACCATGAGCATCATCTCTGGTTTAAAGGCGCCCTAAAACATCACAAAAACATTACCAGGCTCGGTCCACTAGGTAGACCAGGAGCAACATGGCCGATTCTAGCCGGCTACACACCTCATCCAGACATCGAAGAAATGTCAGACGAGGAATTACTTGCTCAACTACAAGAGTTAATACAAATTTACAGACAATTAGTCCAATATGTCATGCGGACTTTCACAGTCCAGCCACCAATGACCATTCCAAATCAAACCCCTCAACAGGGGAATACACTAAAAATTACTCCACAGACTTTACACGCAGTCATGGGTAAAATGCCCACAAAACGTGAACAAATTCCATTCTGGATAGCTCAAAAATTACTCAAATAGAAGCAGTATTTCCAAATACTAGCCCTTTTGAGAAACACAGAATCCTAACAATCTGTTTACCAATGGGGATCACACCACAACTGGAAGATTGCACCACTTGGGCGCAGTCTTTGCTGCCATCTATACTAAAACACATGGTGTTCCGTCAATTGCAGTAATACCAGATGTCCTGAAACAAATTCAAAACTAATACGGGGCAGAACTTGCTCTGAATTTAGGTATGAAATTACTGAAAAACTTCGACCAGGTCTCAACAATAATATTATCTAATATTAAAGGGGAGGCAGCATCAGTGGCGATCCGCCAACGCTTAAGGGAATAGAAGCTTTATTTAGAGCATGTATCATCCCTCAGCAAATAATGTTTTTGAATGACACTGTACAACAAACGTCTTGCCTTGGTTTAGCAAAGATCAAAGACATGAACACACCTTCTGTACCAACACCTGCAAGTAATAGCACTACACAGGGAGCGGTCACAGTAGACACAATACTACAAAACAACAGAACAGATCCTGATTGGAAAAATTGGTTACTCTGGCCCACAGACACAAACATCTGTCAAGAAAGATTCCTGAATAGAAGACAGGGCTTAACTATCCATAGGCCAGACCCACGTTATGTTCAACGACAACATCCGGGGGTAGTAACAACATACAGTGTAGGAAAATTGTGCCTCGACTGGTTACAAAAATCTACACTCGAGGATGTGAAACAACACTTATCTTTACTTAAAGAAGACGCAGACCTTAAGGATTTCTTGCTAGGACCGAGAAAACCGCGTCAAAAACGTTTCATATATGCCGGCATTTATGCTGCTTATAATGAAGTATGGAAGGTTTCACAGGCAGAGGCCGCAGAACGAATACGTGAGCTTGATCGTATTAACTTCGAGAAATCTTTCTCTGTGGTCGACAATGGGTTAACAACTTTGTCATCCAGAATTTATTCATTGGACAACATTGTATCCTCTGCTATTAACATACTGGAACAAGATTTAGCCATGTTACAACAAGGCCAATCTCAGTTACGTTCTATTATGTTATTAGGCTGGACGCTGCAATCTTTGCGTGCCGGCTATGTGCCTTGGCGTTTTATCAACACGTCGTCTCTGTTTGCAGAATACAATCTAACGGATAAACAGATTGAACTGGCACAAAGGGGAGCAAAGTATACAGTGCTGAGCATTGAAAAACTGGAAAAATTACCATTTACGGTAGCAGAAAAACAAGCTACAGAATGGCTTATCCATGGCAAAACAACTCTGCTTGTCACTACTTTTCAGTTTCAGTATTGCCTCAAACAAATGCAAGCAGGCAAATATGAAAGGTTGGGTAAAGAATACATTAAGACATCCTGGGATTTACCTTACGAATACAGATGTTGGAGTGGGGATCGTGAAGTGTTTCTAAGCGGTACACACTGTGAAAATGCACTAAGCGGTTCACTCATATGTCAGGACATTTCTTTACACGGGGCTTCTAATGGTTCTGCGGCAAATTTGTCCAGCCACCAGCAGGGTACACCAGCTACTGTGATTAATCCAACGTTTGGCCAACTTTCTAACGGGAGTTACCTCATTTTGAATGATCAGAGTTGCTGTGGCATGTTGCCAGGCATCCCATATCTGGTAACGGTCGACTCCAGGGTTACTTGTTGTATGCAAGTATTGTTCCCCCCAATAGACACAGTCAGGGAGTCACCTCTATGGCCTTCATTGAATGTTTCTTTTATACGTTTTGATACTTTAAGCAGAATGAAAGCCATGCTTTTGCAACAAACCGTGCCTTTGACCTCGGCCAAAGAAATCTATGATTTACAAATTGCAAGGACTTCGGCTGAGATACAGGCTTTAATTCGTACAAACTGCCCAATACATTTCGTAGAAATGATGGGACGTATCTTAAACATGTCTGATACGAGCGGGATTGTACATGTATTTAAGACCTTCTGTTCAGGACTGTTAGCACCTTTCCAGGCAGTCCTCGGAATCATTCCAAACTTCGCACATTCGGTGTTTGGTGGTGTGCCATTAATTCTAGCACTGGTTGCGGGAATCCTGTTTTTATTCCTACTACTACGCTATGGCAAGCCTATCAACCGGCGTCACTCCCAGCACTTTGGAGAAAGCTCTCCTAAAACGGAAGTGCCGTGAGCGCAGAGTGCAACTTTTGGGCATGTCTCGTCTACGGGAACTTAATACAACATGGTTTCTGTCATTTAGACCAATCTGGCAAGATTCCATCTTACCTGTTCTACGCTGCCTGCTTTGCGGTGAAGAATGCGTGCTAGACACCTGTCTAACACTCCCATCAGTATGCCACCGGATATCGATACTCTGCTGGACCCGATAACGGCCCATGCTCTGTGTTGTCCCCAGAGGCTACCAATCCTGATGACGGCGTCCTTGAGATCTCACAGATGATTCCTGCTGCTGCTGAGGTACGAGATGGATCAACAGGCACACAGGTAACAACGGACACGAACATTGCTGCAGCATCCAATGCTGAGGGCGATGCTTCACATCTCTGTGCAGTTAACCTTCTAAACGAGGTATTCCAACTGTCACCGACATCGGTAGACGATCTTTTGTCTACAGAAATAGATGATTTCATGTTTACACCAGACCCATACACTGACTTTGATTCGGCTCACAGTGTACCAGGGAAGCAATGAATTTGGCCTCCATACTTTCTAAACAGAATACTTGGAACTCTTCCTAAAAATTGACATTTTCTTTTTTCTCTTTTTTGAAAATACATTGCAATTCAATCTGCTTACAGTAGAACTATTCATATAGAACGGACTTCTTTGAATACTTCCAGGGACACATTGTCACCTTTTTACTACAATTTCATTTAGTACCATGTTATGAAATGGCTTTGATTTTGAAAACTTGTCAACCATTTTCATCATATGTATTTATTTCTGTTTATTCATTCATGTTGCATTTATTTCCGATATATGCTTAGAATGAAAAAATGCTTTAAAATGTACAGTACCTATTGCATTACGTGTTTAGCAACAGTTTTTTTTTTTAAACTTCTTTTAATATGCTTTTAGAAATGTTATTAGCAACATGTGGTACTCAGTTAATGTTTAGCATTTAATGTTTAGCATTTAGAATTATCGTTCATTCGAAAGTGGAGTGGGTGTTGTATTCCGCCTTAGGTGTCCGTATATAGGTTTTCCCGAAACATGTCCTTATATAGGCACAATTTGCATTGCCCTTATATAGGCATAAGATTCCAGTCCTTATTTAGGCATTAGCCATGCTATCCAAATACAGGCATGGTCACCTACATCCGTCCTCCCTAACGTCACAACGAGTTCTTAGAAACCAGACCCTTAAGCTCTTGGGAGTTCCCCTAGCACAGGATTATTGATTTCTCCAAGAACTCATTTATTATACATGAACCGCTATACCTTAACCCCTTCCATGCTCATGCCGAGCTGGACTCGTCATGGCACACAGTGGGCGTGTGCTCATGACGAGTCCAGCTCGTCATGGGACCCAGCACAGGAAATCCCTCTGGTGCGGGCACTAGAGGGATTCCCTTTCTCCCTTAAAGCCTCGGGAGATGGGGAAGAGCTTCCACAGCTCCCGAGGCACCCCCCCTGGTTTCCCTAAAATGACGATCGGCGCGCACGTCGCGCTGATGTCATTTCAGTGAAACTGAAACTGAAATGAGCAAAGAGGCTCATTTCAGTTTCAGTTTCTACGTGCTCAGGGGGCTATCTCAGCCCCCTGAGCACGTAGAAACTCAGGAGAGGTATCGTTGGAAAGGGGAGAATCTCCCCTTTCCAATGGTACCCCTCCCTAGTAGATCCCTGCTTGGGGATCACCCCAGGAGGGCGATCCCCAAGCAGGGATCCACCCACTAGGCACCAGGGAGGGGGGAGAGGCCCCTTGGGCAAGGGCCTTTGTTCCCCCCATAAAAAGTTTGGCATAATTAGTCTTTCTGCCCCCCCCGGGGGGGTAGAAAGCCCACTAGACACAAGGTTTTTTTTATGGGATATTTATTAGGTGTGGGGGCTTCCCAAAACGGGCATGCCGATGCCCCCACCCCCCGGCAACAAAATTAGTCTTTCTGCCCCCGGGAGGCAGATGGGGCAGTAGCCCCAATCTGCCCCCGGGGCAGAAAGCCCACTAGATACCAGGGATTTTTTTAAAATTATAGTTAGTGGTGGGGGCTGCCCAATATGGGCATGCCAATGCCCCCACCCCCGCCATAAGGTACAGTCTTTCAGCCCCTCCTGGGAGGCAGATGGGGGCAGTAGCCCCCAATCTGCCCCGCCCGGGGGGGCAGAAAGCCTGCTAGATACCAGGGATTTTTTTAAATTATAATTTGGGGTAGAGGCTGCCCAATATGGGCATGCCAATGCCCCCACCCCGACGCAAAGGTACAGTCTTTCTGCCCCTCCTGGGGGGAGATGGGGGCAGTAGCCCCCAATCTGCCCCCCCGGGGGGCAGAAAGCCCACTAGACACCAGGTTTTTTTTTCCGCTCGATAAATTTAGGGGTGGGGTTGCCCAAGATGGGCATGCCAATGCCCCCACCCCTCCCCCCACACAATTCCTGTCTTTCTGCCCCCGGAGGCAAGTGGTGGCAGTGGCCACCAATCTGCCCCCGGGGTTCAGAAGCACCCTAGATGCCAGGGATTCTTTTTTATAGGCCCGGGGTGGGGCTGCCCAGAATGGGCATGCAAATGCCCCACCCTACCCCCAAAGAAAAAAAAACTTTCTGCCCCCCAGGAGGCAGATGGGGGCAATAGCCCCTGATCTGCCCCCCCCGGGGAGGGGGCAGAAAGCCCACTAAGCGCCAGGGATTTTTTTTTTATATAGGGAGGGGTGGAGGCTGCCCAGAATGGGCATGCAATGCCCCCACCCCAAAAAAAATGCTACAGTCTTTCTGCCCACCCCTGGGAGGCAGATGGGGCAATAGCACCTTAACTGCACCCCCCGGGGGGGCAGAAAGCCCACTAGCCACCAGGGATTTTTTTTTACAAAGTTCGGGTGGGGGCTGCCAAGAATGGACATGCCAATGCCCCCACCCACCCCAAAAAGATGCCACTGTCTTTCTGTCCCTCCCAGGAGGAAGATGGGGCAGTAGCCCCTGATCTGCCCCCCGGGGGGGCAGAAAGCCCACTATGTGCCAGTGATTATGCTGGCTTTTTTATACGCAGGGGTGGGGGCTGACCAGAATGGGCATCCCAATGCCCCGACCCCCAAAAGAATAGCCACAGTCTTTCTGCCCCCTCGGGGGCATATCGGGGCAATAGCCCTGATTTCCCCTCCCCAGAGCGGCAGAAAGCCCACTAGGCACTGACTTTTTCGGAATGTGCCTACCTGTTGAATTTGGTTCCTAGCTCTGCCGGCACCTAGGGAAACCTAGAAAACCTATAGATTTTTTTAAACTAGACACCAGGGGAATCCAGGATGGGCTGACTTGACTGGCTCTCACCAGGTTCTGTTACCCAGAATCCCTTGCAAACCTAAAAATTTGTCCAAAAAAACACATTTTCCTCACATTTCTGTGGTGGAAAGTTCTGGAATCTGAGTGGATCCACAAAATTCCACCCACCCCGCGTTCCCCAAAGTCTTCCGAGAAAAATGGTACCTCACTTGTGTGGGTAGGGCTAGTGGCCGCGACAGGAAACGGCCCAAAACGCAGCATGTACACACCACATTTTCACAGTGAAAACGGACCCTTTTTTTGCAAAGTGCCTAGCTGTAGATTTTGAACCCTAACTCTGCCGGCACCTAGGGAAACCTAGCAAACCTATACATTTTTGAAAACTAGATACCCAGGGGAATCCAGGATGGGGTGACTTGACTGGCTCTCACCAGGTTCTGTTACCCAGAATCCCTTGCAAACCGAAACATTTGTAAAAAAACACATTTTCCTCACATTTCTGTGGTGGAAAGTTCTGGAATCTGCGTGGATCCACAAATTTCCACCCATCCCGCGTTTCCCAAAGTCTTCCGAGAAAAATGGCACCTCACATGTGTGGGTAGGCCTAGTGCCCGTGACAGAAAACGGCCCAAACGCAACGTGGACACACCACATTTTCACAGTGAAAACGGACCCTTTTTTTGCAAAGTGCCTAGCTGTAGATTTTGAACCCTAACACTGCCAGCACCTAGGGAAACCTAGCAAACCTATACATTTTTGAAAACTAGACACCCAGGGGAATCCAGGATGGGGTGACTTGACTAGCTCTCACCAGGATCTGTCAGCCAGAATCCCTGGCAAACCTAAAAATATGTCCAAAAAACCACATTTTCCTCACATTTCTGTGGTGGAAAGTTTTGGAATCTGCGTGGATGTACAAAATTCCACCCACCCCGCGTCCCCCAAAGTCTTCCGTGAAAAATGGTACCTCACTTGTGTGGATGGGTCAAGTACCCGCGACAGGCAAGGGCCCAAAACCTATTGAGGCGACATCAAAATTACCTATCACAAACCAACCTGGTTTTGCAAGGGGGGTCCCATGAGTTTTTGGCCCCGGGCTCGCCGGCCATCTAGGGAAACCTACCAATGCTAACACGTTTCTGAAAACTAGACACCCTGGGGAGTCCAATGAGGTATGGCTTGCGTGGATCCCCCAACGTTTCCCTACCCAGAATCCCCTGCAACCCTCAAATGTAGCTGAAAAAAACATATTTTCCACATATTTTTGCGTGGAATCACCGTGCTGGCACAAATGTCCTACCACCCAGCGTTGCCCTTGTTCCCCCGAGTAAAATGATACCTCACTTGTGTGGGTGTCCAAAGCAGAACTGGCTAAAAACGTATTTTTAAAAAAATGGAGTGCTTAGAATTCTCGGTGCTATACCCTAAATCCCTATGTTTTGGGCTCTTCCCAGTCACAGGCCTTTGGCCCACCCACACAAGTGAGGTATCATTTTACTCGGGAGAACAAGGGGAATGCTGGGTGGTAGGACATTTGTGCCGGCACGGTGATCCCACGCAAAAATGTATGGAAAAAGTGATTTTTTTCAGCTAAATTTGAGGTTTGCAGGGGATTCTGGGTAGGAAAACGTTGTGGGACCCACGCAAGCCATACCTCGCTGGACTCCCCCAGGTGTCTAACTTTCAGAAATGTTTGGGTTTGGTAGTTTCCCAAGATGGCCGCCGAGCCCGGGGACAAAAACCCAGGTGACCCCTCTTGCAAAACCAGGTTGTTTTGTGATAGGTAATTTTGATGTCGTCTCAATAGGTTTTGGGCCCTTTTCTGTCACGGGTACTTGACCCACCCACGCGAGTGAGGTATCATTTTTATCAGGAGACCCAGGGGAACGCTGGGTGGGATGAAATTTGTGGATCCACGTAGATTCCAGAACTTTCCCACACAGAAATTTGAGAAAAAAGTGATTTTTTCAGCTAAATTTGAGGTTTGCAGGGAATTCTGGGTAGGAAAACATTAGGGGACCCACACAAGCCATACCTCGCTGGACTCCCCCGGGTGTCTAGTTTTCAGAAATGTGTGGGTTTGGTAGGTTTCCCTAGATGGCCGCCGAGCCCTGGGCCAAAAACTCATGGGACCCCCCTTGCAAAACCAGGTTGTTTTGTGATAGGTAATTTTGATGTCGCCTCAATAGGTTTTGGGCCCTTTCCTGTCGCGGGTACTTGACCTACCCACGCGAGTGAGGTATCATTTTTATCGGGAGACATGGGGGAACACTGTGTGGTAGGAAATTTGTGGATCCACGTAGATTCCAGAACTTTCCCACAAAGAAATTTGAGAAAAAAGTGATTTTTTTCCCAGCTAAATTTGAGGTTTGCAGGGCATTCTGGGTAGGAAAACGTTGGGTGATCCACGCAAGCCATACCTCGCTGGACTCCCCCGGGTGTCTAGTTTTCAGAAATGTGTGGGTTTGGTAGGTTTCCCAAGATGGCCGCCGAGCCCGGGGCCAAAACCCAGTGACTCCCCTTGCAAAACCAGCTTGTTTTGTGATAGATCATTTTGATGTCTCCTCAATACGTTTTGCGCCCTTGCCTGTTGCGGGTACTTGAACCACCCACACCAGTGAGGTTTTTGGCCCTGGGCTCGGCGGCCATCTTAGGAAACCTACCAAACCCACACATTTCTGAAAACTAGACACTTGGGGGAGTCCAGCGAGGTATGACTTGGGTGGGTCCCCCAACGTTTTCCTACCCAGAATCCCCTGCAAACCTGAAATTTTGCTGAAAAAAATCACTTTTTTCACACATTTTTGTGTGGGAAAGTTGTGGCATCACCGGGCTGACACAAATTTCCTACCACCCAGCGTTCCCCCAGGTCTCCTGATAAAAATGGTGCATCACTCGGGTGGGAGGTCCAAGTACGCGCGACAGGCAAGGGCCCAAAACGTATTGAGGCGACATCAAAATTGCCTATCACAAAACGACCTGGTTTTGCAATGGGGGTCCCATGACTTTTTGGCCCGGGGCTCAGCGGCCACATAGGGAAACCTACCAAACCCACACATTTCTGAAAAGTAGACACCCGGGGGATTCCAGGGAGGTATGGCTTGCGTGGATCCACCAACATTTTCTTACCCAGAATCCCCCAGAAACCTGAAATTTTACTGAAACAAATCACTTTTTTCACACATTTTTGTGTGGGAAAGTTGTAGCATCACCGGGCTGACTCAAATTTCCTACCACCCAGCGTTCCCCCAGGTCTCCCGATAAAAATGGTGCCTCACTCGGGTGGGAGGCCCAAGTACGCGCGACAGGCAAGGGCCCAAAACGTATTGAGGCAACATCAAAATTGCCTATCACAAAACGACCTGGTTTTGCAAGGGGGTCCCATGACTTTTGGCCCGGGGCTCAGCGGCCACCTAGGGAAACCTACCAAACCCACACATTTCTGAAAAGTAGACACCGGGGGGATTCCAGGGAGGTATGGCTTGCGTGGATCCCCCAACGTTTTCTTACCCAGAATCCCCCAGAAACCTGAAATTTTGCTGAAAAAATCACTTTTTTCACACAATTTTGTGTGGGAAAGTTGTGGCATCACCAGGCTGACACAAATTTCCGATCACCCAGCGTTCCCCCAGGTCTCCCGATAAAAATGGTGCCTCACTCGGGTGGGAGGCCCAAGTACCCGTGACAGGCAAGGGCCCAAAACGTATTGAGGCGACCTCAACATGGCCTATCACAAAACGACCTGGTTTTGCAAGGGGGGTCCCATGACGTTTTGGCCCGGGGCTCAGCGGCCACCTAGGGAACCTACCAAACCCACACATTTCTGAAAAGTAGACACCAGGGGGATTCCAGGGAGGTATGGCTTGCGTGGATCCCCCAACGTTTTCATACCCAGAATCCCCTGCAAACCTGATATTTTGCTGGAAAAAATCACTTTTTTCACACATTTTTGTGTGGTAAAGTTGTGGCATCACGGGGCTGACACAAATTTCCTACCACCCAGCGTTCCCCCAGGTCTCCCGATAAAAATGGTGCCTCACTCGGGTGGGAGGCCCAAGTACCCGCGACAGGCAAGGGCCCACAACGTATTGAGGCAACCTCAAAATTGCCTATCACAAAACGACCTGGTTATGCAAGGGGGGTCCCATGACGTTTTAGCCTGGGGCTCGGCAGCCACCTAGGGAAACCTACCAAACCCACACATTTCTGAAAAGTAGACACCCGGGGATTCCAGGGAGGTATGGCTTGCGTGGATCCCCCAACGTTTTCTTACCAGAATCCCTGCAAACCTGAAATTTGGCTGAAAAAATCACTTTTTCACACATTTTTGTGTGGTAAAGTTGTGGCATCATGGGGCTGACACAAATTTCCTACACGTAGCGTTCCCCCAGGTCTCCCGATAAAAATGGTGCCTCACTCGGGTGGGAGGCCCAAGTACCGCGACAGGCAAGGGCCCACAACGTATTGAGGCGACCTCAAAATGGCCTATCACAAACGACCTGGTTTTGCAAGGGGTCCCATGACGTTTGGCCCGGGGCTCGCGGCCTCCTAGGGAAACCTACCAAACCCACACATTTCTGAAAAGTAGACAAACGGGGATTCCAGGGAGGTATGGCTTGCGTGGATCCCCCAACGTTTCTTACCCAGAATCCCCTGCAAACCTGATATTTTGCTGAAAAAATCACTTTTTTCACACATTTTTGTGTGGTAAAGTTGTGGCATCACGGGGCTGACACAAATTTCCTACCACCCAGCGTTCCCCAGGTCTCCCGTTAAAAATGGTGCCTCACTCGGGTGGGAGGCCCAAGTACCCGCGACAGGCAAGGGCCCAAAACATTTTGTGATAGGCAATTTTGATGTCGCCTCAATACGTTGTGGGCCCTTGCCTGTCGCGGGTACTTGGGCCTCCCACCCGATTGAGGCACCATTTTTATCAGGAGACCTGGGGGAACGCTGGGTGGTAGGAAACTTGTGTCAGCCCCGTGATGCCACAACTTTACCACACAAAAATATGTGAAAAAAGGGATTTTTTTCAGCAAAATGTCAGGTTTGCAGGGGATTCTGGGTAAGAAAACGTTGGGGGATCCACGCAAGCCATACCTCCCTAGAATCCCCCGGGTGTCTACTTTTCAGAAATGTGTGGGTTTGGTAGGTTTCCCTAGGTGGCCGCCGAGCCCCGGGCCAAACGTCATGGGACCCCTTGTAAAACCAGGTCGCTTTGTGATAGGCCATTTTGAGGTCGCCTCAATACGTTAGGGCCCTTGCCTGTCGCTGGTACTTGGGCCTCCCACCCGAGTGAGTCACCATTTTTATCGGGAGACCTGGGGAACGCTGGGTGGTAGGAAATTTGTGTCAGCCCCGTGATGCCGCAACTTTACCACACAAAATGTGTGAAAAAGGGATTTTTTCAGCAAAATGTCAGGTTTGCAGGGATTCTGGGTAAGAAAATGTTGGGGGATCCACGCAAGCCATACCTCCCTGGAATCCCCGGGTGTCTACTTTTCAGAAATGTGTGGGTTTGGTAGGTTTCCTAGGTGGCCGCCGAGCCCCGGGCCAAAACCTCATGGGACCCCACTTGCAAAACCAGGTAGTTTTGTGATAGTCCATTTTGAGGTCGCCTCAATACGTTGTGGGCCCTTGCCTGTCGCGGGTACTTGGGCCTCCCACCCGAGTGAGGCACCATTTTTTTCGTAGACCTTGGGGAACGCGGGGTGGGTGGAATTTTGTGGATCCACACAGATTCCAGAACTTTCCACCACAGAAAAGTGATGAAAATGTGTTTTTTTTTGCCAATTTTTTAGGTTTGCAAGGGATTCTGGGTAACAGAACCTGGTGAGAGCCAGTCAAGTCACCCCATCCTGGATTCCCCTGGGTGTCTACTTTTCAAAAATGTATAGGTTTGCTAGGTTTCCCTAAGTGCCGGCAGAGCTAGGGTTCAAAAACTACAGCTAGGCACTTTGCAAAAAAAGGGTCATTTTTCACTGTGAAAATGTGGTGCGTCCACATTGCGTTTTGCGCTGCTTCCTGTCGCGGGCACTAGGCCTACCCACACAAGTGAGGTGCCATTTTTTTCGGAGGACCTTGGGGAACGCAAGGTGGGTTGAATTTTGTGGATCCACGCAGATTCCAGAACTTTCCACCACAGAAAAGTGAGGAACATGTGTTTTTTTTGCCAATTTTTTAGGTTTGCAAGGGATTCTGGGTAACAGAACCTGGTGAGAGCCAGTCAAGTCACCCCATCCTGGATTCCCCTGGGTGTCTACTTTTCAAAAATGTATAGGTTTGCTAGGTTTCCCTAAGTGCCGGCAGAGCTAGGGTTTAAAAACTACAGCTAGGCACTTTGCAAAAAAAGGGTCATTTTTCACTGTGAAAATGTGGTGCATCCACGTTGCGTTTTGTGCTGCTTACTGTCGCGGGCACTAGGCCTACCCACACAAGTGAGGTACCATTTTTATCGGAAGACCTTGGGGAACGCGGGGTGGGTGGAATTTTGTGGATCCACGCAGATTCCAGAACTTTCTACCACAGAAAACTGAGGAAAATGTGGGTTTTTTGCCAATTGTTTAGGTTTGCAAGGGATTCTGGGTAACAGAACCTAGTGAGAGCCAGTCAAGTCACCCCATCCTGGATTCCCCTGGGTGTCTAGTTTTCAAAAATGTATAGGTTTGCTAGGTTTCCCTAAGTGCCGGCAGAGCTAGGGTTAAAAAACTACAGCTAGGCACTTTGCAAAAAAAGGGTCATTTTTCACTGTGAAAATGTTGTGCGTCCACGTTGTGTTTTGCGCTGCTTCCTGTCGCGGGCACTAGGCCTACCCACACAAGTGAGGAACCATTTTTTTTGGAAGACCTTGGGGAACGCGGGGTGGGTGGAATTTTGTGGATCCACGCAGATTCCAGAACTTTCCACCACAGAAAAGTGAGGAAAATTTGTTTTTTTTGCCAATTTTTTAGGTTTGCAAGGGATTCTGGGTAACAGAACCTGGTGAGAGCCAGTCAAGTCACCCCATCCTGAATTCCCTGGGTGTCTAGTTTTCAAAAATGTATAGGTTTGCTAGGTTTCCCTAAGTGCCGGCAGAGCTAGGGTTCAAAAACTACAGCTAGGCACTTTGCAAAAAAGGGTCATTTTTCATTGTGAAAATGTGGTACGTCCATGTTGCATTTTGAGCCATTTCCTGTTGTGGGCACAAGGCCTACCCACACAAGTGAGGTACCATTTTTATCGGGAGTTTTAGGGTAACACAGAATTGTAGAGCAACTGTTATTACCTATTGACTTTTGATGCATTTCTGCCTTCCAAATGAAAGACAATGTGTAAAAAATAAGTCATTTTGGAAAATGACCTATAATTCTCATGCTAGTATGCGTACTCCCAATTTCGGAAATGTGCAAATATCTACTGTTTCTAAAGTCTACATTTTGTTCCCATTTCAGAAATACATAGGTGTCTTTCATAACAATTTTTCCATGTATACATTTTCCCAAAATAATTGCTATATACCCGGTACATAATAAAAAACCATTGCAAGATGCTGCTCAGTTATTGGCTCTGGGTTCGTCGGGTTCTTGGTGAACCTACAAGTCCAATATATCCCCACAACCAGAAAGGTCCAGCGGATATAACGGTATATTGCTTTCAAATAGCTATCATAATTAGAAGAAGTTACAGGTGAAAACGTTGACACAAATGGCTGTTTTTTTCAACTAATTTTCAATTTTTTCTTTATTTAACTGTTAGTTTCTATAAGGAAAATTTTAAGGATCTACACAAATGACCCCTTGCTGAATTCAGAATTTTGTCTACTTTTCAGAAATGTATGGCTTTCCAGGATCCATTATTGTTTTCATACCAATTTCTACCATTAACTGGAAGGAGGTTGAAAGCACAAAAAATAGCAAAAATAGGCTATGTCCCAGAAAAATGCCAAAACTGTGTAAAAAAAGTTGGTTTTCCGACAAAAGTCTGCTTGTCCCTGAAAGCTGGGAAGATGGTGAGTTCAGCACCACAACCCCTTTTTTGATGCCATTTGCAGGGAAAAAATAAGACGCTTTCATCTGTAGCCCTTTTTTCGCATTTTTCCCAAAAAAAACAAAATTTAGCTGTATTTTGGCTAATTTCTGGGTCCCCTCCAGGGGAATCCACAAACCCTGGGTACCTTTACAATCCCCATGATGTTAGAAAAAAAGGACGCAAATTTGGCGTGGATACCTTATGTGGTCAAAAGGTTACAGGGGCCTAAGCGCGCACTACCCCAAATAGCCAAAAAAAGGCTTAGCACAGGGGGGGAAAAGGCCTAGCAGCGAAGGGGTTAAGGGTTCATTCCTGACATCTTCCTCTGCCCGACTTTACGTCAATACTAACATTCCAAGGCACCTACCAGGTATAAATATACCTTCCCTTGCCCAAGCAAGTAGGAGGAGACCTCGACTTTAGAGGAGCCCGTGTCCTGGCCTGACGCACTGACAAGAGACGCTGTCATCCCTGCTCGCAGAGAATCCAGCTTCCAGTGTTCTGACTCCCTTCGCGGGGTGTTAGAGTTCGAGACCCGGAAGGAGATTCCCACCTCTCTTATTCACAAGGTATGGAGCTGACTAGAACCTACTCTTGGCATACTAGACGTGGCATACTAGACTTAGCATACCATACTATAGAATACATCACCTACTTCTTACCCTGCACCACACTTAGGTTAGGTACAGTGGGGTAGAACTAGTTAGAGAAGCATCTTATGAATACTCTCATTTTTAGCTTATGTTATTTATGTATATGAATATATGTGTCATAGCTAAAAGACAATGCTAGCGCAGTATTATTTCTTTCTACTGCTTACGCTGTACATTATATATCTCGCATACTGTCTTACGATTGTAACAGCTCATATCTCTTACACGAGAAACAAGACTGTTCAATAAATCCTTTTATTGAAACGCCTGTCTATTCTTTCTGTGTAACTCTGAAGAAACTAAGCACGCACGATTAGCTGAGTGAAACTGTTATCTATTGTTTCCACGATTCTGAGAGTGTTCCGATTCTAAAGGGAAACAAAGTTGTCATGTTTATGCGGTTGCCAGAAACTACTCCCTTCTTGTTTACAAGGAGTTTCTAGTGGCCTCTGAGTTAGCTGGCACAAAGTAAATTAAGTTTAATATACTCGATAGGGACATACTGACCTCAGTCCTATGTCGAATCTATAGGGTTTATTATTCCAATGCGCAGAGCCTATTAGGGGAATAGGAACTACACTACAACAATCTCAACCCCCTTTGACGGGTCAATTCACTAAGTCAGCATTTTTTCTTTAAATGCACAGATGGACGCATGCATACACCAAATTGGTTGGTTGCCACTGTATGAGCTACAAAAAAGGGTATAAGGACTGAAGTGAGAGGACGCGTGCCGCTAAATTACTAATGCTAACTACCATTATCTTAGTGACAGGACAAAGGAGTCTCTGCATTACTTCTCTTACATAATCAGTCCAAGCGAGCGCCAACAAGTATGAATAGGTAGCACCAAGCACCTTTCTAGAATAACGATCACATAATATAATATTTGTATACTTAACTTACCTGCATGAGAGCAGCATGCTTGCTATTGGGGCAAAGAATATTAGCAATAGCATAGAACACACAAGTAATAATAATATTAATAATTAGCTACTCACCGGGCTCCGCGACCGCAACCCCTAGGAGGTCCAACAGGTCCTGCTATCGGTCCAGAATTTTGGACCACCGGTGCATCAGCTGATTATGGGTGCGCCGGACTCCAGAGCAGCGATACACTGCCGGCTCACCGCCTCCCAGTGCTGCTGGCGCTCCCGGAATCCAGACCCGGATCCAGGCCTGCCGCCTGCTGCCAGGGTGGAGGGGAAGTGGCACTGGACATAAAAACCAGTGCTGCCACCTCCACCTTGAAAAACAGGGCACAGGGCTGCACCACTTCCTGCCGCCTTCCGCAAGGTAGTCGGCTCCTTGTTGCAGGCCTTTTTGGGGCACCCTTATCTGCCATGGCGCGGGGGAGAGAGAAAATGCAGAAACAGGAATAAGAAGGAAGGAAGGTAAAAAAAATTAGGAGGGAAGTAAAGTGAAAAAATAAGGTACAGAACTCACAAAAAACACACAAAAAAGTAGAAAGAAACGTAAAATACACACTCAGAAAGATAAAGGGTTAGAGAATCAGTAAAAAAGATGGGAAAAATGTTTTAGAAGCTAAGGATTACAAAGATTAAGGAAGGATGAAAAAGTAGGCAACAGCACCATAAACAGAGTGAGAAACAAGATGGCCGCGCCCTTGCGTGGTGCAGTTTCCATGATATTTCCGCCTGAAAACACATTTCGCGTTACCGTACGGCGGAAACGTCACACGAACAGGCAGGACAAGGAACTCCGCCTAGCGCTGCAGAGTTTTTTTGCCATTCCGCGTAGTTCCGCGTAGTGCGGCTATGCGTACTCCACCCAGGCCTTGTCTCTGTGTCATTTGTGCGATCTATTTATTTAGTTAGTCTTTTTTATAGCATCGACATTTAAAGGGATGTTCGAGTCCCTTGCATTGAAGGGATTTAGGAATGCAATTTTGATTTACAATAGGTTACAGTAGGAATATTTAACAAATACATTATATAACTGTCAAGAAGTAGTCATTGGTAATGCAGGCATTTTTAATTATGCGTTCATACTATGAGTAAAATATTTTTAATTTGGTTTTGAAGGAGGCAAAGGACAGGTGAAGTCTTACGTCAATAGGGTCATTTTGCCATATCATAGGATAAAAACTTAAAAAGGAGCAGGATAATGTTCGGTCATTGTTGCATCATTTAGTTTCTAGGAGAAAGCTCACTGTATCTCAGAGATATCTGCTCTTACCTGAAGTTGTAAGTTTCTTCCTTGGGTATTGTATTGTTTTGCAGTGTCATTTATATTATATTATATAATGCTTCATACCTCTGAAGAAGCATCAACTTGTTTGAGCACAGTGGTGTAGGGTTCTACTATTATTTAATCAGCTTTAACAGTACAGTGAGGTTAGAGAGCCAGCCATTTATTTTTAAGCAGGATTGGTATTATGTGTTCAGATTTTCTTTGTCAGAAATAAATCTTTGTGAGGACTGAGGATAACTTTTATAAGGCCTCCTTTAATTGTAGGAGGCCTCTGACTATGGCTATACTCCAGTTGTGATATAACTAATTCTTGTACTACTACTTTAGATCTTCACCGGATAGGCAGCTCAGCATTGATTTTGGTGTTCTGAGTTGGAGGTATGCCCCATTTGCAATGTTCAATATGTCTGCATTCAAGGTGAGTTTGCTGTTGAGCATCAGATAATTCTTCTAAGGATTTAGAAGTGATCAGGTTGAAGGATATTCAAGTATCAGTGGACTTATACAAATAACTTTGCAGTTTCAATAAAGTGAAATACACATCTAAACATGTCAAAGAAAACACTTTTAAAGATTATCTTGTAAATAATTGAAAGTTTAATACCTATAGCATTAAAGATCAGCATAGAAAACATTTTTCTTTACAAGGGAGCAAGAGTCTAAACAAGAGGCACCCCAAGACAGTGCCCCAGACATGGAGGAAGCCAATGAAACCTCAGCCACAAGAACACCACCTCTGCCATCAAGACGCAGAGCAGCAGTCTCTCCACTGCCAAATTTTCCACAAGAGTCAGGTGAGCCAAAACACACCACTACCTGCTAGACGGGACAGAACATGTGCAGGAGACTTCTTCTGTGCCATCGCAGTGTTTCAAGATTGAGAGAATCTGGTCTTGTAACACCTCCAGGTGTTGAAGATACATGGGCTATTTTTGGTGGTTTAGAGGCCTCAATGTTGGCAGTGCAACACCTACAAAATAAAAACATAAAAGCTGTCAATAGATAGTTAGTGGGCATTAATGAAAACATTGCAAACATCAAGATCGCTTAGACAAGCTCAATAACACGGTTGAGGAGGGACAAAAAGTGATTGCTGAAAAATGTGAACAGCTAACAGGGGCTGTTACCACTTTATGCTGTATGGCTTTACAGCAATAAAATATAAACCATAGTTTCAGGCATCATCAGCTTATGTCTTGAATAGATGGGTTCACAAGGCCTGTTAACTGACTGCCACATGCTGCTGACGCTTTATCAAGACGCAGAGTGAACATGCAGGTATAGATGGGGCACCACAGGAGGATGTTGCACATGGCCTTGTGCAAGTCACCAGTGCTTTGTACAATATGCAAACCTCACACATCTCTGCCACTGGTGAATTAGGTGGCCGTAGAAATGAAGAGGCTTCGAGCCTCAGTAGCCTCTGTATCAGAAGTGTGCATCGGCATCGCAGGCCAGTTGCAGGTAGTGATGCCTCAGCAACTCATAATGCTGTTACCACAGAGAAGGGAAGCGTTGGGAGACGAAGAAAGAAGCATTAGCAACATTTGTTATAATTTACTTTTTTTATGTGCCCTTTGTTACAAATTGTAAGTTAAAACAATGTTGACTTGGTTAAAAAAATCTCTTTGCGTTTCGAGATAAACAAACATAATTTTCAATATAGATAAACTTGAACTAAAATTAAAGCAAAATGTTGTCTTGAATCTGATTATATCTTTTTAATTGCTACTTACTTTACAAATAATGCATAGTTATGTCTGCACTTCGCACTCTGTGCTGTGTGTGATGTGGTGGTTGTTGATCCTTATCCTCTGACTCTGGCTCTGACCTGATGACCGGTATTCCTCTTCGAGTTACTGTGTCCTGCAAGATAGCACGTTACTATTATCTTGCTCCTTGTCTCAGCTGTATATTGGAGAGCACCACCACCTTTATGTAGACAGTGAAAGCACCTTTTGAGTGATCCAAATGTCCTTTCAATCACAGGTCTTGTAGATTTATGTACAGCATTGTAATAGCGCTCACTTTGTGATAAAGGGTTAAGGTACGGTGTTAGAGTCCATAACCGCTAAACATAAGCACTGTCCCATGCAATGTAAAAACTATAATAAGTAACAAATATACTGTTAAATCTGATAGCAATTACCAAATACATAGCTGTCTCCAAAATAACCTCTAAGAAGGCATGCTTAAATACCACTGTGCCTAAACATAAAGGAGTCGTGTGCGCTGCTTGGGAATCTTGCCACAATATCTGTATTGAATTGGATGCATTACAAACCACTTGGATGTTTGGGGAATGTGTATTCTTCCAATTTCTGAAAAGGTACTCATTGTGCATGTAGGAACATGAGTTCAATCTATGCATCTAATAACATGTGGGAATTGAGTAAAACTATAAAATGGTAGCTTTGTTAATTGTAACTCCTGTCAACAGCAGTTCCTCCATTAAGGCGGAGGTGCATCGCCCAACTGCTCTCGCAGCAGTGAGAACGTGAAAAATAAAATGATAATAACACAGGTTATTATCATTTTATTGTTCCTCGCTTACTTCAGCCGAGGGCGGGGCCATCCATTCGGACTACACGTCGACACCAGGCAGCTGCAGGAAGGAGGAGTGGTGGCACTGCTACAAGTGTGCATGATGGTTTGACCGGCTGCCTTAGGACGGCCAAGCTGTCATGCGCACTTAGATCTCTCCACCCGAGCTCTGCTGTACAGCCGGCTGAAGAACAGGCACAGGCTCGTAGTCCCTTAATGAACGCGTAACCAGGGTGCTCAGAACAATACTGGTGTGTCTCTCTTGCTGGGTAACACCAGCATGAGAGCAGCATCTGGATTAGCGTAAGGGATCCTCTGCAATGTCGGGAGTTGAGGAGCAGAGGCGCAGAAGAGTACCGAGGCTGCAGAGGGCAGGTAAGCACTGTTTAATACATTTTCTCACATGCTCTGCCCCCGTGCTGCCTCCCCCGCGCTGCCCCCCTCCTGCGCTGCCTCCCCCGCACTGGCCCACCACTTTAATGGCACAGCAGTTGCCACTGACTTCTGTGCAGTTCTAGGAAAAGTAAAAAATAATTAATTCTTAGCATAGCATCCAGGAAAGCTATGAAAAACCTAGATAGTGCACTTTGTGAAACCCCAACTTCTGCATGCGATTATACATTAGAATTCCCAGAGGCTACGAGATGCAGTGAGCATAATACCTGCACATGGCTGGGGATACAATTACTCCTGAGTGTGTCTCTCTCTAGCTGTGGAATAATTTCAGCTATGAGATCTAAAATAACAGCACTACTTAGCCTGCATTTTTCAAATACTTCCTCCACTGTCTGTTGGAAAAGAGTAACTCTGAGTCTAAATACACTTTCCTGTCTTCTCCTCTTCCTTTGCAAACCAGCCTGAATCCTCATACTTTTTCACTATTATGAACAAAGCAGGTATTGTGGGAAAAGCTGAGGTATTCTGGGGCTGTTTAAATAGCTTGCAACTGGTTACCACCTGTTTTGAGTTGCTGGTAATTGCACGCGTAATTCAAGCATTCTGTGACCAGTAGCAATTTGCACATTTTTCATGCATTGCAATAGCGATTCGGTAATATGAGATCGCAAAATGTGACTCGCTATTTAGATTTGCAAGAAATACCAATTTAATATTTAGTCTGTTCTCAAAAATAGCGAAGCTTATGCCTTTCGTATATGAAAAAAGGCCTTTTTGCTGCCCGATTTTGCAATTCGGAACTTTTGCGAATGAAAAAGGCTTTAGTACATCTGGCCGTTAGAGTGGTGATAGCTGAGCTTAGGGTATCTAGGGAAATTCCTTGTGTTCCTGCTCCATTCATACTTAGGTTTGGGCTCAGATTGCTAGTTTACTTTAATCATGTTCACAGATAATGGTAAATTGGAGTGATCAGACCAGTAAACTTGCATGGGGTTATCCACTATTACCCTTCTGGGGTTTGCTATCACCAGAGCCATCATAGCTCATCTACAAGTGGGTTTTGTGAAAGCTGCTATAATTTATTATCTTGTATGAATAAGGAGAGTGCAGATACTACAGCATCCTACCTATCATTGCAATGCAGGATAAAGTAACTCAACAGTGCAAGGCCTTTGGAAAATGATAGAATGTCTGTGGTGAGATTGGTCAGTTCTGCAATTAACATATCAATATTTCGTTGTTGATACATTAATAAAAATGTCCACTGATTTTTTTGATATCTGGATGTTTAAGTGTAAGCATCTATGTGTGCATGACGTGTGGTTTGGGGCGGGGCATGCTGTATTTGACGTGGGTGTCAATGAATCCGACCATTTCTATCTCTGCAACGAGAGATGTAGCTGCTTGGGAGAGGGTTTGTGCCTCTTAGGAAGAAATAGTCAGGATACGCTGTTCATTTATGTCCTTTTAGGAGGAGCAATGGTGTAGCTGATTTACAGTTCATTTGATTTTGCCAGTTTCAAGATGGAGGTTTACAGGACACTCGCCCAGCATGTTGAAGCAGGCCGGACACAATTCCCACATGACCTTTGGGATTTTAAGTGCGCAGACTAGACAACCTGGTCCTGAAATCCCTTATGTTTCAGATGCTGCAGAATCCTCTGTAGTATACGTAAGTGTTGTAGACGAACAGGGACTGCTAAAGGGCTCAAAAATGGAACTATAGCTAGCTATCTTAGAATATTATAATAAGGTTT
This sequence comes from Calotriton arnoldi, assembly GCA_963921515.1. Taxonomy (NCBI): domain Eukaryota; kingdom Metazoa; phylum Chordata; class Amphibia; order Caudata; family Salamandridae; genus Calotriton; species Calotriton arnoldi. Next base: position 326,998 of record CAWUFW010007662.1, on the reverse strand, counting down.
ACCATACAGAACACTGCGGCCAGACTCGTCCTCGGCATCCCCCGGCGTGAACACATCAGCCATCACCTTCGGCGACTCCACTGGCTCCCCGTGGAGAAGAGAGTCACTTTCAAGATCCTCACTCACGCCTACAAATGCCTACACAACAACGGACCCAAATACCTCAATGACAGAATAAACTTCCACGCACCCAGAAGAAACCTGTGATCGGCCAACCTCGCACTGGCGGAAACCCCGCGCATCCACAGAGCCAGAGCAGGCGGAAGATCGTTCTCTCACATTGCAGCCAAGACCTGGAACGAACTACCTGCAAACATCAGACTCGCCCCCTCCCTGAACACCTTCAGGAAAACTCTCAAGACCTGGCTCTTCGGCTGAACGGAGTTGCATACCCCCTCTCCCCCAGCGCCTTGAGACCCTCACGGGTGAGTAGCGCGCTTATAATTCCCTGATTGATTGATTGATTGGTTTGAACATTAAATTCAGTATAGAAGAGAAGGCATTAAATGCACCAGGAGTGATTTTTTAAATTTGGGTTTTGAGGGCGGCAAAGGGGAGGTGTAGCCTTACTTTGAAGGGGACGGGTTGTCATCTTAGGATAAAACCTCAGAAGGAGCGAGATAATGTTGGTGCCTTCTTGCATCATTTAGTTTCTAGGAGGACACTATCTGTAATGCAGAGATGTCTGCTCTTTCCTTAAATTGATTTTTTCCCCTTGGTTATGGGTTTGCTGTGTCATTTATATTTTACAGAACTTCATACCTCTGAAGAGGCATCAACGTGGGTTTGAACATGGTAGTGTAGGGTGTGCTACGATTTAATCAGGGAATAAGACATTTATGTTTAATCAGGATTGGTATTATGTATTCATATTTTCTAGTGTCAGAAATTCTTTGTGCAGATTGAGGATATTATTGAGAGTGCCTCTGACTATGGCTCTACCATATTCCAGTTGTGATGCAAGTAATGTTTGTACTACAGACATTGGATCTTCAGCAGGTATGCAGCTCCGGGTTGATTCAAGTAGTCTTAGTTGGGGGATGCACCGCTTGCTTTCTTCATTATGTTTGCATCTAAGTTGAGTTTGCTGTTGAGCGTCAGACCCAGTGATTTTGCATAGTGAACTCTTCTGCTGCTAAGGTCGGCTTCCAGTAGTGTTGTTTGCTAATCCCTTGATGCAGCCTATGGTCTTTGTGATAGTTGGACGGTGCAATGTAAACGGGAGGTAAAAGAAAAGAGACATAACACCGGCCAGTCCATCCCCTAGGGAGCCATGTATAAGCCTGTTCCCCACAAACAAAGTATACATTTGGGAGAGTGAGCAAAGGTGGGCTACTAGTAGTGTTTAATCGATAGGTGTAGTTGCAACTGCTCTGTCCCACTGGAATAGTCCCAGAACCTTCGACACAGAAACTAGCTGCTGTATAAACCACAGGTACGGGCATGGCTTTAACTTCAGTGATATTTCGTGCATGGAAACATTTAAAGTATTAGGTAAAATTAATTCCCTTAAAATCAAACATTTCATTTTGAAGCCATGTGGCATTCTTGTTACCCTTGTAAACATTCCTGCAAGCATGTGGATGTAAGGTACCCTCCTTTCCTCCTGTCCCAGGTGTATAACCCTGGTGTACTACTATGTATTCCAACACTGCTTCATAATCAGACTTCGTCATATTCATAGCATCAGTATGATAATGTATATACCCCATGGGAAGCAACAGGAACCATGCCTCACAACTACTTAGGTACGACAGTGGTAAAGACACCAGTATATCATTCTTGTGCATAACTGAGGGGAGTAATCCACACACCCAGCAATTCGTGGCGTTCATCGTATTGTGTACTTGGTGAAGCATTTGCAGGAAGGCGTTTTCAACATATGTCTGTCTATGTCTCTCTTTATGTGGGGTCAACGTAACGGGGATATGTCCCTATCAAAGTGTGTACGGGATGCTGTTCTTCTAAATACCATACTACCCCAAACAGTATTATCATTACTATGAGAAGGAACACTACCACCACTATCTTACTCCTAGTAGACCAGCTAGACCACACAGGACTACTTTGCCCCGGTGGTGGTGCCGCTAGGGGCTGTTCCTCTTCCATGACAGCACAGCCAAATAGGAACATGTGAAGAGCCTTATGAACTGGAGCCACAAGAATACAACCAACCAGAGGGGCACTGTTTACCCAGCGTCCGTTTAGAGCCTCTCTGGCAGGCTCCTATCGTTCATCAACGATGGTGCGCTGAAGCACTCCCTTGAGGGAGCCGCGCAATCGCGGCCCTTACTGGAAACAAATCCTTCTTCTTTCAGGATAGGGCACTGTAGGAGAGTAGGATCTGCTTCTTATAGTTACCCCACTTTTTGCTGATGTTTCACTGTTTTTCGACTTAGCCAGACTGAGGCCCTGCTAATCAGGACCCCAGTCTATCTGCTTTCTACTCTTAATTGATTGCATGTACTTTAGGTACACTCCAGATTGGATTATTGGGTACCCTTATAAGTCCCTAGTATATGGTATACTATGTACCGAGGGCGTAGGTACCCCAGAGGCCTCCCAGGGGCTGCAGCATGTATTATGCCACCCCTGAGAGGCCATCCAAAATGACACAACAGGTCTGCTACAGCAGCCTGTGTAAGGTGGTGTATGCACCCCTTACTGAGATATAGGTTCCCTATATCTCTCCATATCACTGCACATGTAAACCTATCAGTCACCCCTATGGCAGGCCTTAACAATCCTGAAGGCAGGGTGCTGGGTTTCATGTGAGAGGGTGCCCATGCATGAGCAGAGCCCCTCTGCAGCTTTCGGAATCTTCATCCCGGGTGGTTTGTGATGCAGCCAAACCATATACTCTTAAGTGCATTATAACCTCACGGTAAATGCTAACTTGAGAATGGCTGCATGAAAACATGTCGTGTTTGGTGTCAAACACCTTGGAATCATACCTCCACCCCAGTAACTGGGGTGGGAGGTATGATTCCACCCTACTAGATGGAGAAACATGGCACCACCGGTATACCCGGTACCAGCTTAACAGAACCCTGGCATCACAAAATGGATGCTGCAGCCACAGACACGAGTCTGCCCTCCTGCTGCTGGACGAAACTCCGGCAGGGGAGGCCTGGACAATAGGTTTCCTGTCACAGGGAGGTGTGACCACCTCCCAGACAGGCTTTAGTGTATTGGGGCTGGGTGGGTGCACTCCAAGAGTGCTTTGAAGTCTGCACTGGGGGCACATTTGGTGTCCCTGTGCATAGTCCAGCTCAAACCGGTTGCAGGGGCTACCAGCCCCTGCTCTGGTGCGAAACTGGACAAAGGAAATGGGTGTAGCCACCCCTCTTTCCTGACCCTCCCAAAGGTGGGTCCCCAGAGTTTGTCCCACCCCTTCCTTGGGTATAAAGTAGGAACCCCTGAGTACAGGACTTTAGATTTACCTGGATGAAACTCTGCTACAGAATCCCAGAACTTCAACTATCTACACGACGTTGGATGACCGAAGAATCTCCCTTGGAGTAAAGGAGTTACTCCCCTGCTTGGCAGGCACCAAAGACGCATCTGTCCGGTTGGCATCTCCAAAGCTCCTGAGGACTCCGAAGAATTTTGCAACACAGGAGGTGGGTTCCCGTGGTCTCTGAGGTTGATCTGTGTGCTCAGCAAGACTGAGGCCGGTATCCCTCATGGAGACCGTGGAACTCGCACCCCTAGACACCGCAACCATTTGCAGAAGCATCAGCTTTGAGGCAACCTCTGAGGCTGAGCTTTGGATTACTTGTAGCCCTGACCCCAAGCAGCAATTCCACTGAAGATTGCCAGCCTACACTCCACGAATGTTCCGTGAGCTGGCCCTTTGTGTTTTCTCTTGAGGTCCCTTTGCAATCCCTGGTCCGTCAACTGGTGGGTCCCTGTGAAGGCAACACTAAGATTAATTGGGCTACCCTAGTTGCTCCAGATGTGCCCTGACTCTCCATTGCTTGGGGAGTCCCCCGGACCTTGCTGGTCCACACCAAAGCATCTTTACTCTTCCTGCATGGGTTGCTGTTGCCAAGGCTTGTTGGGTTCAATCCAAGCACCGACATGCCAGCACTCAACATCCTTTGTGGGACAGCTCGAATCCGGCTCCTGGTTGTCTTCGACGTCTCCTGGACCCCGTGGCTGCAGAGTCAAGCTTCACCTCTTCGCACCTGAAGCACCCGACATCGGTGGGCATTTGATTGCTCCGCTCCTGGTCACGTGAAGTGACCCAGACTTTGTCCCCTCTGCTTTCAGGTTCTTCACATCTTCGATCCAGGCTTGGATCATCCCGGACACTTTTCTTCTTCACAGCAGCAGCACTTTGCAGCAGATCGCCATTGAAATCAACGACGATTCCCGACACCATTTGCCACCTATGCACCCGGCTTCCCTGGGTGAGGTAACTCGAGTACTACGGTGCTCCCATGGGTGTTGGCCCTAGAACCCCTTAAGTCTAAAGGGGTTTGCTCAAAGTCCTCTCCTAAGTGTCCTTTTGCTTCAAAATTCCAACCACGACTTTCCTCATAGAATCCTATGGCCCTCGCGGCTGTGTTCTCACACTGCACACGTCCCCCGTGTGTCTCCTGTGTCACTACCTTGGGTGGTTCCTTGGGGTCCCAGCAATTCTACGTGCTCTAGGCACTGTGTCTAGTCAAGTCGTGGTTCTTATACCACTTTCTTAGTATATGGTTTGGTCTCCCCCTGGAGCCCACTGTGTATTGTGCTATTTACTGTTGTTTTCATACTGTGATATTGGGTATCTTGGACTCTAATCTCAAAGAGATTAGTAGTGAGTGTTTAGAAATAAATACATATATTTTATATATACCTGGTGTGGTTCTCCTTTCATTTGGTCATTCAAGAGGTTATAATCTGGTAAACCAAGCTGCTTTACACTCCTTCAAGACTTAGCCTGAAGGCTGCTCTCCATAGCTACCACTAGGATAGCTTTCAATAAAGGTTGTCTTTAAACCTATCATCAATAAGGGTCGTTTGGACTGGTGCAAGGTGCCCACTATAACTAGTGGACCGCATATGCCAGGCCAACTTCTCACATTGGTGTGCAGCGGTTGGATTCAAGCTTGCTATTGCTTTACCAGATAACTCTTTGAGTGACTAACTGAAAACCACTATAGGTATATAGGTACATATAAATCAAGTTTAGAATACAGTAAGTTCTACTGAACTTAGAGTTGTGTGTCAAGGACTTAGCACACCCTTTCTACAACTCAAGAGAGTTTAGTAGGCCCCACTAGAGTAGGTAGGTGCATACACCACACCACACTAGTCATGTCTTCAAGGGCAGAAGTCAGTGGACCTCTCCCAACTAAGTATGACCAGGTCTCATACCAAGAATTGAGGACTATGTGTGCCTCTAGGAAATTGAAGACAGGGAAAAGCCCAACCACACAACATCTCATAAATGTGTTGCTTGCAGATGAGGTTGGCAGAGTGGGTGGGACAGCAGAAGAGGAAAGGCCAGGTAGTGAACACTACTATGACCCAGACTCTGATGCTGGCCAGGAGGATCAAAATGATTCTAACCTGGAAAATCCAATTCTTCCTGAAGGTGAGGAAGGAGACCCCAGTGGGGCTCTCTTTACCCCACCTGGAAGGGTTAACAGTTTACCAAGAAGATCTAGATCTCCTTCTCAGGATTCTGATCATTCTGGTACTTCTGTAGGGACCTCTGCTTCTCATAAGAGGGAATCCTCTTATGAGAAGAAATGCCAACTGCTTGAGTTTGAGAGAGCTAAGCTCAGAATCAAGAGAGAGCAATTGACCTTAGACAGGGAATCCCTGGAGCTTCAGAGAGCTTCTCAGAAGTTGGGACTAGGGTCCCATGGTAGCAGCAGCAGTGTCCCTAGAGGTAGAGAACATACTCATGACCATAGGAACCTGAACAAGATTGTCCCTCCCTGCCAGAGTGGGGATGACATCCACAAATGGATAACTGCACTGGAGAGGGCCTGTAAAGTACAGAGGGTCCCTCAGGAGCAGTGGGCAGCAATCTTGTGGCTCTCCTTTGCAGACAAAGGTAGAGACAAGCTCCTCACTGTAAGAGAAGAGGATGCTGATAATTACAAAGTCCTGAAGAGTGCTCTGATTGATGGGTTTGGCCTAACCACTGAACAATACAGGTTAAAGTTCAGAGACACCCAAAAGGCACAGACTCAGGACTGGGTTGACTTTGTTGATTGTGCTACTAAGGCTCTGGAAGGCTGGTTACTTGGCAGTAAGGTGTGTGATTTCAAAGGATTGTATAATTTAATCATGAGAGAGCAGATCCTTAATAACTGTCAAATCAACTGTTGCATCAGTACCTGGTGGACTCTGATCTGACCTCTCCCCAAGAATTGGGTCAGAAGGCAGACAAATGGGTCAGAACCAGGGTGAGGCAGAAGGTTCAGAACCAAGGTGGTGACTCTAAGAAGCAAGATTCTAAAAACTCTGATAAGGGTGGGGAGAAGGGTAAAGACCAGAAGTCTTCTCAAGGGCCCCAAAAATCTGCATCTGGTGGGGAGTCCCAATCTAACAAAGGAAAAGGCCAAAAGAAGCCATGGTGTAAAATCTGTAAACAGAAAACCCATTGGACTTTATTTTATTTATTTATTTGAAGAGTTTTATATAGCGCTGGCTAGACCCGGAGGTATCAGAGCACTTTACATGAGGATCAGCGAGTTACAGTTTACATAATTACATGACTAGTGATTGTACCAAGACCAAAGACTCAACTCCAGCCACCATTGCCCCTAAGGCAACTGTTCCCCCTAGTTCAGCTCCAAGTGGTGGTACTCAGAATAAGGGTAGTAGGGTTAACCATGGGTTCTGAGGTGGACTCTGGCCTAGTCAGAGTTCCAACTCAGGCTGTACTGATCTGTGATGGAGGCATGGATATGTCCTCCTTTGTGAGTCCCAATAATCTGGGCAAATACAGACAGCAGCCCTTTATTAATGGAAAAGAGGCTTTGGCATTCAGGGACACAGGAGCAAGTGTCACAATGGTGACAAAAGATCTTGTAGCCCCTGAGCAGATCATAATTGGTGAAATGTACCAAGTGACAAATGCTAGCAATGTCAGGACAGACCATTCCCTGGCAGTTGTTAATTTCACCTGGGGAGGGGTAACTGGCCCTAAGAAGGTTGTGGTAAGTGCAGACCTCCCTGTCGAATGCTTGCTTGGAAATGATTTGGAAACTTCAGCTTGGGCTGAAGTTGAGCTCAGGACCCATGCAGAAATGTTGGGCATCCCTGCAGATGTGTTTGCTATGACCAGGTCACAGGCAAAAATGTCTACAACTGAACAGGCCCTGGATCCTGGAAGAATGGACCAGGTGCCTTCTAAGAGGAGGAGCAGTAGGGTTAAGGCAGTGCCTTCCCCCCTACCTCAGAATGCAGATCAGTCTCCTGAGGGAGATAATCTCAGTCCTGAAGAAGGAACTGTCTCAGAGGAGCTTGAACCTGATCAGGTTGAGTTCTTGGGGACAGGGGGGCCTTCCCGCGCAGATCTGAGCCAGGAGCAACTGAGCTGCCCCTCTCTTGAACCCCTCAGACAGCAAGCTGCTGCTGAGGCTGCTGGGAGTGCTAGTGGGTCCCATAAGATCTATAGGGACGATGGACTCCTTTACTCAGAGTGTAGCGACCACAAGCCTGGAGCCACCAGGAGGTTGGTTATACCTCTGAAGTTTAGGAGCTTCCTATTGACACTAGCCCATGATATCCCATTGGCAGGTCACCTAGGCCAAACCAAGACTTGGGACAGAATTGTCCCTCACTTTCATTGGCCTCATATTGCAGTGAGCAGAGTCAAGGAAGTGGTAAGGAGGCAGACTAGTGCTGTCTCTTTCCTAAAAAAAGTTAAAAAAACGATTGAGCCTGTCTGTCTCCTAGGAGATCTGTGAATATAGCAGCTCCCCAGTCCCCACCCCCAGGCCAGCAGACCTAGGACTGGGGATTGGCTATTCAGCTCCCAGGCAACTCTGAGCCCTCCCCTCACACCTGTGAGTTGCAGCCTACCTGTGCCCCAGATTGCAGTGAGCAGAGTCCAGGAAGTGGTAAGAAGGCAGACTAGTGCTGTCTCTTTCCTAAACAAGCATTGGCATAGCCAATAGGTCTCGCCTTTGGGACCTTAAAAGTATTTAGTTATGCAGCAGGTCCCAACGGCGAGACCTATTGGCTATGCCAATGCTTGTTTAATATTGATCGCGAGTTGACTCCAAAGTAAGCATTAGAACGCCTGGAGACACCTACCTCTAAACGTACTTCTACATCGATGTACTCCAGAAATTTTACAACTTTCGATCTGAAGTCAGCGCGAGGCCTGCCTGCATAAAAGAGACAGACCCATACAAGGGCAGAGTGCCACAGAACAAGCCCTGCTACACAAGGCCCTTGTACCACTGAGCCAGCCCTGCGACATATGCACCGGAGCGTGAGACCTGCCACGGCAGCGTGCCATAAAGTGAGCCTCTCCATACTGTTGCAGAGTGCCAACGAGCAAGCTATGCTACGAAAGGGCAAGGTAATGTAGAGCTCAGCCTGCCACACAAAGGCCATGTGCTGCAGACCGAGCTTTCCCGCACAGGGGCCACAGTAGAGCAAGTTTGAAGTTTTGGCGCCAGGTGCACATACCTGCAAGTAAAAAGTATTGCGCAGACTCTCAAAGCACTTGTCTACCCCTACGCAAAACTGAAACTCAATTGCTGTAATCTTACCTATCGAAGGTCCCGAGTCTTTAAACCGCAGCGAGTCAGCTAGCTTGGTGCAGGGCAAATTTAAAGTTTAAAGCACCAGCACGCCTATAACTGCACCTGGTTGCAAGTATCGGCAGAGGGGGGAAGGGTTAATGACCTGCACATGCCATCGAAGTAAACAGAGGCCGGCAACGGGTGGGTGCTGGTGGTGGGGGGGATCCGCAGTGCGAGGTCTCGGCATTATCTCTCCAGCGTGAAAAACCGGCAGCTTCATTTGGGCTTGGAATGTGGGGGAGGGCTCCGAATACGAGGTGGGAGGGGGGAAAACAAATAAGCAGCGAGGAATAACCATTAAAACAAAGATAAAGGCACACAAGCAGCGTGCCCACTGCTGCTCGCTCCTGAAAAACAAATAAACAAATACAATCCCCTTAGAGGAACAAGCACGCGAGTGGTGCGCTTTGCCTGAACCCGTAGGTCTGAGCTGTGCCTCCCCAGATGTCCGAGGAGAAGACGTAGGACACGGGTTACCTTCCTGACCTTGTAGTCTGAAGACAAGGGTTCAAATCCTCAAGAGCAAGCGGTGGGTGACTCTGTGTATTGCCCCAGCTGTTTCTGATTGAAAATGTTGTAGGTGAAGACTCAAATTATATAAATTCACTAATCCCCTATGCCCCTGAACTATTACCGAACATACCGTTTCTCATTCAAAAACTCTAGTCACCAACACATACATTTAAATATATGACATGTTCACCCAGGTCAAACCGGGGGTACTGACAACACGGTTAATAGAACGACAAAACAAACCTTCAACCGTCAGCTTTAACGTGATAACAGAAGAAGCAAAGCTCTCAAGTCATGGACAGTGAAATAGAAATATCAAAACTTAATGTTCAAGGAGCACTTTTAAAATCCATGCTCCAGAGCAGGAACTGCAGGGACTCCGCTCTTCCGTGTCACAGGCCAGCTTAACCGACCAATAAACAAGCGCGCGGCAGCAGGGGGAGGGGGCCTGCGCGATTCCTTTGCGGGAGCGTGCAGCAAGGCGCGATGATTGTGACCATATGGCGCCACCATATGGTGCCGCGCGCTCCCGCAAGGGAATCGCCAGACGTGCACGCGTTGCCATTGCAAGCAATGCAACGCGTGCACGTTTTTGCCCCCAAAGCTGTGCCGATAGCTAAAGGTCTCTCCTATGCAGCGCATGCGCGCTGCATAGGCGAGACCTAAAAAGTTTAAAAAACGATTTTCCCTACCTGTGATTGCATCATCTTATTTTTTCTTTTTACGTTTCTTTAACTTTCTTTGCATGTGGTTGTTACAGTTTAAAATTGTAGTTTTAACCTGCCAGTGATTGCATAATTTATCCCATGTTTTTGTGTTTAAACTTGTGTTTTTTCCTGCCTGTGACTGCTTCCATTTAACCTGTTGAATTGTGGGATTTGCAGTCCAAACTCTGTAGTTTTTCCCTCTCATTCCCTGTGACTATCAGTTTTTCCCTCCAAATGTCTCCTTTGCTCTGTGCTAAGATCTGTATGTTAAGCAGTGCACCCCCAGCGACCATCTTGTGTTAACAAGTCAGTGAAACCAGCCCCCCCTTCCCTCCTGAGACAGCAGTAATGTGCTGTAAGCTGTTTAAACTGTGTTTAATAGGGACTGTGCACTTTCATTTTTTGGCCAGGAGAGGGAGTAAAGTTTTATACAAATAGTGTTGTTAGAGGACAAGCTTGTTGGGGCCTTACCAAAGTGTGGATTGAGCCTGTCTGTCTCCTAGGAGATCTGTGAATAGAGCAGCTCCCCAGTCCCAGTCCCCACCCCCAGGCCAGCAGACCTAGGACTGGGGATTGGCTATTCAGCTCCCAGGCAACTCTGAGCCCTCCCCTCACACCTGCCCAGGCCCCTTAAGGCTTTGCTGGGTGCACCCCAAATCATTCTCCTCCATCTTGTGAGTTGCAGCCTACCTGTGCCCCAGATTGCAGTGAGCAGAGTCCAGGAAGTGGTAAGGAGGCAGACTAGTGCTGTCTCTTTCCTAAAAAGTTTAAAAAACGATTTTCCCTACCTGTGATTGCATCATCTTATTTTTTCTTTTTACATTTCTTTAACTGTCTTTGCCTGTGGTTGTTACAGTTTAAAATTGTAGTTTTAACCTGCCAGTGATTGCATAATTTATCCCATGTTTTTTGTGTTTAAACTTGTGTTTTTTCCTGCCTGTGACTGCTTCCATTTAACCTGTTGATTTGTGGGATTTGCAGTCCAAACTCTGTAGTTTTTCCCTCTCATTCCCTGTGACTATCAGTTTTTTCCCTCCAAATGTCTCCTTTGCTCTGTGCTAAGATCTGTATGTTAAGCAGTGCACCCCCAGCGACCATCTTGTGTTAACAAGTCAGTGAAACCAGCCCCCCCTTCCCTCCTGAGACAGCAGTAATGTGCTGTAAGCTGTTTAAACTGTGTATAATAGTGACTGTGCACTTCGTTTTTTGGCCAGGAGAGGGAGTAAAGTTTTATACAAAAAGTGTTGTTAGAGGACAAGTTTGTTGGGGCCTTACCAAAGTGTGGATTGAGCCTGTCTGTCTCCTAGGAGATCTCTGAATATAGCAGCTCCCCAGTCCCCACCCCCAGGCCAGCAGACCTAGGATTGGGGATTGGCTATTCAGCTCCCAGGCAACTCTGAGCCCTCCCCTTACACCTGCCCAGGCCCCTTAAGGCTTTGCTGGGTGCACCCCAAATCATTCTCCTATATCTTGTGAGTTGCAGCCTACCTGTGCCCCAGATTGCAGTGAGCAGAGTCCAGGAAGTGGTAAGGAGACAGACTAGTGCTGTCTCTTTCCTAAAAAAGTTTAAAAAACGATTTTCCTTACCTGTGATTGCATCATCTTATTTTTTCTTTTTACATTTCTTTAACTGTCTTTGCCTGTGGTTGTTACAGTTTAAAATTGTAGTTTTAACCTGCCAGTGATTGCATAATTTATCCCATGTTTTGTGTTTAAACTTGTGTTTTTTCCTTCCTGTAACTGCTTCCATTTAACCTGTTGAATTGTGGGATTTGCAGTCCAAACTCTGTAGTTTTTCCCTCTCATTCCTTGTGACTATCAGTTTTTCCCTCCAAATGTCTCCTTTGCTCTGTGCTAAGATCTGTATGTTAAGCTGTGCACCCCCAGCGACCATCTTGTGTTAACAAGTCAGTGAAACCAGCCCCCCCTTCCCTCCTGAGACAGCAGTAATGTGATGTAAGCTGTTTAAACTGTGTTTAATAGGGACTGTGCACTTCGTTTTTTGGCCAGGAGAGGGAGTAAAGTTTGATACAAATAGTGTTGTTAGAGGACAAGTTTGTTGGGGCCTTACCAAAGTGTGGATTGAGCCTGTCTGTCTCCTAGGAGATCTGGGAATAGAGCAGCTCCCCAGTCCCAGTCCCCACCCCCAGGCCAGCAGACCTAGGACTGGGGATTGGCTATTCAGCTCCCAGGCAACTCTGAGCCCTCCCCTCACACCTGCCCAGGCCCCTTAAGGCTTTGCTGGGTGCACCCCAAATCATTCTCCTCCATCTTGTGATTTGCAGCCTACCTGTGCCCCAGATTGCAGTGAGCAGAGTCCAGGAAGTGGTAAGGAGGCAGACTAGTGCTGTCTCTTTCCTAAAAAAGTTTAAAAAACGATTTTCCCTACCTTTGATTGCATCATCTTATTTTTTCTTTTTACATTTCTTTAACTGTCTTTGCCTGTGGTTGTTACAGTTTAAAATTGTAGTTTTAACCTGCCAGTGATTGTATAATTTATCCCATGTTTTTGTGTTTAAACTTGTGTTTTTTCATGCCTGTGACTGCTTCCATTTAACCTGTTGAATTGTGGGATTTGCAGTCCAAACTCTGTAGTTTTTCCCTCTCATTCCCTGTGACTATCAGTTTTTTCCCTCCAAATGTCTCCTTTGCTCTGTGCTAAGATCTGTATGTTAAGCAGTGTACCCCCAGCGACCATCTTGTGTTAACAAGTCAGTGAAACCAGCCCCCCCTTCCCTCCTGAGACAGCAGTAATGTGCTGTAAGCTGTTTAAACTGTGTTTAATAGGGACTGTGCACTTTCGTTTTTTGACCAGGAGAGGGAGTAAAGTTTTATACAAATAGTGTTGTTAGAGGACAAGTTTGTTGGCGCCTTACCAAAGTGTGGATTGAGCCTGTCTGTCTCCTAGGAGATCTGTGAATAGAGCAGCTCCCCAGTCCCAGTCCCCACCCCCAGGCCAGCAGACCTAGGACTGGGGATTGGCTATTCAGCTCCCAGGCAACTCTGAGCCCTGCCCTCACACCTGCCCAGGCCCCTTAAGGCTTTGCTGGGTGCACCCCAAATCATTCTCCTCCATCTTGTGAGTTGCAGCCTACCTGTGCCCCAGATTGCAGTGAGCAGAGTCCAGGAAGTGGTAAGGAGGCAGACTAGTGCTGTCTCTTTCCTAAAAAAGTTTAAAAAACGATTTTACCTACCTGTGATTGCATCAACTTATTTTTTCTTTTTACATTTCTTTAACTGTCTTTGCCTGTGGTTGTTACAGTTTAAAATTGTAGTTTTAACCTGCCAGTGATTGCATAATTTATCCCATGTTTTTTGTGTTTAAACTTGTGTTTTGTCCTTCCTGTGACTGCTTCCATTTAACCTGTTGAATTGTGGGATTTGCAGTCCAAACTCTGTAGTTTTTCCCTCTCATTCCTTGTGACTATCAGTTTTTTCCCTCCAAATGTCTCCTTTGCTCTGTGCTAAGATCTGTATGTTAAGCTGTGCACCCCCAGCGACCATCTTGTGTTAACAAGTCAGTGAAACCAGCCCCCCCTTCCCTCCTGAGACAGCAGTAATGTGATGTAAGCTGTTTAAACTGTGTTTAATAGGGACTGTGCACTTCGTTTTTTGGCCAGGAGAGGGAGTAAAGTTTTATACAAATAGTGTTGTTAGAGGACAAGTTTGTTGGGGCCTTACCAAAGTGTGGATTGAGCCTGTCTGTCTCCTAGGAGATCTGTGAATAGAGCAGCTCCCCAGTCCCAGTCCCCACCCCCAGGCCAGCAGACCTAGGACTGGGGATTGGCTATTCAGCTCCCAGGCAACTCTGAGCCCTCCCCTCACACCTGCCCAGGCCCCTTAAGGCTTTGCTGGGTGCACCCCAAATCATTCTCCTCCATCTTGTGATTTGCAGCCTACCTGTGCCCCAGATTGCAGTGAGCAGAGTCCAGGAAGTGGTAAGGAGGCAGACTAGTGCTGTCTCTTTCCTAAAAAAGTTTAATAAACGATTTTCCCTACCTGTGATTGCATCATCTTATTTTTTCTTTTTACATTTCTTTAACTGTCTTTGCCTGTGGTTGTTACAGTTTAAAATTGTAGTTTTAACCTGCCAGTGATTGTATAATTTAGCCCATGTTTTTGTGTTTAAACTTGTGTTTTTTCATGCCTGTGACTGCTTCCATTTAACCTGTTGAATTGTGGGATTTGCAGTCCAAACTCTGTAGTTTTTCCCTCTCATTCCCTGTGACTATCAGTTTTTCCCTCCAAATGTCTCCTTTGCTCTGTGCTAAGATCTGTATGTTAAGCAGTGCACCCCCAGCGACCATCTTGTGTTAACAAGTCAGTGAAACCAGCCCCCCTTCCCTCCTGAGACAGCAGTAATGTGCTGTAAGCTGTTTAAACTGTGTTTAATAGGGACTGTGCACTTTCGTTTTTGGCCAGGAGAGGGAGTAAAGTTTTATACAAATAGTGTTGTTAGAGGACAAGTTTGTTGGGGCCTTACCAAAGTGTGGATTGAGCCTGTCTGTCTCCTAGGAGATCTGTGAATAGAGCAGCTCTCCAGTCCCAGTCCCCACCCCCAGGCCAGCAGACCTAGGACTGGGGATTGGCTATTCAGCTCCCAGGCAACTCTGAGCCCTCCCCTCACACCTGCCCAGGCCCCTTAAGGCTTTGCTGAGTGCACCCCAAATCATTCTCCTCCATCTTGTGAGTTGCAGCCTACCTGTGCCCCAGATTGCAGTGAGCAGAGTCCAGGAAGTGGTAAGGAGGCAGACTAGTACTGTCTCTTTCCTAAAATAGTTTAAAAAACGATTTTCCCTACCTGTGATTGCATCATCTTATTTTTTCTTTTTACATTTCTTTAACTGTCTTTGCCTGTGGTTGTTACAGTTTAAATTTTAGTTTTAACCTGCCAGTGATTGCATAATTTATCCCATGTTTTTTGTGTTTAAACTTGTGTTTTTTCCTGCCTGTGACTGCTTCCATTTAACCTGTTGATTTGTGGGATTTGCAGTCCAAACTCTGTAGTTTTCCCTCTCATTCCCTGTGACTATCAGTTTTTTCCCTCCAAATGTCTCCTTTGCTCTGTGCTAAGATCTGTATGTTAAGCAGTGCACCCCAGCGACCATCTTGTGTTAACAAGTCAGTGAAACCAGCCCCCCCTTCCCTCCTGAGACAGCAGTAATGTGCTGTAAGCTGTGTAAACTGTGTTTAATAGTGACTGTGCACTTCGTTTTTTGGCCAGGAGAGGGAGTAAAGTTTTATACAAAAAGTGTTAGAGGACAAGTTTGTTGGGGCCTTACCAAAGTGTGGATTGAGCCTGTCTGTCTCCTAGGAGATCTGTGAATATAGCAGCTCCCCAGTCCCCACCCCCAGGCCAGCAGACCTAGGATTGGGGATTGGCTATTCAGCTCCCAGGCAACTCTGAGCCCTCCCCTCACACCTGCCCAGGCCCCTTAAGGCTTTGCTGGGTGCACCCCAAATCATTCTCCTATATCTTGTGAGTTGCAGCCTACCTGTGCCCCAGATTGCAGTGAGCAGAGTCCAGGAAGTGGTAAGGAGACAGGCTAGTGCTGTCTCTTTCCTAAAAAAGTTTAAAAAACGATTTTCCTTCCCTGTGATTGCATCATCTTATTTTTTCTTTTTACATTTCTTTAACTGTCTTTGCCTGGGGTTGTTACAGTATAAAATTGTAGTTTTAACCTGCCAGTGATTGCATAATTTATCCCATGTTTTGTGTTTAAACTTGTGTTTTTTCCTGCCTGTGACTGCTTCCATTTAACCTGTTGATTTGTGGGATTTGCAGTCCAAACTCTGTAGTTTTTCCCTCTCATTCCTTGTGACTATCAGTCTTTTCCCTCCAAATCTCTCCTTTGCTCTGTGCTAAGATCTGTATGTTAAGCTGTGCACCCCCAGCGACCATCTTGTGTTAACAAGTCAGTGAAACCAGCCCCCCCTTCCCTCCTGAGACAGCAGTAATGTGATGTAAGCTGTTTAAACTGTGTTTAATAGGGACTGTGCACTTCGTTTTTTGGCCAGGAGAGGGAGTAAAGTTTTATACAAATAGTGTTGTTAGAGGACAAGTTTGTTGGGGCCTTACCAAAGTGTGGATTGAGCCTGTCTGTCTCCTAGGAGATCTGTGAATAGAGCAGCTCCCCAGTCCCAGTCCCCACCCCCAGGCCAGCAGACCTAGGACTGGGGATTGGCTATTCAGCTCCCAGGCAACTCTGAGCCCTCCCCTCACACCTGCCCAGGCCCCTTAAGGCTTTGCTGGGTGCACCCCAAATCATTCTCGTCCATCTTGTGATTTGCAGCCTACCTGTGCCCCAGATTGCAGTGAGCAGAGTCCAGGAAGTGGTAAGGAGGCAGACTAGTGCTGTCTCTTTCCTAAAAAAGTTTAAAAAACGATTTTCCCTACCTGTGATTGCATCATCTTATTTTTTCTTTTTACATTTCTTTAACTGTCTTTGCCTGTGGTTGTTACAGTTTAAAATTTTAGTTTTAACCTGCCAGTGATTGCATAATTTATCCCATGTTTTTGTGTTTAAACTTGTGTTTTTTCCTGCCTGTGACTGCTTCCATTTAACCTGTTGAATTGTGGGATTTGCAGTCCAAACTCTGTAGTTTTTCCCTCTCATTCCCTGTGACTATCAGTTTTTCCCTCCAAATGTCTCCTTTGCTCTGTGCTAAGATCTGTATGTTAAGCAGTGCACCCCCAGCGACCATCTTGTGTTAACAAGTCAGTGAAACCAGCCCCCCTTCCCTCCTGAGACAGCAGTAATATGCTGTAAGCTGTTTAAACTGTGTTTAATAGGGACTGTGCACTTTCGTTTTTTGGCCAGGAGAGGGAGTAAAGTGTTATACAAATAGTGTTGTTAGAGGACAAGTTTGTTGGGGCCTTACCAAAGTGTGGATTGAGCCTGTCTGTCTCCTAGGAGATCTGTGAATATAGCAGCTCCCCAGTCCCAGTCCCCACCCCCAGGCCAGCAGACCTAGGATTGGGGATTGGCTATTCAGCTCCCAGGCAACTCTGAGCCCTCCCCTCACACCTGCCCAGGCCCCTTAAGGCTTTGCTGGGTGCACCCCAAATCATTCTCCTCCATCTTGTGAGTTGCAGCCTACCTGTGCCCCAGATTGCAGTGAGCAGAGTCCAGGAAGTGGTAAGGAGGCAGACTAGTGCTGTCTCTTTCCTAAAAAAGTTTAAAAAACGATTTTCCCTACCTGTGATTGCATCATCTTATTTTTTCTTTTTACATTTCTTTAACTGTCTTTGCCTGTGGTTGTTACAGTTTAAAATTGTAGTTTTAACCTGCCAGTGATTGCATAATTTATCCCATGTTTTTGTGTTTAAACTTGTGTTTTTTCCTGCCTGTGACTGCTTCCATTTAACCTGTTGATTTGTGGGATTTGCAGTCCAAACTCTGTAGTTTTTCCCTCTCATTCCCTGTGACTATCAGTTTTTCCCTCCAAATGTCTCCTTTGCTCTGTGCTAAGATCTGTATGTTAAGCAGTGCACCCCCAGCGAACATCTTGTGTTAACAAGTCAGTGAAACCAGCCCCCCCTTCCCTCCTGAGACAGCAGTAATGTGCTGTAAGCTGTGTAAACTGTGTTTAATAGTGACTGTGCACTTCGTTTTTTGGCCAGGAGAGGGAGTAAAGTTTTATACAAAAAGTGTTAGAGGACAAGTTTGTTGGGGCCTTACCAAAGTGTGGATTGAGCCTGTCTGTCTCCTAGGAGATCTGTGAATAGAGCAGCTCCCCAGTCCCAGTCCCCACCCCCAGGCCAGCAGACCTAGGATTGGGGATTGGCTATTCAGCTCCCAGGCAACTCTGAGCCCTCCCCTCACACCTGCCCAGGCCCCTTAAGGCTTTGCTGGGTGCACCCCAAATCATTCTCCTCCATCTTGTGAGTTGCAGCCTACCTGTGCCCCAGATTGCAGTGAGCAGAGTCCAGGAAGTGGTAAGGAGGCAGACTAGTGCTGTCTCTTTCCTAAAAAAGTTTAAAAAACGATTTTCCCTACCTGTGATTGCATCATCTTATTTTTTCTTTTTACATTTCTTTAACTGTCTTTGCCTGTGGTTGTTACAGTTTAAAATTGTAGTTTTAACCTGCCAGTGATTGCATAATTTATCCCATGTTTTTGTGTTTAAACTTGTGTTTTTTCCTGCCTGTGACTGCTTCCATTTAACCTGTTGAATTGTGGGATTTGCAGTCCAAACTCTGTAGTTTTTCCCTCTCATTCCCTGTGACTATCAGTCTTTTCCCTCCAAATGTCTCCTTTGCTCTGTGCTAAGATCTGTATGTTAAGCAGTGCACCCCCAGCGACCATCTTGTGTTAACAAGTCAGTGAAACCAGCCCCCCTTCCCTCCTGAGACAGCAGTAATGTGCTGTAAGCTGTTTAAACTGTGTTTAATAGGGACTGTGCACTTCGTTTTTTGGCCAGGAGAGGGAGTAAAGTTTTATACAAATAGTGTTGTTAGAGGACAAGTTTGTTGGGGCCTTACCAAAGTGTGGATTGAGCCTGTCTGTCTCCTAGGAGATCTGTGAATAGAGCAGCTCCCCAGTCCCAGTCCCCACCCCCAGGCCAGCAGACCTAGGACTGGGGATTGGCTATTCAGCTCCCAGGCAACTCTGAGCCCTCCCCTCACACCTGCCCAGGCCCCTTAAGGCTTTGCTGGGTGCACCCCAAATCATTCTCCTCCATCTTGTGAGTTGCAGCCTACCTGTGCCCCAGATTGCAGTGAGCAGAGTCCAGGAAGTGGTAAGGAGGCAGACTAGTGCTGTCTCTTTCCTAAAAAAGTTTAAAAAACGATTTTCCCTACCTGTGATTGCATCATCTTATTTTTTCTTTTTACATTTCTTTAACTGTCTTTGCCTGTGGTTGTTACAGTTTAAAATTGTAGTTTTAACCTGCCAGTGATTGCATAATTTATCCCATGTTTTTGTGTTTAAACTTGTGTTTTTTCCTGCCTGTGACTGCTTCCATTTAACCTGTTGAATTGTGGGATTTGCAGTCCAAACTCTGTAGTTTTTCCCTCTCATTCCCTGTGACTATCAGTTTTTTCCCTCCAAATGTCTCCTTTGCTCTGTGCTAAGATCTGTATGTTAAGCAGTGCACCCCCAGCGACCATCTTGTGTTAACAAGTCAGTGAAACCAGCCCCCCTTCCCTCCTGAGACAGCAGTAATGTGCTGTAAGCTGTTTAAACTGTGTTTAATAGGGACTGTGCACTTCGTTTTTTGGCCAGGAGAGGGAGTAAAGTTTTATACAAATAGTGTTGTTAGAGGACAAGTTTGTTGGGGCCTTACCAAAGTGTGGATTGAGCCTGTCTGTCTCCTAGGAGATCTGTGAATAGAGCAGCTCCCCAGTCCCAGTCCCCACCCCCAGGCCAGCAGACCTAGGACTGGGGATTGGCTATTCAGCTCCCAGGCAACTCTGAGCCCTCCCCTCACACCTGCCCAGGCCCCTTAAGGCTTTGCTGGGTGCACCCCAAATCATTCTCCTCCATCTTGTGAGTTGCAGCCTACCTGTGCCCCAGATTGCAGTGAGCAGAGTCCAGGAAGTGGTAAGGAGGCAGACTAGTGCTGTCTCTTTCCTAAAAAAGTTTAAAAAACGATTTTCCCTACCTGTGATTGCATCATCTTATTTTTTCTTTTTACATTTCTTTAACTGTCTTTGCCTGTGGTTGTTACAGTTTAAAATTGTAGTTTTAACCTGCCAGTGATTGCATAATTTATCCCATGTTTTTGTGTTTAAACTTGTGTTTTTTCCTGCCTGTGACTGCTTCCATTTAACCTGTTGAATTGTGGGATTTGCAGTCCAAACTCTGTAGTTTTTCCCTCTCATTCCCTGTGACTATCAGTTTTTTCCCTCCAAATGTCTCCTTTGCTCTGTGCTAAGATCTGTATGTTAAGCAGTGCACCCCCAGCGACCATCTTGTGTTAACAAGTCAGTGAAACCAGCCCCCCTTCCCTCCTGAGACAGCAGTAATGTGCTGTAAGCTGTTTAAACTGTGTTTAATAGGGACTGTGCACTTCGTTTTTTGGCCAGGAGAGGGAGTAAAGTTTTATACAAATAGTGTTGTTAGAGGACAAGTTTGTTGGGGCCTTACCAAAGTGTGGATTGAGCCTGTCTGTCTCCTAGGAGATCTGTGAATAGAGCAGCTCCCCAGTCCCAGTCCCCACCCCCAGGCCAGCAGACCTAGGACTGGGGATTGGCTATTCAGCTCCCAGGCAACTCTGAGCCCTCCCCTCACACCTGCCCAGGCCCCTTAAGGCTTTGCTGGGTGCACCCCAAATCATTCTCCTCCATCTTGTGAGTTGCAGCCTACCTGTGCCCCAGATTGCAGTGAGCAGAGTCCAGGAAGTGGTAAGGAGGCAGACTAGTGCTGTCTCTTTCCTAAAAAGTTTAAAAAACGATTTTCCCTACCTGTGATTGCATCATCTTATTTTTTCTTTTTACATTTCTTTAACTGTCTTTGCCTGTGGTTGTTACAGTTTAAAATTGTAGTTTTAACCTGCCAGTGATTGCATAATTTATCCCATGTTTTTGTGTTTAAACTTGTGTTTTTTCCTGCCTGTGACTGCTTCCATTTAACCTGTTGAATTGTGGGATTTGCAGTCCAAACTCTGTAGTTTTTCCCTCTCATTCCCTGTGACTATCAGTTTTTCCCTCCAAATGTCTCCTTTGCTCTGTGCTAAGATCTGTATGTTAAGCAGTGCACCCCCAGCGACCATCTTGTGTTAACAAGTCAGTGAAACCAGCCCCCCTTCCCTCCTGAGACAGCAGTAATGTGCTGTAAGCTGTTTAAACTGTGTTTAATAGGGACTGTGCACTTCGTTTTTTGGCCAGGAGAGGGAGTAAAGTTTTATACAAATAGTGTTGTTAGAGGACAAGTTTGTTGGGGCCTTACCAAAGTGTGGATTGAGCCTGTCTGTCTCCTAGGAGATCTGTGAATAGAGCAGCTCCCCAGTCCCAGTCCCCACCCCCAGGCCAGCAGACCTAGGACTGGGGATTGGCTATTCAGCTCCCAGGCAACTCTGAGCCCTCCCCTCACACCTGCCCAGGCCCCTTAAGGCTTTGCTGGGTGCACCCCAAATCATTCTCCTCCATCTTGTGAGTTGCAGCCTACCTGTGCCCCAGATTGCAGTGAGCAGAGTCCAGGAAGTGGTAAGGAGGCAGACTAGTGCTGTCTCTTTCCTAAAAAAGTTTAAAAAACGATTTTCCCTACCTGTGATTGCATCATCTTATTTTTTCTTTTTACATTTCTTTAACTGTCTTTGCCTGTGGTTGTTACAGTTTAAAATTGTAGTTTTAACCTGCCAGTGATTGCATAATTTATCCCATGTTTTTGTGTTTAAACTTGTGTTTTTTCCTGCCTGTGACTGCTTCCATTTAACCTGTTGAATTGTGGGATTTGCAGTCCAAACTCTGTAGTTTTTCCCTCTCATTCCCTGTGACTATCAGTTTTTTCCCTCCAAATGTCTCCTTTGCTCTGTGCTAAGATCTGTATGTTAAGCAGTGCACCCCCAGCGACCATCTTGTGTTAACAAGTCAGTGAAACCAGCCCCCCTTCCCTCCTGAGACAGCAGTAATGTGCTGTAAGCTGTTTAAACTGTGTTTAATAGGGACTGTGCACTTTCGTTTTTTGGCCAGGAGAGGGAGTAAAGTTTTATACAAATAGTGTTGTTAGAGGACAAGTTTGTTGGGGCCTTACCAAAGTGTGGATTGAGCCTGTCTGTCTCCTAGGAGATCTGTGAATAGAGCAGCTCCCCAGTCCCAGTCCCCACCCCCAGGCCAGCAGACCTAGGACTGGGGATTGGCTATTCAGCTCCCAGGCAACTCTGAGCCCTCCCCTCACACCTGCCCAGGCCCCTTAAGGCTTTGCTGGGTGCACCCCAAATCATTCTCCTCCATCTTGTGAGTTGCAGCCTACCTGTGCCCCAGATTGCAGTGAGCAGAGTCCAGGAAGTGGTAAGGAGGCAGACTAGTGCTGTCTCTTTCCTAAAAAAGTTTAAAAAACGATTTTCCCTACCTGTGATTGCATCATCTTATTTTTTCTTTTTACATTTCTTTAACTGTCTTTGCCTGTGGTTGTTACAGTTTAAAATTGTAGTTTTAACCTGCCAGTGATTGCATAATTTATCCCATGTTTTTGTGTTTAAACTTGTGTTTTTTCCTGCCTGTGACTGCTTCCATTTAACCTGTTGAATTGTGGGATTTGCAGTCCAAACTCTGTAGTTTTTCCCTCTCATTCCCTGTGACTATCAGTTTTTTCCCTCCAAATGTCTCCTTTGCTCTGTGCTAAGATCTGTATGTTAAGCAGTGCACCCCCAGCGACCATCTTGTGTTAACAAGTCAGTGAAACCAGCCCCCCTTCCCTCCTGAGACAGCAGTAATGTGCTGTAAGCTGTTTAAACTGTGTTTAATAGGGACTGTGCACTTCGTTTTTTGGCCAGGAGAGGGAGTAAAGTTTTATACAAATAGTGTTGTTAGAGGACAAGTTTGTTGGGGCCTTACCAAAGTGTGGATTGAGCCTGTCTGTCTCCTAGGAGATCTGTGAATAGAGCAGCTCCCCAGTCCCAGTCCCCACCCCCAGGCCAGCAGACCTAGGACTGGGGATTGGCTATTCAGCTCCCAGGCAACTCTGAGCCCTCCCCTCACACCTGCCCAGGCCCCTTAAGGCTTTGCTGGGTGCACCCCAAATCATTCTCCTCCATCTTGTGAGTTGCAGCCTACCTGTGCCCCAGATTGCAGTGAGCAGAGTCCAGGAAGTGGTAAGGAGGCAGACTAGTGCTGTCTCTTTCCTAAAAAGTTTAAAAAACGATTTTCCCTACCTGTGATTGCATCATCTTATTTTTTCTTTTTACATTTCTTTAACTGTCTTTGCCTGTGGTTGTTACAGTTTAAAATTGTAGTTTTAACCTGCCAGTGATTGCATAATTTATCCCATGTTTTTGTGTTTAAACTTGTGTTTTTTCCTGCCTGTGACTGCTTCCATTTAACCTGTTGAATTGTGGGATTTGCAGTCCAAACTCTGTAGTTTTTCCCTCTCATTCCCTGTGACTATCAGTTTTTTCCCTCCAAATGTCTCCTTTGCTCTGTGCTAAGATCTGTATGTTAAGCAGTGCACCCCCAGCGACCATCTTGTGTTAACAAGTCAGTGAAACCAGCCCCCCTTCCCTCCTGAGACAGCAGTAATGTGCTGTAAGCTGTTTAAACTGTGTTTAATAGGGACTGTGCACTTCGTTTTTTGGCCAGGAGAGGGAGTAAAGTTTTATACAAATAGTGTTGTTAGAGGACAAGTTTGTTGGGGCCTTACCAAAGTGTGGATTGAGCCTGTCTGTCTCCTAGGAGATCTGTGAATAGAGCAGCTCCCCAGTCCCAGTCCCCACCCCCAGGCCAGCAGACCTAGGACTGGGGATTGGCTATTCAGCTCCCAGGCAACTCTGAGCCCTCCCCTCACACCTGCCCAGGCCCCTTAAGGCTTTGCTGGGTGCACCCCAAATCATTCTCCTCCATCTTGTGAGTTGCAGCCTACCTGTGCCCCAGATTGCAGTGAGCAGAGTCCAGGAAGTGGTAAGGAGGCAGACTAGTGCTGTCTCTTTCCTAAAAAAGTTTAAAAAACGATTTTCCCTACCTGTGATTGCATCATCTTATTTTTTCTTTTTACATTTCTTTAACTGTCTTTGCCTGTGGTTGTTACAGTTTAAAATTGTAGTTTTAACCTGCCAGTGATTGCATAATTTATCCCATGTTTTTGTGTTTAAACTTGTGTTTTTTCCTGCCTGTGACTGCTTCCATTTAACCTGTTGAATTGTGGGATTTGCAGTCCAAACTCTGTAGTTTTTCCCTCTCATTCCCTGTGACTATCAGTTTTTTCCCTCCAAATGTCTCCTTTGCTCTGTGCTAAGATCTGTATGTTAAGCAGTGCACCCCCAGCGACCATCTTGTGTTAACAAGTCAGTGAAACCAGCCCCCCTTCCCTCCTGAGACAGCAGTAATGTGCTGTAAGCTGTTTAAACTGTGTTTAATAGGGACTGTGCACTTCGTTTTTTGGCCAGGAGAGGGAGTAAAGTTTTATACAAATAGTGTTGTTAGAGGACAAGTTTGTTGGGGCCTTACCAAAGTGTGGATTGAGCCTGTCTGTCTCCTAGGAGATCTGTGAATAGAGCAGCTCCCCAGTCCCAGTCCCCACCCCCAGGCCAGCAGACCTAGGACTGGGGATTGGCTATTCAGCTCCCAGGCAACTCTGAGCCCTCCCCTCACACCTGCCCAGGCCCCTTAAGGCTTTGCTGGGTGCACCCCAAATCATTCTCCTCCATCTTGTGAGTTGCAGCCTACCTGTGCCCCAGATTGCAGTGAGCAGAGTCCAGGAAGTGGTAAGGAGGCAGACTAGTGCTGTCTCTTTCCTAAAAAAGTTTAAAAAACGATTTTCCCTACCTGTGATTGCATCATCTTATTTTTTCTTTTTACATTTCTTTAACTGTCTTTGCCTGTGGTTGTTACAGTTTAAAATTGTAGTTTTAACCTGCCAGTGATTGCATAATTTATCCCATGTTTTTGTGTTTAAACTTGTGTTTTTTCCTGCCTGTGACTGCTTCCATTTAACCTGTTGAATTGTGGGATTTGCAGTCCAAACTCTGTAGTTTTTCCCTCTCATTCCCTGTGACTATCAGTTTTTTCCCTCCAAATGTCTCCTTTGCTCTGTGCTAAGATCTGTATGTTAAGCAGTGCACCCCCAGCGACCATCTTGTGTTAACAAGTCAGTGAAACCAGCCCCCCTTCCCTCCTGAGACAGCAGTAATGTGCTGTAAGCTGTTTAAACTGTGTTTAATAGGGACTGTGCACTTCGTTTTTTGGCCAGGAGAGGGAGTAAAGTTTTATACAAATAGTGTTGTTAGAGGACAAGTTTGTTGGGGCCTTACCAAAGTGTGGATTGAGCCTGTCTGTCTCCTAGGAGATCTGTGAATAGAGCAGCTCCCCAGTCCCAGTCCCCACCCCCAGGCCAGCAGACCTAGGACTGGGGATTGGCTATTCAGCTCCCAGGCAACTCTGAGCCCTCCCCTCACACCTGCCCAGGCCCCTTAAGGCTTTGCTGGGTGCACCCCAAATCATTCTCCTCCATCTTGTGAGTTGCAGCCTACCTGTGCCCCAGATTGCAGTGAGCAGAGTCCAGGAAGTGGTAAGGAGGCAGACTAGTGCTGTCTCTTTCCTAAAAAAGTTTAAAAAACGATTTTCCCTACCTGTGATTGCATCATCTTATTTTTTCTTTTTACATTTCTTTAACTGTCTTTGCCTGTGGTTGTTACAGTTTAAAATTGTAGTTTTAACCTGCCAGTGATTGCATAATTTATCCCATGTTTTTGTGTTTAAACTTGTGTTTTTTCCTGCCTGTGACTGCTTCCATTTAACCTGTTGAATTGTGGGATTTGCAGTCCAAACTCTGTAGTTTTTCCCTCTCATTCCCTGTGACTATCAGTTTTTTCCCTCCAAATGTCTCCTTTGCTCTGTGCTAAGATCTGTATGTTAAGCAGTGCACCCCCAGCGACCATCTTGTGTTAACAAGTCAGTGAAACCAGCCCCCCTTCCCTCCTGAGACAGCAGTAATGTGCTGTAAGCTGTTTAAACTGTGTTTAATAGGGACTGTGCACTTCGTTTTTTGGCCAGGAGAGGGAGTAAAGTTTTATACAAATAGTGTTGTTAGAGGACAAGTTTGTTGGGGCCTTACCAAAGTGTGGATTGAGCCTGTCTGTCTCCTAGGAGATCTGTGAATAGAGCAGCTCCCCAGTCCCAGTCCCCACCCCCAGGCCAGCAGACCTAGGACTGGGGATTGGCTATTCAGCTCCCAGGCAACTCTGAGCCCTCCCCTCACACCTGCCCAGGCCCCTTAAGGCTTTGCTGGGTGCACCCCAAATCATTCTCCTCCATCTTGTGAGTTGCAGCCTACCTGTGCCCCAGATTGCAGTGAGCAGAGTCCAGGAAGTGGTAAGGAGGCAGACTAGTGCTGTCTCTTTCCTAAAAAAGTTTAAAAAACGATTTTCCCTACCTGTGATTGCATCATCTTATTTTTTCTTTTTACATTTCTTTAACTGTCTTTGCCTGTGGTTGTTACAGTTTAAAATTGTAGTTTTAACCTGCCAGTGATTGCATAATTTATCCCATGTTTTTGTGTTTAAACTTGTGTTTTTTCCTGCCTGTGACTGCTTCCATTTAACCTGTTGAATTGTGGGATTTGCAGTCCAAACTCTGTAGTTTTTCCCTCTCATTCCCTGTGACTATCAGTTTTTTCCCTCCAAATGTCTCCTTTGCTCTGTGCTAAGATCTGTATGTTAAGCAGTGCACCCCCAGCGACCATCTTGTGTTAACAAGTCAGTGAAACCAGCCCCCCTTCCCTCCTGAGACAGCAGTAATGTGCTGTAAGCTGTTTAAACTGTGTTTAATAGGGACTGTGCACTTCGTTTTTTGGCCAGGAGAGGGAGTAAAGTTTTATACAAATAGTGTTGTTAGAGGACAAGTTTGTTGGGGCCTTACCAAAGTGTGGATTGAGCCTGTCTGTCTCCTAGGAGATCTGTGAATAGAGCAGCTCCCCAGTCCCAGTCCCCACCCCCAGGCCAGCAGACCTAGGACTGGGGATTGGCTATTCAGCTCCCAGGCAACTCTGAGCCCTCCCCTCACACCTGCCCAGGCCCCTTAAGGCTTTGCTGGGTGCACCCCAAATCATTCTCCTCCATCTTGTGAGTTGCAGCCTACCTGTGCCCCAGATTGCAGTGAGCAGAGTCCAGGAAGTGGTAAGGAGGCAGACTAGTGCTGTCTCTTTCCTAAAAAAGTTTAAAAAACGATTTTCCCTACCTGTGATTGCATCATCTTATTTTTTCTTTTTACATTTCTTTAACTGTCTTTGCCTGTGGTTGTTACAGTTTAAAATTGTAGTTTTAACCTGCCAGTGATTGCATAATTTATCCCATGTTTTTGTGTTTAAACTTGTGTTTTTTCCTGCCTGTGACTGCTTCCATTTAACCTGTTGAATTGTGGGATTTGCAGTCCAAACTCTGTAGTTTTTCCCTCTCATTCCCTGTGACTATCAGTTTTTTCCCTCCAAATGTCTCCTTTGCTCTGTGCTAAGATCTGTATGTTAAGCAGTGCACCCCCAGCGACCATCTTGTGTTAACAAGTCAGTGAAACCAGCCCCCCTTCCCTCCTGAGACAGCAGTAATGTGCTGTAAGCTGTTTAAACTGTGTTTAATAGGGACTGTGCACTTCGTTTTTTGGCCAGGAGAGGGAGTAAAGTTTTATACAAATAGTGTTGTTAGAGGACAAGTTTGTTGGGGCCTTACCAAAGTGTGGATTGAGCCTGTCTGTCTCCTAGGAGATCTGTGAATAGAGCAGCTCCCCAGTCCCAGTCCCCACCCCCAGGCCAGCAGACCTAGGACTGGGGATTGGCTATTCAGCTCCCAGGCAACTCTGAGCCCTCCCCTCACACCTGCCCAGGCCCCTTAAGGCTTTGCTGGGTGCACCCCAAATCATTCTCCTCCATCTTGTGAGTTGCAGCCTACCTGTGCCCCAGATTGCAGTGAGCAGAGTCCAGGAAGTGGTAAGGAGGCAGACTAGTGCTGTCTCTTTCCTAAAAAAGTTTAAAAAACGATTTTCCCTACCTGTGATTGCATCATCTTATTTTTTCTTTTTACATTTCTTTAACTGTCTTTGCCTGTGGTTGTTACAGTTTAAAATTGTAGTTTTAACCTGCCAGTGATTGCATAATTTATCCCATGTTTTTGTGTTTAAACTTGTGTTTTTTCCTGCCTGTGACTGCTTCCATTTAACCTGTTGAATTGTGGGATTTGCAGTCCAAACTCTGTAGTTTTTCCCTCTCATTCCCTGTGACTATCAGTTTTTTCCCTCCAAATGTCTCCTTTGCTCTGTGCTAAGATCTGTATGTTAAGCAGTGCACCCCCAGCGACCATCTTGTGTTAACAAGTCAGTGAAACCAGCCCCCCTTCCCTCCTGAGACAGCAGTAATGTGCTGTAAGCTGTTTAAACTGTGTTTAATAGGGACTGTGCACTTCGTTTTTTGGCCAGGAGAGGGAGTAAAGTTTTATACAAATAGTGTTGTTAGAGGACAAGTTTGTTGGGGCCTTACCAAAGTGTGGATTGAGCCTGTCTGTCTCCTAGGAGATCTGTGAATAGAGCAGCTCCCCAGTCCCAGTCCCCACCCCCAGGCCAGCAGACCTAGGACTGGGGATTGGCTATTCAGCTCCCAGGCAACTCTGAGCCCTCCCCTCACACCTGCCCAGGCCCCTTAAGGCTTTGCTGGGTGCACCCCAAATCATTCTCCTCCATCTTGTGAGTTGCAGCCTACCTGTGCCCCAGATTGCAGTGAGCAGAGTCCAGGAAGTGGTAAGGAGGCAGACTAGTGCTGTCTCTTTCCTAAAAAAGTTTAAAAAACGATTTTCCCTACCTGTGATTGCATCATCTTATTTTTTCTTTTTACATTTCTTTAACTGTCTTTGCCTGTGGTTGTTACAGTTTAAAATTGTAGTTTTAACCTGCCAGTGATTGCATAATTTATCCCATGTTTTTGTGTTTAAACTTGTGTTTTTTCCTGCCTGTGACTGCTTCCATTTAACCTGTTGAATTGTGGGATTTGCAGTCCAAACTCTGTAGTTTTTCCCTCTCATTCCCTGTGACTATCAGTTTTTTCCCTCCAAATGTCTCCTTTGCTCTGTGCTAAGATCTGTATGTTAAGCAGTGCACCCCCAGCGACCATCTTGTGTTAACAAGTCAGTGAAACCAGCCCCCCTTCCCTCCTGAGACAGCAGTAATGTGCTGTAAGCTGTTTAAACTGTGTTTAATAGGGACTGTGCACTTCGTTTTTTGGCCAGGAGAGGGAGTAAAGTTTTATACAAATAGTGTTGTTAGAGGACAAGTTTGTTGGGGCCTTACCAAAGTGTGGATTGAGCCTGTCTGTCTCCTAGGAGATCTGTGAATAGAGCAGCTCCCCAGTCCCAGTCCCCACCCCCAGGCCAGCAGACCTAGGACTGGGGATTGGCTATTCAGCTCCCAGGCAACTCTGAGCCCTCCCCTCACACCTGCCCAGGCCCCTTAAGGCTTTGCTGGGTGCACCCCAAATCATTCTCCTCCATCTTGTGAGTTGCAGCCTACCTGTGCCCCAGATTGCAGTGAGCAGAGTCCAGGAAGTGGTAAGGAGGCAGACTAGTGCTGTCTCTTTCCTAAAAAAGTTTAAAAAACGATTTTCCCTACCTGTGATTGCATCATCTTATTTTTTCTTTTTACATTTCTTTAACTGTCTTTGCCTGTGGTTGTTACAGTTTAAAATTGTAGTTTTAACCTGCCAGTGATTGCATAATTTATCCCATGTTTTTGTGTTTAAACTTGTGTTTTTTCCTGCCTGTGACTGCTTCCATTTAACCTGTTGAATTGTGGGATTTGCAGTCCAAACTCTGTAGTTTTTCCCTCTCATTCCCTGTGACTATCAGTTTTTTCCCTCCAAATGTCTCCTTTGCTCTGTGCTAAGATCTGTATGTTAAGCAGTGCACCCCCAGCGACCATCTTGTGTTAACAAGTCAGTGAAACCAGCCCCCCTTCCCTCCTGAGACAGCAGTAATGTGCTGTAAGCTGTTTAAACTGTGTTTAATAGGGACTGTGCACTTCGTTTTTTGGCCAGGAGAGGGAGTAAAGTTTTATACAAATAGTGTTGTTAGAGGACAAGTTTGTTGGGGCCTTACCAAAGTGTGGATTGAGCCTGTCTGTCTCCTAGGAGATCTGTGAATAGAGCAGCTCCCCAGTCCCAGTCCCCACCCCCAGGCCAGCAGACCTAGGACTGGGGATTGGCTATTCAGCTCCCAGGCAACTCTGAGCCCTCCCCTCACACCTGCCCAGGCCCCTTAAGGCTTTGCTGGGTGCACCCCAAATCATTCTCCTCCATCTTGTGAGTTGCAGCCTACCTGTGCCCCAGATTGCAGTGAGCAGAGTCCAGGAAGTGGTAAGGAGGCAGACTAGTGCTGTCTCTTTCCTAAAAAAGTTTAAAAAACGATTTTCCCTACCTGTGATTGCATCATCTTATTTTTTCTTTTTACATTTCTTTAACTGTCTTTGCCTGTGGTTGTTACAGTTTAAAATTGTAGTTTTAACCTGCCAGTGATTGCATAATTTATCCCATGTTTTTGTGTTTAAACTTGTGTTTTTTCCTGCCTGTGACTGCTTCCATTTAACCTGTTGAATTGTGGGATTTGCAGTCCAAACTCTGTAGTTTTTCCCTCTCATTCCCTGTGACTATCAGTTTTTTCCCTCCAAATGTCTCCTTTGCTCTGTGCTAAGATCTGTATGTTAAGCAGTGCACCCCCAGCGACCATCTTGTGTTAACAAGTCAGTGAAACCAGCCCCCCTTCCCTCCTGAGACAGCAGTAATGTGCTGTAAGCTGTTTAAACTGTGTTTAATAGGGACTGTGCACTTCGTTTTTTGGCCAGGAGAGGGAGTAAAGTTTTATACAAATAGTGTTGTTAGAGGACAAGTTTGTTGGGGCCTTACCAAAGTGTGGATTGAGCCTGTCTGTCTCCTAGGAGATCTGTGAATAGAGCAGCTCCCCAGTCCCAGTCCCCACCCCCAGGCCAGCAGACCTAGGACTGGGGATTGGCTATTCAGCTCCCAGGCAACTCTGAGCCCTCCCCTCACACCTGCCCAGGCCCCTTAAGGCTTTGCTGGGTGCACCCCAAATCATTCTCCTCCATCTTGTGAGTTGCAGCCTACCTGTGCCCCAGATTGCAGTGAGCAGAGTCCAGGAAGTGGTAAGGAGGCAGACTAGTGCTGTCTCTTTCCTAAAAAAGTTTAAAAAACGATTTTCCCTACCTGTGATTGCATCATCTTATTTTTTCTTTTTACATTTCTTTAACTGTCTTTGCCTGTGGTTGTTACAGTTTAAAATTGTAGTTTTAACCTGCCAGTGATTGCATAATTTATCCCATGTTTTTGTGTTTAAACTTGTGTTTTTTCCTGCCTGTGACTGCTTCCATTTAACCTGTTGAATTGTGGGATTTGCAGTCCAAACTCTGTAGTTTTTCCCTCTCATTCCCTGTGACTATCAGTTTTTTCCCTCCAAATGTCTCCTTTGCTCTGTGCTAAGATCTGTATGTTAAGCAGTGCACCCCCAGCGACCATCTTGTGTTAACAAGTCAGTGAAACCAGCCCCCCTTCCCTCCTGAGACAGCAGTAATGTGCTGTAAGCTGTTTAAACTGTGTTTAATAGGGACTGTGCACTTCGTTTTTGGCCAGGAGAGGGAGTAAAGTTTTATACAAATAGTGTTGTTAGAGGACAAGTTTGTTGGGGCCTTACCAAAGTGTGGATTGAGCCTGTCTGTCTCCTAGGAGATCTGTGAATAGAGCAGCTCCCCAGTCCCAGTCCCCACCCCCAGGCCAGCAGACCTAGGACTGGGGATTGGCTATTCAGCTCCCAGGCAACTCTGAGCCCTCCCCTCACACCTGCCCAGGCCCCTTAAGGCTTTGCTGGGTGCACCCCAAATCATTCTCCTCCATCTTGTGAGTTGCAGCCTACCTGTGCCCCAGATTGCAGTGAGCAGAGTCCAGGAAGTGGTAAGGAGGCAGACTAGTGCTGTCTCTTTCCTAAAAAAGTTTAAAAAACGATTTTCCCTACCTGTGATTGCATCATCTTATTTTTTCTTTTTACATTTCTTTAACTGTCTTTGCCTGTGGTTGTTACAGTTTAAAATTGTAGTTTTAACCTGCCAGTGATTGCATAATTTATCCCATGTTTTTGTGTTTAAACTTGTGTTTTTTCCTGCCTGTGACTGCTTCCATTTAACCTGTTGAATTGTGGGATTTGCAGTCCAAACTCTGTAGTTTTTCCCTCTCATTCCCTGTGACTATCAGTTTTTTCCCTCCAAATGTCTCCTTTGCTCTGTGCTAAGATCTGTATGTTAAGCAGTGCACCCCCAGCGACCATCTTGTGTTAACAAGTCAGTGAAACCAGCCCCCCTTCCCTCCTGAGACAGCAGTAATGTGCTGTAAGCTGTTTAAACTGTGTTTAATAGGGACTGTGCACTTTCGTTTTTTGGCCAGGAGAGGGAGTAAAGTTTTATACAAATAGTGTTGTTAGAGGACAAGTTTGTTGGGGCCTTACCAAAGTGTGGATTGAGCCTGTCTGTCTCCTAGGAGATCTGTGAATAGAGCAGCTCCCCAGTCCCAGTCCCCACCCCCAGGCCAGCAGACCTAGGACTGGGGATTGGCTATTCAGCTCCCAGGCAACTCTGAGCCCTCCCCTCACACCTGCCCAGGCCCCTTAAGGCTTTGCTGGGTGCACCCCAAATCATTCTCCTCCATCTTGTGAGTTGCAGCCTACCTGTGCCCCAGATTGCAGTGAGCAGAGTCCAGGAAGTGGTAAGGAGGCAGACTAGTGCTGTCTCTTTCCTAAAAAAGTTTAAAAAACGATTTTCCCTACCTGTGATTGCATCATCTTATTTTTTCTTTTTACATTTCTTTAACTGTCTTTGCCTGTGGTTGTTACAGTTTAAAATTGTAGTTTTAACCTGCCAGTGATTGCATAATTTATCCCATGTTTTTGTGTTTAAACTTGTGTTTTTTCCTGCCTGTGACTGCTTCCATTTAACCTGTTGAATTGTGGGATTTGCAGTCCAAACTCTGTAGTTTTTCCCTCTCATTCCCTGTGACTATCAGTTTTTTCCCTCCAAATGTCTCCTTTGCTCTGTGCTAAGATCTGTATGTTAAGCAGTGCACCCCCAGCGACCATCTTGTGTTAACAAGTCAGTGAAACCAGCCCCCCTTCCCTCCTGAGACAGCAGTAATGTGCTGTAAGCTGTTTAAACTGTGTTTAATAGGGACTGTGCACTTCGTTTTTTGGCCAGGAGAGGGAGTAAAGTTTTATACAAATAGTGTTGTTAGAGGACAAGTTTGTTGGGGCCTTACCAAAGTGTGGATTGAGCCTGTCTGTCTCCTAGGAGATCTGTGAATAGAGCAGCTCCCCAGTCCCAGTCCCCACCCCCAGGCCAGCAGACCTAGGACTGGGGATTGGCTATTCAGCTCCCAGGCAACTCTGAGCCCTCCCCTCACACCTGCCCAGGCCCCTTAAGGCTTTGCTGGGTGCACCCCAAATCATTCTCCTCCATCTTGTGAGTTGCAGCCTACCTGTGCCCCAGATTGCAGTGAGCAGAGTCCAGGAAGTGGTAAGGAGGCAGACTAGTGCTGTCTCTTTCCTAAAAAAGTTTAAAAAACGATTTTCCCTACCTGTGATTGCATCATCTTATTTTTTCTTTTTACATTTCTTTAACTGTCTTTGCCTGTGGTTGTTACAGTTTAAAATTGTAGTTTTAACCTGCCAGTGATTGCATAATTTATCCCATGTTTTTGTGTTTAAACTTGTGTTTTTTCCTGCCTGTGACTGCTTCCATTTAACCTGTTGAATTGTGGGATTTGCAGTCCAAACTCTGTAGTTTTTCCCTCTCATTCCCTGTGACTATCAGTTTTTTCCCTCCAAATGTCTCCTTTGCTCTGTGCTAAGATCTGTATGTTAAGCAGTGCACCCCCAGCGACCATCTTGTGTTAACAAGTCAGTGAAACCAGCCCCCCTTCCCTCCTGAGACAGCAGTAATGTGCTGTAAGCTGTTTAAACTGTGTTTAATAGGGACTGTGCACTTCGTTTTTTGGCCAGGAGAGGGAGTAAAGTTTTATACAAATAGTGTTGTTAGAGGACAAGTTTGTTGGGGCCTTACCAAAGTGTGGATTGAGCCTGTCTGTCTCCTAGGAGATCTGTGAATAGAGCAGCTCCCCAGTCCCAGTCCCCACCCCCAGGCCAGCAGACCTAGGACTGGGGATTGGCTATTCAGCTCCCAGGCAACTCTGAGCCCTCCCCTCACACCTGCCCAGGCCCCTTAAGGCTTTGCTGGGTGCACCCCAAATCATTCTCCTCCATCTTGTGAGTTGCAGCCTACCTGTGCCCCAGATTGCAGTGAGCAGAGTCCAGGAAGTGGTAAGGAGGCAGACTAGTGCTGTCTCTTTCCTAAAAAAGTTTAAAAAACGATTTTCCCTACCTGTGATTGCATCATCTTATTTTTTCTTTTTACATTTCTTTAACTGTCTTTGCCTGTGGTTGTTACAGTTTAAAATTGTAGTTTTAACCTGCCAGTGATTGCATAATTTATCCCATGTTTTTGTGTTTAAACTTGTGTTTTTTCCTGCCTGTGACTGCTTCCATTTAACCTGTTGAATTGTGGGATTTGCAGTCCAAACTCTGTAGTTTTTCCCTCTCATTCCTTGTGACTATCAGTTTTTTCCCTCCAAATGTCTCCTTTGCTCTGTGCTAAGATCTGTATGTTAAGCTGTGCACCCCCAGCGACCATCTTGTGTTAACAAGTCAGTGAAACCAGCCCCCCCTTCCCTCCTGAGACAGCAGTAATGTGCTGTAAGCTGTTTAAACTGTGTTTAATAGGGACTGTGCACTTCGTTTTTTGGCCAGGAGAGGGAGTAAAGTTTTATACAAATAGTGTTGTTAGAGGACAAGTTTGTTGGGGCCTTACCAAAGTGTGGATTGAGCCTGTCTGTCTCCTAGGAGATCTGTGAATAGAGCAGCTCCCCAGTCCCAGTCCCCACCCCCAGGCCAGCAGACCTAGGACTGGGGATTGGCTATTCAGCTCCCAGGCAACTCTGAGCCCTCCCCTCACACCTGCCCAGGCCCCTTAAGGCTTTGCTGGGTGCACCCCAAATCATTCTCCTCCA
Organism: Calotriton arnoldi; assembly: GCA_963921515.1. Taxonomy (NCBI): domain Eukaryota; kingdom Metazoa; phylum Chordata; class Amphibia; order Caudata; family Salamandridae; genus Calotriton; species Calotriton arnoldi. Next base: position 292,267 of record CAWUFW010007662.1, on the reverse strand, counting down.
TCTTGTGAGTTGCAGCCTACCTGTGCCCCAGATTGCAGTGAGCAGAGTCCAGGAAGTGGTAAGGAGGCAGACTAGTGCTGTCTCTTTCCTAAAAAAGTTTAAAAAACGATTTTCCCTACCTGTGATTGCATCATCTTATTTTTTCTTTTTACATTTCTTTAACTGTCTTTGCCTGTGGTTGTTACAGTTTAAAATTGTAGTTTTAACCTGCCAGTGATTGCATAATTTATCCCATGTTTTTGTGTTTAAACTTGTGTTTTTTCCTGCCTGTGACTGCTTCCATTTAACCTGTTGAATTGTGGGATTTGCAGTCCAAACTCTGTAGTTTTTCCCTCTCATTCCCTGTGACTATCAGTTTTTTCCCTCCAAATGTCTCCTTTGCTCTGTGCTAAGATCTGTATGTTAAGCAGTGCACCCCCAGCGACCATCTTGTGTTAACAAGTCAGTGAAACCAGCCCCCCTTCCCTCCTGAGACAGCAGTAATGTGCTGTAAGCTGTTTAAACTGTGTTTAATAGGGACTGTGCACTTTCGTTTTTTGGCCAGGAGAGGGAGTAAAGTTTTATACAAATAGTGTTGTTAGAGGACAAGTTTGTTGGGGCCTTACCAAAGTGTGGATTGAGCCTGTCTGTCTCCTAGGAGATCTGTGAATAGAGCAGCTCTCCAGTCCCAGTCCCCACCCCCAGGCCAGCAGACCTAGGACTGGGGATTGGCTATTCAGCTCCCAGGCAACTCTGAGCCCTCCCCTCACACCTGCCCAGGCCCCTTAAGGCTTTGCTGGGTGCACCCCAAATCATTCTCCTCCATCTTGTGAGTTGCAGCCTACCTGTGCCCCAGATTGCAGTGAGCAGAGTCCAGGAAGTGGTAAGGAGGCAGACTAGTGCTGTCTCTTTCCTAAAAAAGTTTAAAAAACGATTTTCCCTACCTGTGATTGCATCATCTTATTTTTTCTTTTTACATTTCTTTAACTGTCTTTGCCTGTGGTTGTTACAGTTTAAAATTTTAGTTTTAACCTGCCAGTGATTGCATAATTTATCCCATGTTTTTGTGTTTAAACTTGTGTTTTTTCCTGCCTGTGACTGCTTCCATTTAACCTGTTGAATTGTGGGATTTGCAGTCCAAACTCTGTAGTTTTTCCCTCTCATTCCCTGTGACTATCAGTTTTTCCCTCCAAATGTCTCCTTTGCTCTGTGCTAAGATCTGTATGTTAAGCAGTGCACCCCCAGCGACCATCTTGTGTTAACAAGTCAGTGAAACCAGCCCCCCTTCCCTCCTGAGACAGCAGTAATGTGCTGTAAGCTGTTTAAACTGTGTTTAATAGGGACTGTGCACTTCGTTTTTTGGCCAGGAGAGGGAGTAAAGTTTTATACAAATAGTGTTGTTAGAGGACAAGTTTGTTGGGGCCTTACCAAAGTGTGGATTGAGCCTGTCTGTCTCCTAGGAGATCTGTGAATAGAGCAGCTCCCCAGTCCCAGTCCCCACCCCCAGGCCAGCAGACCTAGGACTGGGGATTGGCTATTCAGCTCCCAGGCAACTCTGAGCCCTCCCCTCACACCTGCCCAGGCCCCTTAAGGCTTTGCTGGGTGCACCCCAAATCATTCTCCTCCATCTTGTGAGTTGCAGCCTACCTGTGCCCCAGATTGCAGTGAGCAGAGTCCAGGAAGTGGTAAGGAGGCAGACTAGTGCTGTCTCTTTCCTAAAAAAGTTTAAAAAACGATTTTCCTTCCCTGTGATTGCATCATCTTATTTTTTCTTTTTACATTTCTTTAACTGTCTTTGCCTGGGGTTGTTACAGTATAAAATTGTAGTTTTAACCTGCCAGTGATTGCATAATTTATCCCATGTTTTGTGTTTAAACTTGTGTTTTTTCCTGCCTGTGACTGCTTCCATTTAACCTGTTGAATTGTGGGATTTGCAGTCCAAACTCTGTAGTTTTTCCCTCTCATTCCTTGTGACTATCAGTCTTTTCCCTCCAAATGTCTCCTTTGCTCTGTGCTAAGATCTGTATGTTAAGCTGTGCACCCCCAGCGACCATCTTGTGTTAACAAGTCAGTGAAACCAGCCCCCCCTTCCCTCCTGAGACAGCAGTAATGTGATGTAAGCTGTTTAAACTGTGTTTAATAGGGACTGTGCACTTCGTTTTTTGGCCAGGAGAGGGAGTAAAGTTTTATACAAATAGTGTTGTTAGAGGACAAGTTTGTTGGGGCCTTACCAAAGTGTGGATTGAGCCTGTCTGTCTCCTAGGAGATCTGTGAATAGAGCAGCTCCCCAGTCCCAGTCCCCACCCCCAGGCCAGCAGACCTAGGACTGGGGATTGGCTATTCAGCTCCCAGGCAACTCTGAGCCCTCCCCTCACACCTGCCCAGGCCCCTTAAGGCTTTGCTGGGTGCACCCCAAATCATTCTCGTCCATCTTGTGATTTGCAGCCTACCTGTGCCCCAGATTGCAGTGAGCAGAGTCCAGGAAGTGGTAAGGAGGCAGACTAGTGCTGTCTCTTTCCTAAAAAAGTTTAAAAAACGATTTTCCCTACCTGTGATTGCATCATCTTATTTTTTCTTTTTACATTTCTTTAACTGTCTTTGCCTGTGGTTGTTACAGTTTAAAATTTTAGTTTTAACCTGCCAGTGATTGCATAATTTATCCCATGTTTTTGTGTTTAAACTTGTGTTTTTTCCTGCCTGTGACTGCTTCCATTTAACCTGTTGAATTGTGGGATTTGCAGTCCAAACTCTGTAGTTTTTCCCTCTCATTCCCTGTGACTATCAGTTTTTCCCTCCAAATGTCTCCTTTGCTCTGTGCTAAGATCTGTATGTTAAGCAGTGCACCCCCAGCGACCATCTTGTGTTAACAAGTCAGTGAAACCAGCCCCCCTTCCCTCCTGAGACAGCAGTAATATGCTGTAAGCTGTTTAAACTGTGTTTAATAGGGACTGTGCACTTTCGTTTTTTGGCCAGGAGAGGGAGTAAAGTGTTATACAAATAGTGTTGTTAGAGGACAAGTTTGTTGGGGCCTTACCAAAGTGTGGATTGAGCCTGTCTGTCTCCTAGGAGATCTGTGAATAGAGCAGCTCCCCAGTCCCAGTCCCCACCCCCAGGCCAGCAGACCTAGGACTGGGGATTGGCTATTCAGCTCCCAGGCAACTCTGAGCCCTCCCCTCACACCTGCCCAGGCCCCTTAAGGCTTTGCTGGGTGCACCCCAAATCATTCTCCTCCATCTTGTGAGTTGCAGCCTACCTGTGCCCCAGATTGCAGTGAGCAGAGTCCAGGAAGTGGTAAGGAGGCAGACTAGTGCTGTCTCTTTCCTAAAAAGTTTAAAAAACGATTTTCCCTACCTGTGATTGCATCATCTTATTTTTTCTTTTTACATTTCTTTAACTGTCTTTGCCTGTGGTTGTTACAGTTTAAAATTGTAGTTTTAACCTGCCAGTGATTGCATAATTTATCCCATGTTTTTGTGTTTAAACTTGTGTTTTTTCCTGCCTGTGACTGCTTCCATTTAACCTGTTGATTTGTGGGATTTGCAGTCCAAACTCTGTAGTTTTTCCCTCTCATTCCCTGTGACTATCAGTTTTTCCCTCCAAATGTCTCCTTTGCTCTGTGCTAAGATCTGTATGTTAAGCAGTGCACCCCCAGCGACCATCTTGTGTTAACAAGTCAGTGAAACCAGCCCCCCCTTCCCTCCTGAGACAGCAGTATTGTGCTGTAAGCTGTTTAAACTGTGTTTAATAGTGACTGTGCACTTCGTTTTTGGCCAGGAGAGGGAGTAAAGTTTTATACAAATAGTGTTGTTAGAGGACAAGTTTGTTGGGGCCTTACCAAAGTGTGGATTGAGCCTGTCTGTCTCCTAGGAGATCTGTGAATATAGCAGCTCCCCAGTCCCCACCCCCAGGCCAGCAGACCTAGGATTGGGGATTGGCTATTCAGCTCCCAGGCAACTCTGAGCCCTCCCCTCACACCTGCCCAGGCCCCTTAAGGCTTTGCTGGGTGCACCCCAAATCATTCTCCTATATCTTGTGAGTTGCAGCCTACCTGTGCCCCAGATTGCAGTGAGCAGAGTCCAGGAAGTGGTAAGGAGACAGACTAGTGCTGTCTCTTTCCTAAAAAAGTTTAAAAAACGATTTTCCTTACCTGTGATTGCATCATCTTATTTTTTCTTTTTACATTTCTTTAACTGTCTTTGCCTGTGGTTGTTACAGTTGAAAATTGTAGTTTTAACCTGCCAGTGATTGCATAATTTATCCCATGTTTTGTGTTTAAACATGTGTTTTTTCCTGCCTGTGACTGCTTCCATTTAACCTGTTGAATTGTGGGATTTGCAGTCCAAACTCTGTAGTTTTTCCCTCTCATTCCTTGTGACTATCAGTTTTTCCCTCCAAATGTCTCCTTTGCTCTGTGCTAAGATCTGTATGTTAAGCTGTGCACCCCCAGCGACCATCTTGTGTTAACAAGTCAGTGAAACCAGCCCCCCCTTCCCTCCTGAGACAGCAGTAATGTGATGTAAGCTGTTAAAACTGTATTTAATAGGGACTGTGCACTTCGTTTTTTGGCCAGGAGAGGGAGTAAAGTTTTATACAAATAGTGTTGTTAGAGGACAAGTTTGTTGGGGCCTTACCAAAGTGTGGATTGAGCCTGTCTGTCTCCTAGGAGATCTGTGAATAGAGCAGCTCTCCAGTCCCAGTCCCCACCCCCAGGCCAGCAGACCTTGGACTTGGGATTGGCTATTCAGCTCCCAGGCAACTCTGAGCCCTCCCCTCACACCTGCCCAGGCCCCTTAAGGCTTTGCTGGGTGCACCCCAAATCATTCTCCTCCATCTTGTGATTTGCAGCCTACCTGTGCCCCAGATTGCAGTGAGCAGAGTCCAGGAAGTGGTAAGGAGGCAGACTAGTGCTGTCTCTTTCCTAAAAAGTTTAAAAAACGATTTTCCCTACCTGTGATTGCATCATCTTATTTTTTCTTTTTACATTTCTTTAACTGTCTTTGCCTGTGGTTGTTACAGTTTAAAATTTTAGTTTTAACCTGCCAGTGATTGCATAATTTATCGCATGTTTTGTGTTTAAACATGTGTTTTTTCCTGCCTGTGACTGCTTCCATTTAACCTGTTGAATTGTGGGATTTGCAGTCCAAACTCTGTAGTTTTCCCTCTCATTCCTTGTGACTATCAGTTTTTCCCTCCAAATGTCTCCTTTGCTCTGTGCTAAGATCTGTATGTTAAGCTGTGCACCCCCAGCGACCATCTTGTGTTAACAAGTCAGTGAAACCAGCCCCCCCTTCCCTCCTGAGACAGCAGTAATGTGCTGTAAGCTGTTTAAACTGTGTTTAATAGGGACTGTGCACTTTCGTTTTTTGGCCAGGAGAGGGAGTAAAGTTTTATACAAATAGTGTTGTTAGAGGACAAGTTTGTTGGGGCCTTACCAAAGTGTGGATTGAGCCTGTCTGTCTCCTAGGAGATCTGTGAATAGAGCAGCTCTCCAGTCCCAGTCCCCACCCCCAGGCCAGCAGACCTAGGACTGGGGATTGGCTATTCAGCTCCCAGGCAACTCTGAGCCCTCCCCTCACACCTGCCCAGGCCCCTTAAGGCTTTGCTGGGTGCACCCCAAATCATTCTCCTATATCTTGTGAGTTGCAGCCTACCTGTGCCCCAGATTGCAGTGAGCAGAGTCCAGGAAGTGGTAAGGAGACAGGCTAGTGCTGTCTCTTTCCTAAAAAAGTTTAAAAAACGATTTTCCTTCCCTGTGATTGCATCATCTTATTTTTTCTTTTTACATTTCTTTAACTGTCTTTGCCTGGGGTTGTTACAGTATAAAATTGTAGTTTTAACCTGCCAGTGATTGCATAATTTATCCCATGTTTTGTGTTTAAACTTGTGTTTTTCCTGCCTGTGACTGCTTCCATTTAACCTGTTGAATTGTGGGATTTGCAGTCCAAACTCTGTAGTTTTCCCTCTCATTCCTTGTGACTATCAGTCTTTTCCCTCCAAATCTCTCCTTTGCTCTGTGCTAAGATCTGTATGTTAAGCTGTGCACCCCCAGCGACCATCTTGTGTTAACAAGTCAGTGAAACCAGCCCCCCTTCCCTCCTGAGACAGCAGTAATGTGATGTAAGCTGTTTAAACTGTGTTTAATAGGGACTGTGCACTTCGTTTTTTGGCCAGGAGAGGAGTAAAGTTTTATACAAATAGTGTTGTTAGAGGACAAGTTTGTTGGGGCCTTACCAAAGTGTGGATTGAGCCTGTCTGTCTCCTAGGAGATCTGTGAATAGAGCAGCTCCCCAGTCCCAGTCCCCACCCCCAGGCCAGCAGACCTAGGACTGGGGATTGGCTATTCAGCTCCCAGGCAACTCTGAGCCCTCCCCTCACACCTGCCCAGGCCCCTTAAGGCTTTGCTGGGTGCACCCCAAATCATTCTCGTCCATCTTGTGATTTGCAGCCTACCTGTGCCCCAGATTGCAGTGAGCAGAGTCCAGGAAGTGGTAAGGAGGCAGACTAGTGCTGTCTCTTTACTAAAAATTTTAAAAAACGATTTTCCCTACCTGTGATTGCATCATCTTATTTTTTCTTTTTACATTTCTTTAACTGTCTTTGCCTGTGGTTGTTACAGTTGAAAATTGTAGTTTTAACCTGCCAGCGATTGCATAATTTATCCCATGTTTTGTGTTTAAACATGTGTTTTTCCTGCCTGTGACTGCTTCCATTTAACCTGTTGAATTGTGGGATTTGCAGTCCAAACTCTGTAGTTTTTCCCTCTCATTCCTTGTGACTATCAGTTTTTCCCTCCAAATGTCTCCTTTGCTCTGTGCTAAGATCTGTATGTTAAGCTGTGCACCCCCAGCGACCATCTTGTGTTAACAAGTCAGTGAAACCAGCCCCCCTTCCCTCCTGAGACAGCAGTAATGTGATGTAAGCTGTTAAAACTGTATTTAATAGGGACTGTGCACTTCGTTTTTGGCCAGGAGAGGGAGTAAAGTTTTATACAAATAGTGTTGTTAGAGGACAAGTTTGTTGGGGCCTTACCAAAGTGTGGATTGAGCCTGTCTGTCTCCTAGGAGATCTGTGAATAGAGCAGCTCTCCAGTCCCAGTCCCCACCCCCAGGCCAGCAGACCTTGGACTTGGGATTGGCTATTCAGCTCCCAGGCAACTCTGAGCCCTCCCCTCACACCTGCCCAGGCCCCTTAAGGCTTTGCTGGGTGCACCCCAAATCATTCTCCTCCATCTTGTGATTTGCAGCCTACCTGTGCCCCAGATTGCAGTGAGCAGAGTCCAGGAAGTGGTAAGGAGGCAGACTAGTGCTGTCTCTTTCCTAAAAAAGTTTAAAAAACGATTTTCCCTACCTGTGATTGCATCATCTTATTTTTTCTTTTTACATTTCTTTAACTGTCTTTGCCTGTGGTTGTTACTGTTTAAAATTTTAGTTTTAACCTGCCAGTGATTGCATAATTTATCGCATGTTTTGTGTTTAAACATGTGTTTTTTCCTGCCTGTGACTGCTTCCATTTAACCTGTTGAATTGTGGGATTTGCAGTCCAAACTCTGTAGTTTTCCCTCTCATTCCTTGTGACTATCAGTTTTTCCCTCCAAATGTCTCCTTTGCTCTGTGCTAAGATCTGTATGTTAAGCTGTGCACCCCCAGCGACCATCTTGTGTTAACAAGTCAGTGAAACCAGCCCCCCTTCCCTCCTGAGACAGCAGTAATGTGATGTAAGCTGTTTAAACTGTGTTTAATAGGGACTGTGCACTTCGTTTTTGGCCAGGAGAGGGAGTAAAGTTTTATACAAATAGTGTTGTTAGAGGACAAGTTTGTTGGGGCCTTACCAAAGTGTGGATTGAGCCTGTCTGTCTCCTAGGAGATCTGTGAATAGAGCAGCTCCCCAGTCCCAGTCCCCACCCCCAGGCCAGCAGACCTAGGACTGGGGATTGGCTATTCAGCTCCCAGGCAACTCTGAGCCCTCCCCTCACACCTGCCCAGGCCCCTTAAGGCTTTGCTGGGTGCACCCCAAATCATTCTCCTCCATCTTGTGATTTGCAGCCTACCTGTGCCCCAGATTGCAGTGAGCAGAGTCCAGGAAGTGGTAAGGAGGCAGACTAGTGATGTCTCTTTCCTAAAAAGTTTAATAAACGATTTTCCCTACCTGTGATTGCATCATCTTATTTTTCTTTTTACATTTCTTTAACTGTCTTTGCCTGTGGTTGTTACAGTTTAAAATTGTAGTTTTAACCTGCCAGTGATTGTATAATTTAGCCCATGTTTTTGTGTTTAAACTTGTGTTTTTTCATGCCTGTGACTGCTTCCATTTAACCTGTTGAATTGTGGGATTTGCAGTCCAAACTCTGTAGTTTTTCCCTCTCATTCCCTGTGACTATCAGTTTTTCCCTCCAAATGTCTCCTTTGCTCTGTGCTAAGATCTGTATGTTAAGCAGTGCACCCCCAGCGACCATCTTGTGTTAACAAGTCAGTGAAACCAGCCCCCCTTCCCTCCTGAGACAGCAGTAATGTGCTGTAAGCTGTTTAAACTGTGTTTAATAGGGACTGTGCACTTTCGTTTTTTGGCCAGGAGAGGGAGTAAAGTTTTATACAAATAGTGTTGTTAGAGGACAAGTTTGTTGGGGCCTTACCAAAGTGTGGATTGAGCCTGTCTGTCTCCTAGGAGATCTGTGAATAGAGCAGCTCTCCAGTCCCAGTCCCCACCCCCAGGCCAGCAGACCTAGGACTGGGGATTGGCTATTCAGCTCCCAGGCAACTCTGAGCCCTCCCCTCACACCTGCCCAGGCCCCTTAAGGCTTTGCTGGGTGCACCCCAAATCATTCTCCTCCATCTTGTGAGTTGCAGCCTACCTGTGCCCCAGATTGCAGTGAGCAGAGTCCAGGAAGTGGTAAGGAGGCAGACTAGTGCTGTCTCTTTCCTAAAAAAGTTTAAAAAACGATTTTCCCTACCTGTGATTGCATCATCTTATTTTTTCTTTTTACATTTCTTTAACTGTCTTTGCCTGTGGTTGTTACTGTTTAAAATTTTAGTTTTAACCTGCCAGTGATTGCATAATTTATCGCATGTTTTGTGTTTAAACATGTGTTTTTTCCTGCCTGTGACTGCTTCCATTTAACCTGTTGAATTGTGGGATTTGCAGTCCAAACTCTGTAGTTTTTCCCTCTCATTCCTTGTGACTATCAGTTTTTCCCTCCAAATGTCTCCTTTGCTCTGTGCTAAGATCTGTATGTTAAGCTGTGCACCCCCAGCGACCATCTTGTGTTAACAAGTCAGTGAAACCAGCCCCCCCTTCCCTCCTGAGACAGCAGTAATGTGATGTAAGCTGTTTAAACTGTGTTTAATAGGGACTGTGCACTTCGTTTTTGGCCAGGAGAGGGAGTAAAGTTTTATACAAATAGTGTTGTTAGAGGACAAGTTTGTTGGGGCCTTACCAAAGTGTGGATTGAGCCTGTCTGTCTCCTAGGAGATCTGTGAATAGAGCAGCTCCCCAGTCCCAGTCCCCACCCCCAGGCCAGCAGACCTAGGACTGGGGATTGGCTATTCAGCTCCCAGGCAACTCTGAGCCCTCCCCTCACACCTGCCCAGGCCCCTTAAGGCTTTGCTGGGTGCACCCCAAATCATTCTCCTCCATCTTGTGAGTTGCAGCCTACCTGTGCCCCAGATTGCAGTGAGCAGAGTCCAGGAAGTGGTAAGGAGGCAGACTAGTGCTGTCTCTTTCCTAAAAAGTTTAAAAAACGATTTTCCTTCCCTGTGATTGCATCATCTTATTTTTTCTTTTTACATTTCTTTAACTGTCTTTGCCTGGGGTTGTTACAGTATAAAATTGTAGTTTTAACCTGCCAGTGATTGCATAATTTATCCCATGTTTTGTGTTTAAACTTGTGTTTTTTCCTGCCTGTGACTGCTTCCATTTAACCTGTTGAATTGTGGGATTTGCAGTCCAAACTCTGTAGTTTTTCCCTCTCATTCCTTGTGACTATCAGTCTTTTCCCTCCAAATCTCTCCTTTGCTCTGTGCTAAGATCTGTATGTTAAGCTGTGCACCCCCAGCGACCATCTTGTGTTAACAAGTCAGTGAAACCAGCCCCCCTTCCCTCCTGAGACAGCAGTAATGTGATGTAAGCTGTTTAAACTGTGTTTAATAGGGACTGTGCACTTCGTTTTTTGGCCAGGAGAGGGAGTAAAGTTTTATACAAATAGTGTTGTTAGAGGACAAGTTTGTTGGGGCCTTACCAAAGTGTGGATTGAGCCTGTCTGTCTCCTAGGAGATCTGTGAATAGAGCAGCTCCCCAGTCCCAGTCCCCACCCCCAGGCCAGCAGACCTAGGACTGGGGATTGGCTATTCAGCTCCCAGGCAACTCTGAGCCCTCCCCTCACACCTGCCCAGGCCCCTTAAGGCTTTGCTGGGTGCACCCCAAATCATTCTCGTCCATCTTGTGATTTGCAGCCTACCTGTGCCCCAGATTGCAGTGAGCAGAGTCCAGGAAGTGGTAAGGAGGCAGACTAGTGCTGTCTCTTTCCTAAAAAAGTTTAAAAAACGATTTTCCCTACCTGTGATTGCATCATCTTATTTTTTCTTTTTACATTTCTTTAACTGTCTTTGCCTGTGGTTGTTACAGTTTAAATTTTTTGTTTTAACCTGCCAGTGATTGCATAATTTATCCCATGTTTTTGTGTTTAAACTTGTGTTTTTTCCTGCCTGTGACTGCTTCCATTTAACCTGTTGAATTGTGGGATTTGCAGTCCAAACTCTGTAGTTTTCCCTCTCATTCCGTGTGACTATCAGTTTTTCCCTCCAAATGTCTCCTTTGCTCTGTGCTAAGATCTGTATGTTAAGCAGTGCACCCCCAGCGACCATCTTGTGTTAACAAGTCAGTGAAACCAGCCCCCCTTCCCTCCTGAGACAGCAGTAATATGCTGTAAGCTGTTTAAACTGTGTTTAATAGGGACTGTGCACTTTCGTTTTTGGCCAGGAGAGGGAGTAAAGTGTTATGCAAATAGTGTTGTTAGAGGACAAGTTTGTTGGGGCCTTACCAAAGTGTGGATTGAGCCTGTCTGTCTCCTAGGAGATCTGTGAATAGAGCAGCTCCCCAGTCCCAGTCCCCACCCCCAGGCCAGCAGACCTAGGACTGGGGATTGGCTATTCAGCTCCCAGGCAACTCTGAGCCCTCCCCTCACACCTGCCCAGGCCCCTTAAGGCTTTGCTGGGTGCACCCCAAATCATTCTCCTCCATCTTGTGAGTTGCAGCCTACCTGTGCCCCAGATTGCAGTGAGCAGAGTCCAGGAAGTGGTAAGGAGGCAGACTAGTGCTGTCTCTTTCCTAAAAAGTTTAAAAAACGATTTTCCCTACCTGTGATTGCATCATCTTATTTTTTCTTTTTACATTTCTTTAACTGTCTTTCCCTGTGGTTGTTACAGTTTAAAATTTTAGTTTTAACCTGCCAGTGATTGCATAATTTATCCCATGTTTTTGTGTTTAAACTTGTGTTTTTTCCTGCCTGTGACTGCTTCCATTTAACCTGTTGAATTGTGGGATTTGCAGTCCAAACTCTGTAGTTTTTCCCTCTCATTCCCTGTGACTATCAGTTTTTCCCTCCAAATGTCTCCTTTGCTCTGTGCTAAGATCTGTATGTTAAGCAGTGCACCCCCAGCGACCATCTTGTGTTAACAAGTCAGTGAAACCAGCCCCCCTTCCCTCCTGAGACAGCAGTAATATGCTGTAAGCTGTTTAAACTGTGTTTAATAGGGACTGTGCACTTTCGTTTTTTGGCCAGGAGAGGGAGTAAAGTGTTATACATATAGTGTTGTTAGAGGACAAGTTTGTTGGGGCCTTACCAAAGTGTGGATTGAGCCTGTCTGTCTCCTAGGAGATCTGTGAATAGAGCAGCTCCCCAGTCCCAGTCCCCACCCCCAGGCCAGCAGACCTAGGACTGGGGATTGGCTATTCAGCTCCCAGGCAACTCTGAGCCCTCCCCTCACACCTGCCCAGGCCCCTTAAGGCTTTGCTGGGTGCACCCCAAATCATTCTCGTCCATCTTGTGATTTGCAGCCTACCTGTGCCCCAGATTGCAGTGAGCAGAGTCCAGGAAGTGGTAAGGAGGCAGACTAGTGCTGTCTCTTTACTAAAAAATTTTAAAAAACGATTTTCCCTACCTGTGATTGCATCATCTTATTTTTTCTTTTTACATTTCTTTAACTGTCTTTGCCTGTGGTTGTTACAGTTGAAAATTGTAGTTTTAACCTGCCAGCGATTGCATAATTTATCCCATGTTTTGTGTTTAAACATGTGTTTTTTCCTGCCTGTGACTGCTTCCATTTAACCTGTTGAATTGTGGGATTTGCAGTCCAAACTCTGTAGTTTTCCCTCTCATTCCTTGTGACTATCAGTTTTCCCTCCAAATGTCTCCTTTGCTCTGTGCTAAGATCTGTATGTTAAGCTGTGCACCCCCAGCGACCATCTTGTGTTAACAAGTCAGTGAAACCAGCCCCCCTTCCCTCCTGAGACAGCAGTAATGTGATGTAAGCTGTTAAAACTGTATTTAATAGGGACTGTGCACTTCGTTTTTGGCCAGGAGAGGGAGTAAAGTTTTATACAAATAGTGTTGTTAGAGGACAAGTTTGTTGGGGCCTTACCAAAGTGTGGATTGAGCCTGTCTGTCTCCTAGGAGATCTGTGAATAGAGCAGCTCTCCAGTCCCAGTCCCCACCCCCAGGCCAGCAGACCTTGGACTTGGGATTGGCTATTCAGCTCCCAGGCAACTCTGAGCCCTCCCCTCACACCTGCCCAGGCCCCTTAAGGCTTTGCTGGGTGCACCCCAAATCATTCTCCTCCATCTTGTGATTTGCAGCCTACCTGTGCCCCAGATTGCAGTGAGCAGAGTCCAGGAAGTGGTAAGGAGGCAGACTAGTGCTGTCTCTTTCCTAAAAAGTTTAAAAAACGATTTTCCCTACCTGTGATTGCATCATCTTATTTTTTCTTTTTACATTTCTTTAACTGTCTTTGCCTGTGGTTGTTACTGTTTAAAATTTTAGTTTTAACCTGCCAGTGATTGCATAATTTATCGCATGTTTTGTGTTTAAACATGTGTTTTTCCTGCCTGTGACTGCTTCCATTTAACCTGTTGAATTGTGGGATTTGCAGTCCAAACTCTGTAGTTTTTCCCTCTCATTCCTTGTGACTATCAGTTTTTCCCTCCAAATGTCTCCTTTGCTCTGTGCTAAGATCTGTATGTTAAGCTGTGCACCCCCAGCGACCATCTTGTGTTAACAAGTCAGTGAAACCAGCCCCCCTTCCCTCCTGAGACAGCAGTAATGTGATGTAAGCTGTTTAAACTGTGTTTAATAGGGACTGTGCACTTCGTTTTTGGCCAGGAGAGGGAGTAAAGTTTTATACAAATAGTGTTGTTAGAGGACAAGTTTGTTGGGGCCTTACCAAAGTGTGGATTGAGCCTGTCTGTCTCCTAGGAGATCTGTGAATAGAGCAGCTCCCCAGTCCCAGTCCCCACCCCCAGGCCAGCAGACCTAGGACTGGGGATTGGCTATTCAGCTCCCAGGCAACTCTGAGCCCTCCCCTCACACCTGCCCAGGCCCCTTAAGGCTTTGCTGGGTGCACCCCAAATCATTCTCCTCCATCTTGTGATTTGCAGCCTACCTGTGCCCCAGATTGCAGTGAGCAGAGTCCAGGAAGTGGTAAGGAGGCAGACTAGTGATGTCTCTTTCCTAAAAAAGTTTAATAAACGATTTTCCCTACCTGTGATTGCATCATCTTATTTTTTCTTTTTACATTTCTTTAACTGTCTTTGCCTGTGGTTGTTACAGTTTAAAATTGTAGTTTTAACCTGCCAGTGATTGTATAATTTAGCCCATGTTTTTGTGTTTAAACTTGTGTTTTTTCATGCCTGTGACTGCTTCCATTTAACCTGTTGAATTGTGGGATTTGCAGTCCAAACTCTGTAGTTTTTCCCTCTCATTCCCTGTGACTATCAGTTTTTCCCTCCAAATGTCTCCTTTGCTCTGTGCTAAGATCTGTATGTTAAGCAGTGCACCCCCAGCGACCATCTTGTGTTAACAAGTCAGTGAAACCAGCCCCCCTTCCCTCCTGAGACAGCAGTAATGTGCTGTAAGCTGTTTAAACTGTGTTTAATAGGGACTGTGCACTTTCGTTTTTTGGCCAGGAGAGGGAGTAAAGTTTTATACAAATAGTGTTGTTAGAGGACAAGTTTGTTGGGGCCTTACCAAAGTGTGGATTGAGCCTGTCTGTCTCCTAGGAGATCTGTGAATAGAGCAGCTCTCCAGTCCCAGTCCCCACCCCCAGGCCAGCAGACCTAGGACTGGGGATTGGCTATTCAGCTCCCAGGCAACTCTGAGCCCTCCCCTCACACCTGCCCAGGCCCCTTAAGGCTTTGCTGGGTGCACCCCAAATCATTCTCCTCCATCTTGTGAGTTGCAGCCTACCTGTGCCCCAGATTGCAGTGAGCAGAGTCCAGGAAGTGGTAAGGAGGCAGACTAGTGCTGTCTCTTTCCTAAAAAAGTTTAAAAAACGATTTTCCCTACCTGTGATTGCATCATCTTATTTTTTCTTTTTACATTTCTTTAACTGTCTTTGCCTGTGGTTGTTACTGTTTAAAATTTTAGTTTTAACCTGCCAGTGATTGCATAATTTATCGCATGTTTTGTGTTTAAACATGTGTTTTTTCCTGCCTGTGACTGCTTCCATTTAACCTGTTGAATTGTGGGATTTGCAGTCCAAACTCTGTAGTTTTCCCTCTCATTCCTTGTGACTATCAGTTTTTCCCTCCAAATGTCTCCTTTGCTCTGTGCTAAGATCTGTATGTTAAGCTGTGCACCCCCAGCGACCATCTTGTGTTAACAAGTCAGTGAAACCAGCCCCCCTTCCCTCCTGAGACAGCAGTAATGTGATGTAAGCTGTTTAAACTGTGTTTAATAGGGACTGTGCACTTCGTTTTTGGCCAGGAGAGGGAGTAAAGTTTTATACAAATAGTGTTGTTAGAGGACAAGTTTGTTGGGGCCTTACCAAAGTGTGGATTGAGCCTGTCTGTCTCCTAGGAGATCTGTGAATAGAGCAGCTCCCCAGTCCCAGTCCCCACCCCCAGGCCAGCAGACCTAGGACTGGGGATTGGCTATTCAGCTCCCAGGCAACTCTGAGCCCTCCCCTCACACCTGCCCAGGCCCCTTAAGGCTTTGCTGGGTGCACCCCAAATCATTCTCCTCCATCTTGTGAGTTGCAGCCTACCTGTGCCCCAGATTGCAGTGAGCAGAGTCCAGGAAGTGGTAAGGAGGCAGACTAGTGCTGTCTCTTTCCTAAAAAGTTTAAAAAACGATTTTCCTTCCCTGTGATTGCATCATCTTATTTTTTCTTTTTACATTTCTTTAACTGTCTTTGCCTGGGGTTGTTACAGTATAAAATTGTAGTTTTAACCTGCCAGTGATTGCATAATTTATCCCATGTTTTGTGTTTAAACTTGTGTTTTTTCCTGCCTGTGACTGCTTCCATTTAACCTGTTGAATTGTGGGATTTGCAGTCCAAACTCTGTAGTTTTCCCTCTCATTCCTTGTGACTATCAGTCTTTTCCCTCCAAATCTCTCCTTTGCTCTGTGCTAAGATCTGTATGTTAAGCTGTGCACCCCCAGCGACCATCTTGTGTTAACAAGTCAGTGAAACCAGCCCCCCTTCCCTCCTGAGACAGCAGTAATGTGATGTAAGCTGTTTAAACTGTGTTTAATAGGGACTGTGCACTTCGTTTTTGGCCAGGAGAGGGAGTAAAGTTTTATACAAATAGTGTTGTTAGAGGACAAGTTTGTTGGGGCCTTACCAAAGTGTGGATTGAGCCTGTCTGTCTCCTAGGAGATCTGTGAATAGAGCAGCTCCCCAGTCCCAGTCCCCACCCCAGGCCAGCAGACCTAGGACTGGGGATTGGCTATTCAGCTCCCAGGCAACTCTGAGCCCTCCCCTCACACCTGCCCAGGCCCCTTAAGGCTTTGCTGGGTGCACCCCAAATCATTCTCGTCCATCTTGTGATTTGCAGCCTACCTGTGCCCCAGATTGCAGTGAGCAGAGTCCAGGAAGTGGTAAGGAGGCAGACTAGTGCTGTCTCTTTCCTAAAAAGTTTAAAAAACGATTTTCCCTACCTGTGATTGCATCATCTTATTTTTCTTTTTACATTTTTTTAACTGTCTTTGCCTGTGGTTGTTACAGTTTAAATTTTTAGTTTTAACCTGCCAGTGATTGCATAATTTATCCCATGTTTTTGTGTTTAAACTTGTGTTTTTTCCTGCCTGTGACTGCTTCCATTTAACCTGTTGAATTGTGGGATTTGCAGTCCAAACTCTGTAGTTTTTCCCTCTCATTCCGTGTGACTATCAGTTTTTCCCTCCAAATGTCTCCTTTGCTCTGTGCTAAGATCTGTATGTTAAGCAGTGCACCCTCAGCGACCATCTTGTGTTAACAAGTCAGTGAAACCAGCCCCCCTTCCCTCCTGAGACAGCAGTAATATGCTGTAAGCTGTTTAAACTGTGTTTAATAGGGACTGTGCACTTTCGTTTTTTGGCCAGGAGAGGGAGTAAAGTGTTATGCAAATAGTGTTGTTAGAGGACAAGTTTGTTGGGGCCTTACCAAAGTGTGGATTGAGCCTGTCTGTCTCCTAGGAGATCTGTGAATAGAGCAGCTCCCCAGTCCCAGTCCCCACCCCCAGGCCAGCAGACCTAGGACTGGGGATTGGCTATTCAGCTCCCAGGCAACTCTGAGCCCTCCCTCACACCTGCCCAGGCCCCTTAAGGCTTTGCTGGGTGCACCCCAAATCATTCTCCTCCATCTTGTGAGTTGCAGCCTACCTGTGCCCCAGATTGCAGTGAGCAGAGTCCAGGAAGTGGTAAGGAGGCAGACTAGTGCTGTCTCTTTCCTAAAAAGTTTAAAAAACGATTTTCCCTACCTGTGATTGCATCATCTTATTTTTTCTTTTTACATTTCTTTAACTGTCTTTCCCTGTGGTTGTTACAGTTTAAAATTTTAGTTTTAACCTGCCAGTGATTGCATAATTTATCCCATGTTTTTGTGTTTAAACTTGTGTTTTTTCCTGCCTGTGACTGCTTCCATTTAACCTGTTGAATTGTGGGATTTGCAGTCCAAACTCTGTAGTTTTTCCCTCTCATTCCCTGTGACTATCAGTTTTTCCCTCCAAATGTCTCCTTTGCTCTGTGCTAAGATCTGTATGTTAAGCAGTGCACCCCCAGCGACCATCTTGTGTTAACAAGTCAGTGAAACCAGCCCCCCTTCCCTCCTGAGACAGCAGTAATATGCTGTAAGCTGTTTAAACTGTGTTTAATAGGGACTGTGCACTTTCGTTTTTTGGCCAGGAGAGGGAGTAAAGTGTTATACATATAGTGTTGTTAGAGGACAAGTTTGTTGGGGCCTTACCAAAGTGTGGATTGAGCCTGTCTGTCTCCTAGGAGATCTGTGAATAGAGCAGCTCCCCAGTCCCAGTCCCCACCCCCAGGCCAGCAGACCTAGGACTGGGGATTGGCTATTCAGCTCCCAGGCAACTCTGAGCCCTCCCCTCACACCTGCCCAGGCCCCTTAAGGCTTTGCTGGGTGCACCCCAAATCATTCTCCTCCATCTTGTGAGTTGCAGCCTACCTGTGCCCCAGATTGCAGTGAGCAGAGTCCAGGAAGTGGTAAGGAGGCAGACTAGTGCTGTCTCTTTCCTAAAAAGTTTAAAAACGATTTTTCCTACCTGTGATTGCATCATCTTATTTTTTCTTTTTACATTTCTTTAACTGTCTTTGCCTGTGGTTTTTACAGTTTAAAATTGTAGTTTTAACCTGCCAGTGATTGCATAATTTATCCCATGTTTTTGTGTTTAAACTTGTGTTTTTTCCTGCCTGTGACTGCTTCCATTTAACCTGTTGATTTGTGGGATTTGCAGTCCAAACTCTGTAGTTTTCCCTCTCATTCCCTGTGACTATCAGTTTTTCCCTCCAAATGTCTCCTTTGCTCTGTGCTAAGATCTGTATGTTAAGCAGTGCACCCCCAGCGACCATCTTGTGTTAACAAGTCAGTGAAACCAGCCCCCCCTTCCCTCCTGAGACAGCAGTATTGTGCTGTAAGCTGTTTAAACTGTATTTAATAGTGACTGTGCACTTCGTTTTTTGGCCAGGAGAGGGAGTAAAGTTTTATACAAAAAGTGTTGTTAGAGGACAAGTTTGTTGGGGCCTTACCAAAGTGTGGATTGAGCCTTTCTGTCTCCTAGGAGATCTGTGAATATAGCAGCTCCCCAGTCCCCACCCCCAGGCCAGCAGACCTAGGATTGGGGATTGGCTATTCAGCTCCCAGGCAACTCTGAGCCCTCCCCTCACACCTGCCCAGGCCCCTTAAGGCTTTGCTGGGTGCACCCCAAATCATTCTCCTATATCTTGTGAGTTGCAGCCTACCTGTGCCCCAGATTGCAGTGAGCAGAGTCCAGGAAGTGGTAAGGAGACAGACTACTGCTGTCTCTTTCCTAAAAAAGTTTAAAAAACGATTTTCCTTACCTGTGATTGCATCATCTTATTTTTTCTTTTTACATTTCTTTAACTGTCTTTGCCTGTGGTTGTTACAGTTGAAAATTGTAGTTTTAACCTGCCAGTGATTGCATAATTTATCCCATGTTTTGTGTTTAAACATGTGTTTTTTCCTGCCTGTGACTGCTTCCATTTAACCTGTTGAATTGTGGGATTTGCAGTCCAAACTCTGTAGTTTTTCCCTCTCATTCCTTGTGACTATCAGTTTTTTCCCTCCAAATGTCTCCTTTGCTCTGTGCTAAGATCTGTATGTTAAGCTGTGCACCCCCAGCGACCATCTTGTGTTAACAAGTCAGTGAAACCAGCCCCCCCTTCCCTCCTGAGACAGCAGTAATGTGATGTAAGCTGTTAAAACTGTATTTAATAGGGACTGTGCACTTCGTTTTTTGGCCAGGAGAGGGAGTAAAGTTTTATACAAATAGTGTTGTTAGAGGACAAGTTTGTTGGGGCCTTACCAAAGTGTGGATTGAGCCTGTCTGTCTCCTAGGAGATCTGTGAATAGAGCAGCTCTCCAGTCCCAGTCCCCACCCCCAGGCCAGCAGACCTTGGACTTGGGATTGGCTATTCAGCTCCCAGGCAACTCTGAGCCCTCCCCTCACACCTGCCCAGGCCCCTTAAGGCTTTGCTGGGTGCACCCCAAATCATTCTCCTCCATCTTGTGATTTGCAGCCTACCTGTGCCCCAGATTGCAGTGAGCAGAGTCCAGGAAGTGGTAAGGAGGCAGACTAGTGCTGTCTCTTTCCTAAAAAAGTTTATAAAACGATTTTCCCTACCTGTGATTGCATCATCTTATTTTTTCTTTTTACATTTCTTTAACTGTCTTTGCCTGTGGTTGTTACAGTTTAAAATTTTAGTTTTAACCTGCCAGTGATTGCATAATTTATCCCATGTTTTTGTGTTTAAACTTGTGTTTTTTCCTGCCTGTGACTGCTTCCATTTAACCTGTTGAATTGTGGGATTTGCAGTCCAAACTCTGTAGTTTTTCCCTCTCATTCCCTGTGACTATCAGTTTGTTCCCTCCAAATGTCTCCTTTGCTCTGTGCTAAGATCTGTATGTTAAGCAGTGCACCCCCAGCGACCATCTTGTGTTAACAAGTCAGTGAAACCAGCCCCCCTTCCCTCCTGAGACAGCAGTAATGTGCTGTAAACTGTTTAAACTGTGTTTAATAGGGACTGTGCACTTCGTTTTTGGCCAGGAGAGGGAGTAAAGTTTTATACAAATAGTGTTGTTAGAGGACAAGTTTGTTGGGGCCTTACCTGCAGAAGTCCAAAGTGTGGATTGAGCCGGTCTGTCTCCTAGGAGATTTCTGAATAGAGAAGCAGCTTCCAACTCCCTGGCCAGCAAACCTTGTCTGAGGTAGCTGGGACCTTATATAGTCTGATATTGTTTGGTACATGTGTACACTGATTGGTGGTTGTATCTGATGTTTCTATAGGATTAGGGTTAGTGTCCTCATTGGTTGGGTATTTGAGGGTTCTGATTGGTTTCTGGGTCTGTGATTCTATCAATGTAGGGTTGGGACTAGGGCTAGGGTTAGTATTTCTAATGGAAGTAGGGACTAGGGCTTCCTGTGCCATTGGTTGCTTGGACTAGGGTTGAGACTTCTGGTAGGGTTAGGGCCTCTATTGGACGTAGAGATCAAGGGTTTTTGAAACTGATTGGGTGCTTGGACTAGGGCTAAGATTGGCTGTAAGGTCCTCGTCGCCTATTGGTTCTAGATTTTAGGACTAGTGCTGTGATTGGATATTGTTAAGGCTAGGGTTCCCATTGGCTGAAGGGGTCACCTGACTACTAGGGCTATAAACGGCCAAGGCTTAGGGCGTCTCAGCCCGGGCGTCTCAGCTAAGGGTGGAGAGGACAAGGGCGAGTGCCTGTTTGAGCCTGGTCGGGACCAGGGCCAGGAATGCTGCCCATTTTCCCATTCATTAATACCCACCCTATGTATTTGTCCCTCTGTACATAAGCATTGATTTTCACTATAGATATGTGCCTATCTTCGTGTATTTCTTTGTATAAACATGTACAATAATTATGTTGTTATAAAAACAAAACCAAAAGAAAAATAAAAAAAAACTTCTTTGGTCTACATGTACTTGCTTCCATTGGGCATCTATGTACCTCCATGTACTTGGATCTGTGTGTCTGTTACTTTTCTCCTGAAAAAGCATATCCAATGCACTACCCTATTTCTCATCCTGTGCCTCTATCAATATCTTTAATCTGCATATACTTACCTCCTTTATGCATCTATATACTTTCAATGTACTCATGGATCTATATATTTATCACTTTCTTCTAATTTAGCATTTCCAATGCACTACCCTATTTTTCAGCCTATACTTCCCTCAATATATCTTCTAGCCCAACTTTCTGACTCATCTCAAACTTCTTTCTACTACTCTTTCCAATTCACTACCCTATCTCACCCTGTACATCTATCATTATATCCTCTACACCCACTCTCTCATTTATTCCAAACGCCATACCACTACTATGTTCCCCAAAATAACCCTTTCTTGACTCTCTCCTACTCTACCCCTCCTTGCATCTTCTGACACCTTCTTTACTGTACCGATCCCCCAAAACATACCTTTCTAAACTCTTCCCTCTGACTCTTCCCCTCCACAACCCCTTTTTACTCATCCAAAAGCCTCCTCCTACTGCTATGACCTAAAAAAGAAATCCCTCACTCTTCTATCCCTCCACTATCCTTTTCAATCAAAATAACAGACTAGCATGTTCACTTCTCTAATTCCATATTCCACTATACTAATTCACCACTAATCCTTTATGGGTTCCAGAGTAGCGTGCTACTCGCCAACAAAGCGTTTCAACACTTCATCAGGGTTACAAGCGTTATATAAATGCAAACCGTTTTTCCTTTTTTAACCCTCCCTAACCCTTCTCAATGCAAATAACTGACTAACATATCCACCACTGAAATTACTTCATATTTCACAATACTAATTTTCAACACTAATCCTTTATGGGTTCCGGAGTAGCCTGCTACTCGCCAGAAAAGCGCTTCAACACCCCATCAGGGGTAACAGGCGCTATATGAATGCAAACCTTTCTTTCCCTTCTATCCCTCCGCTATCCTTCTCACTCCAAATAACTGACTAATATCCACCACTCAAATTACTTTCATATTTCACCATACTAATTCACCACTAATCCTTTATGGGTTTCCGGAGTAGCGTGCTACTCGCCAAAAAAATAGCGATTCAACACCCCATCAGGGGTTAGAAGCGCTATATAAATACAAACCTTCTTTCCTCTTCTATCCTTCTGCTATCCTTCCGAATCCAAATAACTGACTAACATATCCACCACTTAAAATTTACTTGCATGTTTCACTATACTAATTCAACACTAATCCTCTATGGGTCCCGGAGTAGCGTGCTACTCGCCGAAAAAGCGCTTCGACGCCTCGTCAGGGGTAGTAAGCACTATACAAATGCAATTACAATACAATACAATACATGAAGAAGGCAACTAAAAACCTTGAGGCTAACCAGGAATTGCAAAAGGCCTGGCATGACCAAAAGGCTGTGCTGACTGTTTATCAGCCAGGACAGAAAGTATGTGTGTTGGAGCCTGTGGCCCCACAGCCCTCCAAGACAAGTGGAGTGGCCCCCATACCATTGTTGAACAGAAGGGAGAGGTTACCTATCTGGTGGACCTTGGAACTCCCAGGAGCCCCCACAGGGTGCTCCATGTCAACAGACTGAAACCATATGTTGACAGGGCAGACATGGGCTTGCTCATGGCTACTGATGAGGGACAGGAGGAAGACAGTGATCCACTCTCTGACCTGCTCTCACAGAACCCTGATGATGGTTCAGTTGATGGTGTAGCCTTGGCAGGCAGCCTCACTGACCAGCAGCAAACTGATTGCAGAAAAGTTCTCAATCAGTTCAGACATATGTTCTCACTGACTCCAAGTCAGACTACCTGGTGCACTCATGAAGTGGACACTGGGGACAGTCTGCCTGTTAAAAATAAGATTTACAGGCAACCTGACCATGTCAGGGACTGCATCAGGACTGAAGTCCAGATGATTTTGGATTTGGGTGTGATTGAACCCTCAGAAAGCCCTTGGGCTAGTCCAGTAGTCTTAGTGCCTAAACCTCACACCCCGGGTGGTAAGAGAGAGATGAGGTTTTGTGTAGACTACAGAGGTCTCAATGCAGTCACTAGGACTGATGCCCATCCCATACCAAGGGCAGATGAGCTTATAGACACTTTGGCCTCAGCCAAGTTTCTGAGCACATTTGACTTGACAGCTGGCTACTGGCAGATCAGACTAGCTGATGATGCAAAGCCAAAGACAGCATTTTCTACCCCTAGTGGGCACTACCAATTTGTGGTGATGCCCTTTGGTTTGAAAAATGCACCTGCCACTTTTCAAAGGTTGGTGAACAAAGTCCTTACAGGCCTGGAAGCCTATAGTGCAGCATATCTTGATGATATTGCTGTCTTTAGCTCCACCTGGGAGGATCACCTGGTCCACCTGCAAAATGTTTTGGAGGCCCTGCAGAAAGCAGGCCTAACTATCAAGGCCACCAAGTGCCAGATAGGGCAGAGTCAGGTTGTGTACCTGGGCCACCTTGTGGGTGGAGGCCAGGTTCAACCATTGCAGAGCAAAATCCAGACCATCATGGACTGGGTTGCTCCAACCACCCAGACTCAGGTCAGAGCTTTCTTGGGCCTGACTGGGTACTATAGAAGATTTGTCAAAGGTTATGGATCCATAGTGACCCCTTTGAATGACTTGACTTCTAAAAGAATGCCAAAGAAAGTTCAGTGGACAGTCAGCTGTCAAAAGGCATTTGATGACCTGAAGCAGGCCATGTGCACTGCTCCCATTCTACAAAGTCCTGATTACTCCAAGCAATTCATTGTCCAAACAGATGCATCTGAGTTGGGGGTAGGGGCTGTGTTATCACAATTGAATGATGAAGGTCAGGATAAGCCAGTAGCTTTTATTAGCAGAAGGCTGACCCCCAGAGAGAAATGTTGGTCAGCCATTGAGAGGGAGGCCTTTGCTGTGGTTTGGGCTCTGAAGAAGTTGAGGCCATACTTGTTTGGCACTCACTTCATTGTTCAGACAGACCATAAGCCCCTCTTATGGCAAAAACAGATGAAGGGTGAAAACCCCAAGCTTTTGACGTGGTCCATTTCCCTACAGGGGATGGACTGTACAGTGGAACATAGACCTGGGAGTAACCATGCCAATGAGATGGACTCTCCAGATATTGCCACTTAGAACATGAAGAATCAACTGGTCAAGGTTAGTTTAATGTCCTGACGTTTGGGGGGGGGGGGGGTTGTGTAGGAGTGTAGGATCTGCTTCTTATAGTTACCCCCACTTTTTGCTGATGTTTCACTGTTTTTCGACTTAGCCAGACTGAGGCCCTGCTAATCAGGACCCCAGTCTATCTGCTTTCTACTCTTAATTGATTGCATGTACTTTAGGTACACTCCAGATTGGATTCTTGGGTACCCTTATAAGTCCATAGTATATGGTATACTATGTACCGAGGGCATAGGTACCCTAGAGGCCTCCCAGGGGCTGCAGCATGTATTATGCCACCCCTGAGAGGCCATCCAAAATGACACAACAGGTCTGCTACAGCAGCCTGTGTAAGGTGGTGTATGCACCCCTTACTGAGATATAGGTTCCCTATATCTCTCCATATCACTGCACATGTAAACCTATCAGTCACCCCCATGGCAGGCCTTAACAATCCTGAAGGCAGGATGCTGGGTTTCATGTGAGAGGGTGCCCATGCATGAGCAGAGCCCCTCTGCAGCTTTCGGAATCTTCATCCCGGGGTTGTTTGTGATGCAGCCAAACCATATACTCTTAAGTGCATTATAAACTCGCGTTAAATGCTAACTTGAGAATGGCTGCATGGAAACATGTGTTTGGTGTCAAACACCTTGGAATCATACCTCCACCCCAGTAACTGGGGTGGGAGGTATGATTCCACCCTACTAGAGGGAGAAACATGGCACCACCGGTACACCCGGTACCAGCTTAACAGAACCCTGGCATCACAAAATGGATGCTGCAGCCACAGACACGAGTCTGCCCTCCTGCTGCTGGACGGAACTCTGGCTGGGGAGGCCTGGACAATAGGTTTCCTGTCACAGGGACGTGTGACCACCTCCCAGACAGGCTTTAGTGTATTGGGGCTGGGTGGGTGCACTCCAAGAGTGCTTTGAAGTCTGCACTGGGGGCACATTTGGTGTCCCTGTGCATAGTCCAGCTCAAACCGGTTGCAGGGGCTACCAGCCCCTGCTCTGTCACGAAACTGGACAAAGGAAATGGGTGTAGCCACCCCTCTTTCCTGACCCTCCCATAGGTGGGTCCCCAGAGTTTGTCCCACCCCTTCCTTGGGTATAAAGTAGGAACCCCTGAGTACAGGACTTTAGATTTACCTGGACGAAACTCTGCTACAGAATCCCAGAACTTCAACTATCTACACGATGTTGGATGACCGAAGAATCTCCCTTGGAGTAAAGGAGTTACTCCCCTGCTTGGCAGACACCAAAGACGCATCTGTCCGGTTGGCATCTCCGAAGCTCCTGAGGACTCCGAAGAATTTTGCAACACAGGAGGTGGGTTCCCGTGGTCTCTGAGGACGATCTGTGTGCTCAGCAAGTTTAAGGCCTGTATCCCTCGTGGAGACTGTGCAACCCGCACCCCTGCACACCGCAATCATTTGCAGAAGCATCAGCTTTGAGGCAACCTCTGAGGCTGAGCTTTGGGTTACTTGTAGCCCTGATTCCGAGCAGCAATTCCACTGAAGATTGCCAGCCTACACTCCACGAGTGTTCCGTGAGCTGTCCCTTTGTGTTTTCTCTTGAGGTCCCTTCGCGATCCCTGGTCCGTCAACTGGTGGGTCCCTGTGAAGGCAACACTAAGATTAATTGGGCTACCCTGGTTGCTCCAGATGTGCCCTGACTCTCCATTGCTTGGGGAGTCCCCCGGACCTTGCTGGTCCGCACCAAAGCATCTTTACTCTTCCTGTGTGATTTGCTGTTGCCAAGGCTTGTTGGGTTCAATCCAAACACCGACACCCCAGCACTCAACATCCTTTGTGGGACAGCTCGAATCCGGCTCCTGGTTGTCCTCGACATCTTCTGGACCCCGTGGCTGCAGAGTCAAGCTTCACCTCTTCGCACCTGAAGCACCCGACATCGGTGGGCATTTGATTGCTCCACTCCTGGTCACGTGAAGTGACCCAAACTTTGTCCCCTATGCTTTCAGGTTCTTCTCATCTTTGATCCAGGCTTGGATCATCCCGGACACTTTTCTTCTTCACGGCAGCAGCACTTTGCAGCAGATCGCCATTGAAATCAACGACGATTCCCGACACCATTTGCCACCTATGCACCCGGCCTCCCTGGGTGAGGTAACTCGAGTACTACGGTGCTCCCGTGGGTGTTGGCCCTAGAACCCCTTAAGTCTAAAGGGGTTTGCTCAAAGTCCTCTCCTAAGTGTCCTTTTGCTTTAAAATTCCAACTGCGACTTTCCTCATAAAATCCTATGGCGCTCGTGGCTGTGTTCTCACTTTGCACACGTCCCCCGTGGGTCTCCTGTGTCACTACCTTGGGTGGTTTCTTGGGGTCCCAGCGATTCTACGTGCTCTAGGCACTGTGTCTAGTCAAGTCGTGGTTCTTATACCACTTTCTTAGTATATGGTTTGGTCTCCCCCTGGAGCCCACTGTGTATTGTGCTATTTACTGTTGTTTTCATACTGTGATATTGGGTATCTTGGACTCTAATCTCAAAGAGATTAGTAGTGAGTGTTTAGAAATAAATACATATATTTTATATATACCTGGTGTGGTTCTCCTTTCATTTGGTCATTCAAGAGGTTATAAACTGGTAAACCAAGCTGCTTTACACTCCTTCAAGACTTAGCCTGAAGGCTGCTCTCCATACCTACCACTAGGATAGCTTTCAATAAAGGTTGTCTTTAAACCTATCATCAATAAGGGTCGTTTGGACTGGTGCAAGGTGCCCACTATAACTAGTGGACAGCATATGCCAGGCCAACTTCTCACATTGGTGTCCTGCGGTTGGATTCAAGCTTGCTATTGCTTTACCAGATATTCTCTTTGAGTGACTAACTGAAAACCACTATAGGTACATAGGTACATATAAATCAAGTTTAGACTACAGTAAGTTCTACTGAACTTAGAGTTGTGTGTCAAGGGCTTAGCACACCCTTTCTACAACTCAAGAGAGTTTAGTAGGCCCCACTAGAGTAGGTAGGTGCATACACCACACCACACTAGTCATGTCTTCAAGGGCAGAAGTCAGTGGACCTCTCCCAACTAAGTATGACCAGGTCGCATACCAAGAATTGAGGACTATGTGTGCCTCTAGGAAATTGAAGACAGGGAAAAGCCCAACCACACAACATCTCATAAATGTGTTGCTTGCAGATGACCTCAGAAAGACCCCAGGGTCTGATGAGGTTGGCAGAGTGGGTGGGACAGCAGAAGAGGAAAGGCCAGGTAGTGAACACTACTATGACCCAGACTCTGATGCTGGCCAGGAGGATCAAAATTATTCTAACCTGGAAAATCCAATTCTTCCTGAAGGTGAGGAAGGAGACCCCAGTGGGGCTCTCTTTACCCCACCTGGAAGGGTTAACAGTTTACCAAGAAGATCTAGATCTCCTTCTCAGGAATCTGATCATTCTGGTACTTCTGTAGGGACCTCTGCTTCTCATAAGAGGGAATCCTCTTATGAGAAGAAATGCCAACTGCTTGAGTTTGAGAGAGCTAAGCTCAGAATCAAGAGAGAGCAATTGGCCTTAGACTGGGAATCCCTGGAGCTTCAGAGAGCTTCTCAGAAGTTGGGACTAGGGTCCCATGGTGGCAGCAGCAGTGTCCCTAGAGGTAGAGAACATACTCATGACCATAGGAACCTGAACAAGATTGTCCCTACCTACCAGAGTGGGGATGACATCCACAAATGGATAACTGCACTGGAGAGGGCCTGTAAAGTACAGAGGGTCCCTCAGGAGCAGTGGGCAGCAATCTTGTGGCTCTCCTTTGCAGACAAAGGTAGAGACAAGCTCCTCACTGTAAGAGAAGAGGATGCTGATAATTACAAAGTCCTGAAGAGTGCTCTGATTGATGGGTTTGGCCTAACCACTGAACAATACAGGTTAAAGTTCAGAGACACCCAAAAGGCACAGACTCAGGACTGGGTTGACTTTGTTGATTGTGCTACTAAGGCTCTGGAAGGCTGGTTACTTGGCAGTAAGGTGTGTGATTTCAAAGGATTGTATAATTTAATCATGAGAGAGCAGATCCTTAATAACTGTCAAAATCAACTGTTGCATCAGTACCTGGTGGACTCTGATCTGACCTCTCCCCAAGAATTGGGTCAGAAGGCAGACAAATGGGTCAGAACCAGGGTGAGGCAGAAGGTTCAGAACAAAGGTGGTGACTCTAAGAAGCAAGATTCTAAAAACTCTGATAAGGGTGGGGAGAAGGGTGAAGACCAGAAGTCTCCTCAAGGGCCCCAAAAATCTGCATCTGGTGGGGAGTCCCAATCTAACAAAGGAAAAGGCCAAAAGAAGCCATGGTGTAAAATCTGTAAACAGAAAACCCATTGGACTAGTGATTGTACCAAGACCAAAGACTCAACTCCAGCCACCATTGCCCCTAAGGCAACTGTTCCCCCTAGTTCAGCTCTAAGTGGTGGTAATCAGAATAAGGGTGTAGTAGGGTTAACCCTGGGTTCTGAGGAGGACTCTGGCCTAGTCAGAGTTCCAACTCAGGCTGTACTGATCTGTGATGGAGGCATGGATATGTCCTCCTTTGTGAGTCCCAGTAATCTGGGCAAATACAGACAGCAGCCCTTTATTAATGGAAAAGAGGCTTTGGCATTCAGGGACACAGGAGCAAGTGTCACAATGGTGACAAAAGATCTTGTAGCCCCTGAGCAGATCATACTTGGTGAAATGTACCAAGTGACCAATGCTAGCAATGTCAGGACAGACCATTCCCTGGCAGTTGTTAATTTCACCTGGGGAGGGGTAACTGGCACTAAGAAGGTTGTGGTAAGTGCAGACCTCCCTGTCGAATGCTTGCTTGGAAATGATTTGGAAACTACAGCTTGGGCTGAAGTTGAGCTCAGGACCCATGCAGAAATGTTGGGCATCCCTGCAGATGTGTTTGCTATGACCAGGTCACAGGCAAAAATGTCTAAAACTGAACAGGTCCTGGATCCTGGAAGAATGGATCAGGTGCCTTCCAAGAGGAGGAGCAATAGGGTTAAGGCAGTGCCTTCCCCCCTGCCTCAGAATGCAGATCAGTCTCCTGAGGGAGATGATCTCAGTCCTGAAGAAGGAACTGTCCCAGAGGAGCTTGAACCTGATCAGGTTGAGTTCTTGGGGACAGGGGGCCCTTCCCGGGCAGATCTGAGCCAGGAGCAACTGAGCTGCCCCTCTCTTGAACCCCTCAGACAGCAAGCTGCTGCTGAGGCTGCTGGGAGTGCTAGTGGGTCCCATAAGATCTATTGGGATGATGGACTCCTTTACTCAGAGTGTAGAGACCCCAAGCCTGGAGCCACCAGGAGGTTGGTTATACCTCTGAAGTTTAGGAGCTTCCTATTGACACTAGCCCATGATATCCCATTGGCAGGTCACCTAGGCCAAAACAAGACTTGGGACAGAATTGTCCCTCACTTTCATTGGCCTCATATGTCTGAAGACACCAAGGAGTTTTGTCGTTCCTGTGTCACCTGTCAAGCCAGTGGTAAGGCAGGTAGCACTACAAAGGCTCCCCTGATACCACTACCTGTGGTAGGGGTTCCCTTTGAGAGGGTAGGGATTGACATTTTTGGTCACCTAGATCCTCAAACAGCATCTGGGCACAGATGTATACTAGTGGTGGTGGACCATGCCACTAGGTATCCAGAAGCAATTCCCCTCAGGACCACCACAGCTCCTGTGGTGGCAAGGGCCCTCCTGGGAATCTTTTCCAGAGTGGGTTTTCCTAAGGAGGTAGTATCAGACAGAGATGCAAACTTCATGTCTAGTTACTTGACTGCTATGTGGAAGGAGTGTGGAGTAAATTATAAATTTACCACCCCTATCACCCACAATGCAATGGTTTAGTTGAAAGGTTCAACAAAACCTTGAAGGGCATGATTAAAGGTCTCCCAGAAAAGCTTAGGCGCAGTTGGGACATACTTTTGCCCTGCCTTCTCTTTGCCTACAGAGAGGGTCCACAGAAGGGGGTTTGTTACAGCCCATTTGAGCTTCTGTTTGGACATCCAGTTAGGGGTCCATTGTGTCTAGTGAAGGAGGGATGGGAGTGACCTCTCAAACCCCCTAAACAGGATATTGTGGACTATGTACTTGGTCTCCGCTCCCGGATGGCTGAATACATGAAGAAGGCAACTAAAAACCTTGAGGCTAGCCAGGAATTGCAAAAGGCCTGGCATGACCAAAAGGCTGTGCTGACTGTTTATCAGCCAGGACAGAAAGTATGGGTGTTGGAGCCCTCCAAGACAAGTGGAGTGGCCCCCATACCATTGTTGAACAGAAGGGAGAGGTTACCTATCTGGTGGACCTTGGAACTCCCAGGAGCCCCCACAGGGTGCTCCATGTCAACAGACTGAAACCATATGTTGACAGGGCAGACATGGGCTTGCTCATGGCTACTGATGAGGGACAGGAGGAAGAGAGTGATCCACTCCCTGACCTGCTCTCACAGAACCCTGATGATGGTTCAGTTGATGGTGTAGCCTTGGCAGGCATCCTCACTGACCAGCAGAAAACTGATTGCAGAAAAGTTCTCAATCAGTTCAGACATATGTTCTCACTGACTCCAAGTCAGACTATCTGGTGCACTCATGAAGTGGACACTGGGGACAGTCTGCCTGTTAAAAATAAGATTTGCAGGCAACCTGACCATGTCGGGGACTGCATCAGGACTGAAGTCCAGAAGATGTTGGATTTGGGTGTGATTGAACCCTCAGATAGCCCTTGGGCTAGTCCAGTAGTCTTAGTGCCTAAACCTCACACCCAGGGTGGTAAGAGAGAGATGAGGTTTTGTGTAGACTACAGAGGTCTCAATGCAGTCACTAGGACTGATGCCCATCCCATACCAAGGGCAGATGAGCTTATAGACACTTTGGCCTCAGCCAAGTTTCTGAGCACATTTGACTTGACAGCTGGCTACTGGCAGATCAGACTAGCTGATGATGCAAAGCCAAAGACAGCATTTTCTACCCCTAGTGGGCACTACCAATTTGTGGTGATGCCCTTTGATTTGAAAAATGCACCTGCCACTTTTCAAAGGTTGGTGAACAAAGTCCTTACAGGCCTGGAAGCCTATAGTGCAGCATATCTAGATGATATTGCTGTCTTTAGCTCCACCTGGGAGGATCACCTGGTCCACCTGCGAAATGTTTTGGATGCCCTGCAGAAAGCAGGCCTAACTATCAAGGCCACCAAGTGCCAGATAGTGCAGAGTCAGGTTGGGTACCTGGGCCACCTTGTGGGTGGAGGCCAGGTTCAACCATTGCAGAGCAAAATCCATCATGGACTGAGTTGCTCCAAACACCCAGACTCCGGTCAGAGCTTTCTTGGGCCTGACTGGGTACTATAGAAGATTTGTCAAAGGTTATGGATCCATAGTGACCCCTTTGAATGACTTGACTTCTAAAAGAATGCCAAAGAAAGTTCAGTGGACAGTCAGCTGTCAAAAGGCATTTGATGACCTGAAGCAGGCCATGTGCACTGCTCCCATTCTACAAAGTCCTGATTACTCCAAGCAATTCATTGTCCAAACAGATGCATCTGAGTTGGGGGGAGGGGCTGTGTTATCACAATTGAATAATGAAGGTCAGGATCAGCCAGTAGCTTTTATTAGCAGAAGGCTGACCCCCAGAGAGAAACGTTGGTCAGCCATTGAGAGGGAGGCCTTTGCTGTGTTTTGGGCTCTGAAGAAGTTGAGGCCATACTTGTTTGGCACTCACTTCATTGTTCAGACAGACCATAAGCCCCTCTTATGGATAAAACAGATGAAGGGTGAAAACCCCAAACTTTTGAGGTGGTCCATTTCCCTACAGGGGATGGACTATACAGTGGAACATAGACCTGGGAGTAACCAGGCCAATGCAGATGGACTCTCCAGATATTTCCACTTAGAACATGAAGACTCAACTGGTCAAGGTTAGTTTAATGTCCTGCCGTTTGGGGGGGGGGTTGTGTAGGAGAGTAGGATCTGCTTCTTATAGTTACCCCCACTTTTTGCTGATGTTTCACTGTTTTTCGACTTAGCCAGACTGAGGCCCTGCTAATCAGGACCCCAGTCTATCTGCTTTCTACTCTAAATTGATTGCATGTACTTTAGGTACACTCCAGATTGGATTATTGGGTACCCTTATAAGTCCCTAGTATATGGTATACTATGTACCGAGGGCATAGGTACCCCAGAGGCCTCCCAGGGGCTGCAGCATGTATTATGCCATCCCTGAGAGGCCATCCAAAATGACACAACAGGTCTGCTACAGCAGCCTGTGTAAGGTGGTGTATGCACCCCTTACTGAGATATAGGTTCCCTATGTATCTCCATATCACTGCACATGTAAACCTATCAGTCACCCCTATGGCAGGCCTTAACAATCCTGAAGGCAGGATGCTGGGTTTCATGTGAGAGGGTGCCCATGCATGAGCAGAACCCCTCTGCAGCTTTCGGAATCTTCATCCCGGGGTTGTTTGTGATGCAGCCAAACCATATACTCTTAAGTGCATTATAACCTCACGGTAAATGCTAACTTGAGAATGGCTGCATGGAAACATGTTGTGTTTGGTGTCAAACACCTTGGAATCATACCTCCACCCCAGTAACTGGGATGGGAGGTATGATCCCACCCTACTAGAGGGAGAAACATGGCACCACCGGTACACCCGGTACCAGCTTAACAGAACCATGGCATCACAAAATGGATGCTGCAGCCACAGACACGAGTCTGCCCTCCTGCTGCTGGACGAAACTCCGGCAGGGGAGGCCTGGACAATAGGTTTCCTGTCACAGGGAGGTGTGACCACCTCCCAGACAGGCTTTAGTGTATTGGGGCTGGGTGGGTGCACTCCAAGAGTGCTTTGAAGTCTGCACTGGGGGCACATTTGGTGTCCCTGTGCATAGTCCAGCTCAAACCGGTTGCAGGGGCTACCAGCCCCTGCTCTGGCGTGAAACTGGACAAAGGAAATGGGTGTAGCCACCCCTCTTTCCTGACCCTCCCATAGGTGGGTCCCCAGAGTTTGTCCCACCCCTTCCTTGGGTATAAAGTAGGAACCCCTGACTACAGGACTTTAGATTTACCTGGACGAAACTCTGCTACAGAATCCCAGAACTTCAACTATCTACACGACGTTGGATGACCGAAGAATATCCCTTGGAGTAAAGGAGTTACTCCCCTGCTTGGCAGGCACCAAAGACGCATCTGTCCGGTTGGCATCTCCGAAGCTCCTGAGGACTCCGAAGAATTTTGCAACACAGGAGGTGGGTTCCCGTGGTCTCTGAGGTCGATCTGTGTGCTCAGCAAGTCTGAGGCCTGTAAGCCTCGTGGAGACCGTGCAACCCGCACCCCTGGACACCGCAACCATTTGCAGAAGCATCAGCTTTGAGGCGACCTCTGAGGCTGAGCTTTGGGTTACTTGTAGCCCTGACTCCGAGCAGCAATTCCACGAAAGATTTCCAGCCTACACTCCACGAGTGTTCCGTGAGCTGGCCCTTTGTGTTTTCTCTCGAGGTCCCTTCGCGATCCCTGGTCCATCCACTGGTGGGTCCCTGTGAAGGCAACACTAAGATTAATTGGGCTACCCTCGTTGCCCCAGACGTGCCCTGACTCTCCATTGCTTGGGGAGTCCCCCGGATCTTGCTGCTCCGCACCAAAGCATCTTTACTCTTCCTGCGTGGGTTGCTGTTGCCAAGGCTTGTTGGGTTCAATCCGAGCACCAACACCCCAGCACTCAACATCCTTTGTGGGACAGCTCGAATCCGGCTCCTGGTTGTCCTCGACATCTCCTGGACCCCGTGGCTGCAGAGTCAAGCTTCACCTCTTTGCACCTGAAGCACCCGACATCGGTGGGCATTTGATTGCTCCGCTCCTGGTCACGTGAAGTGACCCAGATTTTGTCCCCTCTGCTTTCAGGTTCTTCACATCTTCGATCCAGGCTTGGCTCATCCCGGACACTTTTCTTCTTCACGGCTGCAGCACTTTGCAGCAGATCGCCATTGAAATCAACGACGATTCCTGACACCATTTGCCACCTATGCACCCGGCTTCCCTGGGTGAGGTAACTCGAGTACTACGGTGCTCCCGTGGGTGTTGGCCCTAGAACCCCTTAAGTCTAAAGGGGTTTGCTCAAAGTCCTCTCCTAAGTGTCCTTTTGCTTTAAAATTCCAACCGCGACTTTCCTCATACAATCCTACGTCGCTCGCGGCTGTGTTCTCACACTGCACACCTCCCCCGTGGGTCTCCTGTGTCACTACCTTGGGTGGTTCCTTGGGGTCGCAGCGATTCTACGTGCTCTAGGCACTGTGTCTAGTTAAGTCGTGGTTCTTATACCACTTTCTTTGTATATGGTTTGGTCTCCCCCTGGAGCCCACTGTGTATTGTGCTATTTACTGTCGTTTTGATACTGTGATATTGGGTATCTTGGACTCTAATCTCATAAAGAGATTAGTAGTGAGTGTTCAGATATAAATACATATATTTTATATATATCCAAATGCAACAACGGCGGACCTCCTATGCCGCACCTCGTGCCAGTTCCTATAAGTAAGTTCGCCGTGCAATCTACCCCTGCGCCAGCCGTTGAATGACGTCACTGTGCTCCAGATCAGAAACTGTTATGACAAATGGGGGTGCGCAGCTCAAGAATTCCAATAGGCCAGATTAATAGAAAAGTAACTTCTTTATTCCAAAATATTCTTAAGATCATCAGATATAGAAAAACCAGCCTACGTGCTTCATTCCCATATAGGGAACTTCATCAGGGCAGAAAAATATATCATTTGTAAAAATACAAATTGCCGAAGTGCCAACAATTTTTATTAATAGCCTCAGAACAGTTGGCTTCTCACCAAAGACAGTATGTTCCTATGTAGGCCTGTTTGTAACAGTTTGTAAGAATTCCAACAATTACCAGGAAGACGGATCCAAATATGATAAAAAGCCCCACGAAGACAGGTCGACGGGCAGATGTAATCTGTTGTAACAGCCCAAAAAAACTCCAATGCAATTCTGGTAGACGAATCCGTATGACACAATTAAAAGGCCCCACAGAGAAAAGTCAACAGGAAAATGTAATTAGTAGCGCCTCTATGTCCACTATGTATCCCCCCCAAATTTTTTTCCCAATGATTCATAAGATCAAGTGTATTGCACTGTGGCCCATATTCACTCTAAGCAGATACGAAGATTCCTCAGCGCCACGACCGAAACTTCCTCTCTCTTCCGTGTTCATCCGGCTGAACTCACGTTCTCTGAACTTGATTTGTTGCCTACATCTACTCTGATAAAATCTAACCAGGGTTCGTACCTGCACTGAATGGTAGGGGTTTTGCCAAATGTAAAGCATGGGAATGTAAAAGGGGACCATTAAATCCTTTGAGCAGGTTAAATTTGGGGCCAAATTTATCAACATTTTGCACCCATGAAGACACCAAAACTGATGGAAACTAGCGCAAAGTGTAAATTTGCAATTTACTTTTCAGTGTAAAAGGCATGAAAGTAGCCTTAAAGTAGTGCCAACTAGCGCTCTGTACTGCTGTGTGTTACTTTGCGTCAACAGGTGGTCACATGGGTGTTCCCATGCAACCACCCATGGTTTTTGACACAAATCCCTATCAAGTAAAATGTGCGCCTCCTTGATGTAGACGCAAAGGATTAGAAAAGTTTTATTTTCTCTCAACTTTTTTTCAAACTTTGCTTGTGTGTTGCACTGTACAGCACACATACAAAGTTTAAGTCAGTCTAAGCATAGTTTTTTGTACTGGAAGGATATCATTCTAGTAGAAAACTTAAGCTAGACTCCAGCAGAAACCTTTGCACTATGGTGCAAAAGTCTGTGTGTGGCGCTAGTCTGCAGAAAGTGCACCAGAGCTAGGGTAGAGGGCAACAGTGCCATATCTTAGTAGATATTAAGCTGTCCCACTCTCTCCCTTTCATGCAACGGTGCGCAGCAACTTTGTTGGTTGGTGTGCTGCGCGAAAAAATAGATTTACCCCACGGTCTATGGGAAACAGAGGAATTACACTATAAATGGGTCAATCTTTGTGTACTACATCTAGCCATCAACATCAGAACAGGAAGAAAACTGACGCAATTTGGAAATTGGCTATAGAAAAACACACACAGGAACATGTTTTTCAAACATCCTGGGAAAGGGCATTGAGGAGCCATATGGATGCAGAGGAAAGAGGAGCGGTAATAACAAAGGTCACACACTGGCTAAAGCTGTTTCTGGGACGAGGTCTATATTTAAAATACAATGTGGATGGTATTACACCCCATCAAGTTTACACAACTTGAGTAGAGGATGGATTTACAGGTGCTGGTCAGTGTCAGACAAGGAGAAATCACTGATATTTGTATTTTGGGGCTGTACAAGAATTGAGAATTTTGGGGAGATAGTGCTGATCACAGTAAGAGGAATCTTTACATTGTGCTGCTGAGAACACCGGAAGTTCTTTTGTTGGGGCTTCCATGTGATGCCCAATTCCCTTTCCACTCTAAGATAGAGAAACTGATCAGATTCTCTTAGCAGGGACACCTGCCATTCCTAGGTCCTTGAAAAGGAACGTGACTCAGAAGAAATACACTCAGACACACCATTTAAGGTCCTTAAGTCCGTGGAAAATATAGCTTGCAACATTGCTGGAAAGCATCTGGATTGTGATGGACACTCCTATTGGATTTTTAATCTGAGAAGTGTACAATACTTACATGCTCTACATTTGTGAGCATGTTGACGATTATCCCAGAAGGAATGACCCAACAGACCTGGAAACAGAAAGTGACTAAATTGGTAGTGATTGGAGGTTCAGCCAGGGAAGTTTGAAAAGCGGGTGAAGTCAACACAGGTCAGAGATGCAAGCACAGTGTGAGGAGGACAGACGTTGGAGGGTGAGATACCTCTATTTTGTAGGACTCGTGCATGAAAGTCAGTGGAGCATGCCTAACACAAGTGTTCTGCGCAGTCTGAAATCACCCACTGAGACCGCCCTCAATGTAGCATTTTTGAGACACTGTAGTCTAATGGGTATTGTGAGCTCTGAAATAAATAAATGGGGCCACCATAGTCCATCCTGACGATGTCCGCAGGAAAAATATTGTTTTAAACATAGAAGTGACCTGTGCGGCCATAGATAATGTTGAATCAAGAAGGAACCATAGATTCTTTCTTTTATGACTGAAACAGGCCAGGCTCTTTACTCTGAGCTCCAGAGTGCTCAACAGTAATATATGAGCTGGCAAAACGTATTTTCCCTTAAAGGGTTCACTCATCCAACGTCAGAAGATACTAACTGGACATTGGCTCAAATAGCAATCGAAACAAGAATGCCAGCTCCAGGATGATTTGGGTATTAACTGCATAGTTGAAGAACAGAGAGGGCATGAATGCACATTACAATGACAGCCACAGAGCTGAGCTCTTTGACACTCCATACTCCATACTCCAGTTTAGTTCTAACCGATTGAAAGGTGTGAGGAAATACATTGATACACAGGATGTAAATAATGTTTCAAATACTAATTCGTTGGACAATAAGTCATCTTTTTATTGTCATGTGTAAGCAACTTTAGATAAAAAAAAAGAAAGCAAAGAAAAACAGCCGACACGTGTTTCGCCCAAAGGCCAATCGGCCGGGGGCTTTTTCAAGGCAAAATATCCTGTCTCGTCAGAAGCACGAGGCTGATATAGCGAAGACAAAAAATCACGTCTCCTGGTGAAGTTAGTCTCTGCGGTCCGATGAAGAGCATGGTTGCCTTTGGGCGAAACACGTGTCGGCTGTTTTTCTTTGCTTTCTTTTTTTTTATCTAAAGTTGCTTACACATGACAATAAAAAGATGACTTATTGTCCAACGAATTAGTATTTGAAACATTATTTACATATGAATCCTTGGATGACTAAGAGGGTACGAACCTCCAACAAACTATTACGTGATTTCTCCCCTAATGGCCTTTGGGTGTAGCCATTGGTGAGGGACGTACTAACACCAATTTGGGTTCTAGAAAAAGTGCGTGAATCCCAATAGTACACCCTTTTTTATTGCCTGCCTCCCTGACTGAAATTGGGTAGGAACGTAGGCTCAAGGTGTGCTTGGATCTGACCAATCAAGCTTCCTCCAACAACTTTGTAGATAGCAGCAAAGTAGATATTGGCAGCAAATTGCTAACATGAAAAGATGTTGGTTTAAATTGAGAGGTACTACCATGGCCCTCTCCCTTTCAAGCAGAACCCTGGCTTGTCCGGGAGAGGTACTGAAGAGGGTCTGCAAGAACAGCAGCGACCGGCATTCAACAACTGCTTGGATACTGCAGCTGGAAGCGTATCACTAGAGAGCCTGAAAGTTTACAGTGGGCAAACAAGACTCCTGCCTATTCTGAGTTAAAAGGGAGAAAAAACACAAGGAGAGGTGGCATTAGAATATTATTAAGTTCATTAGTAGCTTGTAATAAAATGTAAAATACTGAGAGAGATTGACTTGTTCTTTCCATACACCAGTAGGGGGTTCTACCTCAAAATCATCAGGGGGGCAGCGTGGAAAACAGGAGGAAAGTTCACAACTCTGCAACTCCAGCTCCACAGTTTGAAATGTATGAAGCTATAAGTCTGAATGCTCAAAATGATGTCAACCTCATCGCTGGGGGTGGCCATCTTTCCTTCTGCACCTCATCAAAACAGTAAGGATCTAACCAGTTCTGTGCAGCATTGAAGGACTGAGGAAAGCTTCTGCTCTCTCCTATGTCCTCCATTATAGCTCGGCTACCTGAGGAGTCATCTGACAGTCATCAAACAG
Source organism: Calotriton arnoldi (assembly GCA_963921515.1). NCBI lineage: Eukaryota > Metazoa > Chordata > Amphibia > Caudata > Salamandridae > Calotriton > Calotriton arnoldi. Next base: position 253,633 of record CAWUFW010007662.1, on the reverse strand, counting down.
GATTATGGGGTCCAGAATCATCCCTCAAAATTTTAAATCTATCATTCACCATTATGAAAGCGGAGACATCACCCAGCCCCATTTTTCAATGATTTTCAACTGCAAAATGTTTTAACCCTTAGTGTCCGAATACTGCTGCAAGTAGGCGTTATGTAGTAATTTAGTAACAAACACCCCAACCAATCTGAGTCACCAATGGAAATCCTTGTAAGTAACCACTCACCTCCTTCCATAACTCAACTAGGTCAACTCACTCTCATTCACCATTCTATCCACACTCTATATGCCCAACTAATACTGTCCCATCCACAGCCCGCACCCTCAGGATGTGGCTTTCCAAAATCCGTGAGGCACTCATAGCCTCCCGTAAATAGTGTACACTTATGCATGTGAAAATACCTTTCCACAGGGCAATTGCACTTATATTTCTGTTCTCAAAGGGAACAATGTTTCCTTCTTTCCACAATTATTGTGGCGATGTTTCCTTTCAATTCCCATCATGGAAAGAGACATAGGGATGGATAAATGATTAAATAGTCGCAAAATACTTCTCGCAAATTGAAACCAGTATTTTTGTGGTCAGTAAATAATTTTAGAAACGTATCTATGTACTAATAGGCCAGTTCATAAAGGTTTGGATCTTAGTGGGTCACATTCTGATCTATTCCATGCATATGACTGAGGTCAGTTGCTCATCACGACTGGAGGTCATAGAGGGATGGATGCCTACTGGGGTCAGCAGACCACAGTGTCTATGATCACTTTTAAATAAAGCAAACTATTTTATAAATGCAGTCCATTTTTCTTAATGGTAATAGGGCAGTGTTTAAAAAGAAAACCTTTTTGTTTGTTTGTTTGAGAGTTGGCATTAGTCCCCTGGACCACTGCCTATTTCCCAACAAACTTTTTTTTAATACACAAAAGGGAAAGGGTCCCCATGGGACCACTTCCAGTTTGCGAATTGGTTATCACTTCCTTTTAGGTCTCATTGGTTTTGCTACATAGCATACTGATTGGATATTTGGAAGTGACACCTGCAAAACGCCCCTTCCAGACAGCAACTTGTAATTCATTCGCAGTCCCATTTTTAGGACTCGGAAAGACTGTTCTGCCTCCTAAAACGGAACTTATACATTTGAGAAAAGGCATTATAAGTGTTGCAAAAGATGAATCGTATTGTTTGCGACTGTAAAAAGGCTGAGTACATTTGGCCTTTATTCTATCCTAGACAGGAGTAAATATCTCACCATTTTTACAGGACGAACAAGTCGAGAAAATGTTTGTGTATGACCACAAACAAGCAAGTTTGAAAGTGTTTCCAGATTTTCCAGGCATTCCTACTGTAGAATACTATCTCCCCACACCTTATAGGAGATTAACTCAATAATAATAATAATAATAATAATAATAATAATAATAATACAGACACTTGTAAAGCGTGACAGCTACCTCAAACAGAGGTGTCCCGGCACTAAGCGAACGACAGTATGCAGATGGAAAACCAAAAAGCAAAGCCACGGACCCATTAATCTGCCTCAAAGAGCCAGGTCTTAACTTTTTTCCTAAAAAGAGGCTCTGCCTCTATGTTGCGTAGGTCACCTGGCAAGGAATTCCACAACTTAGCTGCCCCAACCGTAAAGGATCTACCTCCTAGGCGGGCCTTGTTGAACGGGGTGTGCAGAGCAGCCTTTGTGAATTAGACCTTAGAGATCTCGTCTGCTTATAGCCACGTAGTCTTAATTTCAGGTAGCTAGGGCAGTTGCCATGGGTGGCTCGGAATGTCAACGTCAGCGCCTTAAACTCGATCCTTTTAGACACGGGTAACCAGTTGAGTTCTTTTAAATGCGGAGAGACATGATGTCGGAAAGGGACCCGCCTAATCAGTCTCACAGCCGCATTTTGGACCATCTGGAGGCGTCTAATTAGGTACTTAGGTAGGCCTAAATATAGGCTGTTGGCATAGTCCAGCCTGGATGTCACCATGGCATGGACTGTGATTTTCCAACACGCTTCAGGCAGTAGATGCAGAAATTTACGCAGATTTCTGAGTTTACTGAAGCAGGTGGCAGTCACCTGCCGTATCTGAGCCGAGAATGACAGATCAGACTCCCACTTCACACCCAGATTTTTTATATTGTCTGCAGGGGACGGTGGGGGGCCATTTCCCCAGGCCACCAAAGAACCGGTGCTGGAGGTGACTCTTTCCCGAAAAACATCACCTCCGTCTTTCCTGCGTTGAGTTTCAGTTTGTTGTTGTTCATCCACAACGCAATATCTCTTAGGCAGCCTTTGAAGCTCCTGAAGGAGTCCTCGGACTGCTCTTTAAAAGAGAAGACCAGCTGGGTGTCATCAGCGTATGAAATCGCTTTTACCCCCCAGCTGGCTATCAGAGAGAACAGCGGAGCCAGGTATAGACTAAACAGGAGAGGGCTCAACGCTGACCCCTGAGGGACACCACACCATAGCGGTTTCGACTTCGACACAAATGGCTGTAGTGAGACCTTCTGGGAGCGATTGCTTAAGGAGTTCAGCCAGGCCAGTACCGTGCCCCCTATGCCCATCTCCTGCAGTCTCTGAGACAGCAAGGTATGGTCGACCGTGTCGAATGCCGCCGATAGATCCAGGAGCACCAACATAGCGGATGCCCCTTAATCCACCGCCAGCCTCACCGACTCAGCCACCTCCAGGAGTGCCGTCTCAGTACTAAAACCCGATCTAAAGCCAGATTGGGTATCATGTAGGCAGCCTTTGCTCTCAATGAAATTAGTCAAGTGCCGCTGCACCAGTTTTTCCAGCATCTTACCTGGGGCAGACAGCAGAGAGATAGGCCTGTAGTTATTTAGATCCCCCGGATCACCGTTTGGTTTTTTCCACAAGGGGAGAAGTGTGGCGTGTTTCCATATATCGGGAAAAATGCCGGATGCAAGGGATAAGTTCCAAATGTGTGACAGCACATACTTCAGAGAGTGCCATCACTTTCCAAAGTTTCAGGGGGCAGGGGTCATCTGGTGTCCCTGACTTACACCCCTGGATTTCCACCAACACTTCCTGCATTGGAATCGGGCTAAATTTCGTGAATGAGGGCTCTTGTGCGCCTCCCGCCTTACTGTCAGAATTTTCTATTTCGCGAATCTCAGAAAAAGACTGATAGACCTTCTGAATTTTGCTGTCAAAGAAGTCAGATATGTTTTCGCACAGAGAGAGGGATGGTTGTACATCGGTCTCTAATGCTTTTGGCCTGAGAAAAGAATTGACCACCTTGAATACCTCTTTAGTAGAGTTTTCAGCTTTAAGTATGCAGCTAGCTATGTGATCCCTCCTGGCAGCTCTGATTAATTTGTGCAGATCTTTCAGTGCATTTTTATAAGTAGTTTTGGCTGCCTCATAATAGTTTACCCTCCACTGCCGTTCCAGGCATTTGCACCTGCTCTTGACCGCTCTGAGAGAGTCCGAGAACCAAGGGGCGGAGGGGGAGAGCCTCACTGACCTAGCGGCTTTAGCCAGGGATGGGGATTCCACAGCTGTCGAAATCCAATGATCAAGAGCCCGGGAATCCTTTGGATCGGACGAAAGTGTAGGCTGACTGGCTTGTAAGATAGGGGCCAAAGACGCTTCTGACAGGTTTTTCCAATTTCTTTTGATAAAAAATTGGCTACCCCTATTGTGACAGGGTTTCTCCCTGCTGAAGGAGAATGGAATCAGATAGTGGTCAGACCAAACCAGTTCAATGGGGGCCTCTGTGCGAAGAGACTCCAAGTTAGAAAACACAAGATCAAGTGTGTGTCCTGCCGTGTGGGTGGTGGAGGTGACATGTTGCGTTAAATTAATGCATGTAAAATTCCCTTTTGTGAATGTAATATGTTGGTTTACATTCATAACAAAGGCTATCCGAGCAAGAAAATTGCTGCTCTTCATGCAACGCGTCAACACGGTGAGCTAGGACACCATGCCCTATGTACTCTCTCAACTGATTCATTAGAAAGAGCTTGATTGAAAATTCCTGTATCTGCTCTGTAGCAACAATGTGGCCATGGCCCAGTGTTACGTACTCTTAAAGTGCTGCTAGTTTGCTCCTAAATTCTAGGAATAAGACAGGCATACTCCTGGCTTACTCTTGGAATTTAGGAGTAATTCAGGAGTACTTCAGGAGTAAGTCAAAGCAACAGGGCGGCTCCTCCGTTATGGCGGAGGATCGTCGCCCCCATGCTGAAAGCCAGCAGAGCCAACCAACAAAAATAAAATGATAATAAAACACTTTTATTATCATTTTATTTGTTTTCCTACAAGCTCGGCTCGAGAGAGGGGCGGGGCCATTCATCCTGGTGAGGGGGGAATGGTGGGCACTACCAAGTGGGCATGACGGTTTGGCCAGCCCTCTGGGGCCGGCCAATCATGCACACTTAGCCTTTCCCCACCTAGCTGCGTTGTACAGCTGGGAGGAGAAACCAACATAGGCGCCCAGTCCATGTCTGAGCGCCGAACTGAGGTGCTCAGACCAATCCCAGCGCTGCTCACATGCTGGGAACAGCATTCCCAGTATGTGAGCAGCACTAGGATTGGGAGCTGGGAGCCTGCAGTGTGCAGCACATTCCTGGACGTCCGGATGGCGAGGATCGGGAGGAAGGCGGCAGCCGTCGTAGCAGATAAGTGTAATTTTAATATTATTATTTTTTTCTTTGGTTTGCATCCCCTCCCCCGCCCCACCACTTCACAATAACAGCGACCACCACTGTCTCTTTGTGAATCTTGCCCTATAACTTCACACACAGAATCATAATCAGAGTCTACATCTTTTATCAGAGTTAAAGTTACAAAAATGCCTAATGGTCAGGTGAGTGTAGAGTAGATAATAGGCTGTAACCGTTGGATTGAAGTGTAAAGAAGTCCCAAAACGAAGGCAAGGGAGACTGGTGAAAACTCAAGCACAATATGAACAGATCTAAATATGATGAAGACATCTTTCTGTCCTATTTAGATTTTAAAAAGGGAATGACCTTGAAGGAAAAAGGAGTCCTTGCTGGATGAAGGTAAGGAGGATGTGCTTGAAGAGGATAATTACTCCAAGTGTTATGGCATTCAATGATGACGATAACCATTGGGTACAGCGAAGGAAGATGTTGGGGACGAAAATTTAATTATTTACTTCTTTATTTTTTATTTATTTACTTTAATTCAAAAACAGGCCATAATCCTTGAGGATGTTAGAGCGGTCATTAGCACATATGCCTTTACCAAGCCTACTTTTACAACGAAAATGTAAGTACATATTAGGTAATTGAAAACCATATATATATATATATATATATATATATATTTATATATATATATATATCAAAGCTCAAGCACGGAGCACTCACGGGACACTGTAGATTAAAAAGAGCAAGATTTTAATGAGCAAATGCATTTCGGCGTGCTGCCTTCTTCAGTGCTCAGCTCAAGTGCACCACAAATGGAGTGTATTTAAGTTGCATTGTTTCAAGCAATGTCATTGGAGAATAAAAACATAGTCAGCAACAAAAGACTGTCCAATCGTTGTCCCACTCCCAAAATCACTGGCTGCCATCTTAGCATGTACTTCATTAGTTTAAAACAACAATCCCCTGCACACGCTAACAGTATATAGAGTATATCAATAACCGTGTGACAAAATGCTTGATTCTTTGCTGGAACAATCGCTTCAATTTATTCTTGAAAGCCTTAGCCAACACGTGTTTCATCGCGCTCTACGGTTGTGCACAGCGACTTCTTCAGGGCTAAAATCTCTCCCTGCAGAACCTTGATTTCGGTTGTATTTCCGTCCCGAAAGGGATTCAAGAGGTCCAGTCTTAGACACACAGTAAATACTGTGAGGTATCCTGTGTCCGAAAATAGTAACTCCTATTCAGTGTATGTGTAACTTGTTGTAATTTCAAATTGAGAGTCCCTTGTATGAAGATTTTATGGTGTACAAGTCTCTCAAATGTAAAGAATATCAGAGCTCCCTCTGGCGTGTGCACGCCGGAGGGAGCTCTGATATTCGGAGAGGGTTTGCACTGATACCGGCAAGGATAGGGCTGCTGGTGTTTGGGATTGATACAACCCTTATCGAGTGGGATCACTGCACCACTCCAACTATTTTCTTTACGTTTGAGAGACTTGTACACCATAAAGTCTTCATACAAGGGACTCTCAATTTGAAATGACAACAAGGATACACATACACTGAATATGAGTTACTATCCAGGCACGGATGGGTGCAGACAGGTCTGCCTTTGGCGCGCCTTTGTTGCGCCAGGGGCACAGCCACACTGCTGCCTCTATTAAGTAGGTCCTGGGAGGGGCAAGTGGGAAGCGGGAGAGAAGCGCCAGAGGAAAAGCAGGCAGGAGAGCGGTGAGAGCGCAATCCGGTGCAGAGCAGGAAGCAGATATATGGGACTAAACAAAACTAAACAGAACAAAAGCAAAATAAATGGCTATTACGACAGACAAAATAACAATGTATGGCAACTACAGGCAAAATGCACAACGTATGGCAACTAAAACGAACACAGAAGTGATTATGTGGCAACTGAACGAACAAAGAAACAATATGTGGCAGCTACAGCAAATATAGGGCAGCTAAACAACAAAAAATAAAGAAACAACAGCAAAAGAAACAGAAGAGCAGCAAGGCAGTCAGGGGCACAACGGACCGAAGGCTGGATGAGCAGCAGCAGGGGGAGCAGGAATGAGGACCTGGTCAATGGGGTCATGCTGCGGCCTCTATTAAGTAGGTCCTGGGAGGGTGTGGAGCAGGTAGGAGGTGGGAAGCGGGAGGGAAATGGCGGGAGAAAATAGGCAGGATATCGGTGAGAACTCGATCCAGCGCAAAGCAGATATATGGCACTGAACAAAACTAAACAGAACAAGAGCTAAATAAATGGCAACTAAGACAGACAAAATAACAATGTATGGCAACTAAGCCAGGCAAAAAACACAACGTGTGCAGGCCTTTCAATAGGAAAGGAGGGGGGCCACGCGGCCCTCCCTCCTTGAGCCATTAATGGCTCTGGGGAACTCCACCCACCAGGGCCTGCTCTCTATGTCCTGATGTGCCCACCCTTGGAACATAGTAGTTTGCTGTTGCTTGGCAGGAGCTATGACAGCTTCCGCCAAGCGAAAATAAACAGTAAGTCTGCCCCCAGCGGGCGGGAGCAAGAAAACTGCTCCTGCCCACTGGGTGCGGACTTTTCATCTGTTTTCCTGCCCACTGTAAAGCAGGCAGGAAAACAGATGAAAGAATTGCTCCCACACGCAAGGAGCAGCATTTGTGGCTGCTGGAGGCGAGAAGCTGGCAGGGAGCTTGGGGCACTGAGGCTCCCCCCGCAGTCCCCAACAGTGCACACTGGGTGCCCTGGGTGGGCTCCAGCGCACCCAGCATTAAGCGACTGGGGGATGGGGACCCCGGGGCCAAAATCTGCACGGCGCGGAGGGCCACTTGACCCCCCCCCCTTCTGTGAAGAAGAAATGAACCGAACTTCCTGGAGTTGCTCACTTTGCCACTGGATTCAAGCTAGCCTAGCTGATATGGGGTGTTACCCCGAAACCGGTCCCAGGATGCTTGTTTCCTGTCCAGGGGAGATTTGGCTTGGCAGTTCGGGCATGACTGTTTCCATGAGGCACAGGGTCAAGACTGATTTGAATATAGGTGGGTCTGAACTGGGGTGGCGAAGTGAGCTAAAGAACGATGATGGATTTAACCCAGATCTGTGACTGGGGGTGAGTGTCTGAAAAGTTTCAGCGCTCCGTCCATCATCTCCTTGTGTTTACTGAACAAAACTAAACAGAACAAAAGCAAAAGCAAAATAAATGGCAACTAAGACAGACAAAATAACAATGTATGGCAACTAAGAGAGGCAAGAAAACCCCAATGTGTGTAGGCCTTTCAATAAGAAAGGAGGGGGGCCGTGCGGCCCTCCCTCCTTGAGCCATTAATGGCTCTGGGGAACGCCACCCACCAGGTCCGGCTCCCTATGTCCCGAGGTGCCCACCCTTGGGACATAGTATTTATTTATTTTATTTATTTATTTTAAAGTTTTATATAGCGCGAACATGACCCTAGTGGGTATCAGAGCGCTTTACATAAGAGTTGTAGTTTGCTGATGCTTTGCAGGAGCTATGACAGCTTCCGCCAAGCGAGAATAAACAGTAAGTCTGCCCCCAACGGGCGGGAGCAAGAAAACTGCTCCTGCCCGCTGGGTGCAGACTTTTCATCTGTTTTACTGCCCACTGTAAAGCGGGCAGGAAAACAGATGAAAGAATTGCTCCCACACGCAAGGAGCAGCATTTTTGGCTGCTGGAGGCGGGGAACTGGCAGGGACCTTGGGGCACTGAGGGTCCCCCCGCGGGCCCAAACAGTGCACACTGGGTGCCCTGGGTGGGCTCCAGGGTACCCAGCATTAAGCAACCGGGGGATGGGGACCCCAGGGCCTAAATCTGCCCGGCGCAGGGGGCCACGTGACCCCCTCTCCTTCTGTAAAGAAGAAATGAACCGATCTTCCTGGAGTTGGCAAAGGCAATGCAAGTGTATTTTCTTATAGTTTCACCCTGAAAAACATTTTTAAATTCTTGGTGGAGGTGAATGCATCACTGATTTAGCTGAGCGCAATCTGTAGTGACAGTGATGAGTGGGTTCTTTCTTGTTCTTTCCTGGTGAGAGCAGTGTCCATGGTTCTCCCTTTAAATTACTACGAGTATCCAAATGTGCAAAATCACCTTGAAGCTTTGCCCGTTTGGCCCCGCCCTATCCACCTTAGTAGTATACTTCTCGCCTTTTGTCAGTATGATGGACATCTTACCAAAAGGTCCCCCAGTGCTTTTCCCACTGATTTGGTGATGCCTACTTGATGCGATGAATATGAGGACACCTCCAACAAACAAAGAAGCACTTACTTTATACAGTTAAGAAGAGGTACCCTTGTTTGGTGGAGATTCACCTTTTTGTAGTCTTGTCCTCTTCTCTATAGGGGAATTCATGTTATCATAGATTTCTGGAAGAAATCGCACGAGGAACAATCACATTGCCAAAGTTAAATGCACAGAAGGTCACTGAAGACCTCCTGGTCCATTACACAGCTGTAATGGTGAATATGCACTAGACATTTACTCAACGAGTGAGCACTTACTAATTAACTAGTAGAAAGTACTCCAGTTGGGTAAACATTTTGTGCAAAACTGTGGACTCTTGTTGGATAAGGGGGCAGGTGAGGTTCAGTTCTGGCCCAGTCGCTCACACAGCTACTGACACACCCTCACAGATACTCAGACAACTTCTCACACATGGATTCAGCCACTCTCACATCCACTCACAGACCCACACAGCCACTCATACAACCACTCACACACCCATACAGTCACTCACACACCCCACACACCCACAAAACCACTCACACATCGACTTACAGATCCATTCAGTCACTCACACACCCACATAACCACCCACACACCCACTCACAGATCCATACAGCCACTCAAATATCCACTCACACAACCACAAAACCACTCACACACCCACTCATAGACCAATACACCGACTTACAGACCCACTCAGAGACCCATACAGCCACTCACAAACCCACTCACACACCGACACATCAACTTACATACCCACTCACAGACCCATAAAGCCACTCACACACCCTCAAAACTACTCACACACCCACTCCTACACCCATACAGTCACTCACACACCCACTCACAGACCCATACAGATACTCACACACCCACTCAGACCCATACAGCCACTCACACACCCACTCAATGACCCATACAGCCACTCATACACCAACTCACTTAACCAAAGCCCACTCAAACACCCACTTACTCACCCATACAGCCACTTACACACCTTGTCACTCAATCATACAGCCACTCACACAGCCACTCAGTCACCCATACAGTCACTCACACAACCACTCACCCACCCATACAGCCACTCACACACCCACTCACCCACTCATACAGCCACTCACTCACACACCCACTCACTCACCCATACAGCCACTCCCACACCCGCTCACTCACCAATAAAGCCACTCACACAGCCACACACTTACCCATACAGCTACTCACACACCCATTTATACGCCAATACAGCCACTCACACACCCATACAGCCACTCAGACACCCCCTCACAAATGGATGCACACAGTCACACAGCCACTCACTTAATATATGTTAAGCGTATCACTCATTAGTAGTCCACAAAGTATACTAATTTAACTTTTGTAGTATCTTAGTATATATGTGTGTAACACTCATAAGCTTTTAGAAAACACTCACAATCACTGCATGATGTCATCAGTGATATCACTGACCACAGCATGATTGATGTAATATGTGAGGTCATAAACATTGCATTGCAGGGGCGTAAATTATAGTTATCTCAGGTAACTATAACTGCTGAAGTTCTATGGTTATGTGCACGTGAAACCTGAGCCTAACTACAACGTCCCTGTAACCTTTGGTTATTTCAGTGAAATTTCTAAGGTTTTTTAAATTTCATTTCCTAACTGTAACATCCCTGTAACCTTTGTTTTTTTGCAGTGAATTTCTCTTTTTTAATGTTATTTCCTAACTATTAAGTCCCTGTAACCTTTGTTTTTAGTGAATATATATATATATATATATTCCAAGAAACCCTCGTATTCACAGTTTGAATTAGGTTCTGAAAAGTAGCATACAATCGAACGTAATACCTTCATTAATTATGCACAAGCATCTTTTTTTCCTTTCTTTCCCCCAAATTATACAAAATGTAATGGGATCAAAATACATGCAAAAATAGAGTGCAAGGAGTCTTGAGATTTCTTATTTTCAATTATTCTTTATTTGTAGTCAAATGCATCAGCCCAGTCAACGCGTTTTGTCCAACATGGACTTCATCAGGGTTGGAATTGTCTTTTTGAAGATCACCAAGATGTTTCTCTATTATAACCACTGTAGCGTCTGTTAGATAAAGACTTTGAAAGAATTAATGCCTTTGATTTATATTGAGATTATCGTATTGATGATCACCCAGAAGCTTAATTTATTGCCAGATGTAGTGTCAATGCGCTGGTGATCACCGTCGCGTCTGTTCAATAAAATCTTAAAAGGATAATTGCCTTAGATCATTGCTAGCATGTTATCCATTCGGGTGTGTGAGTCCGTCTGTCTATCCGTTGAGCTCAATTAATTCCTTCAAAGTCTTTATCTAACAGATGCTACACCAGTAGGTAGTTATAGTTAGGACCTTGTTTCTATTCAAAAAGCATTTTTTCTTTTGCCAATATCTTTGGCGCCGTTTCAGCTCCTGCCTTGAAAGTTTCGGGGTGATTCGTCAAACGGGGGCCGAGAAAAAAGGGGGGTCCCAAAACGCGTTTTCCCCATGTTAATTTCCATAGGAACTTTAGACACGGCTACAGCCCGAACTGCTAAACGGAATTACACCAAATTTGGCAAAAAGGTAGGTCTTGTTTCAGAAAGCGACCTTTTTTTTAATGGTGTAAATCCGTTCAGTAGTTGCTGAGAAATTCAAAAAATAAAAATATCGATATCTGAGCACCGAGGAGGATTCGCGACTCCTCCAGAGCACGAGCTTCATTCTGAAACCTGAACTCCAAACCAGGAAGTGTTGGCAGCCATCTTGTGACTCGGTAACCGAGTCACAAGAAAACAGTAAAAAAAAGATGAAAAACAAGAAAAGGGGGCAGGGTAGAAACACCCTGACCCCCTAGGCCTGCTCAGGGGGTCCCACAAGGACCCCCAGGGCCAAAAAAAGCATTTTTTTAAAAACAAAATTGGCTGAATTCACGCTGGGTGTGCGAATCAGGCCAAATGTTTTTTATAAGCCCCCGGGTGGGCCAGGTCCCAGGGGCAATGTGTAATTATGTAGCGGGGCCCGTGGGGGTCCCTGCAGCCCCGGGGACCGCCACCTCCGCGAGGCCTAGATAATTATATGCGGGGGCACGCGGCCCCCGCCGCCCCGCCGGGGACCGCCACCTCCCCGAGGCTTTCTTTTTAAATGCGTGGGGGGCTCCTGCCCCCCCCACGCTGCCCTGGGGACCACCACCTCCCCAGGGCATTGTTATGTTATGGTGGGGGGCCTCGCGGGCCCCCCCAAGCCCCGGGGACCGCCACCTCCCCGGGGCTCCAATTACATTAAAGAGTGTGGGGGGGCTCCTGCCCCTCCCCACACTGCCTCAGGGACCACCACCTCCCCGGGGACCAAATTATTTAAATATGGGGGTCTGTTGCAGACCCCCGGGACCCGGGGACCACCACCTCCCCGGGGCTTTAATTATGATGGGAGGGGGGGCCACGCGGCCCCCCTCCTGGAGCTCTAGATGGCCCGGGGGACCGCCATCCCCCAGGGCCGGCTCCTGCAATGTCCCAGGGTGCCCAACCCCTGGGTCATTGCCGTTTGCTATGGCAGGGCGGGAGCACGGCTCCCGCCCTGCCATAGTAAACACTGCCTGCTCTCGCTTCCAAGAAGCAAAGCAGAATTGCTTTTGGGCAAGGGGGGCTGCATGTCAGCAGCTCCCCTTGTCCAAAAGCAATGCCGGCTCCCGCTGGAGGCGGGGAGCCGGCAGGGACCGTGGGTGAATTGGGGCTCCCCCCATGGTCCCTATCAAAGAGGCCAGGCCCCAGGGGATGGGGTCCCTGGGGCCAAAAGTGCCCCAGGGAAGGGGGCCATGTGGCCCCCCTCCCTTTTGTGTTTTTAAAATAAATAAATAAATAAGGCCGGGCCCCGGGGGATGGGGTCCCCGGGCCAAAACTGGCCTCAGGAGGGGGGCCACGCGCCCCCCCTCCTTAAAAATAATAATAAAAAAATAAAATAAATATGTGGCCATGCTCCGGGGGATGAGGTCCCCGGGGCCGAAATCGGCCATTCAAGGGGGGCCACGCGGCACACTTCCTGTTTTTTAAAAAAATGATCAGGCCCTGGGGGATGGGGTCCCCAGGCCCCAAAAATAATAAAGGGAAGGGGGGTCACACAGCCCCCTTTCCAAAAAGCAAATGTAAAAAAAGTCAGTGTCTTGCAGGAGGCCCCGCCCTCTCCCTACACCACTGTGCAAACGTGCCTCCTGGCGCGTTCTAAGTTGGGGGATTAAGTCCTATTGAATCCTGAGGATCCTGAGTATGTTGAGATTATGAAGCTGCTGCACAGGGAACCTAGGGCTAAAGAAGGCTCAAAAGAGGAAGAATACGAGTTGTCAACATGGCCCAGAATGCCGATGACAATAGAGAACTAGACTGAAGCGTTTTTTATTTTCCCAAGTGTGTATTGCGAAAAATACCGAGAGCGGTCTGTGTCGTTGTCCCATTGGTGTGGTACCTAAAAAAAGAAAAGGATCAATATCGGCTCATACAACATTTGTCGTGGCCAGAAGGGAACTCAGTAAATGACTTTATATCGGAGGCAGTAACATCGGTCTCCTATTCTTCAGTGGACATGGCTATGGAATTAGTGGAACAGGTGTGGCGGGGGTCACAAATGATAAAGTTCGACATCACACAATCGCACACCGGTGCGATTTTTCCCGCACAGGAGAGTGAAGTATGGATGAAGCCCACAACCCAACTCCACCCCCTCAGGCATGATTGACAACTTCGAGGCATCGCACAAAAATTCGTTTTCAGGTACATTACTACATGGTTATTTTCCCGCACAGGGGAGCGAAGGGAGTACCATTCGGCACCACCTTTGTTAACTATGGGCAGCTACCTCCAAATCTAAATCGGCAAAATGGCGGCCCACAGAAACAACATTACCTGGGGGTCCGCCTCCAGCTTGATGTTGTTCTAGGCAGAGAAAGCCTTAGACTCTCGAAGGTGGCAGACGACATAGGAATTGAAAAAGGACCAAAACACCAACAGAACCACTGAAACTGAAATAGGACTACTCTGCCTAGTCAATGGAAAGAGTCACAGCTTGATGTTGTTCTAGGCAGAGAAAGCCTTCGACTCTCGAAGGTGGCAGTCGTCATAGAAATTGAAAAAGGACCAAACACTAACAGAGCCACTGAAACTGAAATAGGACTATTCTGCCTAGTTATTGGTAAGAGACACAGGACTATCTCTACGATGTCCACTCCCAATGAGCTGGCCATCTTGGATTGACTCCCACACAGTGAACCAGCTCCTGGAGGTGTTGCCAGTTTACGCCCACACATCTCCCTAGCTACTTACACAGGTCAGATTCTCATTCTCAACTTGACTCAACTTATCTTAATTTCTCTCCGTCCCTCTCTTTACCTCTCCTGCAGCACCCCCAATCTTTCTCTCGGCTGCCACGACACTCTCACCACGTTACCTGAACCAACCCCCACTCCTCCCCCGCCTCCTGGCCCTCTGCCCCAACCCTCACTGTGAACCAGCTCCAGGACTTGCTGCTTGCTTTCGCCCATTGATCTCCCTATCTACTTACACAGGTCAGATTCTCAATCTCAACTTGACACAACTTATCTTAACTTCTCTCCGTCTCATTCTTTACCACGCCTGCAGCACCCCCAATCTTTCTCATCTGCCACGGCGCACTCACCACATTACCTGAACAAGCCCCCACGCCACCACCACCGCTGCTCCATCACCATCCTTCGCACGCCCCTTCCTCCTTCCCTTCCCAAGCCCAGCATCCCCTCACAGCACTGACCCCAAGCCCATCATCTCCTCACAGCACTGACCCCCTTTACGAGCCACATACACACATATCGCCAGTGCCTACCCCACTATGGAGCTCACAGGCGCTCATACCCACACCATCAACTACCCACCCAACCTCTCAAAAAAAGCCTCCAAACGCTTTAAACACAATATGATAAAACTGCACCCTGAAACACCCATCTCTGATCCCTACTTCTCAACAAACAGAGGGCATATAACCACTGACATCATCTTCTACACTAAACGAAGAGCACAATGGAGAAAAGCATTCCTAGCTATATTTTCGATCTCCTCCACCAGGAAAACCGCACATGGTCTCATAATTTCTATCTCCCCTCCCAAATTTTCAAAGCGACAGCAACCATCACCATCTATAATAATGGAACCATTCTCATGCAATCAACAGACCGCAGCCTAAATCTATTAGACAACATCTTCCCCATTATGAGAGAACAAGTTATAAAACCCCAAACCTCCCCCCAGGCAACTCCCACCGCCAGCACACAGCCTAGCACACCGCCAAAGTCTACCTCTAGCCAAGCTCCACTATTATCCCAACCAATATTCACACCTGAGCGCCTTGCTACTCCCCCCTCCCCGCTCGTCGCACCCATAAGACACTCACCCCCCCCTACTGCACCAACAATTATACCCATCACAGACTCACATACCACCCCACTGACATCACAACCATTAGCTATTGTTGAGGTCCCCTCACCGCTCAACTCCTCCATAAGACACTCCCCCCTCACTACTGCACCAGCAATTATACCCATCACAGACTCACACACCACCTCACTGATATCACAACCATTAGCTATTGTTGAGGTCCCCTCCCCGCTCAACTCCTCCATAAAACACTCCCCCCTCACTACTGCACCAGCATTTACACCCATCACAGACTCATCATCCTCCCCTGGAATGAACATATCTCCCCCCATTGTCAACTCTAACCCCTGCAAAACCATCACTCCAACGACCTCATCCCCACCGCACACCCCTATACCTCCTACCTCGACTCCCTACTCCAGTCCACCACCCCCCGATCCGAAGAGAGAACCAGATAGAACACCGTACAACTACCTAGTATACGCTCTTCCCTATTACCACCAACGAGACGCAAGCACAACAACAACAACCTTAATACACTCACCAGGCTTTACCCCCCGCAAAACCATCACATCTACGATCACATCTACGACCACACCCCCACCGCACACCCCAACACCTCATACATCCATTCCCCACTCCAGTCCACCTCCCCCAATTTGGAGAGGGAACCAAATAGGACGCCCCACAGCAACAGAGAAGACGTGCCTTCCTCTGACCACTCACGGGACGTAAACACATCTACCTCACACACATTACATCCACCAATCTTGCTCCCACCCTCATCAGACCCTAGAATTGACGAGATAATAATCTCGTTACGGCAAATCAAAGAAGAACTACAAGCTTTATCTGAGGTTCTTCTGATCCAACCCTGGAACACTAGATCAGCAAGACAGACCATATCAAATTTACATCCGACCTATCCAGTAGGCACCACGAACTATTCGACGCCCAGGTGGAAATCAGTTCCTTTTCATAATAAATCAACCCGCCCATTCCGTAGGACCAATCCGCTATCTGAGAAAGATTTAGTCTCTCTACTCCACTCCTATGAGCCATCACACCGGAATCACAACACTATGCCTCCAGATAACCCGCCCAAAACGGCTCCAATCCCAAGTATTCCCCCGAACTCCCACAGGCCCACTAAACACAACCCCAGAGGTATCATCGAAAACAACCTCAAACAAGTGCCCCTCATTCGGGAACCCAATACATCCCACACCACGCCCCGCCTTAAGTGTTTACTACTAAATTGTAGATCGGCCTCAAGACATGCAGCCGACATAGCTGACCTCATTCTCACACAAGAACCAGATTTGCTAATTTTAACCGAAACTTGGCTAAAGGAATCCTCTACACCCATCATTGACATACTAGTACCCCCAACCTATAACATCATCAGACTGGATAGAATTGTTAAGACAGGGGGTGGTATCGCTTGCATACACCGTAATATTCTCTCAGTAAACAGATCCCAATCTCCTGTATTTCCCTCTTGTGAATACATATGCCTTGACATCACTAGCAATGGCAAACCAGTTTGCTCTCTGCACACCTTCTATCATCCACCAGGTGATAACGTCACCTTTACCGAACATTTCATGGACATAGTCTCTAGTAATGCCGGACATCAAAATACCCAAATATTTCTAGGAGACCTTAATCTCCACTGGAACGACCCAAATGATGCAGTGGTCAATAGTCTCAAAAACTTCCTCTCTGATCTCGACCTCACCCAAATTTGCAACAGCTCTACGCACGATAAAGGATCAATCCTTGATTTAGTAATCTCTAAAGCTGATTCCATCCAGCTAGATACGATCCATCCATGTGATTGGTCTGATCATCATATTATCTCCTTCTTCATCAATGAAACAGTGAAACTCAATTCGGTTCAACCCACAAGACGTAAAGTCTGGAAGAGGGATCTGAAAACCACTGATCCTAACACAATCAAAAATTCCAGCTCCAACTTACTTCTTCCCCTGAAGGGTTATTCGATGTTCATGATCTCACCAACCACTACTTCAATTCCATGAACATGATACTAAATGAGGTAGCCCCCTTCAACTAAAGAGAGTCTCTACAAAAGACTCTAAGCCTTGGTACGATGGAAGACTCAACGAGGACAGACGATCCTTAAGAATAACGGAACGCAGATGGAGATCAGCTCCATCCGATAATCTACTCAAGATACTTAGAAAAAAAGAAACGCATACTACAGAAAGATCAAGCGCACTAAATCAGACTTCTTCAGCCACCAACTAGAACAGGCCAAAAATCGTCCCAAAAACTTTTCGAGCTTATCAAAACTCAGTCTAAGGAGGCACCTCCCCGCCCCCAAGATAACTTAGGCCCATGACCCAACTGTGAAGAATTCGCTGACTTCTTCACTCGGAAGACTGATAGCATAAAGAAGGACCTTCTCAACGATCTAATCACACACACTGGCTCACATCCGAACCTATCTCCATCCCTTCTAAATGCTCCACATCGTAACTCATCAAAGTTCGACCTAAAAAATAATGCATCCTGGTCAACCTTCAATACATACAATGAAGAAGCTATTCTCAAAATACTTATTGCCCTGAACCCTGCCAATCACTTCACTGACCCTCTCCCAGCAAACTTAATAAAAGACTTCACCCCGTTTCTGCTGCCTCTCTGGACCAAGATCATAAATAACTCTCTACGCTAAGGATGCATCCCTGACACCCTCAAAGCCGGACAGGTCTCGCCCATTCTAAAGAAACCTACTGCTGACCCTGCGGACTTAATCAATTACCGCCCCATATCCAACATCCCTACCCTGGCCAAACTCTTAGAAAAATGTGTACACCTCCAGCTGGTAAGACATATAGACCATTTCAACCTACTCAACAAATACCAATCAGGTTTCCGGGCAGGTCACAGCACGGAATCAGCCATGACCCATATAATTGATGATGCTCTACAAATCCTAGATCAGAACGGAGCCTGCCTACTCATCTTGCTAGACCTTTCCTCGGCCTTTGATACCGTTAAACACGATAACCTGATAGACCTTCTGCAACACAGAATGGGACTAGCTGGATCAGTTCTAAACTGGTTCACTTCGTTCCTCCAAAACAGATCGCAACGATTCATGGTCAACCACTCCCTGTCCAAATCCATCCCAGTCACTTTAGGAGTCCCACAAGGGTCTTCTCTATCTCCGACGCTGTTCAATCTATTCATGGAACCACTCACTGAAATTCTCTATTCATCAAACGTTCAATATCACATGTACGCTGACGACACACAACTATACCTCAAGATCCATACCCTAGAAGACATCAAATTACTCAACACAACTCTCCGAAAAACTCAGACTTGGCTGGCAGAAAACCATCTAAAACTGAACGCCCTCAAAACCGAATTCCTCCTAATTGCTCCTCCCGCCCAAGTACCAGTAATGCAAGAATGGATCAAACACCTTACAGCACTCAACTGCCAACCCCTCATCGTTGACTCCGCGAAATCGCTGGGAATAACGCTGGACAGCAACCTCAAAATGCAGAAACACATCAGCAACGCAACAAAGGGAGCTAACTTTCAGATAAATACTTTGAGAAAACTGAAACCTTTCCTACCTGAAAAGGACTTCAAGCTGGCAGTACAAGCTCTAGTCATCCCAAGAGTGGAATACGGAGTGTCTCTCTCTGTGGCCTGCCCAGAGCTGCAACGGCCCCACTAAGAGCCTCAATCAACGCCGCAGCGAGACTTATCACTGGCTCCAAAAGAAGCTCCCACATATCCCCTGACCTAAAATCCCTTAACTGGCTACCTTTCGAAGCCAGAATTCATTTGAAAATAGCATGTATGACACATAAAGCCATTCATCACAGCGGACCCAGCTATCTGGCACAGAAACTGGCGCCCTCAGGTGGGATCAGATCTTCAAGAAGTGCGAAAAACCTCTTACTGAAACCACAAAGATTCAACAAGAAAAAAACGTACAACCGAACCTTTTCAGGGATGGCGCCCAGAATTTGGAATGCTCTGCCCCCAGAGACTAGACTTAATCCCTCTACTGCATCTTTCAAAAAAGAAGTGAAATCGCTTCTCATGGCTAAATTCACTTGAGCATGGACTACTGTCACTATGTCTACATGGAACTTTATAGTGCTGACCGTCCATCTATGTATCCAAGTTATTATATCTATATTATGCCGGATATTTATAGAACGTTTGTACTTACTATAGGGTGTGTTCACTATCTTTGATCAGCATGGATCGTTATGTTTTTTACCTTGTACCTATGCATCTAAGACACTTACCTGTAAAGCGCTCTGATACCCGCAAGGGTCTTGTTCGCACTCTATAAAACTTTCAAAATAAAAAATAAATAAAATCAAGTCTGTTGCCGGTGCACCCGGAGGATTTTTAGTTGCTGGGCCTACAGTTTGACGGGTACTGGTACATGGACAAGGCGTTACTCATGGGGTGCTCCATAAAGTGTGCCTTATGTGAGTGCTTTAGCACATTTGTCCAGTGGCTGTTTATGTGGACGACAGGTCATGGGACAGTGACCCATTAACTGGATGATTTCTTCTTTGTGGGGCACCCGGTTCTGCGGACTGCCGACAACAGTTGGCAAGTTTTAAAGCTCTCATGGGTGACCTGGGGGTGCCACTGACCTCAGAGAGGACAATGGGGCCCAGCTCTACTATCATTTCTAGGTATTGAATTGGATACTGCCTCCATGGAGGCACGCTTACTTCAGGACAAAAAAGTGCACATGCAATTGCATTTAGACACTATGCTGGCGATGCCTAAAGTGACAGTTCGGGAGGTGCAAGTCTTGTTTGGTCAATTACATTTTCCATGTTGCGTAGTGAGAGTGGGTAGGGCCTTTTGCTGGTGGCTAAGCAGGTCTCTAGCAGGCTGTCACAGCCTCATCACCATATGCGTTTGACTGCAGGCAGAAAAGAGGATTTATGGATGTGGCGCAGGGTTTTAGATGAGTTCAATGGCATTCCCATGGTGGCCCTGAAAGAGTGTGAGTGGGATGTACAGATATATTCTGATGCAGTGGGGGGCTTAGAATTTGGTTTGTACTGGCAGGGCAGGTGGTGCACGGAGGAGTGACTTGTGGGCTTGAAGCACGGGGGCAGGAGCATCGCTTTTCTTGAATTTTGTCCCCTTGTTTGTGACAGTCTCTTTATGGGGCCAGGAACTGGCACACAAGAAGACCAAAGGGCTAGGGAAAAGACAGTGGTGTTGCAGGAATTTCCAGTGCAGGCCTTGTGTTTGGTTAGTTGGGGCAATCAACTGAGGGTGATCAGTGGTGATGCACAGAGTGCAATTTTTCGGCATGCCTATGGGGCGCGTGTGACTTCTTTTCAGCTGCTTTATGTGCTGCACAAGGCATTAGTCAGTGTGGGGGAAGCCCCGAAGGATTATGGTACACCCTCGTTCAGGATTGAGGTGGCAATGGAGGATGCCAAAAGGGGTTGAGGTGGGGATAGGAATTGAATTCTGAAATTCTTTTTCTCTATTTTTGTTATTTTTTCTTGTCCATCAGTGTATCGTGTTAAGTATTGGTTTCTGTTTTAATGTTGTGTTGTTTATCTGTAGGTTGTTGATAGTTGTAAGAATACCTGTTGAATGAATGTGTGAGAGTTGTATGGGCATTTGAATTTGGATATTAAGGGGGTTAGTTCCATGGTGCTTAAATGTATGAAAATACAGTGAGAGGGGCCCCACAGAACCCAAAAGGGACAGGGCGCAGGTGGGTTGCGCCTTGCGTGGTTCTCATTTAGGGGACGCGAGCCTGAAGGCCCCTTAGTGCTGGAGCGATAGAGAACATCCTTTGTATATAAATTAAGTTCTGTCATTTCTGCTGATGGATTAAGAGGTTATGATCAACATAAATGTAAATAAATATCCTTTAGAGATTGAATTTGATAAATCCATATCGTATGGAATTTTGAATTGTACTGATTATATATTGTCATGTTTGTGTGATGGTTTGTAATAAACATGGTCTCTTTCACACACAGCTCTTGTCGTCAAGTATTGATTTGTGGGTTCGGATGGGGGCTGTGCCGGGAGTAACCTGGGGGTCCGGGTCCTAATACAGTGAGAGGGGCCCCACAGAACCCAAAAGGGACAGGGTGCCGCGTATGACTCAATGTCAAGTATATAATTCACTTTGGGTGCATAAATTAACAGACACTCCGCATATGCTCACATACATCTAACCATAAGTCACAGGTGCAGAAATTGACAGGATATCAAAACACTTATAAATACAATTTAATAAAAGAGTGCTTTGCCACAAATACATCAAATAAACAGTTGCTAAAAACATGGATCATACAAAATTCATAATCTAAAAATCGGAAAGGACTTCGAAAAGACAATCACATTTGTCAGACCCTAGCTGGACTCAGTAGCGGCCACTCATATTGCTAAGTGGTAGGTCGGCGGGAGGGGGAACACAAAAAAACTGAACCATAAATAAAAAAAATAAGACTTACCTGCTCCGACGGCCGCCGCATTTCTCCCGATCTTCACGTCCCGTCCAGGAACTGCTGGACACTGCGTAAGCTCCAAGCTCCCAATGTCAGCACTGCTCACATGCTGGGAATGCTATTCCCAGCATGTGAGCAGCGCTGGAATTGGTCTGAGAGCCTCGGTTCGGCGCTCAGACATAGCATGGGAGCCTGTGTTGGTTTCTCCACCTAGCTGTATAACACAGCTTGGGTGGAGAAAGGCTAAGTTGCGCATGATGGCTTGGCCAGCCCCAGAGGGTCGGCCAAACCGTCATGCTCATTTGGCAGTGCCCATCATTCCCCCCTCCTCCCTGGTGCTGAAGCTGCAGCGTCAGGTTGGGAGGCCACACCCTTCCCTTTGCTCGCAGCCTGCAGAGCTTAAAATAAAATGATAATAAAAATGTTTTATTATCATTTTTTTTTGGTCCTTTGCCGGCTTTTAGCGGGGGGGGGGTGACGCTTCTCCGCCGTAACGGAGGAGCCGCCCCTGGCTGAACTGGCACTCTGCACAAGCGAGGGTGAGCGACGTAGCTTTGAGTAGGTTGCTGTCCTGACAGTGCAAAATAAAACTGGTCTGCCTCATGTTGCCCTGCTTTCCTAACCCCACCATGGGAGCCCAGAAACCATTGTTCTTTCTAATTCATATACAGAGGCATCCTCCTGACCTTCTAGAATTTTCCTCAGAACAACTTCCACATTTGTTATTAGTATTGAATGGCATTTCAGGGTGAAAAGGGGACAATGTGGTGAAAGGAGACTTACACGTTATTTTGGTTATAACAGCAGCATGGCACTGAGTAAACATTTTCATACATGAACGCATGTCACAACTGCATTCAGGGACCTCATACCCTAGAAATATGCTTTTATTAAATGTTGATTTTTGTTGCGTTCTGTGAACCAACAAATAAAAGTCAAGTATTTTCAATTGAAGTTTTTTTATTGCTTTAATTGTGCAGTAACATTTATATAGCATTTCTTACCTCTGTCGAAGCATCAGTGCACTTTCAGTTGACGTATAACATCCAGTCTGTACATCTTGGAACATGAGTCAGAGCACAGTGGGATAACTTTTGTATCCTATCAAGATCTTCAGAAGTTTGAACAATGTGCAGAAGAAGTAGCCCATGTGGATGCCTATTTCTGTACCACAAGGAATCTTGTACTGCTCTTGCATATTGTAACAGTTCTGCCTGTGGAAGGAGGCATGCACACATCCACTGTAATGTACTGGCTGCTGTGCATGGTGTACCTATACTGTGTGCACTATCAGGGATGAGAAAGTGCAGCATTCAAAGAAGGGAGGGAGCACAGGGTGCAAGGAGATGGTGCTGGATACAACAGTGGATTAAGGGCGCAAAGGATGCAAACACCTTGAAAAAACAGGACAGCGAGAGCATAGGTAGCAGTACAAACTTCCTAAACACATACACAGCATGTGCAACAACAGCATCAGTGGTGCGAGCTTCCCGCACAAACTTAAAATAGGTACTGCATGGCAATAGCAGTTCAGTCTTCCCTTTCATATATAGAACCAGTGGCGGCTGCTGCAAAACTCAAGTTGGGGGAATGGGGGGTCAGGCGGGGGAATAGGGAAATAATAAGAATGATAAAAACCTTACTTGTTCTGCCGCCGACGCTGCCGTCCGCCTCAGTGCTCCTCTTTTCTCTTTATGGTGTCCCAGCAGCCCCTGGAATAATTTCATCATTTTGTGGCACACTGAAGTTACTATATTCCACTAAAACTGAACTGATTGATGCTTGGGTAGATTTGATTTGATTTGATTTTTGGATTTATACAGCGCACGAATGCCCAAGGGCGTCTTGGCGCTAGAGTCAGTAGGACAGTATAGTTTTAATGCAAATTATGCCCCAAGTCTGTTTGCGAAGAGCCAGGTCTTCAATGCTCTTCTGAAAGACATAAGCGAAGTGCTGCTCTTGATAGAGATTGGGAGGAGGTTCCAGATTTTAATTGTTCCCACTAGGAAACTTCTTCCTCCCCACCGGACCTGCTTGAACTTGGGTGTTTGTAACAGTTTAGAGTGAGACGATCTTAGGCTCCTACCTGGTGTATACCATTTCAAATGCGTCTTCAAAAACTGCAGGCCAGTGCCTTCTAAAGCTTTGAGGGCCAGGCATTGGGATTTGAAAATAATCCTTTTGGCCACTGGGAGCCAATGTAGGGCTCCTAGTCTATGGGCGACAGGCTCATGTCTGGGGATGTCAAGTATCAATCTGGCTGCTGCATTCTGCAGTCTCAGTAACAGCTGGTGCAGGTGGGTACCTCCCTCTGACCTGAGGGCGTAATTCATGAAGATAACAGTTGCGTTGTTTAACTGTAAACAACGTCCCCACTTTGATAAGAAATATCTCATACAGGATCATCCTAAGAGCCCACATCTTTACATGCTGCCTAAAGTGCACAAGAATTTACAGAAACCACCATTCCGACCCATAGTATCCACCAGAAATTCCATCCATGAACCAACAGGTAGATAACTCGACAATAGTACAAAACATGTCTACATATCTACGAGATACAACCGACTTTCTCAACAAATTCAACAACATTGAATTTGACGAAGAAAGCCCATTAACTTTATGTACTATCGATGTATGTTCTCTCTACACTTCCATCCCTCACGATCAGGGAATCGATGCAGTTGAATCCTTTCTTATTAATCACACCATTGACAAAGATCTGAAAGTATTTCTGTTAGAATTACTTCATTTTTCACTTTTTCACAGCTATTTTCGCTGGAAGGATGAATATTACCTGCAACTGTCGGGAACATCGATAGGCATTTGCGCAGCACCGTGCTATGTGAACCTTTTTATGCACAGGTTTGAAATTGACAACATCTTATCGAATCCCAATTGGTCCCGCAACATATTGGTGTACTGGCGACACATCGACGACATATTTTTGATATGGAAAGGACAAACATCTGATTTACTACTGGCTTTTGACCAACTGAATACAATTGATGATCACTTCAAATTTACCAACACCATGAGTACTGAAAAGATGACATTTTTAGACGTATCCATCACAAGATATGGGAAAAGGTTGGAAACTGATGTTTTTACAAAAAGCACTGACAGGAATAATACACTCCATTTCAACAGTTGTCACCAAATTGCCCTTAAAAAACATTTACCCTACTCACAGTTGTTAAGAGTAAAGATAATCTCATCTAAGGTTGAATATTATGAAGCCAACAAGAGTATGATGATTAACAAATTCACAGAAAGAAAATATCCTATCAATGTGATTGAGAACGCAGTCAAAAGGGCTGAAACAATAGAAAGAGATCAACTACTGACCACTCAAAAAAAACTGAAAAAACAGGCAACAGATCAGTCTTCGTATCTAAGTACTCTACCAGGAGCTATCAAATCAAAAAGATCATGTTAAAATATTGGCCCATGATACGAAATGAGACAGATTTCAAAGGAATTTTTGACCATCTTCCACTTTTTTTGTACCAACGCACTAAAAATCTTAAAGAATGGCTTAATAAACCATCTCCGGAGGTGCCCTGTGGACAAGATGTACTGGGGTAAAATATATTCATTGACTTGGGACAGTGATACAACACAGAATTCATTGCTATTGGCACTGTTGTGTTACGTAAAGAAGATTCCCTCTTCTGTGAGGAGATTCACTGCCATGACGCTCTTTTTAGCCAAGTGTAGAGTTTCAATGCTTTGGGTGTAGGGGACCTCTCCTAAACATGAAAGAATGGATCCAAGATTTTATACATTGTTACAACACCTATATGTGCAGGATTAGAAATGGAGTAAAGCCGTAAGGACAGATGACAAATATTAGAATCAAAGTCCCCATGATGATAATCACCAGATGGGGGCCGGGTGTCTAGTTTTCTCCTATTTGCCGGGTGTGCTCCCGGAGCACACAATATCGGTGGGACAGAATATTGAGCACAAAATATCGAAAAGTAAATATTGACAGGTAAGTATGTCTTGATTTTCTATGCCTAACTGTACATACATGTACCTACACAGTACATATATCTTCAAGGTACATAGATGTGGAGTTAGGAACAGTAAATCTATATTTCCTAATTTACACTTAACTTTTGATATTTTGTCCCTCTATATTCCTTTATCTCGATATTGTTGGTGTTGATATTCAGTTGTGCTACCTATTTCCATAAAGTCTGAACATAACGTTTGGACAGGATTGTTTATTGATGCGGCACCCATTATTATCGTTAATCATAATGCCACACCAACTGTTCATTGCACTGTGGTACAGTCAGCGCTTAATTTGAGCTGGTGGTTTACCGTACTTGACACCGGTACTTATTTGTCAGGACCGACTCTAGTGGCAGTCTACCACAAGGTGCCGCTGTCTGTTTATGAAAATGAATAATACCATCCTCTCGCCCTTATTATAGCGTTGTGTGGCCTGAAATAGTCTGAATTGCCACACTTGTAGGAGTGTGATAGTTAGGCGTCATGTTGGAACTATCGTTGGCGGCACAGGCAGGGGGCAATGCGTGATGCAGGCTGCAGTGGCCTTCTGAGAGGGGCACAGGCAATTTTTTACAAAGTAAGCACTCGGTATAGTTTTGCACTACCTGCTAAATTTAAAAAACTAAAAAGAAACAAGACCTCACAAGAAATGACCGCATTTAAACGTCTTTAACATTGTGCTTGAAATGCAGTTCTTCACCTTCTGGTGCACTTCGATATTTTAATTCAACATCAAAGGAATGAATGTTCCATTTGTAAAACACTATCATAGGAAGTGCCCCCAGCTTGGTTTATTCAGCTGCTGGAGACCATAGCTTGGCCAGAGAGGGATCCAGCTGGGTCCTATTCTAGGAAACAGTCATGTCGTGGGATCTTTGTGTCACTTGCTGTGCCCATAAGGAAAGTGTATTTTCACTAATACCAGAAATTGAGCATCCACTGTGGGATATAAGTGCACACAACAGGCTGAATTGTCTCCTAGCACTTACATTAATATTAATATTCCACAATTCTAGACTAATATGTATTTTAATAACTGTAAGTGAATTTGTGGGAATAATATTGGAGATGTGAATGTTGAGCAATCTACTTGCTTAAAACTAATAAAAACCAAATTTAATTCCACAAATCTATGATTATCATTTCGACCTGGTCCGGAAAAAAAGTCTGGGCAAGATTCAAATGTGTGATCCATAGTAAATTAGAGAATATATTTTACGTAAAGGAAGCAGAAAATATCATTAAACTTTGCACATTCCTTTATCATTTAAAGGAAAGCGGTAGTGCTGTCTTGGCATTTATAAAACAAATGCATGATTCTGAACATCATCTTTGTTAACTGAAATTGCAGCCCATTTTGTGCTATCACAGTAATGTGGAACACTTGTGTTCAATATACTCTTCATGTGAACAAATGAAGTGTTGTGAAATCATTTTGACGAATTCACACTTTGACTCTTTCATACTTGTGCAAGATCATCTTTTTCCTGGCTGAATACCTTAAGTTGCCCATTTTCACTTATCTATTTTGCCCCTAGATCAGAAATAGTGAACAGGAGACACTAGACGAATGTGCGTAGACTTTGTGTACTTGTATTGCTTATCTTAGTGGCACAGTGAGTTTCAAGAATAGCAAAGTTGAGGCAGCTATTGCAGTTCAATATTGAGATCAATGATCTAGATCAATGGGTTAGGCCAACTTTATAGGTCATTTTTCTACGTCGATGCTCTACTTGAATGGTCCACTTCAATAGTCTTTGATCTAAGGCCATGATCTAGGCCAGTGACTTAGCTCCATGGCTTGACAGATTGGTCAATGGTTTAAAAGAAATGGCTTCAGTGGTCAAGGTCAGTGGTCATACTCAATTGTTTATTCCAGTTGACTTGCCCAATAGACCACCAAATGGCTATGTCAAGGTTCTAGGTGAATGGTCTCCTTCAATGGTCTAGGTTAAGCGGTCAAGATAAATGTTCTAGGCCCCTGGACAGACAAATCAAGCATTACTGTTACACAGAAATCATGGTCATTTCACAACCTGACTACACACGATATGGGGGACTAGCAATAACAGCAGCAGCAGTGGAAATTATTGAAACTCATTGGAATAGGGCATATCCCATGCAAATGAGCCAGGCCTTCCTTGCAAGTCACCTGCAGCAACAAGCCTTTTGGGAACGCTGCTCCCTATGGCTGTACCTAGGTTGCATGTGTGTGAATACTTCAGGAGCTACAAAACGACCTTTTTTCGATATAAATAATATGTCAATTTTTTTCTTATTTCTAAGCCTCTTTACCTTTATCCCAGTTTTTTGATTGTTGTCATCATTTCTTCTTTTTAACCTAACCCCATATTTGTATATGTATATATATATATGTGTATAAATACATATCCAAAACAGTATCATCGCTGAGTCTCCCGGGCTTCTTTTATGCAGTGAGTGTCCGGCAGGGGTAGCGAGCCCCCAATTCATACCACAAATCTAATTCCGGATCTAACGGCCCCATGCAGGGGAAAGAAGGAGCCAGGCCAACACTCAGTGCAGTAAACAGCATACTCTTTAATTCACCATCCATAAGCTGAAAAAATCAAACATTCACCCCCAGTCACAGATCTGGGTTAAATCCATTGTTTTTTTGCATGTCACGCTATTCCAGTTTAGACCCTGCATATGCAAATCAGTCTTGACCCTTCTCCCCATGGGAACAGTCCACCCCGAACTGCTTGGTCAGTTCCTCCCTGGACTAGAAACAGGCATCCTGAGACCAGTTTCTGCGTTTCACCCCTCATCAGCCAGCCTAGCTTGAATCTGGTGGCGTAGCGAGCACGGTACCCACGTCTGGGCATACCCTTCCCACTTAGGGTGACAAATGCAAAAAGAACAGATGCATTCCATCCATCATTTGTTTGTCTTTTGCTTTCTTGCCCTAAGTGTGCAGCATATGCCCAGACGTGGGTCCCGGGCTCACTGTGCCACTGGATTCAACTACCCTGGCTGATGAGAGGTGATACTCCGAAACCAGTCCCAGGATGCTTGTTTCTGGTCCAGGGAGGACGTGGCTTTGAAGTTCGGGCTAGACTGTTCCCATGAGGAGCAGGGTCAAAACTGATTTGCATATGCTTGGGTCTAAACTGGGGTGGCATGGTGAGCAAAAGAACAATAGATATAACCCATATCTCTTGACTGGGGGTGAATGTATGATTTGTTCTGCATTCCGTCTATCATTTGTGTGTCTTTTGCTTTCTTGCTCTAAAGACTATGCACAACAGGGGTGTTGCAGGGGTTGTGTGCAGGATCTGGCTGCACACAACCCCTGCAACACAGCAGAGGGTGGCTGTCCGTGAGGGTTGCATGTAAGACCTGGTTGCAGGCGAGGCCCTGTGACCAACCCCTGCCTCACACAGCCCAAAGCTGTGCTCAGTAGGAGAGCTAGGTGAATTTGATCAGAAAACCCCAGACATTTACTGAAAAACACTAATTTTAAATTTAAAAAAAACAGAAATTCACAAAAAAATCAAAAGTTTGAAGTGACGTTATAGTTGGGTAGGGTAAAAAGATTTTAGCCTACCTTTAAAAATACCCTAGAAATTGTTTTAAAAAGAACAAAGGTTAAAGTGACATAGTTAGGTAAGATATGTGAGAAGTTGGCCTGGTATATATTGACCACTAGTTAAAGTGGGCACCTTGCACCAGTCCAAACGACCCTTATGATGTATGAGGTCAAAGATAACCTTTAGAAAGCTATCCTAGTGGGAGCTGTGGAGAGCAGCCTTCAGGCTTAATCTTGAAGGAATGTAAAGCAGCTTGTTTTTACCAGATTATCACCTCCTATATTGACTAAATGAAAGGAGAACCACACAGTAGTTATATAAAAATATGTATTTATTAATATAACACTCTCTACTATCCTCTACACGAGGATAGAACACAAAGCACACAATACGAAATCAATAGAACAGTTGTAAGTAGCACAATACACAGTGGGCTCCAGGGGGAGACCAAACCATATACTAAAATAGTGGTATAACAGTCACGACTGAGACCAAGACAAGGTCTGGAGCACGTAGAATCGCTGGGACCCCAAGGAACCACCCAAGGTGAGTAGATAGGGAGGAAAAGGAGCAAAAGCAGGGATAGCAATTCCCCTTTCTGAAGAATATTATTGGGATCAAGAAATCATCCCAATGAGCTCAAAGAATATACAATGCATCAAGATCAAATATGGGACGGACCTGAGGGAAAGCTCGAACAAACTGCTCATTTTCAATGTCTATATTCCTCCTGGATCTAAAATGGACGCATTAGCGATAGAAATGTTTGAGGGTCTCGAAAAGGTGGTAGAAGATCAAGATTTCCCGTCTGTTTTCCTAACAGGTGACTTCAATGGGCAAATATCTAACGACCTATTAGAAAAATGGGAGTCTGGAGAAAAAGAAGCAGCTCTGGCAATATCTATCCCACAATTTCCTATAGGAAACAAAGCTGATAAAAGAGGGAAAATGCTACTATCGTCACTTCCGATTCTGAACGGAGTAATATTAAATGGCAATACAGAAGGTGACATTCCGTCTTCCTACACAAGAAAAGGTAGCCTTAAATCCTCAATTCTTGATTACATGATTTGTAGTCTAGATTTGTTTGGATCAGCCTTACAATTAAACATCAAGTTTGAGACAGGAAGCGATCATGCAATATTACACTTAACAACAGATTTAAGCATAAAACCATCATCTCTGGTGCATATCATGGATTTACAAAGTACAGTACTGGTAAACCAGGTCCAGAGGCGGCTGTCATGGAATCCTAGAACATTTAACAAAATAATGCAAATAATTGAGAAAGCACAACCACTACAAACTATTCACTCAATAAATCCAATAACAAACTTTGAGGCTGTTGTCAATAAACTGGTACAACTCTTGCAGGAAAATTCAAAACAACAAATGCCAAAATCGCAAAAAAACAAAAGACGGAACCCAGATATAAAGGCAACAGAATTAAACAAAATAATAAGGGCACAATTTCTTCAATTCTCTGAAATAAGAAAACGCGAAATTAACAAATTAAAAAATGGTTGCAGAAGAGATCAGGAAAAAAACGAAAAAAATACAGGACAAAAAATGGGTGGACTTACAGACAGCAGCAAAACAAAATGATAAACGCTCCTACTGGAACATAATTGCTACAGAAACTAGTACAAAAAAATCACTACAAGCAAATCCAGTCCCGCCATCAGAATGGGAAATATACATAACCAACTTATATAAAACAAATGAAAAGACAGAAAGTAAGACTCTAATACAAAGCAAGAAAGGAAAGGAAAAAATCACAGATAACGAGGCTCCATCTCCTCTTCAAATTGAAGATTACATAAAAAAGGCAAGATCGTCAGCAGCAATGGGACCTGACCAAATTCACATTAAGGTCCTAAAAAGCAACCATAAAGAGTGGAGCAAGTTTCTAGCTCGCCTTTTCTTCTACATATTCGAAACAGGGGAAATCCCAAAGTCCTGGAAGGGGAGCATTGTAATTCCAATCCACAAGAAGGGCTCCAGGCTGCTGCCCTGCAATTATCGGCAGATAGCTCTCCTAGACACAACTGGGAAGATATTTGCGGCAGCTGTTTTAGACCATCTCAAAGAGTGGGCTTTTTCAACTGGTTCCATTCCGGTAAATCAAGCCGGGTTTAGAACAAAACACTCGGTTACAGACAATATAGCAGTGCTACAAACAATAATGGAAAAATATGTCATCAATAAGTCACAGGTAGTGTACGCAGTCTTCGTCGACTTTACGACTGCATTTGACAGGGTAGACAGAGATATGCTATGGAAAAAACTCCAACTAATGGGAATTCCAGATAACCTCCTCCATTTAATAATATCACTGTACTCAGGGACATGGTGTCAAGTCCAAATGGGGAAGGAGAAGGGTCTCACCAGCCCAATAACTACACCTAACGGCCTGCGACAAGGGTGCCTCCTAGCTCCCATACTGTTCTCTCTATACCATAGTGACTTGCCGGAAAGACTCAATCAGGTTAATAATTTTCCACCTAAAATTGCTTCTTATAAAATCCACACTATGATGTACGTAGACGACGTAGTAATCTTAGATCTTACTCCATTTGGTCTGCAAAGGAACCTGCAGGCACTCACTAAATATACAGAAGAAAATTATTTAATACCTAATGTTACTAAAACAAAAATCGTCCTGTTTACAGGAAGGAAGCATTATGTTAAATACAAGTGGTCTTTAGGGGGAAAACCGCTGGAAATTGTAAAGGAATATACATATCTTGGGAGAATCTTTTCACAATCTCTGCAAAATCTGCCCCACTTGCAAAACATGGGCCGTAAAGCTGATGTCCACGTAGGCTCTCCAACGACTTTACTCCTCCACTGGTCAAAGACACTTTTCTTCTCTTCTACAAGTATATAGTTTAAAGATTCCATCTGTACTATCATATGCAATAGAATATATTCCAATAAAGCAATGGAAACAACTTGACCTGAAAGAAGGGAAAGTCCTCCGGAAACTGACCAAGACGTCACAAGCTGTGCCGGTACAAGCTCTTCGCCTCGAATTATCATTAGGCAGCTCTTTTGCAAGAGGGATTACTAACATAATCAGATGGGCATATAATCTTGTTCATGCAGATCAAGGAACCCTACGATTCTTGCTAAAAACTGAGACATTTGAGCAAGAATCGCTGAATTATGTATTCTATAGAAATTTATCTATCGCTTTTAAATTATCAAATGTTACTCTTGACATGCTGAAATCATGGTCACCAGCACATCTGAAACTTTTTTTTAAACATTTAAAACCAAGGTTAAGCATGGATCTTGATATCCAACATTGCTCCGAACTATCAATGTACAAACAATATGGGGAAACTATTGTATTTAAGAAAATGCAACAGTATATCTTTTTTAACTTAAATCACGGAGTCAGGCGAAGTATTATATTACTCCGTCTTGGGATACTGCCTTTGAAATCATTTACTTTTAAGTGGTATCCAAAAGAAAAAGCATCTAATCTCTGTGATCTATGTAAAGGCGGGCTGCAAGACTTAGAACACGTGTTATTCGTTTGCCCAAACGTGACTGTCGTAGAAGCTAGAAAGAGATTTTTAAAACCAATCAGAACAAAATGTAAAATTAACTCTGTTCAGAACCTGATTTCTCACTGTATGGCACCGCCTAATGAATTTGTGTGTATTAATATGTATACATTTTTTTAATCATTTTTAACTTTGTATTAGAATGACAATGTTATTACTCAAATGTAATTTTAAGCTTTAAATATTTTTTGTTCTCAGTCGAGAACTAAATCAAATAAACTTAAACTTGAGTAGATAGGGACCCCATGGAGGACGGGTGCAGTGTGAGAACACGACCGCGGACTCCGTACAATTCTATGGGGAAGTTGCGGTTACACTTTTAAAGTTTAAGGACCCTTCTAGGAGGACTTCGAGCGAACCCTTTAGAACTTAAGAGTTTGAAGAGCCACCCCATCCGTGAATACCGTAGTACCCGAGTTACCTATTCCAGAGGAACCGGGTGCATAGGTCTGAAGTGGCGTCGGAAACTGCTGTCGTTCTCAATGGAGGGCTGCGAAGAAGTACTGCTGCCGTGAAGGTGAAAAGGGTCTGGTGGAATCCAAGCCTGGATTCGGGAAGGAAGGAACCTGAAAGCAGTGGGGACAGAGTCTGGGTCACTTCAGAGTGACCATGGGCTCAGTAGACGAATGCCCACCAATGTCGGTGCTTCAGGTGCGAAGAAGGGATGCTTGACTCTGCAGTCACGAGGACCAGGAGACGTCGGGGATGACCAGGAGCCGGAGGTGAGCTGTCCCACGAAGGATGTCGAGTGCTGAGGGGTCAGTGTCCGGCTGGAGCACCAACAAGCCTTGGCAAAAGCAACCCACGAAGGAAGGTCAAACAGGTTACGGTGTGGACCAGCAAGGTCCAGGGGCCTCACCAAGCAATGAGGAGTCAGGGCACATCTGGAGAAACCAGGAAAGCCCAACAGGAATCAAGAAGACCCTCAGAGAGACCCACAAGCCGAAGGACCAGGAGTCGCAAGGGGACCTCGGGCAAGATTGCAAAGTACCAGACCTTGGAGCACTCAGTGCAAGTAGGCCAGAGTTCTTTGGTGCAAATACTGCTCAGGGTCAGGACTACACAAAGTCCAATGCACAAGCTCAGGGATTGCCAACAAGCATATGCAACTGCAAACGGACGCGGTGCACAGGGGTTCGGGTTATTCAGCCCCCTCGAGGGATACTGGCCTCAAACTTGCTGAGATGGCAGATCGACCTCAGGGACCTTCAGAAACTCACCTCCTGTGTTGCTGAAATCTTCAGAGTTTGCAGGAGCTCAGGAGCAGCAGACCGGTCAGTTGCGTTAAGGTGCCTGCTAGGGCAGGGGAGTGACTCCTTCACTCCAAATGAGATTCTTCAGTTGTCCTTAGTGCACCATAGGTCCTGCACTGAGCCTGTATGGAGCAAGGGCACAGACAAAGCTTTGGACGGAGAGGGAGATGAAGTCGGTCACAGTCGAAGTCCAGCAAAGTCCAGAGTGTCCAGACGGTCGAAGTTCAGTGGTTTCTTCTTGTAGAATCTTGTCCATGTAAAATCTAAAGTCTTACAGCCAGGTAAGCCCTTATGTACCCACGGGAGAGGGTTGGACAGATTTGGGGGACCCTCCTAGGGGAGGGTCAAGACAGAGGGGTGGTTACACCCATGTCCTTTGTCCAGTTTTGCACCAGAGCAGGAGCCAATGGCTCCCGGAACTGGTTTGAGCTGGACTATGCACAGGGACACCAAATGTGCCCCGGGTGCAGACTTTCAGGCACTCTCAGAGTGCACCCACCCAGCCCCAATACACTAAATCCTGTCCTGTGACAGGGTGCCTATTGTGCTGCCTTCCCCTGCTCGAGCTTGGCTCAGCAGCAGGAGGGCAGAAGTGTGTCTCTGGTCATCAGCATCCATTTTGTGCTGACCGGCACCGGATAGACCAGTGACCCCACGAAGCTCGCTTGACGGGTGGAATCATACCTCCCACACAGGTTACTGGTGTGGAGGTATGATTCCAAGGTGTTTGATACCAAACATGATATGTTTCTATGCAGCCATTTTCGAGATAGCATTTACCGCGAGGTTATAATGCACCTCTACCTATATGTCCGGCTGAGTCACAGACAACCCGGGAGAATGGTCTCCGAAGGCTGCAGAGAGGCTCTGCTCATGCAGGGGCACCCTCTCACTCAAAACCCAGCACCCTGTCTTCAGGATTGATAAGGCCTGCTATAGGGGTGACTTATATGTTTTAAGTGTAGTGACCTATAGATATAGTGAACCTATATCTAAAGTAAGTGGTGCAAGCACCATCTTACACAGGTTGCAGTAGCAGACCTGTAGTTCCATTTTGCATGGCCTCTCATGGGTGGCATAATACATGCTTCAGCCCATGGGAGGCCTCTGGGGTACCTATGCCCTGGGTACATGGGTACCATATACTAGGAAAGCCCAACAGGAATCAAGAAGACCCTCAGAGAGACCCACAGGCCGAAGGACCAGGAGTCGCAAGGGGACCTCGGGCAAGATTGCAAAGTACCAGACCTCGGAGCACTCAGTGCAAGTAGGCCAGAGTTCTTTGGTGCAAATACTGCTCAGGGTCAGGACTACACAGAGTCCAATGCACAAGCTCAGGGATTGCCAACAAGCATATGCAACTGCAAACGGACGCGGTGCACAGGGGTTCGGGTTATTCAGCCCCTCGAGGGATACTGGCCTCAAACTTGCTGAGATGGCAGATCGACCTCAGGGACCTTCAGAAACTCACCTCCTGTGTTGCTGAAATCTTCAGAGTTTGCAGGAGCTCAGGAGCAGCAGACCGGTCAGTTGCGTTAAGGTGCCTGCTAGGGCAGGGGAGTGACTCCTTCACTCCAAATGAGATTCTTCAGTTGTCCTTAGTGCACCATAGGTCCTGCACTGAGCCTGTATGGAGCAAGGGCACAGACAAAGCTTTGGACGGAGAGGGAGATGAAGTCGGTCACAGTCGAAGTCCAGCAAAGTCCAGAGTGTCCAGACGGTCGAAGTTCAGTGGTTTCTTCTTGTAGAATCTTGTCCATGTAAAATCTAAAGTCTTACAGCCAGGTAAGCCCTTATGTACCCACGGGAGAGGGTTGGACAGATTTGGGGGACCCTCCTAGGGGAGGGTCAAGACAGAGGGGTGGTTACACCCATGTCCTTTGTCCAGTTTTGCACCAGAGCAGGAGCCAATGGCTCCCGGAACTGGTTTGAGCTGGACTATGCACAGGGACACCAAATGTGCCCCGGGTGCAGACTTTCAGGCACTCTCAGAGTGCACCCACCCAGCCCCAATACACTAAATCCTGTCCTGTGACAGGGTGCTCTATTGTGCTGCCTTCCCCTGCTCGAGCTTGGCTCAGCAGCAGGAGGGCAGAAGTGTGTCTCTGGTCATCAGCATCCATTTTGTGCTGACCGGCACCGGATAGACCAGTGACCCCACGAAGCTCGCTTCTGACGGGTGGAATCATACCTCCCACACAGGTTACTGGTGTGGAGGTATGATTCCAAGGTGTTTGATACCAAACATGATATGTTTCTATGCAGCCATTTTCGAGATAGCATTTACCGCGAGGTTATAATGCACCTCTACCTATATGTCCGGCTGAGTCACAGACAACCCGGGAGAATGGTCTCCGAAGGCTGCAGAGAGGCTCTGCTCATGCAGGGGCACCCTCTCACTCAAAACCCAGCACCCTGTCTTCAGGATTGATAAGGCCTGCTATAGGGGTGACTTATATGTTTTAAGTGTAGTGACCTATAGATATAGTGAACCTATATCTAAAGTAAGTGGTGCAAGCACCATCTTACACAGGTTGCAGTAGCAGACCTGTAGTTCCATTTTGCATGGCCTCTCATGGGTGGCATAATACATGCTTCAGCCCATGGGAGGCCTCTGGGGTACCTATGCCCTGGGTACATGGGTACCATATACTAGGGACTGATAAGGGTACCCCAGTATCCAATCTGGAGTGTACCAAAGTACATGTAATACATTTTAGGGAGAAAGCAGATAGACTGGGGTCCTGATTAGCAGGATCCCAGTCAGACTAGTCAAAAACAGTGAAGCATCAAGCAAAAAGTGGGGGTAACCATAAGAAGCAGATCCTACTTTCCCACAAGGTATTTTAGCTTACATTAAAAAAAAAACTAGAAATACACTGAAAAAAACAAAAGTTAAAGTGATGTTACAGTTAGGCATGATGATAGCATGTAAACTAATGTTCACCAACCAATAAAACACTGAAATTGACCATTTCTAGTTTACTGAGCTAATTATAATTTGCACCCCTGCCATGACCTGCTTATGACTTCAAATATTGCACCACTCAAGACATCTCAAATGACATCATTGATGACATCACTGATGACATCTCAAATTATATCATTGATGACATCACTGATCACTTATGATATCAGCGAACTGAGATGATGGTTTGCTGTAAGCTTTTCATACTGGAAGGTATTTAGCAAGGTACATAGAGCCCCAATATTCCATAACAATGGTAGTACTAATTGGCATATCCATACGCTGCAAACAAAACAACCCTTACAATCATACTGCAATTTGAACAGTGTGTGAGTCAGCCATACATTATACATTCTACAATAAAGTATGACTCAGAATTTTCAGCAAACATTTGGAAATAAATATATCCACTTTATTAATCTCCAGTTTTTATAGAAAAAGTTTTAGCACTACATGACAACTCTTTAACATCAGCATGTACACAGACTTCCACAGGAGCATAATGTATTTTAAGGGGGAGCTTTAGATTTTTCTCACATATGTTTAACAAGAAGCCTTTGAATTAAGGGACAACCTATTTGAAACATACAACTGCAACTCACACTAGTGAAAATAAATGTGGCCCAAACAATAACACATTATTTGGAGCAACTATAGTAATAAACCCACAATCACACATTTGTTACTACAATGCAAAGGTCAGCTTCGAGTTTATTACCACAATACAGCGAAATTGACATGAGAAAAACACCTTTTACTTCCTCACAGGTGACAAGTAACAATGACTTTCAACAGGAAAACAACTCTTTTAGGAGTCACAGGTCTTTTCCATGTGATTTTACCATACTGCACTAATTTAACCCCTTGCATCCTGGTTTTGGCTAAACACTGTTTGTTAAAGCAAGTACAAATGAAAAAATACAATGGCCAAATCATACATGCAGTTCTCATTATAAGGAATTGGGGTACTGGATGAGGTGAGTGGAAGCCCCACTCAGGCAACAACCACAGTCCTTGTCAGGGTGAACCCCAAAAGTAACTAAATTAACCTGTGCTTAACCATCTGGTAGCTTGGCACAAAGCAGTTAGGCTTAACTTAGAAGCAATGTGTGAAGTATTTATGCAGGACACAAACAGTAATAAAGTGAAAACACTATACAATAAAAATCCCAAACCAATTTAGAAAAATAGAGTACATTTTAATAAATAAATTATACAAGAATATCAAAAATCCAATTAATAGAACAGGAGATATAGAATTTAAAGGTATTAGGTAGATTTAGCACCTGATAGCTCAAAGCGCGACTCACGGTCATCTGGTCGTGCGAGATGGGGGGAAAATCACAAGTATAGGATGACTGCGATGGAGTGCAGCCCAGATACAGGGATCAGGTTAGTCTTGCTGAAAACGGTACCTAACCAAAGTGCAGCGCAGAGTCTATTTCGAAGATGCTAGGAGCAGTGAGAGTGTAGTGGATGGTTGTTTCTGTAGCATGAAGATCAGTTCAGGTGTCATGGACAGTCATTGCTAGAGCTTCACTTTGGCGGTCACCACTGGCTGTCATTGCTGTAGCACCAAGTGCAGATCTTGTGTTGCCGGTCTTTGCTGGCGGTCACTGTAGTGCAAACACTCAGGTTCACTGAAACTTCGCGTTGACGGTCATCGCAGGCAGCAGAAGCTTGGCGGTCACGAAGAGCCCAAAACTTCAAGATTTCACCCTTCTTTACAGAGGGGTGCACTCTGATTCCAGCCAATGGTCCAGGACCTGCAGAGCACCTTCGCCTCTTGGGGATCAGGGACTCACTCTAGCAGAGGCCAGCAGGGCTCAGGCAGGTACAGTTGCAGGTCTGGTCAGCTGGGCAGATGGAGGACAGGTCTCTGGAGCTTGTTATGTCCCTGTAGCTCACACAGGATGCCAGCCAGCTAGCCCTTGGAGTCACTCTGGTGGTCTTCGGTTCAAGGGGCAGGTCCAGGCTTCCTTCCTCAGGCAGCAGGGTATCAGGGCAGTCCTTCCAGCAGCAGGTCAGTCCTTCTAGCAGCAAGGCAGCAGGGAAGTCCTTCTTCTGAGTCTTCCACAGGTCCAGAAGGGATCTGATGAGTGGTTCTTGGGGTCCAATATTTATACGTGGTGTCAGTCTTTGAAGGGGGGTGCCTCTCTATACTACCCCCACATCTGGTTCGGGAAAGCCCCTCCCTTCCCCTGTCAAGGCTCTAATTAGCCTGGGATGCAAATAACTGATGTCAGGGTCCTGTGTGCTGGAAGCAACACATTGAAATGTAAGTGGGGCTGGAAACAGCTCCGCACCAACTATTCTGGCAGGATTGCCCACCCTGCCAACACCTAGTCCCTGTTTGTTTCATTGCCTGGGAGGAATACACAAAGGACAACTGGCAATCTATTCACAGTCATGTGACCACCCAGGACACAGGCAGCAGACACCAAATGGTTAGGACAAGAAAATGCAAACTTTCTAAAAGTGTCATGTTCAAAATTGTGACATAAAAATTAGACTGAAATTACAATTAATTTCTATCTGCTCCAATCAAAAAGCATCACTTATTCTAATTTTATAAGTTAACCCCATGTTACCCAGTGATAGAGATAGGCCTTACAGTAGTAAACAAAAGAATCTAGGAGCTTTTCAGTGCCAGGACTTGTAAAACTTAAAAACACATGTCCTACTTCTTAAATACAATGCACCTTGCCATATGGGCTGTTTAAGGCCTACCCTAGGGCTGACTTAAATCAATCGGAGTTTAAAACTGCACTACAGGCTGCAGTGGCAGGTCTGAGACATGTTTTTAAAGGCAACTTCAGTGGGTGGCACAATGAGTTCTGCAGGCCCACTAGTAGCATTTAATTTACAGGCCCTGAGTACATGTAGTACCAGTTACAAGGGATTTACAAATAAATTAAATGTGGCAATCAGGTGTAAGTCAATTGTACCATGTTTTTAATGGGAGAGCAAAAGCACTTTAACACTGGTTAGCAATGGTAAAGTGTGCAGGGTCCTAATGCCAACAAAAATGAATTCAGAAAGCAAGAG
Source organism: Calotriton arnoldi (assembly GCA_963921515.1). Taxonomy (NCBI): domain Eukaryota; kingdom Metazoa; phylum Chordata; class Amphibia; order Caudata; family Salamandridae; genus Calotriton; species Calotriton arnoldi. The sequence goes on along the minus strand of CAWUFW010007662.1, from coordinate 213,438 downwards.
GACTGAAGGCTAAAATATTGGGGGTGACCCTGCAGACAAGGATAGTATAAAATGCTCATATTACCATTGTTGAGGAAGGAGAAGGGCATCATTACTTACTCAATGCTTTTCTTCTCATGAGCCATGGCCCCTCCCCACACTACACAATGGTAATAAACATATTGCACTTTGCGCATCGGCATATATGGTGGCAGTAAATACTGACAAGCAGACACACACCAATGAAATTCGACAGTTGTGTAATACCATGCCCAACATAACTCACACCTCCACAATGTTTTGCTGTTGGTAGACAGCTTTTTTCCCTTTCTTTATTATGTGCCTTCGGCAAAGTAGTATACTGAGAATGCGGGTGGGCTACTTTATTGTGTTCCCTATGGGTTATATAGCATAACTGATGAATTTCATTGGCTTTTGGGCTGAGCCTACAGCACAGCTGTCTGGTTGCGCAATTCATATTGTTGCTTATCAAGAACATACAGGGACTTGGAGCCTGCCCATTCATTTCCATTGGCTGCCTTTCATGACACTCTTATTTGCCTGCTTCATAGTCACATTCCAGCTTTTAAATATTGTGTTTGTCCCTCTTATAGAGCAAAACCTCTTAACCATCTCTTTTGATTGGCTGGTTTCTATGCTTCCACTGCTTGCTTTTCAAGTACTACTTTTTTCGTATGGGTTAAGCACTCCATGAAATTGCATGTGTTTTCCAGCTGTCGCCTCATATACTTCTCTTCCACTGCACTCCATGTTACTCTGTCGCTCATGTGCTACTCCTTGCCCTCCTCTATGTTGCTCCCAACCTCAGGTACTTCCCCTGTTGCTTTCTCGCTCGTGTGCTTCTCCCCTTCCTGTTCAACATAACTCTTTCACCTGATGCTACTCCTCCCCACACGAGCCTTCCATGTTGCTTTCACGCACCCATGCCCTCCTTCTCTCTTGCCTATTGATTCTCCTCCCCATCCATGGCCTTCCCATTGCTTCTTTCACGCCCCTCGTGCTGCTTCCCCACCCTTGCACTCCATGTTGCTTCACCTCACCCCAACCCTCCATTTTGTCCCCTTACCCATGCTTCAAAAACAATGTTTATTTGCTGCTTAAATTTTCTTTTATTTACTGATTTAACTCTGTAAACAAAAGAGAAATTCTAGCATCATTTTGTAGGCACACATGCATGGTGCATGCGCTTATAAAATGACATGACCTTCACGTCATAGCGCCTTTTTTGTTTGTTTTCATTAGCCATGCTGCATAGCATCAGGGATACTGCATAGCATGGCTAAAATCCACTGGCAACGCTAGTAGATCCCAAAGGTAAGACCTATTGGCTCTGCCAATGCTTGTTAGATTTTGTTAGCTGAACCATAACTAACATTTACCTGTCTTTTTCACTGAATATTTTGCTTTTCTATAATATAATGCATTCACCTGCCATGTACCCATTAGGCACTGCACATGACCTCTGGTTTCCAGTAGGCGTTGGCCAGCCATCTGAGCATCGGACCAGTACCTCCATTCAACCAGAATTTTGATAGATTAACTTTTTTTGTTAATAAAATTGACAGATTTCCTTAATTTCAATAGTTTTGCAATTTACAAATTTTATATAGGGAAAAAGTTAACACCCAAAAATATATTTAGCTGTTAATATTTACACATACTTATCGCTGATGTAAGAAATCCTGCAATAAAGTGACTTGCAAAGCAATTATTTTGAAAACGTACCTGCGATGTAGTGATGCCTGGTATAGTGCCTATGATGTATTGACTCCTGAAGTTGTTTCCCCAATGTAGTGGGGTATACTTATCCCCAGCATAAAAGGTTGCAAACTAGCTACCATCAGTAACTACAGTTATCTGCAGAGGCACAGCATTTCCATTTAAAAGTACTTGTCTGACCTATAGATGCCATCTCTGTAAGGGCCAAAAGAACCCTAACTCTAAATCATTCCATGTCCCTAACATTCACTTGAGGGTTCAAGGCATTTATGATGCTCCTACAGGGCGGATCCTTATTAACAGCTGCACGCAGAGCTTGTGAAAAATAAAGACATACAACGAAACCTACAAATCGACTGTTGAATGAATATTACGTTGTGTACTCTGTAATTTGCTGATCGTGTGTATTGCCTCTCATCTTCCTTCTTCACCGATCCTTATTAACAACATACTGTTGGAGATCTTTTAATTTTTTCTGGGTAAATACTTTTATTAAAGGTTTTGTTCCAAGTGCAACAATGTAATTGTCTTGTACCTATTTTGTCCCATTCACCAAAAAGCATAATTTTGCCTCTCTTTGTTTTAAATGCCCCCTCGCTCCCCCCACCACCCTAGTCTGCATTCTATCTCAACTTATACATTCAGAATAAAATACATCAACTGATTCTCAAATTCAGTCAAAGAGATGTAGCACCTTTTTTTTGCTGAGGGCACAATATTTCCTGTAGTCTTTATCCATATAATCTAGTACTGGTTGCCATCTAAACAGGAAACTGTCTCTGTCCCTGAGGAAGTGTGTAGTTTGATGTTCCAGCACCAACAAGCCCCACATTTTAATATACCACATGTTCAGCGTCAGGCGTTTTTCTCTTTCGTCATTCAAGCTATCACTATTTTTGAAGTTACCAATAGTTGGGAAGTCAATAACTATTCCCTAGTTCTAACATTTTCCCAGGTTTTATCCCTAATATAGTTGTTTTTGGGTCTGCTCGAATGGGAAACCCCACCATCTCCTATATTTCTGCCAATACCACTTCCCAATAAGTTGTCAGAATTGGGCTTGCTCTCCACACCTGTACTGGACCCCCCGTCCCTCAGCATTGTCTCCAATCTGCATACAACATAGAGAAATTTTACAATCCCTCACTACCCATCTTGCCTTTTCCGAGCATGGGCTATTTTGTGAAAGTCAAGAATCAACTAACTGGCGCATTTGTGTGGGCCAACGTGAGTGCAAGACTGTGGTTGAGACTATATCTCATGACCCCACCCCCTTCAAACAACAATTTCCTACTGGCATGTTGTTTCATACATTTTATCAGAAGGATTGTGGACATTTATTCTGTGGCAAAAAAGCTTATCCCTGACTACTCTGAAATTGGGCTGGTATTCTATTATACTAGCTGTGTGGCCCTTGCTATCAGGCACTCTGCAGAACATGCCTTTTAACAATGTTGGTGACATTGTGATGTGTCTGAAAATGAACAGATTCTTCTTATTTTGTTTGTTAACTATGGTATGGTGGTAGGCTATCAGAGAAACTGGACACAATGCTAACATAATAGAAGAAATAGCCAATGCCACTGCTATTTCCTCAGGCCTGATACCTGATCAGCTAGATGCCCAGAGGACCATGCTCTTGCAGAATAGAATGGCCCTGCACTCTGCCCTGGAGGCCAAAAGGGGTTTTTGCATCATAGTTGGGTCAGAATGTTGCACTCACATCTCTAACACCTCTCAGTATCTGTGAGCAGATACATCATATCTAGAATATCATTAAAGAACTGCATGAAATTAAAATTGGCTTACACTTAAAGGGAAGAACCATCTGCTGTTGGATATCTGGAGTATGTGGAAAATGGGGAATTAAGATTTTTTAAAAATTAGTAGCAGTAATTTTTGTCATATCAACCTTTTATGTTCTGGTTAAACTGAGCCTATGCATCATTCAATGTTCTTGCAAAAATAAAGGTGTTGCTCATGCTTTTCCACTTGATATTGTTGATGATGATGAAGATGATGAAAAATGTAACAATGACGAGTTCAAAACCAAAGTGATTAGGCTGTAAGCTACTGAATTGTTGTACGTTTTCACCTTACAGTGAAAAAAGAGGGACAGTGCATTTTTATGTATACCCAGCTGATTGTAATTACATTTGTGAGTTTGTTTTTATAACTGTTTAAAGCACTACTAAAACCTTAGCATTATTGCACATTAACATGTATTTTAAATGCACTTTTATCTTGTGTTGTACATTACACATTAAGCAGAGAGCTCAAGTAAGCATAGCCTCATCCTGAAGTTGGGTTAACCAATTGAGAACTACAGATTTTGATGCTTGCCAGCGATTTTAGACTTCTAGGAGCTTCCCGTGTGTCTGATTTCTTGTACATTCATCTCCCCGGGGTGCCAAATGCACCACACATCACACAACCTCAGAGAAGTCACCCAGTGAGGGATGGCAAACCTTCCTATGTGATCCTACCACATGTCTCCCTGTCCATCATTGTATTAAAAGAATCTCCTATCATCATCACCCCTTGTGGTACCTTGGTCACGAGGGTGCTAAGTTTGTTCAGAATCCTTCGAGACAAGAGCGATGGGCATACACGCTGATGACAGTCTAGTATTGGTCTTTCAGCCAACCAGGTAAAACCTTATATAGGCGAAATCGCCAGAAGAAATTGCACTTAGTACCCTGCATGAGCCGAACGTCAGGGGAATGTTTATTTGCGAATTGAAGCATCTCCCCTCTTTTTATCCTACTTTTCAAAACTATTTATGTTCAAGTGATAACATTATAGTCAACCATATTGTACTAGGAAGTCAAATATGTAAAGGGTTGTTGTCATTAGTGCTGTCCTGTCACGATATGCAATGGTTTATGCACCATGTGATTAAACCACATACAAACAATGCAAAGAAAACTCCCCAACCACCATTTACCTTCCTACATTGCCACCCCAGAAGTATGTTGTACTGTATAATGCCCATAAACCAAAATTTGGGAGTGAATAACTATGTCCACTAAGAGTGTCAAATTCAGCTCAATTTTATAGAAAATTATCCTCATTTAGTTAAACAACTTACTAAGGAGGGACCAAGAACTATCTTATTTTATCTATTGTTGTTTCTCCTAGGTATTACCTGGGCTCTAGGATGCAGAGGCCACACCCCACTCCATGTCTTCCCCTCCCTCTCAATCATCACTAAGGCCTGAAGGTCAGTCAACCCTCCTTAAATAATGGTGCATTTCAGAATCCCAGGTCTGTCTAATTCTCAGTTAATTACAAAGGAGCGCCACAAACATCAATTAATATCCCAATTAATTATTGGAGTCTTCGAGAATGACAAGTCTTCAGGCAGCCAGCGGGATTTATCGGGCCGCGCTGAGTGCGAACACAAGAGCAAGACGTGCTGACGTGTATAAAGAGGATGGGTTATATGAACTAAGGAGCAGGAGATTTTCTATGAATATTGAATACACACCGGAGGATATTGGATCAGCAAAACCTAACTAAGGATAAATACAAGAATACATAAATTGGTCAGACAGGAGTATAATTTGATTGAACTATATGAGGTGTTTTCTAAAGGAAAAATCAAATAACGGATTCTAGTTACAAATAGGAGCCCTGATGATGTCCTTTTAGGACGAAACGCGTTGGCTGACTTAAAAAGAATTGAACAGCTGACTATAAAAGAGAAGGCTGACTTAAAAAGAATTGAACGGCTGACTATAAAAGAGAATTGAACTAATGGAAAAGAATGCTGATTTGTTAATTAATAAAGAAGAAAGACTTTGTACTGAATGGACTGCCTGAAGACTTGTCATTCTCGAAGACTCAACTAATTAATTGGGATATTAATTGATGTTTGTGGCGCTCCTTCTTTTGTATATTTCAGTTTTTTGAAAGGGTGGTTGTGGAGCGGTAAACCACAAGGAGTGAGCACCAATGCAAATAGGAATTAATTTACATTATTAATAGACTAGTGCGCTGGTTAAGCCCTACCGCTGAAACTGGACAATTTGTAATTACAAAGGAGTTTAGGGCGGCTCTGACATGTCACCAGGCTCGTCCAAAGTAATCAATCGGGAGTTCTGCTCATTCCTCAGCAAACCTGCCACTCTGCATGAGTGCCCTTTCTAGTCTGTATCTGAAGGAACATTTCCTGTTCTTCCTCTCACCCTATTCCTGTGTCTTCTGTTCCCTGGGTTAGCATTTCCAGTGCCTACTTGCCCTTTTGCCATCTGCCCTTGGACCTAGTCTGGCATAAGGACCTTCTTTTCAGCTCCTCAGTCCCATGCCTCTCCCGGTGTAATGCAAAAGGAAGATTTTGAGTTAAATATCACCTTAAGTTTTCACGAAGAACACAATCATGTATTTTATGTTCATGTCACTCAGTTTTTGTTCTACACTTTCAAAGGATGTGCCTTGATGCTAGACCGGGTAAGTATAATCTGGAAATAGCATGATTCTAAAAGGTTTTAAAGAGCACCTATTCTTGGGCATGGACTGTCTTAAGAATTTCATGTCGATAATTATAGTTAAGGATTTTAGTGGTGATTAGTCAAGGTGAGGCTCCAGGGTTTTTTGTGTCAGTACTTGGCGAGCCCATTCGATAATGAAACAAGGGGAGTGTCTGTCTGTTTGTAGCACTTTACATAATCATTCTTTAGGGATTTGGATGGATGGGCTCATTTCTACTCCGTCAAAAAATCCCATGAATAGAAGGCTGTTCCTCCTGGTTCACTCCTCCGTGTTCTCCTCCCACTGCTCCAGTTCCTTTGATGTAGCTGTGAGTCACAGGACTGACAATTTAAGCTTCTTTACTGTATCCTTCAGTTCGGATATTTTTCTCTCCTTTTCCATATCTAGTGTATTATGCAAGTACTGCCTGAGGAGTGTGACATCCATTCACACTTCGCCTATCTTGGCTTTCAAGGTGTCCAGGATGTTTGAGTTGCTTGATGGATCACTACTGTTGATGATGACAAGTCTTCAGTATTGCCTTCGTGCCCTATGAGTGCATCTCCAGTGGGGCCTGCCTCCTTAAAGCTATTTATCCTCCCCTGATTCCTGAAGAGGGCCATCTTGTTGTTCACCATTTGGTCTCTAAAAGCTGTCCCCAACAATTGAAATGCACCAGGTTAGTGTCCCTTGCCAGGGAGTGAAGGAAAATGAAGTGTCACTGCCACGTCGTGGGCAATCTGGTGTTTAGTATTGGCCACCAGTGGCGTCACTAGGGTTGGTATCACCCGGTGCGGGTAACTCATGGTGTCACCCCCTCACGACTTACCGCATGGACCTCCTCCGAGTCCGCCAGTGGACACCAGAGTCATCATGACATTTTTATTGTTACCGAAAATTGCTGGAGGCCAGGAAGGAGGCAGCAAGCACTTTTAAAACCATAATATACTTGCAAAAATGATGCCTCCACCTAAAGTCAGCACCTGGTGCGGTCACACCGGTTGCACCGCCCTAGAGCTGGCCCTTCTCAAGGGTCCTGTGATCTCAGTGACAGGGTCACTGTTGTTCTAGGGTGTGCTGCTTCATAGGCCTGCCCGCAAGACTGGAGGTGAACTTCAGTATGAATAGTGGTGGACAAGCCTTGAAGGTTAACCTACACTTGTCATGCTAGGGTCCACCTGCTGGTGCTACGACACCGGGGCTTCTAATGTCTTGCGAAGCCTTCTAAGGTCTAGCATGAGATAGTGCTCTCTCAGGAGAGTGGTCTGGCGGACTGGTTATTAAGGCTGAACCTGGTTCCCCAGTTCCAAATTCAGCAGCTCTGGCCATAGTGCCACATCCTCTCCCCCACTGAACACCATACTGCCCCACTGAGAAAAACTCAGACTGCCTTCAACTACAACCCAATTGTTGCCAGCTATAAACACCTGGATGCGGCTCAATTTAAATTAGGCACTAGGCAAGAGCAATATGTGGCCTACAAAAAAAGTGACAGCATCCTGGAAAAAGCAAACAATCATAGGGAATGCAAAATTTTGCAAACCATGTGAAATGTAAGCAGGAACAACATGGTTACCTTAACGCTTTTACACTCACTGTTCAGAAATCAGTGAGTGCTTTTACCTGAAAAGTTAAGGCCATGACTACAGGGCCCTGAATGGACCCATTTCAATGGCCTTTGCTTATATCCTTACAAAACGTAAGCAGTATGGTAAAAAAGACAACATCCCTAGATGCAGAGCAGTAGTACAAATTTTGTTTTTCAATCCTCACATTGCAGTACCTCCATGATTGGTGCACTAGTTCCAAGCCCAGGGAAAACAAAGCCAAGACAACAAAAATAGCGCTTCACTGGCAAACTCTGTAAAAGTGGCGCTAATGTGTTTGGGTGTGAATAAAATCAATCTGGCCAGTTTGCTACCACTCTGTCTTACTTTATTTAGTTATTTATTTTTCATATTTTTAAACTTTTATTTCCGATGCTGCACTTTGGAATTAAATGTCAGAAAATTTACGACATTGATTTCCAGCAAAAGTGATTTTCTTTTTTGGATCCATTTCACAGGGGAGCAAATAAAAGAAAGGAGAGGAAAGAGAGTGAGAACCCCATCTTGAAGTCACGGTTTTCAGTAAGAGAAGAACTGCCGCGCTAGAGGCGAGACTAGAGGCCTCAGCATGTACACAGAGCTGTGCCTGAAAGTCATCTTCGCAGGCCTCCCGACAGCTCAAAAGATGGGCCCACAACTCGTAGAAGACGTCATCAGTGATCAGAGGAAGGCCACCTCGCTCTGCACTGCCTCCACCCTCCGCCCTGCGCCCTGCTCAAGAAGTCACAAGTCACTCACTCACAACAACACAGCACAGGCAGCATAACCGCTTGACCACCACCCATGATCATGAATCAATTGGTGCCGGAGAAACTCACCTGCTGTGTTGGTGGCAGACAGGGGGGGCTACGTCGGCGTCCAGCGGGCTAGCCTAGGAATAAAACTTAATTATGGCGGGCCAGAAACCGGTGGTCAAGACAGTGCCTCTGCTCCTCGTCACTCGTGATGCTGCTGCAGGCCAGTCACGCGCACTTTTAGGGCCCAATGCGCATGCAGGAATGACATCAGCCGCCTGCACCCGGGCCTAGAGAGGCGCGCAGACGCGGCGGAGGAGGAGACAGTGCGCACTGCGCACAGGCATCTCCTCCTCCTGAAAAGTTAGGTTGCACTGCACACACCGGCCCTGCACCTCCTCCTCCTGAAAAGTTAGGTTGCACTGCACACACCGGCCCTGTTGGTGTCACCTCATGTGATGGTGTCACCCGGTGCGGTCCGCACCCCCCGCACCCCAATAGTGACGCCACTGTGGGCCACCACCTATGTTAACTGTCAGTTCATATCCAGTCTCTACAGCAAGATAGATTTTGCCACTGCCTTAAGCATCTATAGTTGAACCATGAGCAGGTAGTGGTAATCACATCTCCGGCACTAAGAAGAGGGGGAAGAACTAAGACCTCAGTCAGCTGCTGCCAGCCCGGTCGCCATGTGTATCTCATGTGGATCTCAAACCCAAGCAAATCAGGCAGCCGCACCATCCAGGATACACTTCTGGGGGTAGGTTTAAATGACAGAAGAGCATCATGCTCCACCATGATGCTTCTGCGTCCTGCATGAAGCAAGTAAAGCTCCAGCTGTCTACTGGCTTCTATGCCTCTCCTGGCAAATAATTCCAGGATGTGAGATGGATCTCTTACTCTGGACCCCCTCAATGCCTCTCCCAGCCTCCTTCTGCCAACCAGAAGGCAACAGGATGTAAAGGAAGACACTCTTTCCCACAGCTGTCAATATCCACCAATGTCCACATGCCAACCAGCTTGGTGTCTTTAGCTCCTCGCCCCCTCCTCTCACCATCTCCCCTGCCCAGTAGCAGAGAACCTGATTTATTTTTGATCATGTTAAAGCAGTGTGGAGAGCGATGCAGCTCCTCTTGCATTCCGGCCTCCCGGTCCTGAGTGTCCTCTGGGACAGCCACCTATTGCCATTAGAGGTGCCCCTGCAACCAGCTGGGAAGGCCAACTCACTGTCTCAGCCAGGTGCTCCTGATCTAGAGCATCCCCATGCCTCCAGATCAGCTGTGGATCAAGAAGTGTAGATGCGTCATCCACACTGCTCAGTACTACTCCTTCTTCCTCATTCCCACCCACACTCCTTTGTCCAGTGATGTGCCGGGCTAAGACCATGGTGAGGTGGCAGCCAAGTGAAGTAAGGGTCCCAGCCACTTTGTGACCGGCTCCCTTGCCATGCCATCACACTGCCACTCATAATGGGTCTCATATTGTCCCAGATGGCAGTTGTCTGGGCCTGTTTAACTGGCAAGTAGGGGCCACTATTTGGCTCAGATCCAGAAGTCTGCATCTGGCACACACCCCAAGTCTGCAGGACCTCTGTCTGCCCCAGCACACTCATTGATCATGGCTGACCCCACCATGCTGTTTCCTCGGAGGTCATCAGCAGCCAAGAGGGGTCCCATCTAGGAAGAAAACAGGACTGGCAGTTCTTTGTACCTGGTGTGGAAGGTTTCTGCTGTTTCTGTAGGCTGTTGTCTGGATTACTAAAGATTTTGGGTACCAGACTGGAGCTGCAAAATGGCATGTACGCCATCTTGGCCCAGAAAGCCACGCCCCCTAGGAACATTCTAAGCACAGCTGGGTTGCGACTACTCAATCAACTTGACCCTAATTCTGTTGGGACATCTAGGCATAACAAGGATGCCTTAAGATAACTTTCCTGGAATGTAGCTGGTTTAAATTCCAAGCTCGGGGATCCAAGCTGTGGTAGTTTTGTTGATTCATTTCTTGTGTCCCTCTTCCAGGAAACCTGGGCAGTTTCACCATTGTATAGACTGGGGTTCCTTAATTGTAGTGTCCCTGTAGTACCATCAACCTCGGGTCTGGGGGGTCTAACCATTTGGGTTAAAACTTCACTTGCTATAAAGATCAAGCTATGAGATATAAGATCTCCAGATATATAGGGGTTACTTATTTCTTCTGAAAGGGTCCCGTCTGTAAATATTTTTAATGTCTATATTCAATGTTCCAAGTGTAAGAAGGATTCTACAACCATACAGGTATGGTCGACTATCTGAATCTAGATATTGCAAGTCATTTTTTATTAGTCGCAGGTGACTTCAATATGACCTTTGGAACCTTAAGTGATGTGATGAAAGAGGAAGATAGGGCTTGGAACATTCCCAAGATAGTCATTCCTTATATAGATAAGATAACTCCTGTAGCCTCCCAGATAGGGTTATTTACTCTTGCTCATGAGTTACGGGCATGTAATGGTCAATCACTTTCCGATCACATCCCCAGGTACACTTTTAAGAGGGCCAAGAGTAAAAGTAGAATTGATTACATCTTGCTGTACTTACTCCTGTGGGCAAATTTAAGGGGTATAAAGGTGGCAGACAGGGCAAACAGTGATTATAATTACCTCACATCACTGATAACAGGCATCCTTATCGAGGATAGGGCAGCGACAGCCATTCAGACAGCCCCCGTCTTTCATTCCAAAAATAGAAGGACTATCAGGTGGTCATGTATCAAAGCCTCCCCTAAAAAATATGTGGGAATGTATGGAACTGTTGCTGACTTATTAGAACCATATCTCAACACTCCCTGTGAGGGAATCCCTATTATGGCTATTCACGGCTATATGGCAGATCACCTCAAAGACCACTTCACCAAGCTGGTTTCATCACAAAAAAGCACGGCTGTAGGTATCAGCTGTTTTAACATTTCATACAGAAAGGCCAAGTCTGAGTTAATCAAGGCAATTAAGGGGGGAGTGAGAGATGTGATCTCAGTCGCTAGAAAAAAATATAAGCTTACTCAAATTACCAGTAAGAGGGAGTGGGAGGAAAGAAAACTGCGTGATCTAACTGATAATTTGAAAAACAAAAAGAGTAAGGAATTTTGCCATCTTTTCACACAGGGCAGTGTTGATCCTATTAAGGTAAACGAGTTCCACATCTAGGTATGGTTCAAGCCTTTTCAGGAATTGTATGCGCCAACTGATTGGGGTGTTGACCCCAATGATATCAACGATAGGCCCTTAAGGAAAACAGATGAGGGTAGCTCGAACAATATTGTCTTCACGTTAGACGAGACTGTGATGGCAATTAATTCTATGAAGGGGGGCACAGCAGCTGGATTAGATAAGATTCCTGCTGATTTGTATTGTTCCGAAACAACTGTCTGGGGTCCGTATCTTAATTTACTTACTAACCCAAGGTTCTGATATTCCTGCCACATGGAGAGGGGTTGAAATCATTCCTATTTTTAAGGAGGGCTCTTGGGAGAATCCGGCTAACTATCGACCTATTAGCCTTATTGACACTGCCCAAAACATTTTTAGTAGACAGATCTTAAAAAGAGTTCAGGACTGGATCCATGAGGCAAAGGTTCTCTCCCATTTTCAGGCTGGGTTTAGGGAAAATACCAGCATAATCGACCAAGTCTTCTGCTACTCTCTTCTGGTCTAGAAGAATGTCAAGCTAAGGCATGAGCATCTCTATGTGGGTTTTATCGATTTAAGGGCCACCTTCAACCTTGTTCCTAGGGGCCAGCTTTGGATGGCTCTCCACAAAATGGGCTTGTCAGATTCACTGTTCCCTGATTGTACGATTGTATAGCAACAACTTTGCACAGGTTGGATGGGGGACGGGAGGGGAGGGGGTTTGACAGATAGAATCCCAATAGGAAGAGGCGTTTGTCAAGGCTGCGTGCTAGCCCCAACCTTATTTACTCTTTATATTAATGGAGTAATTGAGCACCTGCTTAATTGTAATAACAACACTTCTAAGTTGGGAGGTGAGAAGATCCTTGCCCTCCTTTTTGCGGATGATAGCCTCTTACTATCAAAAACTCCAAGGGGCTTGCAAACCTTGCCAGGGAAATTTTCCAGTTTCTGTGACTCGTTTGGGCTAGAAATAAATATTAATAATACAAAGTTCATGGCTTTCAATCTGCCTAGGTCCTTCAATGGGAAAATACATATCCAAGGTGTCCCCTTGGAGGGATTGAAGAAGTTTGTTTACCATGAGGTTCGAATGACAAATACTCTTTCATGGTCAGCGCAATCCCTGAAAAGCAAGGCGCTCCTGCAACATAGGGCTGGGGCTGTATTGAGGGCCTTAAAATCTTCTAACTTTCACCCTCTATCGCCAGCACTGCAGATATATTGTGCAAAAGCAGTTAGCGCAGCTTTATATGGTTCTGAAGTGTAGGGTGTTGGTAATGTATCCCAGTTGACAACAACTGAGAATAGATTTATTTGTTCTCTTACTGGCCTTACACACAGTGCTCCTCTGAACCCTCTAAGATTGGATTTGGCGCAACAAAAGACAAAACTTCTCAGATATTGCAAATCTCAAACTCCTTTTACATTGGTTAAGGTTGTGGTCAACTAAAGATCTGAAACATTACCAACTAGTGCTCAAGGAGCTAAAAGATCTGTATGTTGGCGTTAAAACACCATGGCTCAAATTCGTTAAGACATGGCTCTCCAATTTTGATTTGAGTGAGCTTTTGGAATAATCCATCCTCAAGTAATAAAGGGATGGTGGAACATTTGAAGAGTAGGTATTGGGCCTTTGTTGGCAACAACCATTATCTGGAGTATTCTTTCAGAAACATTTCTTGATGTAAAATGGCACCCCAATTTGAAGAAATCCTTGATAAAATAGAGCCCCCCCGATGCAAAAACGCTATATTTGAAATTTCGATACGTAATCCTACCTGTGAAAAAGTATAGAAGTACCTGGAGCATTCAGCCAAGAATATCTCCAAACCCCATCGCGAAACAGTAGCACATTTTATATTTTTTTGCCTTGCATATGCAGGTATTAGGAAATCGTGTCTGGTCCCCATGTGCAGAAAACTGGGAGTGAGAAAGTTTGTAAATGCCCATAGGATTTTAATTAAAGACAGAGTTGGTTTATAGGTGTATGTTGTGACCAAATAGTTGTAAAACACCTGGTGGTTAAGACACAATATCTGTGTGGACCAACTGTCCTTATGAGAGGACTGCTTTTATTTAAACAAGTGTATGCTGTGGCCAATTATTTGCACAAATCCTGGAGTCTAAGACATAAAATTTGTGTGGACCAATTGTCCCTATGAGATGAGCATTAAGAACCACTGATAATTAAATATGCTTTAACTGTATGGCACTGATTATGATGCAAGTCGGACGAGCGTCCGATCGGCATCGTGTTGGAATGGAAACTGACCGACTAGTAGTAGGCTGTTCCTTTAAGAAGAATTAGGATGCGACCACCCATGAGGTGGTCGGAAACATCAATTTTTCCATTGCTGCTTGTACAGCGGCCGGAAAAGGGCCGCAGCACAACCCGCATTGGAAAAATGGATCTTCGCGGGTGTGGATGTTTGGGGGGCAGCACAGGTGCTCCCCAGGCCCCATAGCAGAGGCCGTGGAGGGATGGGGGCCATGCTAGGTGCCCCCAAAGTAATTTCTGACAGCCTTTTAATGGAGGTCGGACCACCATTGAAAGGCTGCCTGAAAGGCACATCGTAATCCTTACGGAGGTGCCTGAGCAGGCACCACCCCATTGTAGGGGATTGTTTTCCGACCAACGGTCGGACGGGCTTCTTGAGCCCGTCGGAATCATGCGGCCTCCGACTGCTCCGCATCTTGAGGCGGCGGTCGACTGCAGCACTAGATGTTGGTCGGACCGTAACCGACAGGCCGTCGGTTGCAGTCCGACCGAGATCATAATGAGGGCCTATGTGTTCTAGGGAGTTATGAGGATGCTGATTCTGAATTTATATGAATGAACCCAGTCATGATGGTGATTTGTTATATTGATTGTATTATCTGATGGTTAGCTGTATTCTGTCTTGTTGTATGCATGCTAACTAATTGTTATCCTTTTTATTATTGTTGCTAAACTCAATTATTGTACATTGTTACTTAAATTGCGATCTTTGTTCATATGTTTTTTGCACTTTACTGATATGCTTGTTAAATTTTTATTGTATTTTTATGGCGATCTTTTATGGCTGTGATTGGTCAAAAATAAGATTTTTATATCTATCTATATATATATATCTATAGATCTATATATATATATATATATATATATATATATATATATATATATATATATATATATATATATATATATATATATATATATATATATAGATATATATATATAGATATATATATACACACACAAGAAAATGCTAAGACCAATTCACGGAAATGCCACGATGTTCTTTATCCAAGTGAAGAGTGGCTGCAGATTAAAATCTTTGTAAAATCTTTCATTTCCAGACGCGTTTCTGCAGTCACGCCTTAATCATAGGTTTGAGGTTCAAACAGTGTCCAGACATGGAGTCTATTACCTTAAAAGTGGTGATGTTTTGGTTTCTGTTGGGTAACCAGATGGTCAGACTAGCCTGGCTGTGTTCTGCATGACTGTCTGCGGTTACTGTGGAGCACAAGCAAGGTTCCTGGAAGCAACATCTATTGTGATAATAATGCTTTTCCGTACATGGGTGTTTAACCAACTTCTGCTAAGCTGGCATTTCAGTCATCTTGATTCTAAATTTGATTTAATTATTTACTAATTTCGCCTATTAATGTCTCTTCTTTCAATTGCCATTCTCTTGCTCCATGAGTTAGAGCTTTTTGTTGTCCGAAATTACAATATCCAGGACACACATGGCCTGATATTCAAATAGTTCCATGAATTAGTCCTGACTGCTTCATGCTTTATCAACCCTCACTCCATTTCTATGCTTCTGTAACCCCAACTTTATGGCTTTGATCATAGTTGTTCATATGGTAGCATTGCACTCACACTGATGTCAAGGGTGTGACCACTATCCGAAGTCAGCCCTTTGTACTTTAATCAACGCAGAGTTTCTTCGTGGTTCCACCCTGCCCTTGATCATGCTTATCATGCTGAAGGTCTTCTCTCAGCTTGGCAGGAAAGACATTTGCAGAAGAAAGCATTATTAGCAAGGAAGCATGATAACTCCTCGTCTCCCGGTCTGGAAAAGAGGCAGTAAAGATTAATTAACCTGGACACCTTCATGTAACATATAAAACTTGAAAGAGTATGGTTCACCTCAATGGATAGAGTAGCTGTGGACATTTTCTTGGATAGTAGAAGGCACAGCGGCATAATAAATAAACAATTTTCATTTCTGTATGGTCATGACCCTTCACCCCCAACCTGATGGAACTCTGTTGGCTACACTTGCCAGCCCGCACCATCTTCGAAACCAGCAGCATGATATATAATGCTGTCACAACCTGCACCCTCTCTTATCTTGCAGACAAGCTCACAATAAATGGTTAATCTTGGCACACCTGCAGCCAGGATACCATCAGACTGCAGACTAGGGAGCATAAAAAAGAAACAACAAGACAGCAGGTCTTTTCCATCAGTGTGTCCAGGATCTGGTACAACATCCCTGTAACCATCAGACGTGCCTCAAGACTGCTCCAATTTAGGAATAGGAAAGAATTGAAGACTCACCTCTTTAAATAACACTATATCACAATACTTTAATCATCCACAACTCCGCTTCCACTCCTATGGCTCATTGACTTTATGTTTGTCTTTGACCATGTACAGCTTTCAACTGCCTTTTGGATAGGTTTCGCTATAGAAGTACCATATACATACATACATACTTACATAAATCTCACAGTCTCCAGTAGGCAACATCACTATCAGTGAGTCTTGCAACATCTGCAATAGCAACATCCCCAGATGTGTCATCAGTCATGTGGCAGTCGACAAGCTTCTGCTACCCACCATTGATCTGGAACACCATCTGACCCAGAACCTGCCGGTTGCCTCTCTCCTCCATATCAAGAGGGGGTGAAAACCCATCTCTTCAAGAAACACCTTGTCCTGCTGGAGCACCCTAGAGACCTCATAGTATTAGGGACTACATCACTGTAGTTAATGGTAATGATAGTAATAGTAATAAAATCCCTTCCTCACCCACCTTATTTTTCTCCTCACACTATTCCTGCTCCACTCTCTCGTTTTACACATTCTACCTTATGGTCTCTCCTGTCAGCATTTTAACTCTTTGTACAGCGCTCAGTGACTTTGGAGCCTTTGGAGCCTTTGGAGCTAGATATGCTTATGGATGGATGGGTGAATGAGTGGTTGGATGGATGGATAGTGCGAGGGAGGGATGGAGGGAAGGACAGCTGAGTAAATAGATAAATACACATATCTTTATTTAATTACTTTTTATTTTATTAGAACGTGAATCAGACTACAGAACCCAATAGAAAATCGCAGGTGCCACGAGGTGAACTCCCACAGAAGATGTTCAGGATAGTATGTATCTTTTCATTCTAATGTGTAACCGGCAGAGCGGCACATCTACAACAGTGGTTTAAAATATGGGATTAAACTGTTAATCACAAACTAGTCAGAAAATTCAGCACAACAGAGATGGTAATGCTG
The DNA here is from genome assembly GCA_963921515.1 of Calotriton arnoldi. Classification (NCBI taxonomy): domain Eukaryota; kingdom Metazoa; phylum Chordata; class Amphibia; order Caudata; family Salamandridae; genus Calotriton; species Calotriton arnoldi. The sequence continues at coordinate 196,236 of CAWUFW010007662.1, read as the reverse complement.
TGGCTTCTTTTCATTGTTCGATGTTTATTGTTTTTTGATTCATAAGGGTGGACAATAAGGGTGGCAAGTTTGCCCCCTAGAAGAGGTGGGTGTCAAACGTCACAGTAGTGTAGAGTCCAATCACTGAAGGTGAGGCCATCGCAAAGCCAATAGCAGTCAAGATCAATTATAAGCGATATAGAAAACTTCAGTTTTAAGATTGTCCATGAAGCACGAGCAATCTGATTCTGATCTCTTGAACACACGTAATTCCAAATCGTTGGACCCTGGACTGCACATTTGCTGATCATAAGACCCTGTGTGGGGTCACAGCAAGTTTATGAAAGTACACTGTGCTCTTGAAGAGTGTGCTTTTAGATCAGCTCAGTGGACCATAAATGTAATTCTCACCTCCATCAGAAGCCAGATAAGCACTTTCAGTAGGGCGATCAAGTTTATGCCACTTCACTGTATGCAACTTCAGTTTATGCCACTGCACGGTATGCTATTCCTCTGTACGCCACTGCACTTTACTCCACTCCACTATACGGTAATCCACTATACATCACTCCACTCTAAAAAAAATCCACTGTATGCTATTTCACTGTGCGACACTCTATCCTACACACTTACTCTATGCTATTCCAGTATATGCCACTTCACTCTACGTCACTACACTGTATGCTGGTAACACTCAACATTATTCCACTCTACATCACTGAACTGTACGCTACTCCGCTGTATGTCACTCCGCTCTATGCCACTCTAGTCTACGACACTAAACTCTATGCTATTCCACTGTATGCCACTCCACTCTACAACACTCCACTCTACACCATTCCACAGTGCACTATTACATTGTATGCCACTACCGGCTACCTAACTACACTCTACCCTGCTTCACTCTACAGCACTCCACTCTGGGAGCCGCTGGGAGCCGTCACCCACCCAGCCAGACGTCAGACACTGTTACTTCCTCGTCTCCACGCTGTGGCTCTTACCCCCTCCCCCACCTCTTCCCTCCTTCATTCTTTGTCTACCTCCCCTATTCCTTTCCTCTCTCCCCTGAATTTCTCTCAACCTGCCCGCTTTGTTTATCCTTATGCCTATGCTACGCTTTTGTAACTCATGTAACTCATGTAACTACGCTCCAGCAACTGATGTAACTGATGTAACTATGTGCTGAAACAATGTTCTTCCTCATGTGAAGCGCTCTGATACCTCCGGGTCTAGCCAGCGCTATATAAAACTTTTCAAATAAATAAAATACGCTACTCCACTCTATGCCACTGCAATCTATGCTATTCCACTTTATGCCACTACACTGTACCTCACTCCATTCTATGCCACTCTACTCTACACTACTCCAATGTACGCCACTCCACGCCACTCCACTGTACCCCACTTGAGTACACTATTCCACTGTATGCCACTCCAGTTTATGCCACTAGACTCTATGCCACTCCACTCTACACAGTTCCACTGTCCTCCACTCCACTGTACCTCACTCCATTCTACGCCAGTCCACTCTAGAACAGTCCACTGTACGCAACTCCAATCATTGCCCCTCCACTATACGCCACTCCACTCTACGCTATCCCGCTATATGCCACTCCACTCTAACACACTCCACTGTACGTCACTGCACTGTACCTCACTCCATTCTATGCCAGTCCACTCTAGAACACTCCACTGTACCGGACTCCAATCATTGCCCTTCCACTAAACTCTATGCCACTTCACTCTTCTCAGTTCCACTGTCCGCCACTCCACTGTACCTCACTCCATTCTATACCAGTCCACTCTAGAACACTCCACTGTACGGGACTCCAATCATTGCCCATTCGACTAAACTCTATGCCACTCCACTCTACTCAGTTCCACTGTCCGCCACTCCACTGTACCTCACTACATTCTACTCCAGTCCACTCTAGAACAGTCCACTGTACCCGACTCCAATCATTGCCCCTCCACTATACGCTATTCCATTATACGCCTCTCCACTCTAACACACTCCACTGTACGCCACTGCACTGCACACCACTACACTGTATGCTATTCCACTGTATGATGCTCAGCTCTATGACACTCTAGTCTATGCAACTGCACTGTACGCCAAACCACTCTACACTTTTTATCTGTACCCAACTCCACTGTGTGGCATTCAACACTATGCTTTTCCACTCTATGCCACTCCACTGTACGCCACTCTAATATGCAGTATTCCACTATACGCCACTCCACTGTACGAAACTGCACTCTATGCCACTCTACTCCACCTCACTCCACTCTATGCTACTCCACTCTACGCCACTCGACTTCACTGTAATATATAGTATTCCACAATATGCAACTCCACTGTATGCAACTGCACTCTATGCCACTCTACTCTACCCCACTCCACTCTACGCCTCTACGCCACTCGACTTCACTGTAATATATAGTATTCCACAATATGCAACTCCACTGTATGCAACTGCACTCTATGCCACTCTACTCTACCCCACTCCACTCTACGCCTCTACGCCTCTCCACTCTATGCTACTCCAGTCTATGGCACTGCACTCTACACTAGTCCACTCTCCCACTCCACTCAACGCTATTCTACTCTATGACACTCCACTCTAGAACAGTCCATTGTATGCCACTCCACTCTATGTCACTCCACTGGCGGCCCTGCCAGTATACACTAGTCCACACTACAACACTCCGCTTTCTGCTATTGTACTGTATGCCACTGCACTGTACCTCACTTCACTGTACGCCGCTCCACTCTATGCCACTGCACTCTATGCGAGTCCACTGTATGCTATTACACTCTACCACACTACACACTCCGCCACTTTCCTCTTCACCACTTGACTGTATGCTATTTTACTGAACGCAGCTCCACTCTACGCCACTCCACAACACTCTACTCTGCGCTATTCCACTCTAGGCCACTCCACTATACGACACTCCACTCTCTGCTATTGTACTGTATACCACTACATTGTACCTCAGTCCACTGTACGCAGCTCCACTCTATGCCACTGCGCAGTATGCTACTCCACTGTATGCCGTTGCACTCTACCACACTATGCCACCTACCCCGTCGTTACTCCACTGTACACTATTCTACTGAATTCCACTCCACTCCACACCACTCTACTCTATGCCACTCCACTCTGCAACACCTTACTCTACACTCCACTGTACCCCACTCCAATAAGCGCTATTCTACTGTAGACTACACTCTACGCCACTCAACTCTACCCTATTCAACTCTAAGCCACTCCACTCTACACCACTTCACTGTATGCCAGTCCACTCTACACCATTTCTACTGTAAGCTATTCCAATCCACACCACTCCACTCTATAGCACCCCACTGTATGCCACTCCACTCTATGCTACTCCACTGCACACCATTTCAGTGTTTGCTACTATATTGTACGCTATTCCACTGTATGCCTCTCTACTCTATGTCACTACCCTCTATGCCACTCCACTGTATGCTATTCCACTATATGTCACTCCCCTCTACCCCACTTCACTCCACTCTATGGCACTCACTCTACGCCATTCCACTCTATGCCTCTTCTATGTACGCCACTCCACTTTATGCTATTACAGTGTACACCACTCCACTCTACCCTACTGCACTCTATGCCACTCTACAGCACTCCACTGTATGCTATTCTACTGTACGACACCACTGTAGTCGACGACACTCCACTGTATCCCACTCCACTCTATGACATTGTACTCTACGTTATTCCACTGTACGTAACTCCACTCTCCCCCACTCCACTATATGCTATTCCACTCTATGTCGCTCCACTGTATGCCACTCCACTGTACACTATTGTAGTGTACCCCACTACACTGTATGCTACCCCATCTACCCAACTCCACTCCATGCAACTCCACTATGCTCCACTCAACAACACTACACTACACTCAGCAAAAGACTGTGCCCCTTCCCTGTACCACACTATACTCCACTGTATGGCACTATACTGTACAACAAGCACTCCTCCCAATGCCACTGTATAACACTCTACTTTACTCTGCAGCACTTTACTCCACTCTACGACACTCTACAAAAACTCCCTCTGCACCAGTTAATATACTCTATTCTATCAGGCACTACTCCACTGTATTCCGCTGTACTCCACTACTGCATTCCACTGTATACCAGTCTTTCCCACTCCACTCTACCATATTGTACCGCACTCTACTATACTCCACGTCACTCCACTGTACAACACTTTAATCCACTCTACTCCACTCTACGATACTTTCTGACACTACAACACAGCAGTACCATTTTGTTCACTGTACAACACAAAACACCACTGTGCAACAATTTACTCTATTGTATACTACACCCCTCCTCTCCACTCGATACCACACCATCGTACTCTAGAAAACGCTACTCCACTCTATGCTACGTCACTGCACTGGACTACATTACACTATACTCCACTGCATGACACTTTACTCCACTCCATGGCACTGTACTACACTTCACTCTGCACCACCTCACTATACTACACTATACTCCACTCTATGCAACTCAACTCTACAAGACTCTACTACACTCTGCTCCACTATACAATATTTTGCTCCACTCTATGCCCCTACAATACACTGTACAACCCACTACTCCACTCTATACCCTTACACCCCAATAAACAACACTCTACTTCACTCTAGGACACTTTCCAACACTCTAGGACACACCACTCCAATTTATAATAATGTACTCGACTCTACGCCAGTTCACTCTAGTGCACTGCACACCCCTGTACTATACAACGTGCCATTACATTATATGACCATTTATTTCACTGTACGCTATGCCACTCCACTCTAAAAGGGGTATATAAGAGCACCTGCATGCCACATACTCATTTTATACTCTCATGAAAGAATGGTGTATGGGTTTGACAAGCACTCTGCGTATTGAGCAGCAGGTAGTTTAAAATCAGCAACGCAGAGCAGCGGGAGGGGGGGGTGCTGGGGAGAATGGGGGTTTGATTAGTTGGATAATTGCTTGCCATTGTAAAAGGCCCATCACACCTTAGGACTGGGACACTCCCGCTCACCAACATGACAGAGTAAAAAGGGAATAGTCCACATAAATATCTTAGTATCCTGTCTCGGACTGTCAATGGACTGGACAGTGGGATAACGAGAGGAGTGGTCATTAACTGTCTGAATGGACATGCCACGGATATAGGGGCATATTAGCAAGACCGGTGATAAAATTATCGCCGTTTTAGCGGCAGGAAACTGCCGCTAAAACTGCGATAATGGGCTTGCTAATATGCGTTATAGAATTCCAATAGAAGCCCAGGTTAGATGTGCAGGACATCTAACCTGGGCTTCTATTGAATTCTATAACGCATATTAGCAAGCCCATTATCGCCGTTTTAGCGGCAGTTTCCTGCCGCTAAAACAGCGATAATTTTATCGCCGGTCTTGCTAATATGCCCCCTAGTTCTACTGCAAGAGACTCACAATAATGGTTCAACATGCAAACTGTTAGATTGGGGCGAGTATCATTTATTGGTGCACGCAGGCTTTATTTCACACTCCAAAGGTACTATGAATGTAGTCTGGAGGGTGGAACCCCTTTTACTGGATAGGACCTGGGCAGACCCCCAGGGCTGCTACGCCACAGAAACAGTTACCTGGAATGGGACAGCTCTTAATATTTGCTCACTCTTTCTCTCACCTAGACCCAAGTCCTCCACTCTAGACAGCATTGGGCCGCTTCTATTGTCAGTACCTAAAAGTACCCTGATTTTGGGGGTGATCCAAACCTCACAATTTGCAATAGGTTACATAGATGCTTTCTGAGGAACAGGACAAGCAATGACAGCCAGAGTAGATTTTTTGCGGCCCTCGGCCTGATCGACATTTGGGGATCACAACATCCGAAAGATAAACAATACACACACTACTCAGGTGCACATGATAACGACTCCCTGATAACACATCACATGCACATAGGCAAGTTCTGTAATGCAAGATTCATAGCAAGGAGCATCTCTGATCACTGCCCATTATGGGTGGAATATCTGTGGACCGAGACTAGGTTGTATGAGGGATGCTGTCTAGAAGCATGGCAACTTAGAGCCAAAGAGACAAAGCAGAAGCTGCAAAGGGCCACTTATTTTTACTTCAAAGGAAATGTAAACTCGGTTCAATCTGCAGTAAGTGTGGAAAGCCTTCAGGGCCAAGAAAAATAAGAGGGAAGAAGCAGATAAGCTTGAGGCGGATGCTCTCACAGTTGGGTCTCAACTTCTTGATGAATGATAAAACTGTGGCCAATCAACTACATCTTAAGCAACAGGAATATGCAGCTCTGGCGACCAATGAAGGCTGCAGCCATTTCTCCTCGGTCTCTCAGAAGCAATTATATGAAGTCTGTGAAAGAGCTATCATGGCTCTGGAATAGAGAGAGCAGCAGAAGCCGGGTACATGACCTAACCAGCCCAGAGTGAAAAAATCAAAGGCAATCTTAACATAGTTGAAGCCCTCACCGAATACTACCCATCACTTTACAGCTCAAAAAACACATCAAAACAGGCCTTTTTGGAGGACATTCACATGACCAGACTTGAGCGCCACAATTGAGTTACACTGGAAGCAGAAATAACAGCTGAGGAAATTAGAGAGGCAATAAAAGAGTTGCCACTGGGTGAGGCATCCGGGCCTATTTACTTGCCAGTTAAATAATACAAGGGCATGGTAAGAAAATATCTCCTCACCTGCCCAAAATGTTTCAAGAGACCAGGGCAGAGGGTGCCCTGCTGCAGGACTTGTGGCTCGCCATGATAATAGTGATATTGAAGCAAAGAAAAACTCTGGATAAATGTACTTTCATAAAGACCCATTTCCACGTTAAACATCAAAACTAAGGAACTGGCGAAGGTCTTGGCCACAAGATTGGAGAGGGTCATTAAAAATGCAGTTGGTATTTGTGCCCAATATAAGTACCAGACTTAATGTAAGGTGCTGTACGTATGCATGGAATACACCAAAAAGTCTAGTAGCCAACAGTAGTCCTCTCCCTTCATGCTACCGAGGACTTTGGCACACCTGAGTAGCCCTATCTGCTTGCTGTATTAACCAGGCTGGGCTTTGGGTCACATTCTTTAAAGTGGGTTAGACTGCTGTACCAGAATCCGAAAGTGAAAAATACTATGTATACTATGTCTAAACAGTTCCAGTTACAGCGTAGCAACAAGCAGGGATGCCCACTGTCACCCATGTTATTTGCGCTTGCTGTAGAACCATTGTTGTCCAGTATCTGGGAAGACCCACTTATAAGAGGCTTAAGATGGGATGATAGATGGGGCGGCAAAATAATAATGTACGCTGAAGACATTGCTATACGTAGCGTAATCTGAAACCTTAATTAACTGAATATTTTACATTTTTAAGATATTTGGGAAATAGTTGTGATATACTATAAACTGGGGGAAATCCTTATTATACCCTTAACCTATTGTACCCTATCTCTGTCCCCTGACCTTTAGTGCAGAATGCTTCCACCACCTTGGAATATATAGCACACGAAATAACGAGTTTTTTCATCGCAATCTCCACACCCTACCTAAACAAATTTCAATTGGATGTAAAATATTGCAGAACGTTTCCATTATTCCTAATGGACAGTACAGATATATTTAAAATGATCACACTGCCCAAATTCTTGCAATTCTGCAAAATACCCCTTAGTGGGTGCCAACATAATTCTTGCCCGAACTGGAAGGAAAACTCCAGTGGGATGCTAAACCACCACGCTTTGCACTCACAACATAACAAAGGGTGTCTATGATGGGGGAATTGTTCTACAACACGTACAAAAATTCTTTTGGGCATCCCAATTGGTAGTGGCTAAGGAATGGGCCTTTGATCCCCCTGGAGAAGCACGTAGACAAACATGCAATGCTACCCATGGGGCCCCACAAGGACCTACACAAAGGGAACGTGGGTCGAACATTGACTGTGCATTGACAGTCATGGGTGAGGGCTTGGAGAGGATCGAATTGTAGTGATCAGGACAACTCCTGTGTGCGACAGTGACCTCCTAAGTGAAGATGGGAGTCTGAGAGGGTTTAGGGTGGAACATTGCAAAGATCAGATTTTGAAATGTTAGCAGTCCCTACCCATTAAAAAATATATGCTTTTAAGTTAACACAGTTTCAAAATGACACAGGACCGGATTTAGACTTTGGTAGATGGGTACACTGCCACTAACGTGACGGATATCCCGTTCACCGTATTGCAAGTGCCCTAGGATAGAATGCTCTTGTAATAAGTGACTGTGATGTCTGACACAGTTGTAACAGATTAATCGAGCTGCCACACTCTAAACCAGAACCAGATATATTTTTTATACACCACCCACTATAATATATTAAAAATGTGTTCAGCTTTTTTATTACTGACAGTAACTAGTATACCATGTAATGTTTAAAAAAAATAATCAGTAATGTGTATTGTGATTGATCAGCTCGTCTGACATTTACAAACCACTCAGTTTTCAGACCATTGCTTTATTATTTTGTCACTTGAAACTGGTTTGTCAGCATATACGGCCCGGTTTTAGACATCCAAAACCCTCTGCAAGGTGCAGGCTGAAGCCAACTTACCATCTGGAGCCAGGATGTCAGGCAGAGTGTAACCTACATACCACCCTCCCTGGCTTACTTGTGGTTGATGCATGTAGTGTGCAATCAGTCTGGTGAGACTACAGGATTATTTATTAGTTATAAGGAGAAAATCAACAAAATATACTCCACCTTTAGCCCGATTATGAAAACAGAAACTAACCTGAAATTCTGGACCCCTCACCCAGAAGCCTTATCAGCATTGAGTAATTTCTCCCCCCTCACAGAGACCGAGGTTCTAAAAGCAATGGGCGAAGTGAAGGCTGGATCACCCCTTGATCCCTGTCTCCACTTCATTTTTTCTCAAATTGCCTCAACTCTTTGCCCCTATGTCACGCAGCTCTTCAACAATTCTCTTAATTCAGCCGCATTTCCAGACACTTGGAAACAGGCAGTAGTAATTCCTCTACTGAAAAAAGCAGGAACAAACGTCCTTAATCCTGAAAACTATCGGCCAATCTCCCAACTGCCATACCTCTCCAAAGTTCTGGAGAGGCTAATAAATAAACAACTATCAAATTTTCTGGAAACCAACGATCTATTGGACCCCTCTCAGACTGGTTTCAGGGCTACTAACAGCACAGAGGCTACACTACTGGCAGTAATGGATAACATCAGAACACGCACTGACCAGGGAGGAGTTGTTGCCCTGATACTATTAGACCTGTCGGCAGCGTTCGACACGGTCTCACACAACAGATTGCTGGAAACCCTCTACGAAAAAGGAATCCATTACAAAGCTCTGGAATGGCTCAGATCGTTTTTAAGTAATTGTACTCAAACGATTCAGCTAGGGCATTTCCGATCTCAACCTAGCGGCATCAGCTGTGGTGTCCCGCAGGGGGCATCGCTAAGTCCAACCCTATTTAACGCCTATGTTTCATCTCTGGCGAAAATCGGTAGAAAATGGGGAATTGGCATTTGCTCCTACGCGGATGACACCCAACTGATGGTGGCCCTTGAGGAAAGATCTGAAATCACCAAAACAAAACTGCATAATTGCCTCTCAGAGATGGCACAGTGGATGTCTGAGCATTATTTGAAATTAAATGCAGGGAAATCAGAAATCCTGCTCTTTGGGGGTGCCAATCTAATTTGGGACGCCACCTGGTGGCCACAAACTTTTGGTGCTGCCCCAACCCCCAAACAGAGCGCAAGAAACCTGGGCATCATCATTGATACTACCCTATCCATGAAGGACCATGTGCGGGCCCTCTGTGGAAAAGGCTTTGCGACCCTGAAACTACTAACCAGACTTTTTTCCTGGATCCCATTGGAATGTAGAAGAGCAGTCACACAGGCACTGCTCATAAGTCAGCTTGATTATGGAAATGCCCTATTCGTGGGCATGACCGAGCTCCTCTTCACGCGGCTTCAGGTGCTCCAAAACGCCGCAGCCAAACTAGTATGCAATAAAAGCAGACTAAGTTCCGCATCAACGTGCATGAAACACCTGCATTGGCTACCAATATGACAAAGAGCAGTATTCAAACTGCTCTGTCATGCACATAAAGTACTACATCTAAGCGGACCCAGAATTCTCCAGGGAGAATTGAGTTCTATGTCCCTACAAGGAGCCTTCGGTCACTCCATCAAGCACTAGCCAGAACTAAGCGCATTAAGAAAGTGAGGACCGGTGGACGATCTTTCTCATACCTAGCAGCTCAGAAATGGAATGAACTCCCCTTGGATTTACGTCTCACAACCGATTACCTGATATTTCAAAAAAAACTTAAAACTCATCTGTTCCCTAAAAAATAACAACCACCAGTCCTTCTATACCAGCAGCCAAGCACTGTTGTGACTAGTGCCTTGATATCCCTTGGGATGAATGATGCACCCTATAAATAAATAAATAAATAAATAAATAAGTGCGTCCCAGAGCAGATTTCCACACGGATGAAAGACTAGCTCAAGATGGCTATGGAGTCATCTGTCCTCGTTGTAAACTACGAATGTGCAGCCTGAAGGGCTATGAACATCCCAAATGACTAGGTTTGTCTTGTTGTCTCACATCGGGAGATGTTTAGTATCTAACATTACTTGTCTGCCTGCAGCCCATATAAGATAGCAGTATGTGTGCCTGTCAAATTCTTTTCCAAATATATTGATGTTATTAATTCAAATAAACGCTTCATTTGCTCAAGATAATGTGGCAAGTAAGCTCTTCCAATGTTCAAAAACCTCACCATTCTCGGCATATTTGGAGGCTGTAAATCAGCACATTTTTGTAGGGAGTCTGTTGCCAATCCTTTACCTTCACTGGATAATGCATATCCTAAAAAGATCACATTAAGATACTCAGTCATAGATTTGTAAATTTGGTATAATATCCATGTTGAGATAGGCACACCACTGTTCCCTCTACTGTATCAAGCTGTACTTTTATGGCTGAACCAATTCCCAGCACCAGTCTCCTTGTTCCTAGTGCAAAGTGGGCATGTATTGGTGCAGCAGGCTGTCAGTCCAATGCGTTATCTTTTGTAAGTCCCAGTGCATATTTCTGCAATTTTATCCAAGATGTTTCACCGTTGGGTGTATGTGTGCTTCACACGTTTATAGACCACCCTAAGCTTGAGCTTTGCAGATCTGAATCAAGCACTGGATTTGAGAGCTCCTGAAAAATGTTTTAAAAGTCAGCCAAGTGGGAATTTCAGAAGATGTATAACTCACAATAATATCTTTGACACAAAGATAGCTTGCTGCCAGCATTAGGCTATGCAAAATAATGCCATTTATGTACCTCAGTTGGTGTTTATGGCTACGTTTGCAATTTAAATGGGCCTTTATGGTAACATTTGCTCTGGATCTGTGAATAGATGTGAGAGGGCCCCTCTGCCTATGTACTGGGTGCAATATCCTGAATTCTTCAACAGCAAATATCCATTAACCCACGACACTCTTTTAAATTATTTAACATTAGGGACACTCCCTGGTGTTTAATCATGCAAAAGAGAATGATCCTTACATAATTCAAGATCCATGAACAAGCAGCACAGTACTCCACGAACACGAATACTATGCCACAGGCATGTGATGCGTATGTGATAGGCACGCAAAGTGTGGAGCAGACATTTAATTTAAATTGCATATAGATGTGACACATCACATGATACATGATGCATGTTAACACTGTACCCTTCCCACCATCAAGTCCCAATTTGCCTTTTCCCCACAACAAGTCCCCGATGTCTCCCACTCTTTATCAAGTTCTCATGTGCAGCCACTCTCCCATCTGACCACCATTAATTTCAACACCAGGTGCATACCACTGTTTTGTTTTTCATTTTTCCTTTGGTATATTTTTTACTGCACATATCGCATTTAGGAGTTTGTTCGCAAACACCGCACGGCTTCAATTCTCCCCAGGTACGTATCAGCAGGTCAGACCTGCTAATATTTACCAAGAGAAAAAAGCCCTGAAAATACCGGTCCCCACGGTATTATTATTAATGGGACACCGATCCAATACCGGGGCACTCATAATAAGGCCTATTGTGTTTCACCTTCCTCTTTCCATCGTATATTTACATACATTTTTCTAAATTGTTTGTATGGTGGATCCTTTCTAGGAGACGGCTGCTACTTGTAGGGGTAGATTGGGAATTCCTGTAAACCATAGCTACTCGTTTGCAACCCTCTAAGTTATGTCAAAACCCGCTCCAATCTGTCAAATTTGATCCAGATGCAGCCCAAATCACAAGCAATCCCACTAAAAATCTAGATCCTCTCGCAGTAACATCGGGAAACCTTCTGAGGCACCTCCTCAAACTGCTGGAGAGTGTCACCCTGTGGAGTTTCAAATGAAGGATGGCACCTTCACTGAGTTAATTTTACCACAATATGTCGCTTTTCAAACAGTAAATGAAAATTCAAATCAATGCAATTGCAAGCAATATTGGGGGATATTCACAAGGACTTATCTCCGATTTATCTCCACCTTAACTCATCAAAAGTGGACATAGCTATAACACCCCATTCACAAGCGGCTGCAAACTGCAGAAATCGCCAGTATTTCCGCGATAACTGCCCCAAAATATATCTCCACGGTGGACAACACCAACTAACTCTAATGAGATGCAGAGTAGGCGTTCCCGTGCAAAAACACACGAAAAAACCACAACACCACTTTCACAACGAACTGCCAGATCTGCGAAGCGAACCAAAAACAGTGATTTAACACCTGCCTTTTGCTGGTGTTAAGCAGTACGACTACCTGCAGCATGAAAGGGAGCCCAGCCAAGAGCCACACCCGAAGACCCACAGATGCCATGGAGACAATGATCGTGCAGCTCCAAGACCCATGAGGGCCACAACACCCACCACCACCACCCCCAGGCCCGCCACCACCCCCAGGACCCGTCCCGCCCCCTCCCCCCCAGGAACACCACAGAGGCAGCGTACACAAAGACAGCGGACCCACCTGAAACGCACCTGCCACCCAGACCCAACGCCAGAGGAGGACATTTCCCGCTACAGGCCCAAAAGGACAACCATCCCCCGCATCCTGACCCACATCCCCCACCTGCTGACGGTACCAATCCAGCGGACTACCAACATCCCTCCGCAGACAAAGCTGCCGGCTGCGCAGCACATGTCGGCCTCTGGTACCATCCAACCCACAACTGCCAGAGTCGGAGGAGTCAAACAGCCAGCCCCATCCAAGGTCATCACACCTGTCCTAGATGCCAACATCAGCCTGGTTCCCCAGCCCCTCCACTTCACCCACACTGCGCAGGAGCAGCTGGAGACCAAGCAAGGCCCCTACGCCATAGCTGGATTCCCTCACGTGTCAGGGCCAACTGCACACATGTACCCCTCGTGCCCCCTGCCTACACTGCACACAACTACCACAACAGAAAGCACACGCATCCCATTAATGTGCAGGCAATAGTGGACCGCCCGGGACCCCTCAACAATGTTGTGGCCAACTCCCCAGGAAGAGTGCCTGATTCTCACATCTCCCGACAGTGCATCAACACCCAGCGCTCCCAGGATGGCACCCATGGCAATGCAGTGCTCGTTGGTAAGTACCAAATGAACACACCACACACCTCCAGCCCACCGTCATGCAACTCACGACACTGGCAATGGGCACGCAGCACAACTACATTCAACATGCCACACAATATGCCAACCGACCAGACACAACAACACGACTCCATTAGGAACTTGGCCTTGCCATGCCCACAACCCAGCCACGGCATGGCACCACAGACACACAATAGCAGGATGTGAGGAGAGGCATGGAGCAGGCATGTGCAAGAGCGGCAAGTGACTAAGGAATGTGAACCTACCCAATGCCAGATGTGGCGTGGAGATGCCGGACAGACCACAGCGTGCAAATCACGGAAATGGCCATGTGGAGATCAACTGCTGCTGCATGGAGTGTAGTGGCCAGTGGACGCTACCATGTCCCCACAGGCTGTGGGGCAGAACGCTGAAATGTCGCACGTTACGTCCCCCCCTGCATGCGCGGGCGGAGTGGGTTGGACCTGCGTACACCAGGCCTGCGTAGGGGTGTGAACAAAAAGCCTGTCGCACTGGGCGTGGTTCAGAATGGACAACGCGTCTACCAGGGCAACGCCTCTCAGCCCGCCACGAGTCCTGCACCGAGCGCGGCAGGGCCTGCGTCCCTGTGCGCTTGCTGCACCCCGGACCGCTTGGCCCCAGACCCGTCATGCCTGCTCCAGCGCACCAACGAGGCTCCGCTCACCTGCCGACACCGGCGTGTGTCAAAGAGGGACCACCACGTGCCGGTGCAAGCTCCAGGCCCCAGGCCCGCGACCTTTGCAGCCTCCGCAGACCATCGCTGGCCTCCATGGCGCAGGCCCACAGTACTCCTTTTACATTTACATACTCCACCGGCGTCCTCCTCGGCCCAGTGGGTCCCACATGTGGAACAGTGTCCTGAGTCATGAATGGCAGTGACCCCAAGTCCGTGGCAGCGGCCACAGCACCAGACTCTCTTCGATCAGTGAGGCATAGTTCCATATCGCAGGCCGGCGCCACGTGGTGCCACTAACCCTGTTCAACGCAAGCCAGCGACACGTGGTGCCACTAACACTGTTCAACGTAAGCCAGCGACACGTGGAGCCACTAACCCTGTTCAACGCAAGCCGGCAACACGGTGATGAGGGCACAGGCCTACACAGCGGCCCAGTGGGTCCCACATGTGGAACTGTGTCCTGAGTCATGAATGGCAGTGACCAGATGTCTACTGCAGGGGTGATATCAATAAACTCCCTGCTATCAGGGAAGCAAACAAATGCATCACAAGCACACGACACGTGTCGGTGGGCCCGTGCTGACCGCTGCCCCCGGCCTACACTGCGGTCCAGTAGACCACACATGTGGAACTGTGTCCTGGGTAAGATATGGAGGAGTCCACACCACTGGACACACCTCATCGCAGGTGGCATCCCCTATCAGCACTGGTGCCACTAACTCTGTGCGTAATGACTCATTTGCACTCTGGTTGAACTTTGGTGGCGTCTGAGTCCATGGCCTGGGGGTTGTCTGCATCATCATCTGGCTGGGACGGACTTGGTGTCCGACATGTGTTTGCTCCACTCATCTCCACCATGGTGACTGTTTCAGCGTGGTCCTGCCCTCGGCATCATGCCCTGGGGGTACAACTCCCATTGTCCACTGAGACACTCCGCGACAACCCCCCTAGTCACCTGAGGGAACCTGCTCTGCTCTCGTGACCCTGCCCCAGTGCACCGCAAGTCAGTGGCCCGTGGCGGTAGGCCCGTGCAGGACGCTGTGCATCCGGGGCCACTAACTCTGTGCAGCTCAGGTCATGGGTCCTTTACGGTTGAATGGTTGTGTCCTTTACGATGTACACTGTTGTCGATTTCTGACTGCACCAGGCAGCCCTTGCTGGCTGGTGTGCACACACCCCACACACATCCAACACAGGTGTCACTCGATATGTGTGCCAGCTAATAAATGTGGCCGGGCGCACATGCCCGTAGCCATTCACACCATCTGAGCAAGTGTGTCCGTGTGGTCATTGTGTTAGCATGATGGGCACGGCACTGCAACATCACAGTGTGCTATCCTCAGCGGACGATACCATGTCACCTCAGCGCTGGCAGTGACCTTGGACATGTAGCTTCACCCGGCCCCCCCTGCATGCACAAGCGGCGTGTCCTGGTCCGGCGTACGTCAGTTCAGCGCAGAGGTGTGCTGAATCGGCAGGGGGAGCAGGGCGTGGCTCGGACCTGGCCTTGGGCAGGATGTGCGGTAAGTGTGTCTCTGTGTTGGGGTGTTGTCGTCACCAGGGCCACAGTAGATGATGTTGCAATGTAGCATGCACCAGGAGGGCGGACCCGCACGGACGGGGAAATGTAGGAGCGCAAGACCGCTCGGGGTCTTGGCACATGCATGCCAAGTGTTATGTGTATCAGTCCTGCGGCTGCATGAGTCAGTTGCCTAGCCTCATTCGCAGCGTGATCACAGCCAGCCATGGTCTGTACACTTGTGTCCGCCCTGTCCGGACCATTTGCCTACACTCACTTGGCCGCACACCTTCAAAGACCAGCGTCACGGTGTTGGTGGCCTGCCGCTGGACATGCGGGGACAGGCATTACAATGGTGTGCCGTAGGAGTGCATGTGATACAACCACGCAGGGCACACAAGTGTGGGGGCTCGTGGGAGGGTGGAGCAGCTGTGAGGCAATGTAACACACAGTGAGGCCGCACATGTGCCACGTGCTGGGCATATCATCCATGATTCCCAGGGTCACAGACATCCCACCACACCCACGGCAGGCCTCTGTACGTCTCCTGAATGCATGCAGATGGTGAAGTTACTGTAGGGATGAATGGTCCTTTGTCTGCACTATCGGGCGGTAGCATATCTGCAGCTCCTAGATGTGACTTGCATGTGCCCAGCACCCCCTGACAGATAGGATAGCATTTCCAGGAGACTCCCACACTACGCACTGCCAGACGTGAGGCCAACGTGTACACATCCCACACGCAGAAGTCCTTGGTCGTAGTTTGCGTGCGTGAAATGGCCTTCACTCGTACTCCCACCACACCCCAGGCCTGCACCCGTTGCACACAGACACTGCTCATTGCTCCGAGCTGTGGCGTTTCATCCACAGGTCTGGCGCAGGTCCTCACAGTGCCGCTTCAAGCAGAGCCACTGACGCAATGGCAGACCATCCCGGACACATGCTGTACTCCAGTCACGTGGACCTGTACCGTGCACGTCTGCTGTATGTACTGGGGACACTGCCATTGGCAGTGCTGCGGATCAGTTACAGGCTGAGCTTCTGCATTGCCAACATCACTTGCGTTCAGCCTGTGTTGCACTGTCGCTCGTGCATATTCGAGTGGTCCATGGATGTCTGCCTCTCCAACGTTACGGTAGCTGACCTGGATTTCGACGTGTGTGTGCGCCCCTGTTGGACCACGACCAGGAGTGTCACCGTGATGCACGTTTATGGCATGCCTGGATGTTTTGAACAACAAGAATGCTAGAAAAGCAAGATGCACTCCTTTCCTTAGTTTAGATTTTCAATATTACTTAACGCAATGAGTGCGTGCGTTACGGGTGCCGTGAACTATCCCACTCACAGCGACTGTAACAGTGAACCCAAAGGCGCGTGCATTACGCGCCACCCCGTCGCACTGCTGAAGAAGGGATTTTTCCCAAAACTTTTCACCAATATATCGTTCGTCAAATTCAAAAGTCAGTACTCCAATGTCATGTTCATGATTCGTCCAAACATTTAATACACTCATTAGAAATCACTCAAAATCACTGCGAGGACGCCAAATTTCTCCATTGATGTTTTTTTATTTATTTTTCAACTGCCTTCAGCGTGCCCATCCGGGCTTCAACTTAAGCATGTAGAGATATATAATTCATATTCAGAAGCGCTCAAAATTCCACCCAATGCATTTCGGCCTCTCTTTAGACCTTCGTCAGGGGTAACTAAAAAAGACAGAAAACGATATCTAAACCTGTTGCTCAAAAACATAATTAAATTAAACCCTCATCCTATACCTTTAAAAACAATACATTTTCAATCATTCCACCCCACCCAATTTCATAAAAAACATGCCCAACAATAATTAATCCTTTTTCTCTTACCCATGAGAAAATCCTAAAACCAGTGCAGTCAAAACGAACGTTATTATCATTAACTGTTGAACAAATGAAACACTCAATGCGTTTTAGTGCAAAACATCCTTGCTTATGTCAAACCGTAAACTCTTTCCTCCTCCCTATTATCAGCCTGAAACCTAATGAGACGCTACCTTTCCCAAACCCGTAATAATAACCACTCTACCTTGAATATCACGGTGGGTGACCTTATCGCCTCCTCTACTTTCTCGCCCTCTACGATAACCATGTGTTCTCTTTCCCTTATCTTCCCATCAGCTACTAAACACACCCACCTGAGTCCTTTCTTATATATAGCCAAAAGAACCGTTCTAATCCTGGCCTCGTGACTTCTTCCTGATTTCCACTAAAAACCTTAAAGAAACAGTGATTTAACCTCTCTAAGTTGTCGTGCCCACCCTGACCTGCTACTAAACAAAACCGAAAAACTGATTACCACCCACAAATGTGTACATCCCATATTTTAACACGAACCATATCATCCAATCTGTGCATTCCTGTGAACAAGAAGACCAACAATATTACAACATGCATGCACAATAAAGAAATTACGAAGAAAATCCACATTAACAACAGAATTTTAGTGTCCCATGTTATTTTTCCTTGTCTTTTTGCTGGTTGAAATTTGGAACTTCATGAGATTCCATTTGAATCTGCCCATCATATGCGCTGTCCTCGAAGTGATAGTTCCTTCATTACTTATATTTCCTTCAATTTGAATCATTATTCTCCGCAGGGTGCAAACTTGCGTGGGACAGTGAATTGAACAACAAGAATGCTAGAAAAGCAAGATGCACTCCTTTCCTTAGTTTAGATTTTTAATATTACTTAACGCAATGAGTGCGTGCGTTACGGGTGCCGTAAACTATCCCACTCACAGCGACTGTAACAGTGAACCCAAAGGCGCGTGCATTACGCGCCACCCCGTCGCACTGCTGAAGAAGGGATTTTTCCCAAAACTTTTCACCAATATATCGTTCGTCAAATTCAAAAGTCAGTACTCCAATGTCATGTTCATGATTCGTCCAAACATTTAATACACTCATTAGAAGTCACTCAAAATCACTGCGAGGACGCCGAATTTCTCCAATGATGTTTTTTTATTTATTTTTCAACTGCCGTTTTTCGGTTTTGTTTAGTAGCAGGTCAGGGTGGGCACGACAACTTAGAGAGGTTAAATCACTGTTTCTTTAAGGTTTTTAGTGGAAATCAGGAAGAAGTCACGAGGCCAGGATTAGAACGGTTCTATTGGCTATATATAAGAAAGGACTCAGGTGGGTGTGTTTAGTAGCTGATGGGAAGATAAGGAAAGAGAACACATGGTTATCGTAGAGGGCGAGAAAGCAGAGGAGGCGATAAGGTCACCCACCGTGATATTCAAGGTAGAGTGGTTATTATTACGGGTTTGGGAAAGGTAGCGCCTCATTAGGTTTCAGGCTGATAATAGGGAGGAGGAAAGAGTTTACGGTTTGACATAAGCAAGGATGTTTTGCACTAAAACGCATTGAGTGTTTCATTTGTTCAACAGTTAATGATAATAACGTTTGTTTTGACTGCACTGGTTTTAGGATTTTCTCATGGGTAAGAGAAAAGGATTAATTATTGTTGGGCATGTTTTTTATGAAATTGGGTGGGGTGGAATGATTGAAAATGTATTGTTTTTAAAGGTATAGGATGAGGGTTTAATTTAATTATGTTTTTGAGCAACAGGTTTAGATGTCGTTTTCTGTCTTTTTAGTTACCTCTGACGAAGGTCTAAAGAGAGCCGAAATGCATTGGGTGGAATTTTGTGCGCTTCTGAATATGAATTATATATCTCTACATGCTTAAGTTGAAGCCCGGATGGGCACGCTGAAGGCAGTTGAAAAATAAATAAAAAACATCAATTGAGAAATTCAGGCGTCCCGCAGTGATTTTGAGTGACTTCTAATGAGTGTATTAAATGTTTGGACGAATCATGAACATGACATTGGAGTACTGACTTTGAATTTGACGAACGATATATTGGTGAAAAGTTTTGGGAAAAATCCCTTCTTCAGCAGTGCGACGGGGTGGCGCGTAATGCACGCGCCTTTGGGTTCACTGTTACAGTCGCTGTGAGTGGGATAGTTCACGGCACCCGTAACGCACGCACTCATTGCGTTAAGTAATATTGAAAATCTAAACTAAGGAAAGGAGTGCATCTTGCTTTTCTAGCATTCTTGTTGTTCAATTCACTGTCCCACGCAAGTTTGCACCCTGCGGAGAATAATGATTCAAATTGAAGGAAATATAAGTAATGAAGGAACTATCACTTCGAGGACAGCGCGTATGATGGGCAGATTCAAATGGAATCTCATGAAGTTCCAAATTTCAACCAGCAAAAAGACAAGGAAAAATAACATGGGACATTAAAATTCTGTTGTTAATGTGGATTTTCTTCGTAATTTCTTTATTGTGCATGCATGTTGTAATATTGTTGGTCTTCTTGTTCACAGGAATGCACAGATTGGATGATATGGTTTGTATTAAAATATGGGATGTACACATTTGTGGATGGTAATCAGTTTTTCGGTTTTGTTTAGTAGCAGGTCAGGGTGGGCACGACAACTTAGAGAGGTTAAATCACTGTTTCTTTAAGGTTTTTAGTGGAAATCAGGAAGAAGTCACGAGGCCAGGATTAGAACGGTTCTATTGGCTATATATAAGAAAGGACTCAGGTGGGTGTGTTTAGTAGCTGATGGGAAGATAAGGGAAAGAGAACACATGGTTATCGTAGAGGGCGAGAAAGTAGAGGAGGCGATAAGGTCACCCACCGTGATATTCAAGGTAGAGTGGTTATTATTACGGGTTTGGGAAAGGTAGCGTCTCATTAGGTTTCAGGCTGATAATAGGGAGGAGGAAAGAGTTTACGGTTTGACATAAGCAAGGATGTTTTGCACTAAAACGCATTGAGTGTTTCATTTGTTCAACAGTTAATGATAATAACGTTTGTTTTGACTGCACTGGTTTTAGGATTTTCTCATGGGTAAGAGAAAAAGGATTAATTATTGTTGGGCATGTTTTTTATGAAATTGGGTGGGGTGGAATGATTGAAAATGTATTGTTTTTAAAGGTATAGGATGAGGGTTTAATTTAATTATGTTTTTGAGCAACAGGTTTAGATGTCGTTTTCTGTCTTTTTTAGTTACCCCTGACGAAGGTCTAAAGAGAGGCCGAAATGCATTGGGTGGAATTTTGTGCGCTTCTGAATATGAATTATATATCTCTACATGCTTAAGTTGAAGCCCGGATGGGCACGCTGAAGGTAGTTGAAAAATAAATAAAAAAACATCAATGGAGAAATTCGGCGTCCTCGCAGTGATTTTGAGTGACTTCTAATGAGTGTATTAAATGTTTGGACGAATCATGAACATGACATTGGAGTACTGACTTTTGAATTTGACGAACGATATATTGGTGAAAAGTTTTGGGAAAAATCCCTTCTTCAGCAGTGCGACGGGGTGGCGCGTAATGCACGCGCCTTTGGGTTCACTATGCCTGGATGTTTGGCATGCATGCTGGGAACTAGACCTGGGAGATTGCAGGAGTCGTCGTGTGCAGTGACCACATTGAGCCGCTCCCTGATTGGGCTTTCGTGCATATTGGGGCCAGGGGTTGGAGTGAGCACATCTGTCCGGGACAGCTGATGGGTTACGTCACCGACATGTCAGATGTGGTGGACAACGATCTCGCATTGGAAATGTTGGCCTACGCTGCTGCACTCGCGTTCATGGACGAGTGACAAGGTACCTGCAGCCCGGACTGCATGTGACCCATTGCACGTGTCCCGACGCCTGATTGCATGTTGGGGATCTGGTCACATGTCCCTAGGAGACAGAGGACATGGCTGCATTGGCCTGGACTCCTGATCCATGCGCGGACAACATACGCGGGTTGGCAATGACTTGTGTTGGTGATGGACTCCCCCGGGGTGGACATGGGCGCTTTCCAACGTTCCTCATTCAGACATGCTGCTGCATTGGTCTGCATGTCGTGGCAATTCCCTTGGCCGTACTGACACGCAATTGTTGATAAAGTTTCCGCACATTCACTTGTCTCCAACTGTGTTGAGTGTTTATTTGTATGCCAATGTGTGTGTCACGGCCTATCTGGGTCCCTGCCTTACATGCATTGCTGCCCCATCAGGGCTGTGGGTTGGTACTTGTGCATTATCATGTCCCGGTTTTGTGCTTTGCCAGATGCGTATGGCCATTTACCAGCCACAAGCGGGTGCACTTGTGTCCTGTGTTCAGTTGTGCAGATGTTGGTGTTTGTGCCACATTGTGTTGGATGTTGGGGTGCTCTGCTTCCTATGTTTGTGTGCTGCATTGTGTGTGAGATGTCCCTTCAGCTCTGATTTGGCTCACCCTTCTCCCTTTCAGGCAGTGTGGTTTTCACTTCTTTGCTTGTTCAGTGGTGTGATATTGCCAACTTGTGTGACTTGTGCTCTTGGTTGGTGTTGTTCCTCTTGGGCATGGTTTGTCTGCAGTTGTGCTGTGCTTAATTGTGCATGTGTGCCATTGTGCCCATCTCCCCCCGTCCCCCCAGTCCCTGGTCGTTCCTCTCCCTGTTGCTGTTGTGTCTGTTGATTTTGAGCAGTTTCTGGTCCCCGACTCCTGCCACCATCTCCAGACTGATGTGGTGGACACCATTTCCTCCATGTCATCCAGCTCCTGGTGTGGCGCTGGACTCCCACCTCCGGTGTGCATTGCTGCCTTCTGGTTGTTGGCATGTTTGTGCTTGTTTGTGTGTTTCGCATCATTCCAGCTATTCTGGTTTTCTGCCATTGTCCTCCTCCGCTCTCCGGCTGCATTCACCTTGTCCACGATGGCCTGCTATGTCTAATGTTTTGTTGCCAATGGTGCTTGTGGGGTTGTGTGCTAGCTCCGACTGCCTCCATTGTGCTTAGCTGTTTTCTGTTTGGTTTGTCTTTCTTTTTCCTGCTTTTGTTGTGCTTATTCCCGCATGTCGTATGTGTGTCGCGGGCCTTGCGCTGCTTATCGCTGCTTTCCTCCTCGCAAATGGGCTCATCGCATGTTTTTTGGTGTTGGGGTTTGTGTTTTTATCTCCGTCAAGGTGGTTGTATCGCGGGCATTGGCTGCGGTTTCGGGAGACTATCGCATGGTACCGCTGTGTTGTGAATTCCACGTTAACACTGGGTTATTTTCCCGGGATGGACTGCGATACGCAAGGTTGCGTTAAGCTACATTTGCGATGATTATCACACATTCTTGTGAATATGCCCCCTTGATTCTAAAATCAGAGGGAGCATCATTCAATGAAACAACAAAGCAAATTCTGCCAGCACAGTTTAGCCTATCAGAGATAAATATCCTGCAACACTTCACTGTGCATTGTTCACATTGCATCATCAATGACATTATATGGGTAGTATATCGAGTTAATGCTCATCTGACATTGCCAATGGCATTAAACCAGACAATGTTTCCCTAGTGCAACACTCTTGCACTCTTCCAACTTTATCCTACAGCTTTAACCACAGTGCAACGTCATGGACTTATGAGCTAGCCACGATTAAGAGCAATATGTTTGAGGCTATCATATGGAGGCAAAAATGAAGTACAGAACAGATTCCATTAATAAGTCTTGCTCTAAATATTGGGTAGAGTCTAGACTGTTCACAATCATTTTAAATGGCGAGTACATGGATAACAGTGGTTTTGTTGGGACATATACATTTAAATCTCATAAGTACATGTGGAGAATGAAAGAGCGTGCACAATTCATGGGTGTCTAAAGCCGGGGTCTTTAAACCGGGGGGGGCGGCCCCCCCCCCAAAGGTGCCTCAAGTGATCCCAGGGGGGCACCAGGCTCGGGTCAAACAAAAGCATGATGGTGATAACAGTTCTTTATTTTAAGCGGAAAAAATGAGTGTCAGTAAGCCGCTCTGTCTACCATCTTTTGTCATTTATATCCTAGCTGGGAGTATGTGTCAAAAGGGAAAGGACTCAAAATATTCTTCACAATCCCCTCCCCCATTTCTAATAATCACACTGTGGATACTTTTACAAGTTAGTAAGGCCTGCCTAACCTGTATAGTATGTTTGGCAATCATGTATTTGATTGCATTTTTAAAACAGTAACAGAACTTAAATGCAATGTTTAAATATGTGTAGACAAAATTCTGAAGGAGGGACCCTTTTTATTATTTCTTCACTGGGCGGACGCTATTATTAAACAGTTTGAAGACCTCTGGTCTACAGTAACACTAAAATGAGTCAAATGTGCATGGGTAGAATTAGTGTGGATATAAGGTTCCTAGGTATTACGAATGTGGGAGCAGAGAAAAAGAGTTCACAAAAATGTGCAGAAAGTATTTAATGTACATCCCAAAGCTGTTTGACGGGTACTAAAGTGGGCTCTACTATGACACAAAGGTTCTAGAAGTATGATAGATTCCATATGATAGATTCACCTAAACGCAACCTTTCATAGGCACAGTCAATGCTAAACCTGTTAGACTAAATACAAACCGAATCTATAAACAAATACTTGACCACATATGGATTACTATCTGTTGTGTTCTACTTGGAACCCTCCAGCTAGGCTGGCCTGTGCTTCGCTGTGAGGTACATAGGTTCCAATGCATCGTCATGCGTTCTGGGGTGACGGTTGGGCAGTTGGCTTCCAGCTGCATCTGGAGATGGGCTGCTCTCGCTGACTTGTTGCCAATAAACCTCTTTGAAGTAGAAGTTGCCTCCGTGTGTATCCTGTAAGGCATCATAACAATTTTGGCGACGCTTCAGACGCAGGGGCAAAAGTCAGAGCTTGAGCGAAGAAACTACGCGTTTAATCTGCCGTGAATCGGAGCAGATTTAAGGCTGTCGGTCGTGTAAGCTGTGTTTGGGAAAAACACTTCTGCTGTCAAGCGGGCGGAAGTGCCTCTCTGCTCATTCTGCGTGCTGTTGTGCAGTGCGTGAGCCTGAGAGAAGAAGACGTGGAGAAGGGACGTTACGATCGTCTTTTAAGAAGAAGACGTGATGCAGAGGTGTAACGATCTCCTTTTCACAACAAGGCTGCGCGGAGAGGACTGGTTCTGTGGATGGTGAGCTCGCGATGCTGCTGTGCGGTAAGGAGCGGCTTCTGGTGTGTTGGGCTGCGCGACGGAGCCATTGGCAGTTAAAGTTGTGCTCAGAACTGTGATCACCGTGAGGGAGACGCGCTCTAGGCTAATGCGCGATTCTTATGGAGCTTGTCGGGTAAGGAGCGCTGCTTGCGGGACTCGAGTTGCGAAGTCCATCTAACCTGCGCATTTCCTTGTAAATGCGTTCATGTGCGGATAGCGACTACCCTTGGGGGAATCAAGGCCGTTAGTTTCAAGAAGCTGCATGTGCTGACAGGAGTGCCGCATGGGGATTCAAGCAGTCACTACAATTAGAGCGTTTGCAGTATCGAGCAACATGAGCTTTAAGCTCAGCGTTTAACAGGCAGAAGCTGTTTAATTACCTCAACGTGTGATCTTCACTGCCTGTCTGCTGTTCTCCCCTGTGCCTTCTGCTGCTGCTCTGGAGACACGCATTCTGTGTCCTGCTGGCTCATTGGCTGTATTCCGTCAAGACTTTTGTGGAACAATAAAGGAAAAAAAAAAGAGTGCAACAAACTCTGCTCAGTTTAATGCTCTGGGGAGTGGGTTGTTGTGCAACACTGCCACCTTCAGGTTTAATACATAAACAAGTAGTGGTTTTTTTTCCACTGGAAGCAATGGATCTCAGCACAGCAATTGTTGCTCCACCTCCTTTCCTCTTGCAATCTGGTGAACCACCCATTGAATGGGAGGATTGGATTGACTGCTTTGAGAACTACCTGTTAGCCTTGGATGGGGCTGATTTTCCTCCTATTAGAAAGAAAGCCTTGCTTTTGGGCTCATTAGGCAAAGAGGGTCAACATATTTTTAAATATTTGCCTGCTGTTGGGAATGCAGAAGGTGGTATGATGGAGGACGTCTATAAGGAGGCTGTTTTACGTTTGCAAACTAGGTTCTCTAAGCAGGTGAACGTGGTTATGCGGGGTCACAAGTTTTATACGCAGCCTCAGAGTCCCAATGAGTCAATTGATGATTTCATCGCAAGGTTGAGGGAACTTTCAGCTAAGTGCCAGTTTGGTGCTATGACTGAGGAAATGATTAGGGACCAGCTGATTGTGCTGTGTGATAGCAAAAAAATTCAAGAAAGATTGTGGGCCTCAAGCAATCCTACAGTCAAGGATGCAATTGCTATTGCAAAGGTGGTGGAAGAATCGGAAAGATGAAGATCTCAAGTGGCAACTCTAAAGAGAATGAAGTTGCATTTCTGGGTGATGATGCCAAAGGGGTCAATGTTGTCAAGAACAAACCTGTAATGGCAGCTGGTAGTAGTAACAAGAACAAATTCTCGAAAATACCTGCCAGGCCCACTGGTCGTTTTTGTCTCAGATGTGGCAGCAGCTATCATCTGGCTGACTCTAAACAATGCTATGCTGTTGGAAAGACTTGTCTTAAGTGTGGCAAGAAGGGGCATCTGGCACGTATGTGCAAACAAACAGACAAGAAAGTAGGGATTGTTGAAGAGGAGGAAAACTGTTACAAGGTTCTAGTTGTACAACAAGAGGCTGTTGTGGGGAATGTTGTTGAGGATGATGTCAAAAGACGAACACGTCCCAAAGCTGATTTCCTTGTAAATGACCGCATGGTGTCCTTGATGCTGGACACTGGGTCCCTCTACACAATTGTTCCTGGAAAACCTTTTTGTAAGAACATGGCCTGAGGAGAAGTTGACTACTTCTGATGTGATTCTTAAGGGGTACCAGGGACGTGACGTTAGTGTCCTGGGTTTCATGTTGGCCAAGATCTCATTTGCTGACAGGCACACAGTTGGGAAGGTTTATGTGGCAAAGGAAGGGCCACCCATCTTAGGGTGGTTACACCAACATGACCTGGATATTATGGTGAAAGCTCGTGGAGATGTACAGGTCATGGTGATTGATGATCTAGACTTGAAGGGCATCTTGGAGCTGCACAAGAGGGTCTTTGAGACAAGGTTGGGTGAAGCACTCAATTACAAACATGAAATTAAACTTACGCAAAATGCGCAACCTGTGAAGCATGTGGCCAGGAGAGTACCCATGGAGGCCAGGGGCAAGGTGAAGGATGACACCGTGATTGAACCTGTTGAGGCTGCCGAGTGGTTGTCTACAGTCATAATCACTAAGAAGCCTGATGGCTCACTCAGGTTTTGTGTTGACTTGCTCAGCCTGAATGAAAATGTAATCATGGATAAGTTTCCTCTCCCAAATACTAATGAACTGATACTTACGCTGTCGGGTGCTAAGGTATTTTCAAAATTAGACCTGAGGAGTGCATACCATCAGGTCAAACTTTGTGAGCACTCCAAACATCTTACTTCTTTTATTACTAATGAAGGAACTTTCCAGTTTTGTAGGCTTCCTTTTGGCTTATGTTCAGCTGCCAGCGCGTTTCAGCGTTTGATGAGTTCTCTTCTGTCAGGCCTGGGCAAGATGCTTGTTTTCCAAGACGATATTCTTGTCTTTGGTAAAGATGAGCCTGAACATAATCAAGTGTTGGGGCGAGTCTTAGCTCGCATTGCTAAGGCTGGGCTGACTTTGCACAAAGAGAAGTGCCAGTTTTTGATGCAGGAGGTGGAATATTTGGGGCACTTGGTCTCTGGGGAAGGTGTAAAACCTAAAGCCAATTTGTTCAGTGCAATTGTTAATGCACGGGTGCCTTGTGACAGGGAGTCCCTGAGATCATTCATGGGGCTAGTAGAATATTATTCAAAGTTTGTCCATGAACTTGCAATGAAGACTGAACCTCTTAGGGAGTTATTAAGGAAAGGGAAAAGATTTTGTTGGGGAGAGTTGCAGCAGTCTTCTTTCACCATGATTAAGGATGACATCGCTCATCAATCAATCAATCAATCAGGGAATTGTAAGCGCGCTACTCACCCGTGAGGGTCTCAAGGTGCTGAGGGGGTGAGGGGGTCCGCAGATCTGTTTAGCCGAAGAGTCAGGTCTTGAGGGTCTTCCTGAAGGTGTTCAGGGAGGGGGCACGTCTGATGTCTGCCTGTAGCTCGTTCCAGGTCTTGGCTGCAATGTGCGAAAAGGATCTTCCGCCTGCTCTGGCTCTGTGGATGCGCGGGGTTTCGGCCAGTGCGAGGTTGGAAGATCGGAGGTTTCTTTTGGGTACGTGGAAGTTGATTCTGTCGTTGAGGTATTTGGGTCCGTTGTTGTGTAGGCATTTGTAGGCATGAGTGAGGATTTTTAAAGTGACTCTTTTCTCCACGGGGAGGCAGTGGAGACTTCTTGGGTGTTGGCTGATGTGTTCGTGTCGGGGGATGCCGAGGACGAGTCTGGCTGTGGTGTTCTGTATTGTCTGAAGTTTGCGGAGTAGGGACTTGTTGATGCCGGCGTAGAGTGCGTTTCCATAGTCCAGTCTGCTGGTGATGAGTGCGTGGGTGACTGTCTTCCTTGACTCAGGGGGGATTCACTTGAAGGTCTTGCGGAGGATGCAGAGGGTGTTGAAGCAGCTGGAGGTGACGGCGTTGACTCTCGGTTCATGGTGAGTGATAAGTTGAGTACGATGCCGAGGTTCTTGGCGTGAGCTGAGGGGGTAGGTGGGCTTCCGATGGCGGTCGGCCACCAGGTGCTGTCCCATGCAGAAGGGGTGGTACCGAGGACGAGGACTTCTGTCTTCTCGGCGTTGAGCTTCAGGCAGCTGTTGGTCATCCAGACTGCGACGTCTTGCATTCCTTTCTGGAAGTTGAGTTTGGCAGTGGTGGGGTCTTTGGTGAGGGAGAGGATGAGCTGGGTGTCGTCGGCGTAGGATACAATGTTGAGGCTGTGTTGTCGGACGAGGGCTGCGAGGGGGGCCATGTAGATGTTGAAGAGGGTGGGGCTCAGTGATGAACCCTGTGGGACTCCGCAGGTGATTTTCATGGGGTCGGAGAGGAAGGGTGGGAGTCTGATCCTTTGGCTTCTTCTGGTGAGGAATGATCGGATCCAGTCCAGGGCTGTTCCTTGTATGCCTAAGTCGTGTAGTCTGGCGACTAGTGTGCGGTGGGAGACTGTGTCGAAGGCCGCTGATAGGTCGAGTAGGATGAGGGCTGCGGAGTGGCCTTGGTCCAGGAGGGTGCGGATGTCGTCTGTGGCGGCGAGTAGGGCGGTCTCTGTGCTGTGGTTGCTTCGGAATCCGGATTGGGACGGGTTGAGGACGGCGTTCTCTTCAATGAATCGTGTCAGTTTCCTGTTGACTGTTTTCTCTGCAACTTTGGCTGTGAAGGGGAGGAGCGAGATGGGCCGATAGTTCTTGAGGTCAGTGGGGTCAGCTGTGGGCTTCTTGAGCAGGGGTCTGACTTCTGCGCGCTTCCAGTCGTCTGGGAAGGTGCCTGTTTTGAAGGTGGTGTTGATGGTGCGTTGTTGTTCGGGTGCGATGGCGGCCGTGGCTCTGTGGTAGATGTGAGGGGGCCATTGGTTGGTGGGGGCCCCCAAGTGGATGCTTTTCATGGTCGAGGCGGTGTCTTTGGCCGTGATCGGTGTCCAGTTGGAGATGGCGGGCTGGCTGGTGTTTCTGGGGGCGGGGGGCAGTCTGTGGTGCCTGGTGGATGGTCAATGAAGTTGTCATAGAGGTTTTTGATCTTGAAGTGGAAATAGGTTCCAAGCTTGTCGCAGAGGTCTTGGGATGGGGTGATGTCTGTGGCTTCGCTGCGTGGGTTGGTGAATTCCTGAATGACACTGAGAAGTTCCTTGCAGTTGGTGGAATTGGCCAGGATTTTGTTGTGGATGAAGTTCCTCTTGGTGGCTCTGATCTGGTTGTGGTAGTCCGTCATGGCGTCCTTGTAGGTGGTGTGGTTTTTGGTTGTCTTGGTGTTTCTCCAGTTCTTCTCCAGGCGTCTGCAGGTGCATCTGGCTTCATGGAGAGCTGTGGTGAACCAGGCGGCTCATGCTGGTGTGCTGACTCCTTGTCAAGCTGGTCTCACCACTATTATCACTGTGGATGCCAGCGCTGTGGGGATTGGTGCTGTCTTGGCACAAATGCATGGAAAGGAGGAGAAGACTGTTGCGTTTGCCTCACGTTCGTTGTCTGATGCTGAGCACAACTACTCAGTCATTGAGCGGGAAGCTCTGGCTGCTGCGTGGGCCACAAGTTATTTCAGAGTGTTTTTGTGGGGCAGTTCATTTCTTTTACGAACTGATCACAAACCTCTTCTCAAAGTGTTGGGGCCTGGTGGTACAAAAAACTGCTCTGGGAGGTTGGCTAGGCTTGCTGTTAAACTTCAGGAATTTGACTGTAGACTGGAGTTTGTACCGGGGTGGAGAAACAAGGTCGCTGACTTCCTTTCTCGGCTGCCTGACAAACTTGCTGTGGTGTCTGATTTGCCTTCTGAAGAAGTGGTGGCGAGTGTTGATGACGCAACTGAAATTTTTGCGAGTGCCATTTCAACAAAGTCATGGATCAAAGCTATGGATGATGACTCTGTGTTGAACGGTGTTGCACGTCTGATTAACGGCACTGTGAGGAGGGAGAGTTGTTTACCTGAGGGTGTCAAAGCGTTTTTGAATGTTGCGGATGAACTCTCAGTGAATCCTGATGGTTTGATTATGCGTAAAGAGTGTTTTGTTCCTCCTTCTGGTTTACGTTCCAGATTGATTGGTCTAGCTCATGAAGGGCACCTGGGGCAGACTCTCACTATTAAAAGGTTGAGAGAGTGTTATTGGTGGCCCTTTATGGATAGACAGGCCAAGGAATGGGTGGTGAGGTGTGAGGCTTGTAAGGATTCTGAGAAACACCTGAGGGTTGGTCTTGGTGTCACGGAGGTTAGTCAACATGTTTTGCATGCAAAGAAGGTTTGGGAGAAAGTTTCTCTTGATTTCATTGGACCTTTCAACTTTTTGCCTGAGAAGGAGAAATTTGCAGCGGTCCTAGTGGAGGCTAAATCAAAGTGGGTTGAAGTTGTGTTTATGGGATGTGTTACCACCTCTTCCACCATTGCTCTTTTGCCTGATGTTTTTAAAAGGGAGGGTTTTCCCAATGTTCTCCTGACTGACAATGGAACGCAGTTAACCTCTGTTGAGATGAACTCATTTTTGGAGGATGTTGGTGTCAAGCACTCTTGCTGTTCTTTGTACAATCCACAGGGCAACAGTTTGGTTGAAATTAACAAAATGGTGAAGGGCACTATGCAATTAACTATGACTGCTGGTTTGTCTGTGCAAGGAGCTGTGAGTGAAATGCTTTGGGCTTATCGCACCACCAAGCACTCTGATTCGGGGGAGAGTCCGTTTGAAATGATGAGGGGTAGAGCTCCTGGTACAAAGCTTGTTCCTTCTTGGATGTGTATGAAGGCGTTCTCTTCTGGTAGATCAAAGGGTGGTGAGGTTGTGCGGAATGGATGTAAACGGTTCATTGATGTGGGTGACTTGGTTAAAGTGAACCCTGGTGGGGGTGGAAGATTCTTGAGTAAATTCAGAGGGCCTTTCAGGGTCAAAGCGGTGGGTGGCAATTGGGTCAAACTGGAAAATGGCCAAACATGGAATTTAAGGCGTGTTGCCCTTTATTGCAAGGTGAAGGATGCTTCGGGTGTGTTGGTTGAGCGTGATGGTTCGACAGATGTGTCTTCTCCTTGGCTGTTGATGAGTGATCGTGAGTTTTTGGGAACACCCTTGGGTGATGATTCTGGTGATTTCAGTCAGTCTCGTGGTGTCCCCAGATATTGTGCTTCCAGGGGGAGGAGATGGGTTGGTGTGTGTGCCTCGTATTACGCGGGAGGCAAGGGAAAGGTGACCTCCTGCTTATTTGGGTGACTATGTTCAATAACGCTTCTAGTTGGTGAGTTGCCTTTTTGGGGTGACTCTGTTCTCAAATGTTTTAACTTTGTATTATAATGCTGCTTGCTTTTGTTTATTCTTACCTCTTCTTGTTCTTCTGTTTTCCTTTTCTCTTGTTCTTCATCAGCTTGCTTTCATTTTTAGGATATGTCTTGTCATATAAGATGGGGAGATGTGTTGTGTTCTACTTGGAACCCTCCAGCTAGGCTGGCCTGTGCTTAGCTGTGAGGTACATGGGTTCCAATGCAACGTCATGCGTCCTGGGGTGACGGTTGGGCAGTTGGCTTCCAGCTGCGTCTGGAGATGGGCTGCTCTCGCTGACTTGTTGCCAATAAACCTCTTTGAAGTAGAAGTTGCCTCCGTGTGTATCCTGTAAGGCATCATAACACTATCCCTCACAAGAAGCTGGCCCAGTGACTGCTCACAAAATTCAATAATAATCTCCAGACACCGCAAGACAATATCACAAGCAGGTTTCATAAGAATTTGGGTGACACTGCCCTTGTATTTAAGGACTATCTGAAAATAAGGAAAATTGACGTGGTATAAACTCACATATCTGAAAACGTATTAACCAAGAATGTTTAGCTAATCCTAACTGCTGCTTATGTTTCCAAGGCAACAACATTTAACCCATATTCCAGGCTAAGCAGGGAGAACTCATTGGCTGCCTCGAATCTGACATATTGATTTTAGCTGGAGACTATCTCCTTCACTCCCAACCCATTCTGTCTGGCACTGCTGTGTGCAGTTTCACCTATTTCGCCAAAGTTCCTACCCAAAGAGTAGGACACCATCTGGGCATAATGTTCTCAGCAGAGAACACCCCCACAAACCCATCCAAAATTACCTTGATATTCTTTCCCTTGTCAGAATACTTATAAGTGACAACACGATATCCATTGCCCCCAACAAAATCAGTAAAAACACATTACAACTATCGAACTCAAAGAGTAATCATTATGGATATTTTAAGCATCCATTTCCCAGAAGGCTTTGCTACACTAGGCCACATGCCCAGAAGCGCTGCTTGCTACAATAATTATTTCTCATCACTGGAGTCTCTAATCTAGCTGTAAAATCTTTTTTTTTCATTTAAATATTCGGGGATCCTTTGGGCCCCCCTATATGTGCCTGGGTGTCAGGGTGTGCTCATCTCACCCCCTTGTGTGTCCTTACATTTTTTTCCTAACAAGGGAACAGAGTCCCCACATCCTGTAATGGTAACTGCAACATTTTCCCCCTTGTGTTAGGGCCAGCCAATCAGGTGGTTTTGGTTCATAAACCAAATCCTCATACCCAAAATGGCGGTCGGGAGAAAAAGCTCCCTCAGGCAATCTGATCTAAGTATTATTTTAAATTTTGGATCCGCAAAAGTCTGTCTAACAGGGTTCGCAAAGCTGTGCAAATTAACAGCCCAGATATTTCTAGAACGTAACCAGGGCCGGACTGGGAACCAAAACCGGCCCTGGCAAAGTGCTCGGCCGGCCCCCCGGGGGTGGGGGGGTGGGGGTGCGGCCGAACGATTTGCCAGGGCCGGTTTCGGCCGATTTTGTTACAGGGGCCGATATTGCAGCATTGCTGCAAAAATGACCCTGTAACAATAACGGCCCCCAGGGGCCCAAAACCGGTTCCCATCCCTGACGACCCACCGGGGAAATGCCCAGTGCCCACTACGGCCAGTCTGGCCCTGAACGTAATCTCTTCCTGTTGAAAGTTAATTTTGCAAACTACTGATTGGGATGTACACCAAACCAAACAAAGGCAATTCTTTGAATAAAGTTCTAACTTCGTATCAAAATTGGTGTAATTCTGTTCAGGCATTTATTCTGAGGTGAAAAAACCCTACAGGAATAACAATGTGAAATGGCACTTTCGGACCCTCCTGTTTTTTTGCCAGTGCCTGATGGGTCTGCACGAAAATTGTCATGAAATGAAATTAAATTAGGATTTCTAAAGCATACTACTACCCGCGGGTGTCTAGGGCTGAAACTCCGGGGGAAAAGGGTAGAGAAACACCAGACATCAGTGAGGCTCCAGAGAAGTGGAGGAGCATATTAGACTAATTATAAAAAGCCAGGTTTTAAGCGCTTTACGAAAGGTGGGCAGATTGTTTGAGGTTTTGAGGGTAAGTGGCATAGTATTCCAGAGTTTAGCAGTAACGACTGTTGTTTGAGGTTTTGAGGGTAAGTGGCATAGTATTCCAGAGTTTAGCAGTAATGACTGCAAAACTCTTGCCTCCCCAGGTAGCTCTTTTAAACTTGGGGACAACCAGATTAGCCTGGGAGGCAGACCTTAGGTTTCTGGCAAGGATATAACGATGGAAGAGTTGCCTAATAGAAACTGGTCCCTCGGAATGGAGGGCTTTGAAGGCTATGCACAGGGATTTGAACATAACCCTTTTTTTGACCGGGAGCCAGTGGAGTAAGGGGAGAGACTTGGACACCGACTGATGTTTTGGGATCCCTAAACGCAGCCTGGCAGCCGTGTTCTGGACCATTTGCAATTTGTCCAAGGCTTTCTTGTGGGCGGTCAAGAAGAGCCCGTTGCAGTAGTCTATTTTAGAAAAGACTAGTGTGGTAATCACCGTTTTCCGTAGGTCCAGAGGGATAAAAGGGAGGATCTTCCTGAGAGATTTGAAAATGAAAAAACAAGATGAGGTGATGGCATTGGCATGACCCACAAAGGAGATTTTTTCATCAAACTGAACTCCCAGATTTTTCACCTTTGGCACGGGAGTGGGGAGTGCACCCATTTCTTGAGGCCACCAACTGGGGAACCAAAATGATGGTTTATTGCCAAACTGCAGCAACTCCGTTTCATCAGAGTTCAGCTTCAAGCAGTTGTTACACATCCAGCTCCCTATCTGCAGCATACAGTTGTGGAAACATTTAGCTGTGTTGTCGGCATTCTCTGTGACGGCACTACAATTTGGGTGTCGTCAGCGTAGGAGACAACCGAGAAGCCAAGGCCTTTGATCAGTGAAGCCAGAGGTGCAGCGTACAGATTAAAAAGGGTGGGACTCAATGAAGACCCTTGTGGAACGCCACAGGGAAGGGTGAAAAAAGTAGATCTGTGACTGTTACATTGCAGGTACTGCATTCTATCAGCGAGGAATGAACTGAGGAGCTTAAGAGCAGTACCTCTGACACCTATCTCGAATAACCGGTTGATAAGGAGTTGATGGCTGACAATATCAAACGCTGCCGAAAGATCAAGTAAAATTAGGGCAGCGTTGCCTCCTTTGTCTAAAGTTGTTCTGACATATTCTGCTGCTGTGATCAAAGCTGTCTCAGTGCTATGTTGGGCTCTGAAGCCAAACTGAGAAAAATCCAGTAAATTGTGTTCCTGGATGTAAAGAGAAAGCTGGGTGTTTATGGCTTTCTCTATCAGTTTGGCCGGAAAGGGAGTCGAGATATTGGTCTGTAGTTGTTGGGAGTGTCAACCTCCAAATTAGCTTTTTTAAGAGAGGAAGAATTGACGCGACTTTCCAGCTTTTAGAGAAGTAACCAGACCGGAGCATTTGATTAAAAATCCCTAGAAGATGACCAGGAACTATACCTGATCCCAATTGCAGAACTCTAGGCGGGCATGGGTCGAGCGGAGATCCTGACTTAATTTGCCTGAACAAGATGGTAACTTCATCTAACGTAAGGGGGAAAAAGCCGAAAGAGTGGGATTGTTGGATTGGGAAGGTATCACCACGTCTGTCTTTAGGATAGTCGCTTTTCTAATAGCCTTCCCTCCATTGGGATCATTTTACCCTGAGGCCTGAGGGTTGTCAGTGATGCATAGTCCCCCAGAGTCAGCACTTGCGGTTAAGGCATTGAAGATCACTTCTACCTTGGTTTTAAAAAAGGTAGCAAGGTTGTTGCAGAAAGAGGCATTTGCGTTAAGGTTACTGGCTGGAGATGGATTGCTAAGCTTGACCACAGTTGAGAATAACTCCTTAGGAGTGTTCAGAGCCGAGTTGATCTTATTTATAAAGAAATTGGATTTAATTTTGGTCAGGAGTTTTTGTACTGCTGCAGTTCCTCCTTATAGGAGTCTTTATCCTCCGAGCAGTAGTTCAGCCTCCATTTTCTCTGATGTCATGAGATGTCATCAGTGATGTCATCAGTGATATCACTGACCATATCATGATTGAGGTAATATGTGACGTCATCAGCAGTGCATTGCGGGTGCGCGAGTTATAGTTAGCTGAACTAACTATAACGGGGGAATTTCTATGGTTTTGTACGAGAGAAATGTCCAACTAACTATAACGTCCCTGAAACCTATGGTTTTTTCATTGAATTTCTAAGGTTTTTTAAATTAATTTCTAACTATAACGTGCCTAAAACCTATGGTTTTTTCAGTGAATTTAAAATGTTTTTTAAATGCTAATTTCTAACTATAACGTCCCTGAAACCTATGGTTTTTTCAGTGAATTTCAAAGGTTTTTTAAATGCTAATTTCTAACTATAACATAGCAGTCGCGTTTGCAGAGTGGTGGAGAAAGGTGAGCGTGGCCTTCAAACACCTCTTAGCAATCCCACTGTGTGGGATTTACTGGAAGTAACAGGAGGAGTAGTTAGCCCCCAACGTCAACCTTGGGGGCCAACTACCCTTTTATTACCACCCGTAAGTCCCACACAGCAGGATTGGTAACTTCTTATATCAGGCCCCGCCCCTCCCTGCACCACTGTGCAAATGTGCCCCCTAGCACGTTGTAAGTTGGGGGATTAAGTCCCCTTGAATCCTGAGGGTCCCTGGGGTCCAACTAGCCCACCAGGTTCCTCCAGTAAGTGCCACAGAGCTGCGTTGCGGAGAGGTGTAAAAAGGGACGTGGCCTTGGACCACCTCCGGCGCGATGCGGCTTTTTTTTAAATTATTTTTTTTTTTAGAAGGGGGGCTGTGTGGCCCCCTTCTTTTACATTTTGGGGCCCTGGGGACCCCATCCCCCAGGGCCTGACCCCTTTTTTTTTTTTTAAATGGAGGGGGCCGTGTGGCCCCCTCCAGAGGCCAATTATGGCCCTGGGGACCCCATCCCCGGGGCCTGGCCACCCTCTTTATTTATTTTATTTTTATTTTTTGGGGGAGGGGGGCCATGTAGCCCCCCTCCTTAGGCTAATTATGGCCCCGGGGACCCCATCCCCCGGGGCCGGCCTTTCCGTTTTTTGTTTTTTTGAAAGGGGAGGGGGGGTGCGTGGCTCCCCTCCCAGGCCACTTCTGGCCCCGGGGACCCCATCCCCCGGGGCCTGGCCATCCTTTTTATTTTTATTTGTGGGAGGGGGGCCACGTGGCCCCTCTCCTCAGGCCAATTATGGCCCCGGGGACCCCATCACCCGGGGCCGGCCTGCCTTTTTTTTTTTTTTAAAGGGGTGGGGGACCACGTGGCCCCCCTCCCAGGCTACTTCTGGCCCCGGGGACCCCATCCCCCGGGGCCTGGCCTCTCCGTTGGTGACCGTGGGGGGAGCCCCAATGCCCCCATGGTCCCGCCGGCTCCCCGCCTCCTGCGGGAGCCGGCATTGCTTTTCCACAAGGGGAGCTGCTGACATGCAGCTCCCCTTGTGGAAAGCAATCCTGCTTTGCTTCATTGAAGCGAGAGCAGGTTTCCTGCTCTCGCTTCAATGAAGCAAAGCAGCGTTTGCAATGACAGGGCGTGAGCCACACGGCTCCCGCCCTGTCATTGCAAACAGCAGTGTCCCGGGGGTGGGCACCCCGGGACACTGCAGGGGCCGGCCCTGGGGGGTGCGGTCCCCAGGGCCATGAAGGGCTCCAGGAGGGGGGCCGAGCGGCACCCCTCCCTACCATTGCAAAGCCCCAGGGAGGTGGTGGTCCCTGGAGCTCGGGGTCCGTAACGGACCCCCGCATTTACATATTTAGTGCCCCGGGAGCTGGTGGTCCCCGGGACGTGTGGGGGCTCGAGCCCCCACACAGGTTTTAATTAAAAAAGGGCCCCGGGAGGTGGCAGTCCCTGGGGCAGCGTGGGGGGTATTGGGAACCCCCAAGCATTTTTTTTAACAGCCCCGGGGAGGTGGCGGTCCCCAGGGCAGCGTGGGGAGGATTGGGACCCCCCATGCATTTTTTTAACAGCCCTGGGGAGGTGGCGGTCTTCGGGGCTGCGGGGGCCCCCGTGGGCCCCCACTAATTAATTGGCAGTGCCCCCGGGACCTGGCCCACCCAAGGGCTTTTTTTAAACGAAGCGCTTCGTTTTTTTTTTTATAATTTCGGCGGGATTCGCGACCCCAACGCGATTTCCACCGAAATTATTTTTTTTTTTAAATGCTTTTTGTGGCCCTGGGGATACTTGTGGGACACCCTGAGCAGGCCTAGGGGGTCAGGGGGTTTCTACCCTGCCCCCTTTTATTGTTTTTTAACCTCTTTTTTCTGTTTTCTTGTGACATGGTCACAAGATGGCTGCCAACACTTCCTGGTTTGTAGTGTTGGCAGCCAATTAGAATGAAGCTCGTGGTCGGGAGGGTTCGCGAACCCTCCTCGGCCACAGATATCGAAACTTTTTCTTTCTTTAATTTCTCAGCAACTACTGAATGGATTTACACCATTTAACAAAAAGGGATCTTTCTGAACCAAGACCTACCTTTCTGCCAAATTTGGTGTAATTCCGTTCTGCAGTTCGGGCTGTAGCTTTGTCTAAAGTTTCCTATGGAAAATTACATGGGGAAAACGCGTTTTGGGACCCCCCTTTTTTCCCGGCCCCTGCTTGATGAATCACCCTGAAACTTTCAAGACAGGAGCTGACCGGAGCACCCCACTAGTTGTGAAAATTTCGCGAAGATTCGTCAAACGGCGCCAAAGTTATTGGGAAAACAAAAAACGCTTTTCCTATGGAAACTAGGTCCTAACTATAACTACCTACTGGCGACCGCCAGTAGGTAATATATATATATACATATACGTAGAGGGGAGAGAGAGAGAGAGTTTGAGAAAGGCAGCTATATTTAAAACCTAAACGACATCAGTACCTAATATTTCCATGAGATAATAGAAATCTCTCTGAGTACGTGAGATACGAATATACCGTTGTTAGGTCAGACGTCGAGCATAGTTATTTTCGCATGTAAATGGAGGAAAAATGTGGACACAAAATGTTTGCAATGCAGCAGAAGTACAAATATAGAACAGGGCTGAGGTTTCAGTCCTACATAGGGACTAGTCAGCAGTGTCCCTCGCAACAAGGACTCAGGTGTCCAAGAAGGCCTATTTTTGCCTTTGTATTTGACTATTTTTAGCATGTGCTTAGCTCTGTCCTACTACTCTGAATTGTGTTTATGAAATGACATTCTGTGCCACCTCCGGGTGTTATATTACTAGTAACTGACTTTCTTTTTTCTGTGATTTTTATTGGGATTTGATTTCGCCCTATTCTGATTTTGCAGAGCCCTATAATGACGTTATTGAAGCTTCTGATAATATTATTGAACTCGTTGTGATGTCATGGAGTACAATTGCGACGTCATTCACCTTTGATTTGATATAATCTACTCCAATTCTGAAGCCACTGAGCCCTCTTTTGATGTCATTTAACGCTATTTTGATGCCATTTAGCTATATATTGATGCCATCCTTTTACCTTTGTACAGAAATAAACTTAAGGGAACCAACCCCTTCTAGTACTTTCAAACAAATAATTGGCAAACAATCATCATCCTGCATATTAAACATCCTTCACTGTACTTTTGTTTAGGCTAATGTAAAAAAACTCCAACATTCGTTACTACTTTTTCTTTAATTAATGCACATTAGTGCGATTCATGCATAATGTATGCATTAGACAAATACATTGAATAAAGGTGTATCGTTCACATAGATTGCAGAAATGTACCCCGAAGCAGTTTTTTCTACAATAGAAAGCGTCTCAGCTGTGTTATTGCAAATGCTCTTTGTTTTTTTTTCATTTTGAAGATGAAAGATCTGTGGGTAGGCTTGGCCCGTGACAAATTATAACCCCCTGCTATTAATATTAGGAAGAGAATGAGTATCTTGATTTGTTGTTGACTCACTGCCATCCTTTGTCTGGCTTAGACTTTGTTGAGTTAGGATATCCATTATATGTAGGAATATTCAGGGGACAAAAGTAGTGATGGGAGTATTTAATGTTGTGGCCCCATATTATGTCTTGTCATAAAACCATCTTTGTAGTCAGGGAACATCCAAGATCTATTGGAATTTAAGTGGTAATGTGCCTTTTCAGCAATGTCAGAGGTTTTGTACTGTGTCTGGGCCAAAGACTTGATGTGGGGACTATTCTGTTTTTGCCATGTGCCATAAACACCAGATTCAAAGTACAGAAAAATGTCATCCAGGGGAAGAAAAACATAGCAGCTTTGGCATCTGGTGCATGTAGTGGTATATCCTGGTAAGTTGTCTCATTAGTAATTTACATGGAAGTCTTGCTTTAAATAATATATGTATAAATAGATTTTGCTGCAGGAGCGTGGGGCCCCTGAAGAGCATGTGAGTCTGAATGCCGCCTCCATTCCCTCATTTTAAAGAAAGCTTCTGTGGATCAAATCGATCTGGGCACATTTTAGGCAATATTACTGCTTTCCCATCAAGTAAATTGTCTAGAAGTGTTGTAAGATACCAGCTAAAAACATAAAGGCAAAGAAAGAACATAGAAAGTTTTCAGAAAATAATGTTTTAATGCATAAGCACTGAACGCTGGATTCCCATACTAAGTCATATAGCCGCACTGGGGGTCAGCAACCGTGTATCTATTTGAGCACTTGAAAGACTTTGAATAATTCACCAAAGTTCCCAGAAGCATGCCTGCAAGCCTGCAACAAGCATGCCTGCAAGCCTGCAACAGGCAGAGGCTTCCTGGTGTACGTCTTTAAAGTGGCCATCCAATGAAAAGAAGAAGGCTGTTCTCTTCACCCAATCCCGCATCACTAACAATCACCAACAATACACATTATAGGACGTTGCTTTGTCTGATGACACCTGCTTGGGTTTTAAGATATACTGTGACATCTTCACCTGATCTACACTTGTATAATGGCTAAAGTGAAAATCTGCTCAGCAAGCACAAATGCACTTGCTAGCCATATATTTTTCTCTGTGAGGGGAGACCACTTTACCTAGACGTCCATCAATGTTGAGGGTGTTCCATTCGAATGCCTGTTCCTGGAAAGGGATTTCCTCCTGTCCTTGTCACAAGTGAATTTTCCACTTTGTCCATGGGTGGAAAGATGCCAGAGAGTTTGTGAATACTAGCAAATATGTATGTTTGTCAGTTAAGACAAACATACAGGGTGAGGGAACACCCTGTGAGGGCAAATGCACGCATTTATAATTGGCGATTTGTGATGCCTCAAGACTTCAGAACTGGACTATTATAAGTTATTACAGCCCAGTTCTGACATCACAAATGCCTGCTGCCAGAGCCAGCAGCCAAGGTGAAAGGCAGGTCAGGTAATTGAATCAGCTTTTGAAAGCAACAGAAATGGAAGGTTGCTATTCTTTCTATTGCTCTATTTTTCTAGCTTACAATGACAAGCAGAGAGAACATGTTTATTTGTTTCATGCCTTAGATAGAGCAAAGATAGAATCTTTCTTCATGTTTCTACACATTAACAGCTACTGCAGCTTTTACTTTTTAAAACACTGACTTGCATTGAACTGTTTCCAATATCTGTGTGCAGCAAATATCTAACAGGGTTTTGATTGTGTGACCAAGTATTATATGGGATAAAATACCCACTGGCGTACATGATAAGGACATTACAAGTCACCTCAGAGTTCCATAACCTTATAAAGGAACTCGGTCTTCCGCCTCAGTCCTCAGTGACTTGCAATATCCTTATAATGTACGGCATGGGGTACTTTATTCCATTCATAATACATGAGATTCTGTAATCCCTGTATAAAAACAAGTCTTTAATTTCTTTATAATTAGCAACTAGTGATGCAAACAGTCACAAGTATAAAAAAAAAGCCGTCAGGACTTGACTATGATAAGTTATTACAGTCGAGGTCTGACGTCACCATTCCTGCTGAGGTGAAAGGCAGGCCAGGTCACAAGGCATAATTGAAGCAGTTGTTTAAAGCAATGAAAACAGAAGTTGCTTTTCTTTCCTCTGCTCTATATTTGTAGCTTACAATGAATGACAAGCAGAGAGAACATGTTTGTTTTTTGCACTCATTAGACAGTTAGAGAAGAGCTAGAATCTTTCTGCATGCTTCTACACATTCAGAAGTAGTGCAGCATTATTAAAAAAAAGTAAACTGACTTCTATTGAACTGTTTCTAATATCCGTTTGCAAAAAATAACTAACAGGTTTTGGAAGTGTTTAATTTTGAAATGGGTGTTTTATTTTTATTCATGTTTACAAAGATGCTTGCTCTTTCATATGAAAGAGCTACGCCCAAGGGTTTAAGTGGTTTGTGGGAAAGGTGATGGTGTGACCATGTATTATATGGGATTAAGTACCTCCTGGCGTACATGGTAAGGATATTGCGAGTCACCTCGGAGTTCCATAACCTTATAAAGGAACCAGCAATCGGCCTCGTTCCTCTGGATAGTTATGGAACTGCTTGGTGACTTGCAATATCCTTATAATGTACGGCAAGGAGTACTTTATCCCATTATATAAAAGGGGATGTAAAAGATGTTCAATAAATGTATGAATTTTATTAACAGGTTTATTCTGGATACAGATATATGGGGGTGAAAATAAAGCAATGCAGCAGCTAATGACCGGCCAAAGACCAACTGGCTACATATCCAAGATCTAAGACACAATCTTCCAAGCACACATCTCTACCTGGTTCACACATTCTGCCACCACACATTCCAAACTCCACCTTTCACCACCTTGCACACATCCCACCTGTAGGCTACAACCATTGGATGTACAGCACTCTGATGCCCTCCGTGGCCATTCCAGCACTACAAAGCACCCTAATAAATTCAAACTAATAACAGATCGCTGAGCCAACTTGCCTATAGCATCCAGAACATTATTTAAATACAACTTAAGGTATGCTCAGGTGGGTTCAATCTAGATAGATCCAG
Organism: Calotriton arnoldi; assembly: GCA_963921515.1. NCBI lineage: Eukaryota > Metazoa > Chordata > Amphibia > Caudata > Salamandridae > Calotriton > Calotriton arnoldi. The sequence continues at coordinate 153,557 of CAWUFW010007662.1, read as the reverse complement.
ATTAATCAACCAACTTGCAGCAGTGATTCACACAGATTGTTTTCACAGAATTCTAAATCAAAGGGTGTTGACAATAAACAGATTCTGTTTAAAAGAAAGGAATCTTTGAAGTCATTTATGCGTTTCTACAAATCCAGTGACGTTCTTAAAATGGGAAAGAGTAAAAAATTGTTTCGAAAATGAATCCCCTTCCTGCTATGTAGTTCAGGGAACTGTTCTTGAAGTAAAGGAGGTGTTGGAAGAATAATGTTTATTGCTCCCAGGGACAGTTCATTTTGTTTGTTTCTAAACATAGTCCCTCAATGTTTCAACATGTTTCAAACCCACAGAGAATTCAGGGGTTTCATCAGGACTAGGCCGGGTCATGTTATTTAGAATGGAATGGTGCACTGGGCAAAGGTTCTCTTCAGAATAATAAATCAAACAGTATTTGTGAATTTTCCTCTTTATTTTTTTCTCTTCGTTCTTATTTAATCCATGCACATAAAAAACATCCAGCCAACCCGTTTTGTTCAAAATATTGAACTTCGTCAGGGCTCTTGTATAGAGTATTTAGTGAATATGGCAAAATATATTTTTACTCCAATATTCAGTATGTGAGTAGATAATAAGGGGCAGATTTACAAGCCCCCTGCGCCACCAGTACGTCACTTTTTGTGACGTACTGGTGGCGTATTTTACTGCTCCATATTTACAAGGACAGGAAAAGCCACCCTGCGTGACTTTTCCTGTCCTTGTAAATATGGCCCCTTTACACGCAGCATTTTGCGTGAAAGGGGTGTTCCATGGGTGTTGCTGTGGGTGTTCCCACGCAACACCCATGGAACCAGACACATTTCCAGATTTACGAGGAATCGTAAATCTGGAAATGCGTGTGAATGCTACACCTCCCAGGGAGGCATAGGGAGGCACAACGAGGATAAATGTTTTCATTTCTCGTTTTCCTCTTTCAATGCGTGCTGCATTCTACAGCACGCATTGAAAGAGGAAAATGCCTGTAGTGATTGTTTTTGTGCAGGAAGGTGCCCCTTCCTGCACAAAAACAACCTCCCCACGATGCAGACATCCTAGCACCATGGTGCAAGGGTGCCTGCGCCGGCGCATGGCAGCAGTTTGTGCGCCAGCGCAGGGGGAAGCACAGAGATGCAACATATTGTTGTAAATATGTCGCATCCCTGTGCTTTGAAAGCGACTCAGTGCGGCGCAGCCAAATGGCTTGCATTCGGCACTGAGTCACTTTCATTGTAAATCTGCCCCTAAGTGTGTGCAGAAAACTCCGCTCAGCTGGCGGAGCTTGCAGATTTTGTACATAATCCGCGTTCCGCTGAGAACGTGGAGTTTATGCAATACTCTGACTCCGCAGCGGAGCGGAGTTTAGCCCCGGGCCCCACAGTAAGCTCCCCGCCTCCATCCACGCCCAATACATATTTTTGTTTTTAAACTAAAGATTAAGAAAAAAAACACACTTACCTTTATCGCGGCGTCTCTGGGCTGCCCTCCTCCTCCTCGCCGATTTTGTTACAGGGGCCGATATTGCAGCATTGCTGCAAAAATGACCCTGTAACAATAACGGCCCCCAGGGGCCCAAAACCGGTTCCCATCCCTGACGACCCACCGGGGAAATGCCCAGTGCCCACTACGGCCAGTCTGGCCCTGAACGTAATCTCTTCCTGTTGAAAGTTAATTTTGCAAACTACTGATTGGGATGTACACCAAACCAAACAAAGGCAATTCTTTGAATAAAGTTCTAACTTCGTATCAAAATTGGTGTAATTCTGTTCAGGCATTTATTCTGAGGTGAAAAAACCCTACAGGAATAACAATGTGAAATGGCACTTTCGGACCCTCCTGTTTTTTTGCCAGTGCCTGATGGGTCTGCACGAAAATTGTCATGAAATGAAATTAAATTAGGATTTCTAAAGCATACTACTACCCGCGGGTGTCTAGGGCTGAAACTCCGGGGGGAAAAGGGTAGAGAAACACCAGACATCAGTGAGGCTCCAGAGAAGTGGAGGAGCATATTAGACTAATTATGAAAAAGCCAGGTTTTAAGCGCTTTACGAAAGGTGGGCAGATTGTTTGAGGTTTTGAGGGTAAGTGGCATAGTATTCCAGAGTTTAGCAGTAACGACTGTTGTTTGAGGTTTTGAGGGTAAGTGGCATAGTATTCCAGAGTTTAGCAGTAATGACTGCAAAACTCTTGCCTCCCCAGGTAGCTCTTTTAAACTTGGGGACAACCAGATTAGCCTGGGAGGCAGACCTTAGGTTTCTGGCAAGGATATAACGATGGAAGAGTTGCCTAATAGAAACTGGTCCCTCGGAATGGAGGGCTTTGAAGGCTATGCACAGGGATTTGAACATAACCCTTTTTTGACCGGGAGCCAGTGGAGTAAGGGGAGAGACTTGGACACCGACTGATGTTTTGGGATCCCTAAACGCAGCCTGGCAGCCGTGTTCTGGACCATTTGCAATTTGTCCAAGGCTTTCTTGTGGGCGGTCAAGAAGAGCCCGTTGCAGTAGTCTATTTTAGAAAAGACTAGTGTGGTAATCACCGTTTTCCGTAGGTCCAGAGGGATAAAAGGGAGGATCTTCCTGAGAGATTTGAAAATGAAAAAACAAGATGAGGTGATGGCATTGGCATGACCCACAAAGGAGATTTTTTCATCAAACTGAACTCCCAGATTTTTCACCTTTGGCACGGGAGTGGGGAGTGCACCCATTTCTTGAGGCCACCAACTGGGGAACCAAAATGATGGTTTATTGCCAAACTGCAGCAACTCCGTTTCATCAGAGTTCAGCTTCAAGCAGTTGTTACACATCCAGCTCCCTATCTGCAGCATACAGTTGTGGAAACATTTAGCTGTGTTGTCGGCATTCTCTGTGACGGCACTACAATTTGGGTGTCGTCAGCGTAGGAGACAACCGAGAAGCCAAGGCCTTTGATCAGTGAAGCCAGAGGTGCAGCGTACAGATTAAAAAGGGTGGGACTCAATGAAGACCCTTGTGGAACGCCACAGGGAAGGGTGAAAAAAGTAGATCTGTGACTGTTACATTGCAGGTACTGCATTCTATCAGCGAGGAATGAACTGAGGAGCTTAAGAGCAGTACCTCTGACACCTATCTCGAATAACCGGTTGATAAGGAGTTGATGGCTGACAATATCAAACGCTGCCGAAAGATCAAGTAAAATTAGGGCAGCGTTGCCTCCTTTGTCTAAAGTTGTTCTGACATATTCTGCTGCTGTGATCAAAGCTGTCTCAGTGCTATGTTGGGCTCTGAAGCCAAACTGAGAAAAATCCAGTAAATTGTGTTCCTGGATGTAAAGAGAAAGCTGGGTGTTTATGGCTTTCTCTATCAGTTTGGCCGGAAAGGGGAGTCGAGATATTGGTCTGTAGTTGTTGGGAGTGTCAACCTCCAAATTAGCTTTTTTTAAGAGAGGAAGAATTGACGCGACTTTCCAGCTTTTAGAGAAGTAACCAGACCGGAGCATTTGATTAAAAATCCCTAGAAGATGACCAGGAACTATACCTGATCCCAATTGCAGAACTCTAGGCGGGCATGGGTCGAGCGGAGATCCTGACTTAATTTGCCTGAACAAGATGGTAACTTCATCTAACGTAAGGGGGAAAAAGCCGAAAGAGTGGGATTGTTGGATTGGGAAGGTATCACCACGTCTGTCTTTAGGATAGTCGCTTTTCTAATAGCCTTCCCTCCATTGGGATCATTTTACCCTGAGGCCTGAGGGTTGTCAGTGATGCATAGTCCCCCAGAGTCAGCACTTGCGGTTAAGGCATTGAAGATCACTTCTACCTTGGTTTTAAAAAAGGTAGCAAGGTTGTTGCAGAAAGAGGCATTTGCGTTAAGGTTACTGGCTGGAGATGGATTGCTAAGCTTGACCACAGTTGAGAATAACTCCTTAGGAGTGTTCAGAGCCGAGTTGATCTTATTTATAAAGAAATTGGATTTAATTTTGGTCAGGAGTTTTTGTACTGCTGCAGTTCCTCCTTATAGGAGTCTTTATCCTCCGAGCAGTAGTTCAGCCTCCATTTTCTCTGATGTCATGAGATGTCATCAGTGATGTCATCAGTGATATCACTGACCATATCATGATTGAGGTAATATGTGACGTCATCAGCAGTGCATTGCGGGTGCGCGAGTTATAGTTAGCTGAACTAACTATAACGGGGGAATTTCTATGGTTTTGTACGAGAGAAATGTCCAACTAACTATAACGTCCCTGAAACCTATGGTTTTTTCATTGAATTTCTAAGGTTTTTAAATTAATTTCTAACTATAACGTGCCTAAAACCTATGGTTTTTTCAGTGAATTTAAAATGTTTTTTAAATGCTAATTTCTAACTATAACGTCCCTGAAACCTATGGTTTTTTCAGTGAATTTCAAAGGTTTTTTAAATGCTAATTTCTAACTATAACATAGCAGTCGCGTTTGCAGAGTGGTGGAGAAAGGTGAGCGTGGCCTTCAAACACCTCTTAGCAATCCCACTGTGTGGGATTTACTGGAAGTAACAGGAGGAGTAGTTAGCCCCCAACGTCAACCTTGGGGGCCAACTACCCCTTTTATTACCACCCGTAAGTCCCACACAGCAGGATTGGTAACTTCTTATATCAGGCCCCGCCCCCTCCCTGCACCACTGTGCAAATGTGCCCCCTAGCACGTTGTAAGTTGGGGGATTAAGTCCCCTTGAATCCTGAGGGTCCCTGGGGTCCAACTAGCCCACCAGGTTCCTCCAGTAAGTGCCACAGAGCTGCGTTGCAAAGAGGTGTAAAAAGGGACGTGGCCTTGGACCACCTCCGGCGCGATGCGGCTTTTTTTTAAATTATTTTTTTTTTTTAGAAGGGGGGCTGTGTGGCCCCCCTTCTTTTACAATTTTTGGGGCCCTGGGGACCCCATCCCCCAGGGCCTGACCCCTTTTTTTTTTTTTTTTAAATGGAGGGGGGCCGTGTGGCCCCCCTCCAGAGGCCAATTATGGCCCTGGGGACCCCATCCCCCGGGGCCTGGCCACCCTCTTTATTTATTTTATTTTTATTTTTTGGGGGAGGGGGGCCATGTAGCCCCCCTCCTTAGGCTAATTATGGCCCCGGGGACCCCATCCCCCGGGGCCGGCCTTTCCGTTTTTTGTTTTTTTGAAAGGGGAGGGGGGTGCGTGGCTCCCCTCCCAGGCCACTTCTGGCCCCGGGGACCCCATCCCCCGGGGCCTGGCCATCCTTTTTATTTTTATTTGTGGGAGGGGGGCCACGTGGCCCCTCTCCTCAGGCCAATTATGGCCCCGGGGACCCCATCACCCGGGGCCGGCCTGCCTTTTTTTTTTTTTTTTAAAGGGGTGGGGGACCACGTGGCCCCCTCCCAGGCTACTTCTGGCCCCGGGGACCCCATCCCCCGGGGCCTGGCCTCTCCGTTGGTGACCGTGGGGGAGCCCCAATGCCCCCATGGTCCCGCCGGCTCCCCGCCTCCTGCGGGAGCCGGCATTGCTTTCCACAAGGGGAGCTGCTGACATGCAGCTCCCTTGTGGAAAGCAATCCTGCTTTGCTTCATTGAAGCGAGAGCAGGTTTCCTGCTCTCGCTTCAATGAAGCAAAGCAGCGTTTGCAATGACAGGGCGTGAGCCACACGGCTCCCGCCCTGTCATTGCAAACAGCAGTGTCCCGGGGGTGGGCACCCCGGGACACTGCAGGGGCCGGCCCTGGGGGGTGCGGTCCCCAGGGCCATGAAGGGCTCCAGGAGGGGGGCCGAGCGGCACCCCTCCCTACCATTGCAAAGCCCCAGGGAGGTGGTGGTCCCTGGGGCTCGGGGGTCCGTAACGGACCCCCGCATTTACATATTTAGTGCCCCGGGGAGCTGGTGGTCCCCGGGACGTGTGGGGGGCTCGAGCCCCCCCACACAGGTTTTAATTAAAAAAAGGGCCCCGGGGAGGTGGCAGTCCCTGGGGCAGCGTGGGGGGTATTGGGAACCCCCAAGCATTTTTTTTAACAGCCCCGGGGAGGTGGCGGTCCCCAGGGCAGCGTGGGGAGGATTGGGACCCCCCATGCATTTTTTTAACAGCCCTGGGGAGGTGGCGGTCTTCGGGGCTGCGGGGGCCCCCGTGGGCCCCCACTAATTAATTGGCAGTGCCCCCGGGACCTGGCCCACCCAAGGGCTTTTTTTAAACGAAGCGCTTCGTTTTTTTTTTTATAATTTCGGCGGGATTCGCGACCCCAACGCGATTTCCACCGAAATTATTTTTTTTTTTAAATGCTTTTTGTGGCCCTGGGGATACTTGTGGGACACCCTGAGCAGGCCTAGGGGGTCAGGGGGTTTCTACCCTGCCCCCTTTTATTGTTTTTTAACCTCTTTTTTCTGTTTTCTTGTGACATGGTCACAAGATGGCTGCCAACACTTCCTGGTTTGTAGTGTTGGCAGCCAATTAGAATGAAGCTCGTGGTCGGGAGGGTTCGCGAACCCTCCTCGGCCACAGATATCGAAACTTTTTCTTTCTTTAATTTCTCAGCAACTACTGAACGGATTTACACCATTTAACAAAAAGGGATCTTTCTGAACCAAGACCTACCTTTCTGCCAAATTTGGTGTAATTCCGTTCTGCAGTTCGGGCTGTAGCTTTGTCTAAAGTTTCCTATGGAAAATTACATGGGGAAAACGCGTTTTGGGACCCCCCTTTTTTCCCGGCCCCTGCTTGATGAATCACCCTGAAACTTTCAAGACAGGAGCTGACCGGAGCACCCCACTAGTTTTGAAAATTTCGCGAAGATTCGTCAAACGGCGCCAAAGTTATTGGGAAAACAAAAAACGCTTTTCCTATGGAAACTAGGTCCTAACTATAACTACCTACTGGCGACCGCCAGTAGGTAATATATATATATACATATACGTAGAGGGGGAGAGAGAGAGAGAGTTTGAGAAAGGCAGCTATATTTAAAACCTAAACGACATCAGTACCTAATATTTCCATGAGATAATAGAAATCTCTCTGAGTACGTGAGATACGAATATACCGTTGTTAGGTCAGACGTCGAGCATAGTTATTTTCGCATGTAAATGGAGGAAAAATGTGGACACAAAATGTTTGCAATGCAGCAGAAGTACAAATATAGAACAGGGCTGAGGTTTCAGTCCTACATAGGGACTAGTCAGCAGTGTCCCTCGCAACAAGGACTCAGGTGTCCAAGAAGGCCTATTTTTGCCTTTGTATTTGACTATTTTTAGCATGTGCTTAGCTCTGTCCTACTACTCTGAATTGTGTTTATGAAATGACATTCTGTGCCACCTCCGGGTGTTATATTACTAGTAACTGACTTTCTTTTTTCTGTGATTTTTATTGGGATTTGATTTCGCCCTATTCTGATTTTGCAGAGCCCTATAATGACGTTATTGAAGCTTCTGATAATATTATTGAACTCGTTGTGATGTCATGGAGTACAATTGCGACGTCATTCACCTTTGATTTGATATAATCTACTCCAATTCTGAAGCCACTGAGCCCTCTTTTGATGTCATTTAACGCTATTTTGATGCCATTTAGCTATATATTGATGCCATCCTTTTACCTTTGTACAGAAATAAACTTAAGGGAACCAACCCCTTCTAGTACTTTCAAACAAATAATTGGCAAACAATCATCATCCTGCATATTAAACATCCTTCACTGTACTTTTGTTTAGGCTAATGTAAAAAAACTCCAACATTCGTTACTACTTTTTCTTTAATTAATGCACATTAGTGCGATTCATGCATAATGTATGCATTAGACAAATACATTGAATAAAGGTGTATCGTTCACATAGATTGCAGAAATGTACCCCGAAGCAGTTTTTTCTACAATAGAAAGCGTCTCAGCTGTGTTATTGCAAATGCTCTTTGTTTTTTTTTCATTTTGAAGATGAAAGATCTGTGGGTAGGCTTGGCCCGTGACAAATTATAACCCCCTGCTATTAATATTAGGAAGAGAATGAGTATCTTGATTTGTTGTTGACTCACTGCCATCCTTTGTCTGGCTTAGACTTTGTTGAGTTAGGATATCCATTATATGTAGGAATATTCAGGGGACAAAAGTAGTGATGGGAGTATTTAATGTTGTGGCCCCATATTATGTCTTGTCATAAAACCATCTTTGTAGTCAGGGAACATCCAAGATCTATTGGAATTTAAGTGGTAATGTGCCTTTTCAGCAATGTCAGAGGTTTTGTACTGTGTCTGGGCCAAAGACTTGATGTGGGGACTATTCTGTTTTTGCCATGTGCCATAAACACCAGATTCAAAGTACAGAAAAATGTCATCCAGGGGAAGAAAAAACATAGCAGCTTTGGCATCTGGTGCATGTAGTGGTATATCCTGGTAAGTTGTCTCATTAGTAATTTACATGGAAGTCTTGCTTTAAATAATATATGTATAAATAGATTTTGCTGCAGGAGCGTGGGGCCCCTGAAGAGCATGTGAGTCTGAATGCCGCCTCCATTCCCTCATTTTAAAGAAAGCTTCTGTGGATCAAATCGATCTGGGCACATTTTAGGCAATATTACTGCTTTCCCATCAAGTAAATTGTCTAGAAGTGTTGTAAGATACCAGCTAAAAACATAAAGGCAAAGAAAGAACATAGAAAGTTTTCAGAAAATAATGTTTTAATGCATAAGCACTGAACGCTGGATTCCCATACTAAGTCATATAGCCGCACTGGGGGTCAGCAACCGTGTATCTATTTGAGCACTTGAAAGACTTTGAATAATTCACCAAAGTTCCCAGAAGCATGCCTGCAAGCCTGCAACAAGCATGCCTGCAAGCCTGCAACAGGCAGAGGCTTCCTGGTGTACGTCTTTAAAGTGGCCATCCAATGAAAAGAAGAAGGCTGTTCTCTTCACCCAATCCCGCATCACTAACAATCACCAACAATACACATTATAGGACGTTGCTTTGTCTGATGACACCTGCTTGGGTTTTAAGATATACTGTGACATCTTCACCTGATCTACACTTGTATAATGGCTAAAGTGAAAATCTGCTCAGCAAGCACAAATGCACTTGCTAGCCATATATTTTTCTCTGTGAGGGGAGACCACTTTACCTAGACGTCCATCAATGTTGAGGGTGTTCCATTCGAATGCCTGTTCCTGGAAAGGGATTTCCTCCTGTCCTTGTCACAAGTGAATTTTCCACTTTGTCCATGGGTGGAAAGATGCCAGAGAGTTTGTGAATACTAGCAAATATGTATGTTTGTCAGTTAAGACAAACATACAGGGTGAGGGAACACCCTGTGAGGGCAAATGCACGCATTTATAATTGGCGATTTGTGATGCCTCAAGACTTCAGAACTGGACTATTATAAGTTATTACAGCCCAGTTCTGACATCACAAATGCCTGCTGCCAGAGCCAGCAGCCAAGGTGAAAGGCAGGTCAGGTAATTGAATCAGCTTTTGAAAGCAACAGAAATGGAAGGTTGCTATTCTTTCTATTGCTCTATTTTTCTAGCTTACAATGACAAGCAGAGAGAACATGTTTATTTGTTTCATGCCTTAGATAGAGCAAAGATAGAATCTTTCTTCATGTTTCTACACATTAACAGCTACTGCAGCTTTTACTTTTTTAAAACACTGACTTGCATTGAACTGTTTCCAATATCTGTGTGCAGCAAATATCTAACAGGGTTTTGATTGTGTGACCAAGTATTATATGGGATAAAATACCCACTGGCGTACATGATAAGGACATTACAAGTCACCTCAGAGTTCCATAACCTTATAAAGGAACTCGGTCTTCCGCCTCAGTCCTCAGTGACTTGCAATATCCTTATAATGTACGGCATGGGGTACTTTATTCCATTCATAATACATGAGATTCTGTAATCCCTGTATAAAAACAAGTCTTTAATTTCTTTATAATTAGCAACTAGTGATGCAAACAGTCACAAGTATAAAAAAAAAGCCGTCAGGACTTGACTATGATAAGTTATTACAGTCGAGGTCTGACGTCACCATTCCTACTGAGGTGAAAGGCAGGCCAGGTCACAAGGCATAATTGAAGCAGTTGTTTAAAGCAATGAAAACAGAAGTTGCTTTTCTTTCCTCTGCTCTATATTTGTAGCTTACAATGAATGACAAGCAGAGAGAACATGTTTGTTTTTGCACTCATTAGACAGTTAGAGAAGAGCTAGAATCTTTCTGCATGCTTCTACACATTCAGAAGTAGTGCAGCATTATTAAAAAAAAGTAAACTGACTTCTATTGAACTGTTTCTAATATCCGTTTGCAAAAAATAACTAACAGGTTTTGGAAGTGTTTAATTTTGAAATGGGTGTTTTATTTTTATTCATGTTTACAAAGATGCTTGCTCTTTCATATGAAAGAGCTACGCCCAAGGGTTTAAGTGGTTTGTGGGAAAGGTGATGGTGTGACCATGTATTATATGGGATTAAGTACCTCCTGGCGTACATGGTAAGGATATTGCGAGTCACCTCGGAGTTCCATAACCTTATAAAGGAACCAGCAATCGGCCTCGTTCCTCTGGATAGTTATGGAACTGCTTGGTGACTTGCAATATCCTTATAATGTACGGCAAGGAGTACTTTATCCCATTATATAAAAGGGGATGTAAAAGATGTTCAATAAATGTATGAATTTTATTAACAGGTTTATTCTGGATACAGATATATGGGGGTGAAAATAAAGCAATGCAGCAGCTAATGACCGGCCAAAGACCAACTGGCTACATATCCAAGATCTAAGACACAATCTTCCAAGCACACATCTCTACCTGGTTCACACATTCTGCCACCACACATTCCAAACTCCACCTTTCACCACCTTGCACACATCCCACCTGTAGGCTACAACCATTGGATGTACAGCACTCTGATGCCCTCCGTGGCCATTCCAGCACTACAAAGCACCCTAATAAATTCAAACTAATAACAGATCGCTGAGCCAACTTGCCTATAGCATCCAGAACATTATTTAAATACAACTTAAGGTATGCTCAGGTGGGTTCAATCTAGATAGATCCAGATTAATCAACCAACTTGCAGCAGTGATTCACACAGATTGTTTTCACAGAATTCTAAATCAAAGGGTGTTGACAATAAACAGATTCTGTTTAAAAGAAAGGAATCTTTGAAGTCATTTATGCGTTTCTACAAATCCAGTGACGTTCTTAAAATGGGAAAGAGTAAAAAATTGTTTCGAAAATGAATCCCCTTCCTGCTATGTAGTTCAGGGAACTGTTCTTGAAGTAAAGGAGGTGTTGGAAGAATAATGTTTATTGCTCCCAGGGACAGTTCATTTTGTTTGTTTCTAAACATAGTCCCTCAATGTTTCAACATGTTTCAAACCCACAGAGAATTCAGGGGTTTCATCAGGACTAGGCCGGGTCATGTTATTTAGAATGGAATGGTGCACTGGGCAAAGGTTCTCTTCAGAATAATAAATCAAACAGTATTTGTGAATTTTCCTCTTTATTTTTTTCTCTTCGTTCTTATTTAATCCATGCACATAAAAAACATCCAGCCAACCCGTTTTGTTCAAAATATTGAACTTCGTCAGGGCTCTTGTATAGAGTATTTAGTGAATATGGCAAAATATATTTTTACTCCAATATTCAGTATGTGAGTAGATAATAAGGGGCAGATTTACAAGCCCTCTGCGCCACCAGTACGTCACTTTTTGTGACGTACTGGTGGCGTATTTACTGCTCCATATTTACAAGGACAGGAAAAGCCACCCTGCGTGACTTTTCCTGTCCTTGTAAATATGGCCCCTTTACACGCAGCATTTTGCGTGAAAGGGGTGTTCCATGGGTGTTGCTGTGGGTGTTCCCACGCAACACCCATGGAACCAGACACATTTCCAGATTTACGAGGAATCGTAAATCTGGAAATGCGTGTGAATGCTACACCTCCCAGGGGAGGCATAGGGAGGCACAACGAGGATAAATGTTTTCATTTCTCGTTTTTTCCTCTTTCAATGCGTGCTGCATTCTACAGCACGCATTGAAAGAGGAAAATGCCTGTAGTGATTGTTTTTGTGCAGGAAGGTGCCCCTTCCTGCACAAAAACAACCTCCCCACGATGCAGACATCCTAGCACCATGGTGCAAGGGTGCCTGCGCCGGCGCATGGCAGCAGTTTGTGCGCCAGCGCAGGGGAAGCACAGAGATGCAACATATTGTTGTAAATATGTCGCATCCCTGTGCTTTGAAAGCGACTCAGTGCGGCGCAGCCAAATGGCTTGCATTCGGCACTGAGTCACTTTCATTGTAAATCTGCCCCTAAGTGTGTGCAGAAAACTCCGCTCAGCTGGCGGAGCTTGCAGATTTTGTACATAATCCGCGTTCCGCTGAGAACGTGGAGTTTATGCAATACTCTGACTCCGCAGCGGAGCGGAGTTTAGCCCCGGGCCCCACAGTAAGCTCCCCGCCTCCATCCACGCCCAATACATATTTTTGTTTTTAAACTAAAGATTAAGAAAAAAAACACACTTACCTTTATCGCGGCGTCTCTGGGCTGCCCTCCTCCTCCTCGCCGTGGTCTCTCCTGCAGAGACTCCTATGTCAGACGTACGTCATGGTAGGACTGCGCATGCGCGCGGAGTCCTACCACGACGTACGTCTGACGTAGGGGTTTCTGTTTGCAGAAGAGACCACGGCGAGGAGGAGGAGGGCAGCCCAGAGACGCTGCGATAAAGGTAAGTGTGTTTTTTATCTATTTAAAAAAAAATATATTTACTATATTTACTAATATATTTACTATATTTTGCCCAACTCCGTGGAGCTCCGCGTAGTGTAACTACGCCAGCTCCGCCCGGGCTTAGTAGATACATAGATATTCCTCCTTTTAAAGATGGATCAGAAAAAATCCAATAGTGTTTCAAAATAACTTGGTCAGTAAGTACGGAAACAGGGATTATTTGCCCGTCATAGGTACCTTAAGTCAAAAGGTGCCCTCCTCGAACTAAACTCCGGAACTGGGACTGCTCATTTTCTTTGTTTCCAAACATATTCCCTCAGTGTTTCAACATGTTTCAAACCCACAGAGAATTCAGGGGTTTCATCAGGACTAGGTAGGGTTGATCCAGCGGTGTACTAACAGCAGATACTCCACTACCATATACTCACCTGTGCCCATAAAACTTGCTTCTACTAAACACCAAGTAGACCGCCGGAACTTTTAGTTTAAGATGATTCTCATACCTTAAGATCTAGTTATTTCTTCTCCAACTAAACATTTCACTGATCAAAATAGTTCTTTCCTCTGGTCAATGGACCATTAGGTGGAACTAGTTGATGGTGATAATTAACATAACTTTATCAAACATTTCTCGATTAAAATGAAATAATCACAGACTCAGGAAGTTTTAAAATCTTTATGTAAATTAGTTGATTGTGAACCATCTCAAACGTTTCAGTACAAACACCCTCATTCGCAAGAGTGTCAATTCATTCGATAGATATAATAATTCAGATCCACACAACAACTATGCTCAGAAAAAGAGGACAGAGAGAAAAGAACATCTATTCAAATACGATATATTTTTACCAAGAATGGTGTGAAGACCAAACCCTCTGGCCAAAGGGCTGGTAAGGGTCCCCCGGGATAGATCAGGAGACAAAGACTTCAGGACAGGAATTAGGACAGGATACTTCACCTCTCTAGATACCGACGAGTGCGTTGCACCCCTCTCTGACACTCTCTTCCTCCTCGTGGTTCTTCCGCGATCTTCTTTCTAACCCAATTAAATTAAGTAGATGGTTCTGCATTCGATTTTCTTCAGCATCTCACTGCATCAGCACCACCCTAACACCGACAGCATCCCAAGCTCTGCAATGCTTCCGCCAAAAAGTCACTTCCAGCATCGCGCTCCTCCAAAAAACTTCTTTCATCGACCTGTTCTCTCTAACTAACTGAAACTACCTCAATTATACCTTTTCATATCCAATGTACCACCCATTAATGTTTCAATTTTACAAAATATTAACTCTGATTGGACAGGCCAGGGGGGGTTGATCATCACACCATGCTTACATTTCACTTATTTCTTTAAACCATTGTTTCAAAACTCCTCCCCTCAAACTTTATTACCGACTTCCTTTCCCATACATCTTCAAACTTTATTAATACAAATGTTGCGATCTCTTGAATAAAGTTCCTTCATATGAACTCTTCACCCTCATGTTCCTGATCCAGAGTGGCTAATATAAATTCTACTCCTTCGGACATGACATCCAGGTGAAATCATTCACATCTACTATACCATATGACGTGGGGCCCATAACACCGCATATCATACACTCACTCAGTCGTTCCCTGGATCACACCCACATTCGCTAAGGAGAAGAACGAATTGCTGGAGGAACGGAATACCTTATTAAAGTTGACAGAGTATTACCTTAAACATCATATATATTCAGTTTTAATCATGTCGGTTCTAAAACATCAAGGTACTCCGCTCTTTGGTCGATGGACCAACTAGTAGAATAAGTTGATGGTGATCGAGACCAGCTCAATCATTTAAAACCCTAGTAAATGTCAAATTTATTAATGAACTAAAGAACCACAGACTCAAAATTAATTAGAAATACATTTTTATCTAAATTCAAATTTGCACGAGTGAGATTCTTAGTTTATTAATCACCTTAATACATTCTTTAACATTTAAAATAGGAAATTCTGTAAAGAAATCGAAATTATGCATTACCTATTTAGATGCAGATAGGAATCGTTCACCAAAAGAAGATGAACCATAAATCACAGAATGGACTCCAAAACTGACTGACTGTCCCTCTATAAGGCCTCCTCGACGGGACCTCCCATACAGATTTCCTGCAACGGTCTCGTTCCTTCCCCAGTCAGGTTCGAAGTCAATGGTAGCATCCGCATAAACATCAGCTTTGCAAAATAACAGCATCGACCCCTCCCATATAAGAGCAGTCCTTCTTATACCCTACTTCTGGCTTACTACACAAAAAGTTGCAATGTTTGGGGGCAGGAATCACGCTAATTGGTCCATTTGAGGGGTGGCGAGGATTGTCTCATCGCCTTCTTTGTTCAAACTGTTTTCGGGGATGGTTAAAAGTTCATGGTTTCCCATATTCTTGGGGTAAAAGCAGTCCAAATTTACTTTATATAATGTTGCAACAGTGATGGTCACAATTTGGTCAGTCCATTGTCTCTTAATACTTCCCTCGCCTCTTTCTCACGGATACGAGCTGAGTCTTTCTTGACACTCTCTTCATAATAGGTCATGGCAACCTTGACATTTCTCACTCCGTGTACAAGCCGTACCCACGTGGTTTAGCTTCATTATTCCTTCCGCTTAGAGGCCATCTTTGATTTTTGATATGACCTCATCTATGCCGGCAGCCATTTTCGCAGCCTGGCCTAATAGGCCAGAGCGAACTATCATAAAAACAAACACAATCATAATTAAAACAAAGAAAATAAGCCTCTCTGTTTACCACCCATCATTCTAAGAACCCGTGTTAGGTGTTACCTAGCAGAAGCGACATTTAAAGCCATTTTACTTACCATCCGCATTCTTTGCCACAATACAATTTTTACTACACAGCACAAATCATGCGATTTTACTCTGATTAGTACGCAGATCACTATATTAATATTATAATACTTCACAATGGTAAATAGATTAGATTTTGCACAAAAATGGCAGTTACCATTTATGTAAATGTTTATTAAAAAAAGTGCGTTTTGTTGGTTATTTCATCAAACAATTAGTACCGTTATTTTATTATTCTTATTTTAGGGGTTTCAAAATTATTCCATTTACCTTGCTCCATCATTCCCAGGGCACATCTTCGCTGGCCTTGGACGCGTGACAAATCCTTAGTCATCTTTCGTACTTTCTCGCCAGGGCGCATGCGTTGCGCAACGTCAGTCTGCTCGACTCAGACAAGTTTGACAGGCCCAAATACGCACTAATAATAAAGTGGAAAGGAAAAATGTTGGGGCATATTAGCAAGACCCACGTTAAAATTATCGCCGTTTTAGCGGCAGGATACTGCCGCTAAAACGGCGATAATGGGCTTGCTAATATGCGTTATGGAATTCCAATAGAAGCCCAGGTTAGATGTGCAGGACATCTAACCTGGGCTTCTATTGGAATTCTATAACGCATATTAGCAAGCCCATTATCGCCGTTTTAGCGGCAGTTTCCTGCCGCTAAAACGGCGATAATTTTAACGTGGGTCTTGCTAATATGCCCCGTTATTCTCAAAAATCAATGATTTCACTGTATACCACCAACCTCTACTCTAACCCGCTCCATTTATTATTTCCCTTTCTGCAGTTGCGTTAGTATAAAACTTATTTTCTATTTCAGCTAAGCAGGTGCCATGCATGTGAGCTTTCAAGCGGCCATTTTATGATTTTTTGCGCAGGTGCCAGAATTTCGCTCCAAGCGATAGTACGTCATACTATGTAGATGCAGTAGACGCATGCGCAGTAAAGATCCCGTGTTAGAATGCATCTTAGTCCTTTGTTCATGTTATTGCAGTTAGTAACCACATAGGCAAGCTTCATTTTCTCCCGTGTGTAAAGGAAATGCGTATTATTAATCACAAAACACGTTGTTAATGAGTTAAACAAGAGGATTGCTTCCGAGCAAGTCTCATTTACGAGTTCTTGCTCCATCAATCCCCTCTCTGATGGCATATTAAGCCATCACAAAATTACCCATCCATCCCACATACCAACTTTAACACTTCTCAGTTATCTCTATTTCTCCTCTCAAATTTTCATGAATAATTTCTTTTCCTTCTAAATCTCACATCTTCTTATATAACCTGCCTTTCATTTCTTCCAAACGTATTTCATCATATTTTCTCTTTTGTGTCTGTCCCTTTCCTTTTCTTTCCAAGTGTACTTTTTCTTTCGTACCTTTTCTACAACATCTGTATGTAATTATTATTAACATTACTACCGTTATTATCATGACTAATGGTATTATTATTTGGCCTAAGAAACCTTTCCCAAAGTTAGTAAACCATTTCCCTATTAATGTTATACTTTTAGTTAGTCTTCCCCATACACTGTCAACCTCCAGTTGGGTCTAGTCTTTATGCATTCTTGTAATGTTTTCAATATATCCTTTAATTTCTCTGCTCTTGTCCGGAATATAAGTGCAGCAGTGTTGAATTTTCAACATGCCACAGACTCCACCTTTATTCGCTAACAATATATCAAGAGCAAGACGGTTCTGTAAAACCATAGATCTAATTGCAACCATCTCTGTGTTAATCATTAGAAATCCTCCTGCAGTGTCTGTAGAAAGACGATCAACTATGGTTGATAACTTACACATTTTCTGTGAATTCAGGATGACTCCAACTGAGGGTATCAATGCACTAAAGATGTCTCCTACAATTTCAGAATAACTAGCTCTTCTTTTACGTGTTAGTCCATTAGAATTTCCATTGGTTCCACTGATTATATCTACATGATACATTTTTGGAAACACTATTCCAAAGTAGCAGCTCCCGTACCATCTTGCAGGTAACCTATAATAGGCATTGCTCCCACAAACATAATAAACTCCTGGAAACACAGGATCAGTTCCCCCTTTCAGTCCCCACCCTCCTAAAATTAGGAAGTTATGTTCACATTAACTGGAACCAATGTAATTATTGTTATAATCTGTCTTTAATCTATGGAGGCAGAATTTTCCCCTTTTCACAAAGTCCAGGGATATCGCAGCATGAGCCTTGCCACTTGCATAGATTCCCTCCTTCCCGACCCATGGAGGTACATGGGTTTTCTGTGTAATTGCCTTCCTCATCAAATCCTGTCTCCTTTCTTCTACTAAATTCAAAAAATCTTTTTCTTCTTTTCTTAATGTACATGTTAGATTATCATTAAGTGCCCGAACTAAATCTATTGAACTCATTGTTCTGAAAAATTCACCCATACACTGTGCATTTTTACTACTAGCTACTGGATTCATATTTTTTCTAATAGGTAATTCAGAAAATACTACATCTATATCTGAATAAAAATATTGAAGTTTCCCTGTAGCATAAAATAGACTTGACAAAATACTACATGACACACCATAAGTTAAAGGTATATGGTGATACGTCATTCCTTCTGATACTGATGAGGGTAACTTCATACACACGTAGCAGTTATTAATCTCCATAGTACTAACATATTGAAATAACAACTTAATAAACACATTAGAGGACGTATTATAGTCTGATTCATTATGATGGTTTGCCTCATTTTCTACCCCTATTTCTATTTCAGTTTCTCTTATTCTATCCACCTTAACATTAGTATCTGTGTTATTCTTGTCACTTGTTTTCATTATTAAAGGTACTCCTACTGTTAAGAATAGCCATCCTAATGTTGCTAATAAAATACTACAAAAACAAATCTAAAACACTTTCTTTTTAGTCCACACTTTGGTTTCCCGATAACTTCGGTTTCTGTCATTTTAATTCTGAGAAAATTTCTTTTCTCTTATCTTTTCTTTGACAGTTTGAATTTTCTTTTCGTTTTAAGGAGGCCTCAATTTGCTTTCATCAATCTGGACAATATTAATTTCTTCTGTATCATCAGTTAGATCTAAGGATTCAAACTCTTCGAGTATGACGCAAGTCCACTCAGGAACCTTATATCTTCTATTTAAGTTTCTCAGTCTTGGACTTCTTCGAGTTATTTTTGCCAAGGTTTGTTTAGGTCTTGTTTGACTAGTGACTTCGTTCACTTGTTCTGGTCTCTTTTCATATTTTCTCAAATGATATTTCACTTTCTTTACTCCAATTGGCCAATTGTCTCCTCTCCTGACTCTTTTGATTTTTACTGCGTTTTCACCTTCCTTGTCTCTTTGTAAAATTCTTTTTATTTCATTTATTTTAGGCACAATCTGTTCTGTTTCTCTGTTTTCTGTGCTTGTACCTTCTTTTGCTTCCTCCTGCTCAGGTTCTACCGTATTTTGTTCTACTTCTTCCTGAGCTTGTTCTTCTAATTCTATCTGACCCTGTTCAGGTCTTACTTCAAACCTTTCTTCTTCTGCCTGAACTTGTTCTTCTAACTCTATCTGGTCCTGTTCAGGTCTTAATTCAAACTTTTCTTCTTCCGCCTGAACGTGTTCTTCTATTTTTCCCTCCTCAGGTTTGTTTGTGTCTCTTTCTATTTTCACCTGAGTGTGTTCTTCTTCCCCTGTCTTTTCCTGACTACTTTCCTGTCTTTTCAGTTCTGTTCTTCTTCTGGTTTCAATAGCATGATCAATTATTTCAATCACTGGTATCCAATCTTCCTGACTTATTTCGGGCTGTTCGTCATATGGTTGTCTTTCAGAATCTATTACTCTAGATTCTTCAATTTCACAGTTTACAACTCCTGACGCTTCAGCCTGCTCAGTCAGTGGTGGCTCTTGTTGATCTGATGGGCTCGGAACTCTTCTGGTATGGCTGGCATGAATCCAATTGGGCAGACCTGCACACTTCACTGCGGTGGTAGTGACTAGTATGACTTGTCGTGGTCCGTCCCACCTTGGTGCTAGACACGATTTCCTTGTGTGTTTCTTCACTAGCACCCAATCTCCAGGATTCAAATCATGCGCTTGGTCTGGCTGTCTTTCAACTGCGTCTTCTCCAACCTGGTGAGAGATAGAACGCATCATTTCAGCCAATCCTTTGCAATAGTCCAATACCAGATCATCAGTTATACTCATTAGTTTATTTCCAGTAATAAATGCCTGTCTCATGGCTCTTCCCATGAGAACCTCATGTGGGCTCATTCCTGTTTTTCTGTCTGGAATGCTTCTGAGACCCATCAATACAAGAGGTAATGCATCTGACCATTTCAGCTTTGTGGATGCACACACCTTTCCCAATCTTGACTTGATTGTGCCATTCATTTGCTCAACAACTCCAAAAGCATGTGAACGATAAGCACAGTGCAGTTTTTGTTCAACGTTAAACGCAGCACAGATTATTCAAATTATTTCATTATTAAAATGAGGGCCTCTATCTGATTCCAAAGTGACCGGAAAACCAAATCGCGGCACTAACTCCCTCAACAACAATTTTGCAACTGTAAGACTGTCATTTCTTCTAGTAGGGTAGGCTTCCACCCATCTTGAGAAAAGGCATACTATGACAAGTACGTATTTCAGTCCATTGCATGGGGGTAATTCAATAAAATCTAACTGTAATCTGGTGAAGGGTCCTTCTGCCTTTCCGATCTTTCCCCAGCTTACCACTGTCTTTCTACCTGGGTTCTGCTGTTGACAGGTTAAGCATCTCTGGCAAAGGCTCTCTGCGATTACCCTGAACTTCGGATTATACCAACTCTGTCTGAATAGCCTGATCATTGAATCTCTCCCTATGTGTGTTGCTCCATGATATACTCTCGCCATTTTTGAAAGCAAACAATCTGGCATGACTGGTTTTCCATCTAAATACACCCATACCTCATCATGTGGTCTCTTTGTACAGGCTGCCTTTATCCAGATTTCTTTTTCCTTTTCCTCAGCTTCTTCCTGAAATTGTCTAATCTCATCCCATGTTTCTGGTACTGAGAAGTACATAAGTTGGCATCTGGTTTCACCCGTTTCAATTTTTCTGTTTATGGCTACTGCATTTTTAGCACAGTACTTGGCCACTTGGTCAGCATAATTATTGCCAGCAGTCACATAGTCATTTCCTGACTGATGTGCAGCGCATTTTACACCTGCTATCTCTTTTGGCAATTGTAATGCTTCCAACAAATCTTTTACATTTTTGCTGTTTCTGATAGGAGATCCTGAAGAAGTCAGAAATCCCCTTTGCATCCAAAGCTGGCCAAAGTCGTGCACAGTTCCGAAACCATATTGGCTGTCCGTAAATATGGTTACTCCCCAATTTTTCCCCTTTTTGCATGCCATTGTTAAGGCAACCAATTCAGCTACTTGTGCAGACTTGACCCCAGGTAAACAGGAGGCTTCAATTACCCCAGATACTTTACAAACAGCATATGCAGCACTTAGTCCTCCCTCTTGTGTCCTAAGGGAGGAACCATCTACAAATAACTCATGTTCAGCCTCTTTCAAAGGTGTCTCTCTTATGTCCGGGCGGGGCTTTGTGCATAACTCAGTCACGTCCAAACAATCATGATCACTTTCATCTCTCACTTCTTCATCGCAGGGGTCTGGCAGTAGGGTAGCTGGGTTCATGATCGTACACCTTATCACAGTCACATTCTCAGCTCCCAAAATCACTCTTTCATACTTTGTCAAACAACTAGAGGTGAGGTGCTGTGTTCTTGTTCTTGTCAAAAGAATCTCAACTGAGTGTGGAACAAAAACTTTTACCGGATGTCCCATCACTATCGACTCACTTTGCTCCAGACTCATACAAGTAGCAGCTACTGCTTTTAAGCAGCCAGGCAAGGCTGAAGCCACTGGGTCCAATGTGGCTGAAAAATATGCCACTGGACGTCGACTCAATCCATGTCTCTGTGTTAAGACTGAAAGTGCACAATTTTCTCTTTCCCAACAGAACAAAGCAAAGTCTTTTGAATAATCGGGCATATCCAAAGCAGGAGCCTCACACAAACAGTTTCTTAGTCTCACAAATGCCTCTAAGCAGTCATCATTCCAATCAATCGGATCTTTTGCTCGTTTCCGGATCATCTGTATCAATGGTTTCGCTAACATAGAAAAACCATTAATCCATTGCCTACAGTATCCAACCACTACCAGAAACATTCTCATTTCTTTCTGAGTCTGTGGCAATAGCATTTCTTTGATTATTTTTATTCTTTCCGGTGTCACTTTTCTAACTCCTCTTTCTATTTTATGCCCTAAATATGTAACTTCTTGTTGACAGAACTGTAACATTTCTGGAGACACCTTGTGTCCTCCTTCAGCCAAATGGTTCAGTAATGCAATTGTATCTGTGACACAATCTTCTCGTGTTTTTGATGCCACCAATAGGTCATCAATGTACTGAACCAGAACAGAATTTCCAGGCATGATCAATAATTCTAGCCACTTTTTCAAAATTTGATTAAAGATTGAAGGACTCTCTGTGTACCCTTGAGGAACACGACACCATGCGTAAATACGATCTTCAAACTTAAACGTAAAAAGATACTGGCTGTCTGGGTGCAAAGGAATAGAAAAGAACGCTTGACATAAATCAATTACTGTGAACCAGCCTGCATTCCAAGGTATCTGATAAAGGATTACGGCTGGATTTGGCACAATTGGACAACAGGGAATTACAATTTTATTTATTTTCCGTAGGTCTTGCACTATTCTATATTTTCTGCTAGGCTTTTTCAGTCCCATTATTGGCGAATTACAGGGACTACCCATCACTTCTTTTAGAATACCCTGTTTAACCATTCGTTCAATTTCTGGAATAATTCCTGCTTTTACTTCTGGACTCATTTTGTACTGTCGGGTGTTTGGATACACCGCACCTTCTTTCACTGTCACTTTAACTGGGTCTATATTTGTCATTAGCCCAATGTCTTTTTCTGTAAAATCCTACACTTCTGGATTGACTGTCGTTCTTAATTCTTCTGTCAATTCATTCTCGGTTACTAATGAAAACATTTCATCTACTTCTGTTCCCTGTTTGGCCAGCATCATCTTGTAAACAACATCTTCATCAGGGGTTTGGAAAGCAGCACCATCCAGTGTACAATAGATCGTGCAATTCATCTTGCACAAAAGATCTCTTCCCAACAGATTTACTGGACTGGAATCGCAAACTACAAATCGATGCATTTCTTTGAAGTTTCCAATGTGCACCTCCATTGGCTTTGTGATTGGGGTTCTAATCTGTTGGTTGGACACGCCTACAACTTGGATAGATTCTCCCGAGAGGGGTAGGTTTGGGATGTCTGCTGTTCTCACAGTAGACCTGGTAGCACCAGTATCCAATAGGAAAGTAATGTCTTTACCTTCTACTCTCCCATCAACAAATGGACCTGATTGATCTACCGGCAAGGATGCGCCAAGCACGCACTCCTCTTCCTCCCCCCTCAGGCACCGTCATTGTGCGGCATCCAAACGTTTTTCATCATTCTGAAAAAAATATTGTGCAATTGTTTTATTATTCTTACCACTTTCTCCTTGAAATCCGGTGTTCGCACTGAAACTCTGATGGTTCACAAAATTTGGCATAGGAGCTGGTGGCACCTGATATTGTGGAGTAACTATCTGCTGCTGCTGATTCATAAGTACTTCATTCTGCATCTGTGGGATAAAATTTTGGTTTGGCCCATTATTATTATTATTCTGAGTACTCTTACACTCGTTCTTCCAATGTCCAAGCTTACCGCACGCATGACAAGGAAACTTCTTTTCGCTTCTTCTCTGTCCATTCGTCCCTTATATTTATTACCACTCGTTCCTTGATTATTCTGACTCTGTTCTTTCACTTGATTATTATTTTGATTATTTGCTTTCTCTTCTTGTTGCTCTGCCAATTTAACTTGTGCCTACATCATTTTCTCTTTTAGCTTCCTACGCCTTGCCTCAATGTCATCTCCGCAATATTTCGCGTACTTTAGAATCTCATCCACTGTCTTACTTTGCCAACACAACATGTGCTGCTGTATCATCTGACTAATTTCTGGTTTTAAGCCATATACAAACCGATACACAAAATGTCCCATATTTTTGTCACCGATATTCTCAAAACTACTATACTGCTTAAACACCTGCAATAACCGTTCATAATACGCATGTACAGATTCATTTGGTTCCTGTGTCGTTCTATCTATTTTTACCCAATCTGTTTCTTTTGGAGGAATTTTCCCTTTCAAATACGTAATCACTTGGTGGTACTTTTTCATCACCTCTTCCGAAGGTGCTCCTGTTTTTGCATTTCTAGGATACTCCTCATTAGGCCAATCAATTGTGATCTTACATTCTGTCCATAAATCAGCAGGTACCACTATATCAAATAGACCTTCCAAGTCTTTCAATAACACCTTTAAAACCTTCACAAACCTTTCTACCTGTTTGTACCACTCAACTGGTTTTTCTCTCAGTTTTGGAAAATCATTTGTAAACGACAAAATATCTTGTCTACTCCAAGGAACATGAACATATCCACCTCCTGGAACTTCTCTCATCGGGCACAATTTCTCTGTTTTGCTTGCTTCTCTTACTGGGAATGTAGCTGCTGCTTCTCTCGCTTGTACTTCCTCTTTCTTTCTTATCCATCTAATTCTCCATTTATCAATGTCTCCCCATTTTCGCAAAATGTTCATTAATTCTTTTATCTGTAGTCTCTTTCCAGAAGCATTTACACTTTCCAAATCTTTATCAGTAAAGTCCACTCGATATGGTTTCTGCAACAACTTCGATTTTCCTATATCTATTCCAATCTCTGAAGCAACTTCAGTCAGTCTCTCATGAAATACTCTTGCTCTTCTCATTATACTCTTACACAAAAATAGTAACTCCTCATCGTTGTAAGCATTCAATCTTTCTGTGCCCACACATCCTGTCATCATCTCTTCTAATTCCACTTTCAATCTGCTGATATCTAAAATCTTTGGTATTGTGTTCTGGTTATCTCTTTCCTGAGCCCACCTTTCTATTTCTTCAGAGGTGACTACTGTAGCGCCTCCAGTTCCAGCCGGAACCAAAGGTCTTCTATCTCTCAAATTCATAGGCGTAACTCTCTTTGGAGTCTCCGTCAGAGGTTCCACGATAGGGAGATCCATTAGTGAAATAATTGACTCACTTTCGCTAACCTGATCATCTGTAATTAATATTTCTTTTCTAGGACTATTTAGTGAATTGTCACAGATTGTGGTTTCTGGCAAATCTTATTATCTCCATACAATGGGATTACCGGACCAATGGTCACTGATACTGTCAAGGCTTCAGTATTCAAATTTAACTGTCCTATCTTTTGAACTAGTTCTTCTCTAGTTTTATTCAAAGCTTCTCTTTCATGATCCTGCAACACTCTGTTATATGACATTTCAGGTAAAATCTGTGGGGTTAATGGCATTCCCATTACCGGCGCACTTGGGGTAACCTTACTAGTTGCTTCCTGATACAGTGGTGGGTTTTTAATTAAAATATCCTCTAACAACTCGTCGTCTGATTCACCATAACCTGCCGAATTCATGTGTTTCGTTTTCTCCTTACACTTTCCTCCAAACTGTTCCTCAGCCATCAACACTGGATATAACCCTTCTGATACCATAGCTCTCCTCCACTGTTTCATCTGCCCTTCTCGTGACTCATGCAAATTTCTGGGAAAGAATCCTCTATAGCTTCCACCTCTGCATTTCTCTCTTTCATATGACTCAGTCTCCCATTCTTCCAAAGCCTCATATTGAGTTAACCTAGGTCTGGGTTCCAAATCATTCATTTTCAATCTCAAATTCTGAAGAATTCTCCCATTAAATGTACCATTCTTAGGAAACGCTAACACACCATCATCCTTCGTATATTCTATCCAGTTTTCTAACCATACGCATGTATGATATCCTCTTTCCAACATCATAAAAGATGCTGGTGTCTTCGGTGGCGGAATAGGAATTCCCTCTCTAGTCAGAACAGGCTTATCCTTTACAAAGAAATTCTTAATTTTCTTTAAAAATTACGTCTTTCTTTTCTCTCCATACATTCTTGAAGAACGATGTAGAAAATTGTATTCCGCAAACCCTTGAAATCTTCTACCTGTACGTCTTGCACTAACAGTCAAATCAAAATCCTGCATGCAATTCTTCTCTCCACCAATCCTAGCGAGGCTTCTAACTAGCTATCCAATCAAATCAGGCTCACGCCCGAGATCTGACCAATGCCAGCGCGGCCTTTTCCTGACGTCAGTTCTGCTCCTTACTACTGACCACTCCTTTACAAAGCTGCTCCTGTCACACGCCCGCTGTTTCTACCAATCCCAGCGCGGCTCACTGTGATGTCAGTAAAATTTCCAGCAACTGACCCTCCCTTTACAAGGTAATACGAAAACTTATTTCTCTATATTTACTTCAAAATTCTTTGTTATTAATGACATAAAACATTCGCTACTGTGTCTATTCCACTAGATCAAAGGATAGTTTATTTCTTTTCACTGCGAGTAAAACCTTCCACTTACTCTTCACCTAAGCTCCAGAGAACGTGCTACTCCTCCGGTGTCACCTGTTTTGGGAAATTTGAGACCAAAGTTTCACCAGCGAACTCCTTTTGCTGTCAATCTAGCTTAGAAGAACCTACTACTCCTTCAGGGTTACCCTTACTAGGTGATATAACGCATAAAGTTTCTCTAGCGAACTCTTTGCTATCAACCACTCTTACTTTTACAGAGAAAATAGTCCCTACCTTAACACTGCCAGCCCTACCTATCTTCTCAGTGTTATTCCAACAGACAAGTAACCTCACTGCAGTGTGGTTTCTATCGCCACCTGCTATTCATTCCCCGGGAATTTTTCCAGACGACATAAAACAAAGACGCTAACTCTTTTGTTAAAACATAAATCAAATAATTAATAATCTATACTTAGCACCAAACTAGTCACTAATAACCATAGCTCTGCTACCTGAAAACTGATCCAGCGATGTACTAACAGCAGATACTCCACTACCATATACTCACCTGGGCCCATACAACTTGCTTCTACTAAACACCAAGTAGACCGCCGGAACTTTTAGTTTAAGATGATTCTCATACCTTAAGATCTAGTTATTTCTTCTCCAACTAAACCTTTCACTGATCAAAATAGTTCTTTCCTCTGGTCAATGGACCATTAGGTGGAACTAGTTGATGGTGATAATTAACATGACTTTATCACACATTTCTCGATTAAAATGAAATAATCACAGACTCGGGAAGTTTTAAAATCTTTATCTAAATTAGTTGATTGTGAACCATCTCAAACGTTTCAGTACAAACACCCTCATTCTCAAGAGTGTCAATTCATTCGATAGATATAATAATTCAGATCCACACAACAACTATGCTCAGAAAAAGAGGACAGAGAGAAAAGAACATCTATTCAAATACAATATATTTTTACCAAGAATGGTGTGAAGACCAAGCCCTCTGGCCAAAGGGCTGGGAAGGGTCCCCCGGGATAGATCAGGAGACAAAGACTTCAGGACAGGAATTAGGACAGGATACTTCACCTCTCTAGATACCAACGAGTGCGTCGCACCCCTCTCTGACACTCTCTTCCTCCTCGTGGTTCTTCCGCGATCTTCTTTCTAACCCAATTAAATTAAGTAGATGGTTCTGCTTTCGATTTTCTTCATCAGCATCTCACTGCATCAGCACCACCCTAACACCGACAGCATCCCAAGCTCTGCAATGCTTCCGCCAAAAAGTCACTCCCAGCATCGCACTCCTCCAAAAAACTTCTTTCGCAACCTGTTCTCTCTAACTAACTGAAACTACCTCAATTATACCTTTTCATATCCAATGTACCACCCATTAATGTTTCAATTTTACAAACTACTAACTCTGATTGGACAGGCCAGGGGGGGATGATCATCACACCATGCTTACATTTCACTTATTTCTTTAAACCATTGTTTCAAAACTCCTCCCCTCAAACTTTATTACCGACTTCCTTTCCCATACATCTTCAAACTTTATTAATACAAATGTTGCGTTCTCTTGAATAAAGTTCCTTCATATGAACTCTTCACCCTCATGTTCCCAGGGCACATCTTCGCTGGCCTTGGACGCATGACTAATCCTTAGTCATCTTTCGCACTTTCTCGCCAGGGCGCATGCGTTGCGCAACGTCAGTCTGCTCGACTCAGACAAGTTTGACAGGCCCAAATACGCACTAATAATAAAGTGGAAAGGAAAAATGTTATTCTCAAAAATAAATGATTTCACTGTATACCACCAACCTCTACTCTAACCCGCTCCATTTATTATTTCCCTTTCTGCATTTACGTTAGTATAAAACTTATTTTCTATTTCAGCTAAGCAGGTGCCATGCATGTGAGCTTTTCAAGCGGCCATTTTATGATTCTTTGCGCAGGCGCCAGAATTTCGCTCCAAGCGATAGTACGTCATACTTCGTAGATGCACTAGACCCATGCGCAGTAAAGATCCCGTGTTAGAATGCATCTTAGTTCTTTGTTCATGTTATTGCAGTTAGTAACCACATAGGCAAGCTTCATTTTCTCCCGTGTGTAAAGGAAATGCGTATTATTAATCACAAAACACGTTGTTAATAATTCGTTAATGATTTAAACGAGAGGATTGCTTCCGAGCAAGTCTCATTTACGAGTCCTTGCTCCATCAGGGTCATGTGTTGTATTTTCAAAAAGGGTAGGGAAAACATTTCTTTGGAGACCACAGTTCTTTAGTGTGATTGTTTTTATGTTTTTTTACTTCCCTGTTTCTTGTAATTTCGTCCTGGGACAACATCATTTATCTGTGAAATTCGTCCAAATTAATTACTATTGCCTCTTTTGGCATTGGAGTCGTTTTGTGCTCCGTCAAAAACATACTGCAGTGCGAGGGTATTTTCACTGGTGAGGCACGCGCTGAAGTATGAATTTGGACTCCCGAGGATACACAATGATGACACTCCAGTTCACAAAAAACTATGTGGATCACAATGTTATTCACTATTTACACACCCTGCCATTTTGAAAAGG
Organism: Calotriton arnoldi; assembly: GCA_963921515.1. NCBI lineage: Eukaryota > Metazoa > Chordata > Amphibia > Caudata > Salamandridae > Calotriton > Calotriton arnoldi. The sequence goes on along the minus strand of CAWUFW010007662.1, from coordinate 124,969 downwards.
GAAGGCTTTGTGAATGCAAAATCCTTTTGATGTACAGCACCCCTCAACACCAGTCTTTGCTTTGAGTAGTGATTTGCATTAGAATTATAGTACTAGGCCTGGGACAATAAAGATGTTATGGGTCAAGCCCATGAAGCATGCTCAATCACACCATAACAGTCCAGGAGTACACAATGGAGATAGAAATGATAATAAAATAACACGGGGGATATTCTCAAGAACGTGTGATAATTATCGCAAAAGTAGCTTAACGCAACTTTGCACATCGCAGTCCATCGCGGGAAAATAACACCGTGTTAACGTTGTATTCTCAACACGGCGGTACCATGCGATAGTCTCACGCTAACGCGTCAAATGACCGCGATAAAATTACCGTGACGGCAAAAAAACGCGAATGCGAAAAAAGTTGCGATGTGGCCAACCGCGATAAAAAAAATCAGCGATAACCAGCGAGAGGCCTGCAATTCGCATGCGTCATGCGGGAAAATGCACTATAAAAGCACCGAAAAACACAAACAAAATAATTAAAACTGCGCAGCACCATGGAGGAAGCCGGAGCAAGTACAGAGGACGACCAGAACCCCACAAGCCCCCAGGAGGACCAGCCTGGGACCTCGGGGTCACGTAAGGGCAAGGAGAAGAAGATGAGGAAGACGAGGTTCAGTCCGCAGGAAAACAGGATCATCATCACGGAGGTGATAGAACACCACCAACAACTGTTCGTCACCTCCAACGTGTCATTGGCAAATAAAAATGCAATATGGCAGTCCATCCTGACAAGGTGAATGCAGTCTGAGTGAGGAGGAGGACAATTGGAGAGGTCAAGAGGCGCTGGAATGATGCGAAGCGCAAAACCAAGAAGAAACTCGCTGACAACCATCAGGCAGCAATGCAGACTGGAGGTGGCAGTCCAGCGGAACACCAGGAGCTGGATGAGATGGAGGAAATGGTGGCCACAGTCATCAGTGGGGAGATGGTGGCAGGAGTTGGGGGTCCGGACACTGCTCGACATGACCTGACACAACAGCACCAGGGTGAGTACCGAACAGGGACTGGGGGGACGGGGGAGATGGGCACAATGGCACACATGCACAATTAAGTAGAGCACACTGCACACCCACAATGACTCTGGATCATGTCCCTGATCCCCTTGGCACACTGCAGCACACATACAAACAGCAAGTAGGCCCCCGTCCACCATGGGCACAAAGGGTTCCCTCCCCACACAGCACCAATCTCACAACCAACCCATGCACACGTGTCAAAACCAGCAAAGCTGCGTGTCTGTGAGCCACACTGACAATGCAAGTGACACTGCATGACAAACAGCATGGCTGCAGTCCAATTATCATGACATGGTGCACGCCACGACACTGAGGTGGCTGAGCGTGGAACACATCCGTAAAGGAGCAGGTCACACTCTGACACATCCACGTGCACAAACAACCCCTGACGTCAACAACACATCTGCGGATAAACCATGCCCAAGTGTCTAAAATCTGAACCAGAGCCAAAATTAGCCAAGTCTGCAACATCTCAGCACTGTAGAAGCACAGAAGTCAAAGGCACACCGCCTCAAAGGGATAAGCGGCAGCAAAATCACAGCTGCAGGGGCGACTCTCCCACAATGCAGCACACACACATAGCAATAACAGCACATCATCATTGACGACAATGTGGTACAAAGTGCAACACTCTCACTACAGAACAGAGGACACAACTGGTTCCGCTTGTGCGTAGAAACTGGCCAATCACATCTGGCATAGCAGGAAACTGTGAGATGACAATGTACGTGTACAACCTCACATCCGTGATGTAGTTAAAATGTCCACTGTCCCGCATCAAATAGTCAGCTCCTCCCAAACAGTCACAATGTACATTGTCATGCAGTCTGTATGTAAACTCGAACAATGCGTCAACATACATGTCAACACAATGTTAAAATGCATCTCCCCTTCACATTGCAGAGGGACAATCAACACCTCCTGCAGAGCAGACCAGACAACTCATCAGTGATGATGAAGAGGACCTCCACACCTTCGACACCGACGCCCTACAACAGCTCATGGACAGCTACGGCAACCCACCTCCAGGAGCAGGGCAGCCCAGCTGCATCGAGGAGACCCCACCCCCTGCACAGACTACACAGCAGGAAGCACCCACCACCACGGCTGGCTCCCAGCACCTCACCGAAGAACACATCACATTCCAAGGCCATGTGTTAGACTGCCAGAAGGAGGTGGCTGAACAGGTGCGGGTGGGGTTCGACCTCATGGCAGCCAAACTAGATGACATACGTGGGTGTCTAAGTCCCATCAGGGACCACTTACACTCCCTAACGGACACCCACAGTTCGCTCCATGATGTCCAACAATCCATGCCCGACATCGCTGGAGTCATGACTCTGAGAGGAGAACAACTGTCCAGTCAGAGTGGCCTCAACGATGTCAGCCGAGAGTTGGCACAGATGCTGAGGATAATGGAGAACATGGAGCGGATGCATACGGAAAGAATGGCTGCCACGGATGCACACCAGCAAAAAGTTGTTGGGATCTTCCATGCCCTGCAGATCCTCATCATCGCATTGCTGCCACTAAGGCAGTTGCCGATGAATGCTGCTGGTACTTCTACACACACATCTCCGGCCCCTGATGTGTCAGTGGCACACAGTGCTGCAGACCAGACATCAGCACCCACATGTCAGACAGATGACATAGAGGACGAAGATGCGGGTGATTCCACCTTTGTAGTAAGAAGGAGCCAGTAGCATTCTTCTCCGCCATATGCCCTGTTTGGTTCTGCCCTCTGCATCATGCCCTGTAACAACACCTCCCACTGTCCCCCGAAACACTCTGCGACACTCACCTTGGACCTCGACATGGACTGCCATATTTTGTTTGCTTACCAATGACACAGCAATCAGACTGCGGACTGTACTAATCCTCTTCCGATGTACTTGTCAATCCCTAAATGACTCTGGCTGGCCCTCCACTGGGCTACAATGTAATGTGGGATTTGCAAGGCCATGTACTGCTCCAGCTCCGACACTCCACTGAATGTGAATAAATCATTCAAATTCACACAGATGTGTCATGTCCATAATCGATCAAGTATGAAAGTATGGATGAATGTAAGGACATTGATTGCCCAAAAAGGTACACCCTGGGAAATGAAAGCAATGCGCATGTATGACCGTGACACACATAGGAAGTGAGATGACTGGGAATGTGTGCACTAGCTGTGGCCTCATTGCTCTGAAACAACAATCGCGCAATTCCTCAACTTTGCCCCATGCAATGTTAGAAATAGGGCTGGGTATGAAATGTCAAAGTCGTTGGCAGGCCTAAAGTAGTGTCCCCCTCACATTTGACAACAGAACATCTCTTCGCATACCTACTCACACTCAACTGGGTGGACACACCCTGTAGTGATGGATCACATTGATCCACATGGCAAGAATATGGACACCATACTCACATTGCTGAAGACACGTAAGAGCACAGGTCTATCAGCAACTATCCCAACCACTATGTCTGGCTCACAGAGGTGGAGCTGGCAATAGAGACTCACCCCAAGTGAAATGCGTCAGTCAGTCCCTCCCTGTGTACGGACAATACTCATTGAGGCACACGATTTGTCATTCTAATCAACACTCATCACAATTGAACACTATTGAAGTTGCTTAGACTTTATTGCCATGTGCGTGTCAGTACGGGCAAGACAAGGGCCACAACATGTAGACCAATGCATCAGACACTAACAGGCAGCATTCGGTCACGGTACAGTTCCACGTGACAGGCGTTGTGCATGCGCTCGGGATGTTCTGCCATTGCGTTGGTGGCTCTCGTAGAACCGGCACTCTTCTGACCTGCGGCAGTTATGTGGATGATATGCCACAGCTCGGAGCAATGAGTCGTATGTGTGTGCAACGTTTGGACGTATAGGTTGTTGTGTACGTAAGTGTCAAGGGCATTCCATGCAAGAGTACCTCGAGCAAGAACTTCTGTGTGTGGGGTGTGGATACGTTGGTCTATCATTAGCACTGTGTGTAGTGTGGGAGTAGTCATCATCTGCTATGGGATCTTTCTCACGGGGTGCCTGCCGCATGCAAGACCAAGGTCGGAGGTGCAGATGTCCTTCCGCCTTATGTATTGAGACAAAGGAGCTTTCATCCCTAATGTTAGTCTAACTACTGCTTGCATTCTGGGAATGTGATGTGGCTTTCGCGCTGCAATTGAGGCTAGGCCTTAGGCTTATGGTGCACCAATAGCGATACACACACAACAGTTGGCATGCATGAGCCAGGAGCGCGAGCGGCCTTGCGCTCCTTGTACAATCCCTTCGTACGCGGCCGCCCTCCGGGTGCATGCAACATTGCAACATTGTCGATTGCGGTCCGTGTGGCGCAGACACTGCAACAGAGACACACGCATCAGTTGGTTTCCTGTCCAACCCAGAAATGAACCACGCCCAGAGCCCAGGGATAGTTATTCACACCCCTACGCTGGCCTGGCGTATGCCGACCCAGCCCACTCGGCTTACGTATAAAGGGGGGGGGACGACGCTACGTGTCCCAGTTCTTCCCCACTGCCGGAGGTGACATGGCTGCGTCCGCCTGGCATATAACGAGACTCAATCATAAAGGGTCCATGACTTGCGTTGCACAGAGTTGGTGGCACCGGATACACTGTGGCCGGCACGGGCCTACCGCCACGAGACGGTGACTTTCGGTGCACTGAGGTAGGGGCACCTTAAGTGCTGAGCGGGTGTGCAGCCTGCGATGATGGCTGTCCGGACTGGTAAGAATTTGTGTGAGCCCTGCTAGACCGCAGTGTAGGCCTGAGCCAACGGGCAGCGCGGGCCTACCGCCACGTGGCATTGCCTTGCGGTTCACAGAGTTAGTGGCACCTATAGGGCTGAGCGCGTGTGCAGCCTGCGATGATGCCGTGTGCACTGATATGATGTCTACCATTGCGAAATCAAGACCCAGAATCACGTGTGTCACCTGGTGGCCCGCGGGGCGGAGCTGCATGATGTGGAGGCTGCCAAGGTAGCGGGCCCCGGGTTTGGAGCTTGCACCGGCACGTGGTGGGCCCTCTTGGAGACACGCTGGTGGCAAAAGGTGAGCAGTGAGGCCTGGGTGCGCAGGGGCGGGCAAACACCGCTGGGCGGCGGGAGGGGCTGGGGTGCAGCAGCCTGTGTGCGCAGGGGCGGCCAAGCGATGATGGCGTGTTCAATGATATGAACTCTGCAATTCATAAATCTGGACTCTGTTTCAGATAAGGGACCTGGTGGACTGCAGTGTATACCGGCACGTGGTTGGAGACACACCGGTGGCAGCAGGTGAGCAGTGAGGCCTGGGTCCGCAGTGTCGGCACTCTCTCTCTCCCTCTCCCTCTCTTCCTTTCACTGTCTCTCTCTCTCTTCCTCTGTTACTCTCTCTCTCCTTCTCCCTCTCTTCCTTTCACTGTCTCTCTCGCTCTTCCTCTGTTTCTCTCTCTCTCTCCTTCTCCCTCTCTCCCCCTTTCTCTCTCTTTCACTCTCTCTCTCTCTCCCTTTCTTTCTCTCTCTCTCTGTCCTTTGATGAGCGCATGACACACCTTCTTATCTTGAATTTTGTGTTGCAGGCTGTGTCTTACAGATTGTCCAGTGAAGACCCGCCATGACTCTTCCAAATAGTTGTTTTGAGTTAAATTTGAATAAAATAATTTGTTTGGAAATTCAAAGTTGAATGAATGATTCTCCTTTTTCTGACCACACATGAATGTTAATTGTTGTACTTGTGCGACATCAGGCGAATTGTTTTGTTCATGATTTCGTAAAGTTGATGTAAATTATCTTTGTCCGGGGTAGGGCCCCGGTGGGAGGGGGAATTCTGGGGGGGGGGGGTGGCGGTGGGTGTTGTAGCCCTCTTTGGGCTCCGAGCTGCATGATCAGTAGCTCCATGGCAACTGTTGTTCTTCAGGTGTGGCTCTGGTCTGGGCTCCCTTTTGTGGTGCAGGTTGTCATCCGACTTAGCAGCAGGTAAGAGCAGGTGTTAAATCCCTGCTGCTAACGCGCCTTATCGCCTGTTTTGGGATCTTATCGCCGATCTGGCTGGTCGTAGAGAATATTGCGAAGTGGTGTTTTCGCGGCTTTTTGCACAGGAACGCCTACTCTGCATCTCATTAGCGTTAGTTGCCGGTGTCATCCGTGGTGATGTTTTTTGCGGCTGCTATCGCAGGTAAACTGGCGATATCGGCTGTTAGCACCAGCTTGTGAATGGTGCGATAAATCTATCGCCACGTTGGCTGCGATAAAGTGCCGCTAACTCGGCGATAAGTCCTTGAGAATATGCCCCCACAATTTAAAAAATAAAGCAAACATACAGTTTCAGCAGAAAATTTATTTTAGCATAAGAAACCGCCTTACTGATGTCTTACTCAGACTAAGGACTACTGAAGCATCTCTAATGTTCATTCTGCGTGCAAGTCCAAGATGAACTATATAGTAAATGAAGGGGTGCTAAAACCGCGACCAGCAACCTTCCTAATGATATCGTTCCAATAAGAAATGAAATAAAACTGGAGATTATGAGATACAAACTTTGAAAAGCCAAGTAAATGATTTAGAAGAGATCTCATAGACAAGCTACGTTCAGCCAAGCGTAAGATTGCTGCAACAACTATGCATGAGGACAGCCTTCTTGAAAAGCATCCTAATCGACCACACCAGGCAGTGACTCAAAGAACTGTAGAGACAGATATACACAGATTGCATTGCAGCTGCGGCAGAACTCAAGCGGGTGGACACCATATTTGAGTGGGATCCAAACTATAAAAAATAAATGAATCTAACACAAATTTCGAGCAGGAGTGAAAATCACAAAATCACAGGGCAAAACCGATGTTTCTCAATGTCAAGACCCTTAAGCACAAAAACAAAATCGCAAGGCTAAAATAAAGGCTCTAGTCACTGAGAATAAATTCTTAAAAAACAAAATAAACTATATTTATGGCACATTAGAAAATAAAGGGGGGGGAGTGCTGTGCCTTTAAAATTAGTTTTATGAGAAAAAATACATGTAACAGCGTGTAAGGTGCTCTCAAAAACAAGGCCGTTCTTGAGTCTGGAGTACCTGGAGCAGAATGTTACCACCATCCAGATGCAAGAGTGTGAAGGCTTGAACAGCAGTCCTAAAGTCGTTTTCTGGGAGGAATGATTTCACTTTCTTCAGCAGAGGGAGCTGGTACCAGGCTATCTTGGATTTCTTGGCAGTGGTATCCAGGTTGAATCTGAGTGAAGTAGCATTGAGTGAAAGTTGAGGTTCAATTTTGTCCAAGCTCATGTCACTAAGGCAGGTTTGGACTAGTTGTTGTTGCGAGTTGTTCTTAGCGAACAGTAAAATTTTGTCATTTGGGGTATCAATGTGCCCACACTAAATCAGGGTGGAAAGAAAATACACAGTGGCAGAGCAGAGAGAACCACTGTGCCACATAAATACAGTTAGATCAAGCAATGAAGCAACCTGCCAGACTTCGGATTCACATGATGTAGCAGGTACCCAGAGTCACATCCCTAACATTAAAGAGGACAGGATTAAAGTTATTTCTTCTGGAAGAAGTAGTCTAAAGCAAGAAAATTCCATGCCCAGTTCAGGTCATAACTTTTATATAGAGGACACCCCGCGCTACTTTTTGACTCTTCTAGAGTGATGTTGAGACGTTGTTACTAGACAGACCAGACCATATCGCCTTGCTGTTGAGAAATCAAACAGTTGCAGTAGTTTTGGAGCTGAATGGGGAAAGGAAGAGCTGGCATGCAGGTTCCCCTTGAAGAAACTGTTATAATGACGAATATGCACCCTAAAATCACAGAAGAAAATCAGCAGGATCATGAGCCATTGCAGAGGCCTTTCAGTGAAAAAATGCCAAACCCCAAAGGAAACAATATTTTGCCCTCATGTTTCCACTCCTGTTTTATGTTCTGATTTCTTTTAGTAAAACACTTAAGAAACAGCAGAACTTATTTTGTCATTGTCCACATTGACAGGCTCTGACTTAAGTGAGATCACCTTTAACCAAAGACAATAGTAGCAGGTGGATTTGCCAAATACAGCCAGGTGAATGAGTGAACGCATAGCAAAATATCCTAAGATAGGAACAACATTCACCAATAATTCTAGCTTGAACATGTAAGACAAACCTCAGTTACAAGAAATCCCGTAGCATCCAATCAGCAGTGAAACAAATTTGCAAAGGAGAAAAAAACAACAGTAATTGTAGAAAAATTTGTCCTCACGAGTGGGTCCCCTCAACGTACACTTCCTCAGAGTTCTTTACAGAGTTCAAGTAGTCCTTGGCAGTGCTTAGGCTGGAGAGCATGTGTACATTCCCCTAGCTTAAAGACACGGCCTTGCTGGAACTACCTGAAAAGTCTCCTTACCTGGAACAACCAGCATTTGCAATTCTTGCCTACGCATGAAAGTGCAGCCAATTAGGCGAAATAATATATGGGGTTACCTTTTTCATGAGTTATTGAATTCTACCAACATTGTACCTGAGTTATTGCACGCCCTTGGGCCATATAGTTGGTAAGCGCACTGCTTTAAGTACGATGGAAGGATCTTCCTTCATTCCCTTAAGGACCACCAAATTAATGAAGCACAGCACCATGGCTATTAAGTGGAGGTCAGTAAGCCAAAGAACCTCACACCCATGTCAGACATCCGTTTATCCAGATGTCCCACTTTCTGCTCTGTCTTGGAGATGTAGACTATAAGTGCCTTCAGAGTTCCTTCCATTGAGGACACCTTACCCTTAATAAGCTTTGCAGACTCTTGCATCTTCGTGAGTGTACACAAAATCATGGCCTCTTCCTGAGTTAATGGGTCTTCCCTTTCTTCCAAGCCACCACCTCCTTAAGGGCAACATACCATTGAAGGCGTTGATCATGAAGCAAAAAAGTCAGACTTCGGTTTCACTGCTTTTGGTTTCTGCTGTTTTGACGGCATCATAATAATCAAGGAAGGCTTCTCACCTCACTCTCTCTCTTCACACAGGCAGCCCATCAATGGGTGAAGGAGCACTGAGGTTAGGGACTGCCTATTAAACTCATTCAGAGTTCCCACTCTCTATTTGCTGACTTTACTTCTTGTGGCACAGCTGTGGCGGGCGTCAGCAAGATGCTCGTGGGCAATGGTCACCAGGAGCTCACAAAATCCCACAGTCCTCTAGTTGTACACAGATCATCCAAAACATGGTCCGACCCAGAGCACCAGGCCCTTCACTTCAGGTGGCGCCATCTTGACTGACTGGGGGGTAATAACACTAGCTCCATAGATACGCTCCCAGGCATCACAGGGCCTCCAAACGGAGCACCACACCCCTGCCCTCAGGAGCCATCTCTCGCACTTCACTCGCCATGCCAGAATGCAGCCCCTAGCACAGAGCTGCAACCAACCTCTAAAAAATGGTGGCCATCATGGGACCTGGCGGCCATGCCCTACTCCACTTCTATTTAACACAAAATCAAGAAGAAAATGCAAACTCCACTCTCTTTGCTGCGGAAAACAATATTGGCAAAAATAGGATGTTTTAAATTGAATTTAGGAGAAAATAAAACCATCAAAAGGCAATGAGAATATTGCAATGTTACAAAAGGCAGTTGTCCTAAAAACCCTTCAGGAGGGGAAAATGAAATGTTAGCTCACAGTAGGTTTCTAATAGAAAAGTCAAAACAGTTAAAGAATGGTGCCTCTTGTATGCCTTAGTGGGTTCAAGGGCACAATATAGGCTGAACCATTAACGCATATGGTAAAACCATGAAGGTTCATTGGCTGGTCAAAGTGTTTAGATTTAGACAAAGGAATCTTAATGGAAGAAAAATCAGACCAGCAAGACAGCCATATGTTCAGGCATGGCTCCAGGACTTCGAATATGCTGGAGAAAGTGCCCATTGAGCCACAGAAATCCTGGATCAAAATGTGTTTGTGAGAAAGTAACTTCTAATATTCGATGAAAGGTTGTAAGGTTGTAGATATTAATCTACAGGTTTTGAGCACCTTGTTTTGATTCAGAGGGTCAAGCTGGCGGGCTGTATCCAGCTTTTGCTGGGATTACATAACTCTGAGCTAGACAAAGCTTCTGAAACATTTGCACCTTTATTGAGAGGATGAACTGGATCACCGACCCTCACCTGCCCCCAATATTCCAAAATTACAATGATGTTTTTTGCAAAAAAAAGGTTATACGTTTTCCTCTAAAAGTTCAAAATATTACAAAAGGAAAGCTTTAAGGGAAATTTATGCAATTTCTTATATTGGTTTCTGCACATCTGGAATTACTGTATCTTGCATCCTTTGAAAATGTTGGCTGAGCCTCTCCACAACTACTAGAGCGCTCCACAGAGTCTTTCCAGACTTGCACCCCTCAATTCAGAATTCTCCAACTGGTCAGCAGCAGGCCTCATGTGGTCCTAGAATCTCTTTACTCTATATTCCCCAAGCTTCAAAAGGTCCCCAGAAATGTATTAGGTGTTCACAGCAGGCCAATGTGGAGGTCTGCTCAGGGAACTTTCTCCCATAAAGTCCATGGTAGCAGAGAGGCAAGAACATATCTCCCAGGTTTCCTCCTGCATGCTGAGCACTGATTTTATTCTAGGACAAAGCTCTGGGGTCTTAGGGCCTTATTATGAGTTTGGCAGACTACCTGTAGGACCGCCACCGCGGCAGTCCCAGGAAGACCACCAAGCCCGTGGTGAACTCGCCCGCCGGATTTCGAGTTGAATCCAGGGCAGGCAGGCGGTGCGGCGGCTGTGTTGCAGGGGCGGGTATGTTAGGCTCATAGGAGAGCCTAAACAGAATACCGCCACTGTGACATCGCCTACAGCACATTCGTGCACGGTGTGGTATGCACCATGTCATGCATGCCACAAGGTGCACGCACGACTGTGCACTTTTGGGGGGAATTACGTGCCCCCTGCATGCACCCCCATGGGCAGATTTGCTCAGGGCCATGGGGGGCACCTTTCCATGCCTTTCCGCCAAGCATTTCATGGTGGGATTCCAGCCCTGAAAGGCTTGGTGGAAAGGCAGGTTGGAATCTGCTCGGCAGTGCCAGCATCTGCACCTCCGCAATTCCCGCCTGCTTTCCACACCACCACCGTGGGATCTTGGATCCTGGCGGTGGTCTTGTGGCGGTCTCACAGCCACCATCATAATACGGTGGTCGGACTGCAGGGGGATGGCGGTCAGACTGCCATCGCTATTACGGCGGTCCCAGGACCACCATACTCGTAATAAGGCCCTTAGTCTTCTTTCACTTTTTTTTTTGTGGGAAGCAGTGGGCTCTACATGGAGTTTTAGAGAGGGTCTATTTAGTATATCATATTTAGTATATCATTGGTAGATATCCCAAAAGTGTCCCACACCCTTATTCCAAGCAGTTGGGCATAACTGCATTCTGTATAAAGATGTCTTACACTGGGCTTCTGGAAAAATCAATTGGATGGAAAGAGTAGAAGGTGGAATACATTGTTTCCACCGTACTACCACAGGCACACAAGAAGAGGACATCTCTTGTACATAACACCACCCTCTGTCAAGAAGGCTTTTGATGTGTTTTCAAGAAACAGTGGTCCCTAATATATCATAAACAACAGCTCATGGATAACAAAAGAAAGCAAATTAAAGAAACAGTTTTCATGTTCGACTAACTGAGCAGACCTGTTTTAATAATTATATTGAATATACAGAATGCTTACAGATTGTGTAAATTTTGATACGCTCATTGTGTATTTGTATCACTTTCGCCTAATCACTTAGCACGTTTTTTGCACCCCACTGTCACTTATGCATTGAAAATAGTTTATTTAATTTCCTTTATTAAAATATTGTTTTTGAAATGCATTTTCTATCCATGAACTGTTGTTTAACTATTATATATTAGGGTCCGCTGTTTCTTGAAAACATTGCTAATTTACCCAAGTCCCTACGGATCCCAGGGTTACCCTTGTGTTACGAAACAAAGAAGGCTTTTGTGGCATGAAAGTAATGATGGTCACTGCAGAATCCTCCGCTCATGATATTTGGATTCTTTACCCCCTCTAGACATGTAATATTTAAATGTTAATTCCATCCATAGAAAAGTATAAAACTCAAAAACAATAACACAAAATAGGATTTTGTTTTCTGATGTGAGTGCTTGGTTTAAATTGCATGAATATGCACATTTTGAACTTTTTAGACTCGAAATATTAATTTAAAGGATTTTAAAGTAAATATATAGAAAAAAAAATTGGGAAACATATGGGCATACTTACAAGCCCCTATCGCCACCAAAGCATCACTTTTTCTGAGGTTGTGGTGGCAATAGGGGCTTCGCCTTTCAAATAAGGCACCCTTTCACGCTATACTTAGCATGAAACGGGAGGGAAATGGGTGTTGTGGTGGGCGTTCCACTGCAACACCCATTTATTTTTAAGCTGCCCCATATTTACAAGGGTGGCGTAAATATGGGGCAGCGCCAAAATTAAGACCAGGGAAAACCTGGCCTTACCCTGGAGCAACGAGGAGAAATGTTTAATTTCTCCTCGTTTTTGCTGTTTCCAAGTGTGCTGCATTGTGCAGCACACATAGAAACAGCAAAACGCCATTGATTGTTTATGTGCAGGAAGGTGTCCCTTGATAAAATTAAAAATTAAAAAATAGTGATCTTGTGGGACAATGTTGTGTTTTTGAATCTAGGATGTATCGCCTATGTATTAATTAATGTGTAGGGAGAGGTATTCTGTTTTTGTTGAAGGTGTCCCTTCCTGCACATAAACAATCCTTTAAAAAAAATGACGTTTTACAACTTCTATGTGTGCTGCATTAGGCAGCACACAAAGAAGTTACAAAATGCCATTTAAAGATTGTTTATGTGCAGAAATGGACACCTTCCTGCACATAAACAATCTTCCCCTGCAACGCGGACACCCTTGCACTATGGTGCACGGGTGCCTGCGTTGGTGCTAGGCAGCTAAATTTAGCCCCAGCGCAGGAGATAACGCAGGCTGCACCATATTGTTGTAAATATGGTGCAGCCCTGCGTTTCAGAAGTGGTGGAGCGCGGCGTTAAGCCAAGGAGGCTAACGCCGCGCTCCGTCACTTCTATTGTAAATATGCCCCATAGTGTCACATATATTTAATTCCTTCCTTGATCGTAAATCTTTACTACTTTGGACTTTTTTCTAAGCGGAAGTCAAAACAAAAAAGATAATACAATGGCAGCACTTACCCAGCATAAATTCATAGATAACAACACATCCCCACAAATAGCCTTTATGGCTTCTTGTTATATTTCATTGCTAAATTAGCCGTCTGTCAAACAGAACTCTCTGATTGGCATTTACTAACCTTTTCGGTTTACATAAATCTATATATTAAGGGGTGGCAGGATTTTTCAGCAGCAAGATTGTTTTGTTGAGTTAAACATTTATTGCTTCTAGAAGGCCACCCTGTGCTTTTTTCCAGAATTCCATGAACTGGTGGATAACCCGCAGAGTCCTCAGAGTAAACAGACAGCTCAATGTCAACTCCTATCTTTACCGCACAAGAAAGGGGAAGTTAGACAGACAATGGTCAGATAAGAAAACAAACTTTGCTCTAATAATGGAACATTTTGGGTATGTACCTCACAATAATTCAACACAGTAACGCCGGTGGGCCTGTCATTGTCTGTTGTAATCTAATACACAATTGCTACATCATTTTTATAAGCACGAAAGTTTATTCTTGTTTCGTCTTCCATTGTGGCCTGGGGATGTCCTGTGTTGCTTAGTGCCGTGTGTAGGTGTGCCTGTCTTTTTGGGGGGAAATCCCACATATCAGGCAACTTGATAGAATGGAACAAAACCCAAAATGCACATCTGATGGAACCTGAGCAGACAGCATCGCATTGTGTTCCCCCAGTTCACAAACCATGAACAGGTTCTGCCGGTGAATCTTTACAGCATGGCTTAAGATAGTAAGACAGCTTGGTGAGTTGAGCACATGCTGCGCAGTTATGTGTTTGAGATACTGTCATAGGTTTGTAGGCTGTCCGGGCAGATGTTAGGCTGAAAAAGACAAAATTACAACTATTGGGCTGGGTAATAGTACCATCTACCATTTAAAGGCCCGGTCACAATACAGTTTCTATCTCCCCTCTTGCCACAGCCTCCTGCTGACAATCAAATTTGAAAAATTTCAGTTTAATGAACCTTTGTCATAAATGTCCACCTTGCCCTAAAATTGATAGCAGATCTGCAGCCAGTGCTGAGACACATTCCTCAGTGAGGCGTGATGTCTGTCACCAGTCCTCTCAGCAGCAGTGGGGACACTCTATCTGAGGCACAACCAAAGAGTTGTCAGCTTTTCCTTTAACTAAATTATCTCTTAGGCATCCTCTTCATTGACGAAGGAGTGTCCACTTCCATTGATGGAGGAGTGTCCACTTCCATTGATGGAGGAGTCTCCTCTTCATTGACGAAGGAGTGTCCACTTATTATTATTATTGCAAATTTGTACAGCGCATAGCTGCCCCAGCGACGGGGCGTCCCAGCGCTACCCAAGTATAAGTGACTAGAGACGGTCCAGAAAAGGAATGAGAGTTACTCCGGGAAGAGCCAGGTCTTTATGGCTTTACGGAACGTCAGGTGGTTTTGGAGTCTTCTGATAGCAGAGGGAAGAGAGTTCCAGAGTTTGGCCGCCAAAACCTTAAAAGAGCGACCACCAGCTCTGGCTCTTTGAACTCAGGGGATACAAGCCAGCCCTTGGTCAGTTGAACGCAGGAGTCGACTCGGAATATACGGCACTAGCATGTTGGCTAGAACCGGAGGAGCTTGTTGGGTCAAGATTTTATGAGCGACACAGAGTGTCTTGAACTGAATTCTTCTATCTACTGGTAGCCAGTGTAGCTTAGGTAAAAGCTTGGACACTGAACATGATTTCGGGAGTGCCAACAGAGTCCGAGCTGCCGCATTCCATTGATGGAGGAGTGTCCACTTCCATTGATGGAGGAGTCTCCTCTTCATTGACGAAGGAGTGTCCACTTCCATTGATGGAGGAGTGTCCACTTCCATTGATGGAGGAGTCTCCACTTCCATTTTGATGGAGTGTCCACTTCTATTGATGGAGGAGTGTCCACTTCCATTGATGGAGGAGTGTCCACTTCCATTGATGATGGAGGAGTGTCCACTTCCATTGATGGAGGAGTGTCCACTTCCATTTATGGAGTGTCCACTTCCATTTATGGAGTGTCCACTTCCATTGATGGAGGAGTGTTCACTTCCATTGATGGAGGAGTGTTCACTTCCATTGATGGAGGAGTGTCTACTTCCATTGATGGAGGAGTGTCTACTTCCATTGATGGAGGAGTGCCCACTTACATTGATGGAGTGTCCTCTTCATTGACGAAGGAGTGTCCACTTCCATTGATGGAGTGTCCACTTCCATTGATGGAGGAGTGTCCACTTCCATTGATGGAGGAGTGTCCACTTCCATTGATGATGGAGGGGTGTCCACTTCCATTGATGATGGAGGAGTGTCCACTTCCATTGATGGAGGAGTGTCCACTTCCATTGATGGAGTGTCCTCTTCATTGGCGAAGGAGTGTCCCCTTCCATCGATGGAGGAGTGTCCACTTCCATTGATGGAGTGTCCACTTCCATTGATGGAGGAGGGTCCACTTCCATTGATGATGGAGGGGTGTCCACTTCCATTGATGGAGGAGTCTCCACTTCCATTGATGGAGGAGTGTCCACTTCTATTGATGGAGTGTCCACTTCTGTTGATGGAGGAGTCTCCACTTCCATTGATGAAGGAGTGTCCACTTCTATTGATGGAGGGGTGTCCTCTTCATTGACGAAGGAGTGTCCACTTCCATTGATGGAGGGGTGTCTCCTTCCATTGATGGAGGAGTGTCCACTCCCATTGATGATGGAGGAGTGTCCACTCCCATTGATGATGGAGGAGTGTCCACTTCCATTGATGGAGTGCCCACTTCCATTGATGATGGAGGAGTGTCCACTTCCATTGATGGAGGAGTGTTCAGAGTGTCCACTTCCATTGATGGAGGAGTGTCCACTTCCATTGATGGAGGAGTGTCCACTTCCATTAATGGAGTGTCCTCTTCATTGACGAAGGAGTGTCCACTTCCATTGATGGAGGAGTGTCCACTTCCATTGATGGAGGAGTGTCCACTTCCATTGATGGAGGAGTGTCCACTTCCATTGATGATGGAGGGGTATCCACTTCCATTGATGGAGGGGTGTCCTCTTCATTGACGGAGTGTCCACTTCCATTGATGGAGGGGTGTCCTCTTCATTGACGAAGGAGTGTCCACTTCCATTGATGGAGGGGTGTCCCCTTCCATTGATGGAGTCTCCACTTCCATTGATGATGGAGTGTCCACTTCCACTGATGGAGGAGTGTCCACCTCCATTGATGGAGGGGTGTCCACTTCCATTGATGGAGGGGTGTCCACTTCCATTGATGGAGTGTCCACTTCCATTGATGATGGAGTGTCCACTTCCGATGATGGAGGAGTGTCAAATTCTATTGCTGGAGTGTCTGCTACTATCGATGAAGCAGAGAAACGCTTTGACAAGTGCACTTCAAGAGTCTTAAGCACAGACTTTTGGGGTCTGACTGTGTGTGCGCCTGGAAAACTCATCAGGATCTTTCAGGAAGGGTATATATTTAACTTTGTTCCACAAAGGGCCTCAGCCAACAACAAGTTGTTGAGAAGCATGAGGACATGATAGTACTTCTCATAAGTGCAAAGACACTTCAAGTTCTCTGACTACTCCCGCTTAGATTAACATAACTTCAGAGTGCCATCTCCTTGTATCGGTTAATCCCACTGCACAAGGCCCAACTTTCCTTTGATGTCCTCTGTTATCTCATGAAAGGTGGCCCTGCGTCCTTATTGGGCGATAAAAAGTCCCCATTGAGTTGATTTGATGTCTAAAGCTTTAAGTGGAACTTTGAATCAACCCCTGGTGCAAGCACTCATTTTAGCCTAAGCTATACTAGCCGAGATAACCTCATAATGATCTATCCCCTATTTAATTGCTATTTTCTTGAGTAGGATGTTTGTGTCCCGTATACGTGAACAATATGGGTTAAGCCCTACTGCCCATAGGAGTTCTAGCCCCACTCGATACTGCCCAGCCTCTGTATTCGGTTCACTCACTCACAGTGGCTGTTTCAACTCTGCAGGAGAGAACTGAGGCACTGTCTGCCTGAGTCACACTATGAGTGATTTATAGGACATGGTCCATACCATCTGCTCATGAAATGGGTCAATCCTTAATGAAGTTGATCCCACATTACTTTTCCACATCAGTGTTGCTACTTCCCTCTGAGTTAACGTGTACCTCATCTTTCGGTAAATCCCCTGTATTTGCAGAACACAAAACGAGGTTGACATCAAGCTTGTCATTCATTCAGACATTTCCAAACTCATGCGAATCCACAAGACTGTTCCATGAATTTTCAGGATATCCTTCAGCCTCTCCCAAGAAAGCATCTGAGAACAAACGCACTTTGGTATTCGGTAGAATTGAAAACTGACAAATCACACTGTAAAAGGCTTGAGCGTAACTGGAGGATGTCAAAATCCAGTGCAGACAAACACATATTTAAAGATGCTCTGCGCTCATTTCATACAAAAATAAAGACAGCACGCAGACAATACATCGCCAATAAAATAGATCAGGCTGGCAATTCCTCCAAGGAACTATTCAAAATCCTAAACACTTTGTTAAACCACAGGCTTGCTCCTTGGATACACCAGCTTCTCAAATATTTTACAATACCTTAGCTACGGATTTTCAAAACAAAATAGACAATATTTACAATAGTTTCCACACTATCAATAACCCACCTATTCTTCCACCGTTGCACGCCCCCTCAGTGACACTAGAAAGTTTTTAACCTATTTCCCAAACACAAATGCTGGACCTCCTCACCAAAGCAAAATCGGGGTCTCCTTCCAATCCATGTCCTCCACAATTCATCTCACTTCTCTCCCCTCTCCTTGCCCCAGCAATTGTAGCACTGTGTAATCAATCCCTGAGCCAAGCCACGGTACCAAAACTATGGAAAGCTGCATATGTGACACCCATTTTGAAGAAACCTACGGTTGACCCTAGAGACCCGGCCAACTATCGACACATATTTCCTCTTCCTCTGTTGGGTAAGATACTGGAGACACATGTTAACAAACAACTTTTGGTCTACCTCGAGAATAATAATCTGCTAGACATCTCACAATCAAGCTTCAGACCAGCGTACAGCACTGAGACTGCTCTACTGGTAGTAGCAGACACTATTAGACTATCCCTGGATGCTGGCCATCCTGCCATGCTGGTCTTGATTGACCTATCAGCAGCGTTCGATATCATCTCACATTTTATTCTGGAGCAGCGTCTCCAGCAAGTAGTCATCCAGGGATCCGCCCTTAACTGGCTGACTGATTTCCTCAAAGATAGGGGTCAAATTGTCTCCTTGGGAACATTCCATTCTAACACCACTTTTATAGACAAGGGTGTTCCGCAGGGCTCCTCATTGAGCCCTACTCTATTTAACATCTATGTTGCCCCCATGGCCCAACTCGTCAAGGCCTTTGAGTTTGAAATGAGATGACACACAGTTAGTCATGTCATTTGGGCAGGACATGGAGAATGTCAAACTGAGATTTCACACATGCATGAGAGAGATTGCCACATTGATGTCCCTAAACTGCCTCCAACTTAATGGGGGTAAGACTGAGATTCTACTGTTTGGCAAAGCTCAACTTTACTGGACAGAGGAATAGTAGACAGAGGAATTCAGGCCTCCTCCACTGCTCAGCTGCACTGCAAAAAATCTAGGCATTCTCATAGATGACCCTGTGTGGAATCACATTTCCTCTATATGCAGATCTTGCTTTGGCACCGTACGTCTCCTCAAGAAAATCTTTCAGTGGCTTCCGCTGAGCTCACGTATAACGCTCATTTATGCCCTTGTTATCAGTTGCTTAGACTATGGAAATGCCCTATTCCTTGCCTCTAATGAATATCTCCTATCAAATCTGCAAGTGGTTCAAAACACTGCCGCCCGTATAGTAAACAATCTGCCACCTAGAACTCCTTCAGCCCCTGTACTCAGAATCCGACATTCGTTACCCATCCACACGAGAGCACTGTTCAAACTACTCTGCCGGACCTACAAAGCTGCGTCAGGCTCCGGTCTAAAGTATATACAGAATAGACTTTCTCCCTATACCCCAAACAGGAAGCTGTGATCTAGCAACCAACTGTTACTACTCCCAAGACGCATTCGAACTGCCAAGTATGGAGGCAGAGCCTTTTCCTATCTCGGCCCACTTTACTGGAACAAACTTCCTTTGTTCATCCGTGCATCTCAAAGCCTATTTGAATTTAAAAAATCTTAAAACCTGCCTGTTTTAAGGCCAGCTCTACCCAATTGTCTGTCTCTCAAGCGCTGAGATGTCCCTTAGGGGCCGAGTCGTGCGCTATATTAAGATACAAATATAATAACATAACAACAGTGGTCAGCATCCCACCGTCTTCTTTGTGACCCTGGGAGTAAGTTGAAGAAGTCTTTCGTGCCTTTGATAGACCTCTGCTTCCTCTACGTGGGTGGCGTATTGTGGTATTGTCTCCCAGCGGTTACCTGAAGCCAGAAAAGGGTCCAGTGAAAAGCTTTTTCAGAATGTAGGAGTCTTCGGTTACACCATGCACTCCAGGCCAACCACCAGGCACTTCAGTTTGCAGTCATTCACCAGAGTTGTCCTCATCAGTGTCTCTACTTTTTCACAATTCCAGACCGACTCGTCTATTTACTTCCTCAGTTAGTGTCCGTGCCGCACCGGACAGTTACAGAGTGATGTGGCGCTCCTCGGGATAGGCACCCTGAGGACCCTCTGAATATCCTCAGTGAGGTCCTCTCTCTGTTCTCTGGGTCGAAGCACCACCTGCCAGAGTGTGCTATCTGACTGAGTGGCACAGGGGTGTTGCAGTCTCTTCAATTAGCCGCTCCACTATGTTGTGATGCCATCAAGGATGTTGGCCGTGAGAGGAGAGGGGTGTAAGCACTGCTCTGGTTCTAATGGGGGAATCATAGAGAAATGGGGCACGCCGACCAGCCCATTTGGGGCTCTAGTGATTTTGTTACTCAAGTATGTCTAGTGATCTGCCTGCACTGGTTCCCTGCTGCTGTTACTGGTCTTGACGTAGAACCCATGTTGCAACCCTAAGGATTCACATCCTATTGGGAGCCTGGCAAGCTCTACCCCCCCTTTCGATACTATTAAAGACTCTGGGCTAGGACATATTTATCAAAGGTCGCCCTTGCTCTACATAATAGGGTGCAAGAGCGCGCAACTCTTAAGTTAGATTTATCAAGCCATGCAAGGCCATGGGAGGCCGTCTGTGGCCCTCCGTGGCTTGATAAATCTAGAGTAATGCAACACAGCGCAAATCTCTGCGTTGCATTACTCTGCCTCAGGGAGGTGTTTCATAGGTGGAGCATGGGTGTTCCCACACACCAACCATGGATTTTGGTGCATTCCCAGATTTACCATTGCTAGTAGACCAGGGAATGCGTAAAACATCTATGCATCTCAAGGGGAGGCGTAACGAGGAGAAATGTATTTCTCCCCGTTATTTCCTCTTTCTATGTGTGCTGCATTCTGCAGCACACATAGAAAGAGGAAATGCCTTCCTGCTGCGCTGCTGTGTGTCAAAATAAAAGAGCAGGAATGCACCGTATCTACAAGATACGACGCATTCCTGTCCTTCTCCCCTGCACCGGTGCACTTACAGCAGCCGTCCGCCAACGCAGACACCCTTGCGTCATGTTGCAAGAGTGCCTGTGCTGCAGGGATGATTGTTTTTGTGCACAAAGTGACACCTTCCTGCACAAAAACAATCACTGATGGCATTTTCCTCTTTCTATGCGTGCTGCATTCTTCAGCACGCATAGAAAGAGGAAAAAACAAGGAGAAACAAAAGTATTTCTCCTCGTTGTGCCACTCCTACGCCTCCCCTGGAGAGGTGTAGGATTCTGATGCATTCCCAGCTTAACAAACCATTGTAATTCTGGGAATGCGTCAGGTTCCAAGGATGTTGCATGGGAACACCCACAGCAACACCCATGGAACGCCCCTTTCACGCAGAGTAATGCGTGAAAAGGGCCCATATTTACAAGGCCATGAAGCCCAATGCGCTGCCAGTGTGTCAAAAAAAGTGACGCACCGGCAGCACAATGGGCTTGTAAATGAGGCCCTTAGTTTCCGGTGGTGATTCACTGGAGGTCCATAGAAGCCAAAATGTTAAGAACCGTTGGACTTGGGACATGGATTTATAAATAAATATTTGCATCCACCATACAAAGGACAAACTAGAAAACATTCACGACACAGTTTTTAAAACTTCATATAGCATTAATGTTGTGCAAATTTCTGTTAAAACCCGTCAGATGTAAATAATGTTTTTATTAAATAAGCCATCCCATTGTCCCTCCTCAGACCATTATAAAACTCAGGGGAAGGTCAGTAAACCTGGACCTTGCTTGAGGTCATCTGTGTAATGCTGACCGGACCTTCTTTAAATCCTGCTGTGCTTCATGAATAAGTTGACGCAGCAGAGCAGGGGGTCTTTAAGGCAATTATTCTCTGTGCAAGGAGAGATGTACAGGAAGGACCAGTGGAAACATGAGCATGCATAAAATTATTTACTGGTGCACTCACACACGCCCTACCCTCTTTTCGAAATTGGAACATGTATCTATTTTAAAGAAAACTGTTGCAATGCTAAGGCGTACCATGACAAACCCTGATGTTTAGAGCAAATTCAAGCCATCTGGTCACCCTACCCCCGCCCCCCAGCCCTGTTTTCTGCCGTTGGATTACAAAGACTATGAACTCTCTCTCAAGCATCTTTGCACAACAGGTCTAGTATCTCCTCTGACAACAAACCCCTCTCTAAGGATGGAAACTCCATTGGGTGGAATGAGAGCAGAACTCTATTCTGTAATCCTGTATAGTTTGCTGCACCCAGGGATATGACATCATGCTCCAGATGTGGAGTAAGAGCGGGTCTGACACAGTGCTTAATTTGAACCAGTGGTTTCTGGTGCTCGGCACCGGCACTCATTTGTCAGCCCTAGCACTTATGACATTCTTCTACCAGGTGGCACTGTTATCTAGTAAAGAGACAAGTATGATAACAGTTATTTATTAATTTACTATACATTATAAATGATTAATACCTGCTGCCCAAACCATTCTAATAGCTCTGGGGCCTGGAAAAGTCTGAATTGTCACATTTGTAAGAGTATGATGGTGAGTAGCTGTGTTGGTACTGTCATTGACAGTGCTGGCAGGAGCAATGGGTGGTGCAAGCTACAGTGGCCTCCTCACGAGGGCCCTGGTACTTATTTTTTTACAAATTAAGCAATGGTCTGACACCTAAATTTCTCTGGTAAGAAACAATAAATGATGAAGGAGCTATTGTTATTGGGATGTGCACTGCTTTTTCTCGGGGCATACATTGTAGGTAGAAAGGAGCTCTGCTGTGGAGGGCTGGTAGGACGAGCTCTGCCCTTGGTTGGCCTTTCCAAAAAAACATATGAGGTTGTGCCCTGCCTTGTCCAGTTAGTGAGTCTTTACATAAAGTGAATATCTACTTTAAAAAGTGGCATCCAAAAATATGGTATTCAGCATCTGGGCTACACTCCTTGCCCAACATCTCAGCTAATTTTGGGTCTGTCCTCAATAACACGTCTTTTTCTCCATTCTGCTGCAATGGGTACATTTGCTTTTCCCCACAAACATACAGCTTGTTGGCTGTAGACTCTAAGAATGGCCAGATCCACTAGACTTCCAGCAGCAGCTCCATCTTCAGAAATCTCCATAACCTGGGTTTAGGGTCCTAAACATCCAGCAAAGTATCTTAAGATGCCAAAAGGGCCTTGTTAATGCTCTTATTGGGCTTGTTCCCCTTTTTGGATAAAAATGGCACCATTGCAGGATCTACATCAGGGGTAGTAGACAGATTTATGTGGAAGAATAGGTATTGGACATTCCAATCAGAGTTTACTTCTATTATATATTTATCTACTTGATTTTGTGACGGTGTTGGAAAGCACCCCACTCAAATCAAACAAAGGACTTCCAAACAAATCTAAAATGATTCCACTTGGACCGCCAGGAGGAACTAAACTACTGGAAGAATTAAAGGGATAACTCCTATCATTGTCACTTGTATCTACATTATGAACTGCCAGAGGTGAAGGCATCCCCACTTCAGGTGCCTCCAAGGACGAAGGAACCTTATTTACATGTCTCCATAAAATGGGTCCCCTGCAAAAGTGACAATCTTTTCTTTTTTCCTTGGAATTCCTTGCAAATCTAACACCATATAACATGATGGAGAATTCCCTTTATCCTGAGCCTGAGACGCCTCTGAGGCTATCTTTCTGGAGGTATTCCCTTATAAACCCAGGATGGGAAGATACCGTCCTCGAAGTTGTCCAACTCATCCCTAGGGCAGGAAGGTAAATAGTTTATACGTTTGTCAAAAGAGAGGCGCTGATAGAGTGACTTGTAGTGAGGGCTGGCTTTAGAGCTAGTGGCACCTGGTGCGACAATCATTTTTGGCACCCTCGCCCCATGACTTCCTTCTCCACGAATTCCCTCACTGCCACCTTCCAACAGTGCACCTCATCTCTCTATTCTTCTCTCTGACATACATTTCATTTTTTTTAAAGCGCTACTCACAGTTCACTCACACTCGGTTGTTATCTGCATGGTACACGTTCTTTACAGCAGGGACATTATTCCTCTGCACTACTTTATGATGAGTAAAAACTACCACTAGACAAAATTCCTGTCTCTCACAAGCAGTAAAATTAACCACCAGCGTTATCTTGGCATTTTTATTGTTGCCTGAAAACTGCTGGACGCACAAGGAAGTTCACATGCTTTTAAGCCATCAGTTATTTTTAAACACAGCGCCCCCCTTCAAAGTCAGCGCCTGGTGCAGCTGCACCGGTGGCACCACCCTAAAGCCGGCCCTGATCTGGAGGCCCTATTATTAGTTCAATCTACCTGTGGCAGATCAGGTACACAGCCTTTCAACCCGCAGCACAAACCAGGTCAGCAGCATCACGCTTTTTCTAAGTGTTGTTTTTTAGGTGGGGGAAAATCTTGCAAGAAAGACCAGGGTAGAATATGAAAAGGTCTCTTCAAAATTAAAAAAATGCACATTTCCTTAACACACAGAAGCATTTCACCTTAATACATCAGATTTTGTAAACTGTATTCATTAAAAGTGAGTTTTTAAACATAAACTGAGTAACTTTCCTGCGCCCGACCCCTGCCCTAATGACAATGGCACCAGTGCTTAACCTATGCTGTTGGTTGCCAGTGGTGGCCCCACCTGCACTTATTTTTTGGGATTGGCACTCATTTTGCTAGTGTTATGAGCAGCAGTGGCGGCTCCTCCGCCAAGGCGGAGGAGCGTCGCCCCACTGCCAGGAGCACCAAAGAAAGTAAAAAATAAAATGGTAATAACGGCATGTTATTATCATTTTATTTTTTCCTCCTGCTGCGGCAGTGCATGAGGGTGCGGGCGGACCTGCAGGGGAGGAGTGGCAGACACTCCTGTGCTCAATGAGTGTTTAGTCGGCCCTCTGGGGCCGCCCAAAACAGTCATGCGCACTCCCCTGTTCTACATGCAGGCTGCATTACAGCATGCATGGAGAACATGCCCACCCCTACAGCCCCTGGCTGAGCGCTGGACCACGGCGCTCAGACCAAGGAGCGTTGTGATTGGCTTAGGGGTGGGAGCCAAGCTGCCTGCTTCCTGTTCTGACCTGGAGTCGGACACAGGCGAGCAGGAGAGAAGACGCAAGACCCGGCGGTGGCAAGGTAATGTTTATTTTTTTTTATTTCATTTTTTTTAAAGCAGCCCGAGAGGAAACCCCGACCAGTGCCCCCCCGCTCCCCTTCCCCCCACCCCCCACACACACGAGCCGTGCCAGCCGCCCCTGATGGGCATCATTCCCAATCCAGTCTTTTAAAAGTGGAAATGTCCAGGGGCGTAACAAACACCCCCGCAGCCCCTGCGGTGCGGGGGGGGCCCCAGTCTTCAGTGGTTGAAGGGGGCCCCCTCAGCTCTTCGGTAGAGAGCTGTGAGAGAGAGGCTTGCTCTAAAGCAGCTGCAGTTTGCAGCCTGCTCATAGCTCCTCGTGCTGACCCAGGACTGAAGAGAAACAAAGTAACTAGTTACATTGTTTCTCTTCAGTCAGAGCCAGGCCCAGAAAAAGGATGGGGGTGGGGGCCCTCAGAGACAGCATTCTCCACAGGGCCTCGGAGCTGACAGGGGCAGAAGGATTGCAGCTCCAGGAACAGGATCTGCTGGGACGCATTGGAAGGTAAACAAGCATTTGCAATACATGGTTTTGCAATATATGCATTTGCATATATGCAAGTCATATATGGTATGGATTGGAATTGTTCGTTGTGGAATTGTGTTGTGTGGATTGGATCTGTGTAGTGAAATAATGTGGCATGGTGTGCAGTGTAATTATGTGGATAGTAATTGTGTGGTATTGAGTGTACTGGAATTATGTGGAGTGGGATTGTGTGTCATGGAGTGGGATTGTGTGTCTTGGAGAGAGATTATCTGGAATGGTATTTTGTGTTGTGGAGTGGTATGTAGTGGAGTTTACTTATGTGGTGTGCTGTTAAATATTGTAGCATGATGTGAAATTTTGTGGTGTAGATTGGATGTATGTGGTGTGTTGTGTAATTGTGTTGTTGGTTTGAATTATGTAGTTTGTTGTTGAATTATGTGGTGTGGAATGGAAATGTGTAGAGTTGAATTTGTGTGACGTGGAAGTGTGCGCTGTTGAGTGAAAATTATGTTGAATGGTATTATGAGGCATGGTGTGAAGTGTAGTTATGTGGAATGTTGCTACGTGGCATAGACTGGATTTATGTGGAGTGTATTTATGCAATATGGAGTAGAGCATAAATATGTGGAGGTAAATTAGGTGGTGCTGAGTGGTATTATGTGGAGTGTAATTATGTTGTGTGATGAATTGTGTGGGGATGAATTGTGGAATTGTGTGACGTGTGGAATTATGTGGCATGGTGTGGTGTATAATTGTGCGGAGTGGAATTATGCAGCATGTTGCAGAGTTGTATTTTGTGGAGGGTAAATATGTGTTTTGGAGTGGAGTGTAAATATGTTGTGTGAAGTATAATTATATAGGTTGAAGTGGAATTATGTGTAGTTGAATTGTGTTGTGTGGAGTGTAATTATGTGGTTTGGAGTGGCGTTAAATTGTGTGGAATGTTATTATGTGATGTGGAATTATGTGGTATGGAGTGAAGTAGAAATATGTGTTTTTTAATTTTTAGGATTGTAATTATGTGGTATAGAATGTTGTAGGGTTAAATTATTTATAGTTGAATTGTGTGGCATGGAATTATGAGATGTTCAAATGTGCGGTGTGTGGTAGATTTAGCATAGCTGCCAAGGTTTCAGATTGCGTGTGACATTTTCATAATTTCAGTGTAATTATGAGTGACATTTCAACGACTATGAGTGACACTTTCTCGTGAGCAAAATCAAGCAATGAAGAGGAGGGATACATATAAATATTAGAAATTACGCCCATTTGAGCAACTAGAAACTCTAAGAAAGTCACTGAACTAAAGTGCGCTAACAGCAGGCTACTGAAAACTGAGCAGAGTCAGACTGTGTGAATGTCACCCATTATTACAGTTAAATTATGAAAACGTCACACTTACCAATCTGAAACCTTGGCATCTATGAGTGAATCAGTGTGAAAATGTGCTCTAATTGAGGTGTATTCCTCTGCACCCTCATGGTGACCAGCCTGCCAGGTGTCTTTGCAAACGCCAAGCAGTTTTACATCGGCTACATGTTAATGTAACTCTACAAAATAAATACATAGGATGTTCTCTGCAGAAATCAGAGGTTTGCCTGCGCCAGGTTACACTTACTCCAGCACTTTAAAAGTGGCAGTTCATTCAAGGTCCAATCAGGCCTCCCATAATGTCTGGTTACTCTGCGTAGAAATGCTGCAAAGTTTTTTTAAATGCTAATCTGTGGTCAGATTAAACCTTCCAAAAAGAGCTGCTTCCATCTATGAGTAATCAGTCCGTTTCTGGGATGCTAAAATCACAGTAAGACCCAGTGACCAACCCTCTAGTGCCTCCTCAGTGATCTTCTGTCTGAGGTAGGGTGCAACTGGGATCTAACATGTTTTAGGACTATGTGGTCTAGACTGCCCTGGTCTGCAGAGTTTCGTCCATTTAGCCAGGAGTGTGAGGAGGGGAGATCCGAGCCTGAAGCAGTATGTGCAGTGGTGCCCCTGATGCTCCCAGACTAGAGTTAGGCCACAGCTCCCTGCGCCACGGCAGGCACCTAGACCCTCGGCGCAATCAGCTCGTCTGCGGAGCAAGGTCTGTAGGTGCATTAATACAACACCTGCTGGACAGAGGGGGACCTGAGGCCTCTTCTGTGTGTGTGTAAATTGGGCCTCACGGGCCTGCGACCAGCAGGCAGAGGCCCGAACTTGAGAGGCTGGATGAGGCAATATAGTAGACTGTCAGAGCATGCCTCTCGATGGACTCTAGTCAAAAGAGGAGCATTGAGGACCGCGGGAGGGCCAACAGGCGTTGGATGGCTGCGAGGTGACTGACCACAGTAACAGGTGGAACTACGAGAGATGACTGGAGGCGCTAGCTCTCTGAGGAGTAATAATTCATGGCAGTAAGGGGAGGGGAAGTTATGTCTATGCACTCCGAGAGTGTATTGTGCGGTATCAATACAATGTCACCTGGGTACAGTAACGCTTTCGGAAACCGTTGTCACTCATTTAGCAATTACTCAATGTAACACCCCGAATCAGTGCAGCTATATATCTATCTTGCATCTGAAAAAATCAACGCTCTGACACAGGTAGGAGTTACCAATACACTTAGGTCACAGGAGTTACGGGACCTTCACTATTATAGTTTTTATTTTTCATTCCGGTATGTCTGCTGCCGAAAGTAGCTATTACCGCCATGTGAAAGTTTCAAAGAAAACAAGTAAGAATCAGCCCGGAAACAGACTCCCACATGTTATTCCTTTAATACTTACTCATCTCTATTTCCGTTCCCCCAACAACAAAACAGCAATGAAATTGGGCACTTCAGCACTGTGGTATCATCGTGTTGGAATCTTAGATCCCGGCTCCTCCATGCAGAGCGGCCGGTTTTGCACATCGCTCCCTGCAGGGAGGCGGAGGTTATCCCGGGTCACATCACCCAGTCCAGAGCTCCGGTGCCCTTCTCAAGCCCCTAGCTCCCGTCAGGTAACAGTCCTTGCATATGTTGCACGCGAAACGGCTGACATCGTAGGGCTGCCGGTGCATGGCGCGCGCCTGCAACAAATCCTTGCGAGACCTAACTTTATGGACATACTACGGAAATACGGCAAAATGTTGTGGGCATAGAAAAGGGACATTCATTACAGGACGACCACACAGGCAGCTGTACTGCATAACGAAATTTACCGCATCGCGTTTAGGAGACAGGAGAAACACCAGAAAACAGACGGCGGCCACATGGAAATAATACTACACCAGCATTGATGAGCAGCACTGGTACCCGAGGAGGCGCGATGCCTGTTTTGCGTGATTTTGCATTTCAGTGCGGTGATGCGGATCACCACACTTAAATGCGTTAGTCTAACTCCAGATGCGTGGTACTTGGCAGGGCTGAATTAGGTGGCGTGGATTTGGACAAGCTGTGCACGCTAAGGCTTTTATGTCATGGGGTATAAAGTGGACGTTTGTCTATTTTTCTTTGTAAAAATAATATGGGCTGTTTCTTTACCTTCCGGTACATTTCTGAACAATTTGTTAAGCTAAATTGTATTGTTGCATTGTGTGCGCATGCAGGGAAGAAACAAGTGCCTGACAGACATGCAAAAAATCATCCTACGTCTCTTTTAACATCCACACTTTTAAGCAGTAATTCCAATTCTAGAATGAGTTACCTGTTTGCTTTACAACGACAGTTAGTAAAACAAGTAAGTGCTTTGCGAGCCTGTATAAGTAGCAAAGGTTTTAAAGGGACTTGTTTTCGTGCAAGGTATTGCTTTTCCCAGTTAACGGAAGGGATAAAAAACATCTCCAGATAATAATAGGGTTGACAGGAATGTGCGATATCAGAATATTGATACATGTGGATCTGGTGAGGACTGCGGGCAGCAAGTGCTTGATACGCTATTTGCATAAGAAAATACTATATATTTTTTTCATTATCCTCCATTAGTTATTAGTAAGGAAGGGGGAAGAGAAGCGTTCACCGACAGCATTCGGTTAGTCTTAGGGAGACAAAGAATGCTGTGGTCTGTGGTAGATGCCGCCCAGAAGTCATAGGTATAAGTATCAGGAGCTGCCGTTGAAACGATGTGGAAATGCGCTTTAGATGTTGCCGGTATTGATGGCTACTGTGCGGTTGCAGACTTCGCTGTGCTGACAGTGGGGTGGGGAAATGCTACGCTGTCACTATATGTTTAATTACATGAATCGCGTATTCTCTCTGGTGTTTGTCCTTGGGGTACTTGCTGACTGGTGCTACACATGGGATCAGGTTTGCCTTTGACAGGAGGTATGGTTTAGTGGGGTACATAGTGTAAATTAATGTTGGTGTGAGGAAACAAAAATCGGACCCTTTGTACATTTAATATTATTGTGTGCATCATGCAGAGGATGAAAAGTAGCAGGAACGGCTTTGATGCCGTAGAGGCTAGCAGGAAGAACTGTTTTGGGGTGGTCAGTTGAAGAGATTGTTTAACATGTTTTAAACTACTACTGTGGCATTGGGGAGGGCAGCAGCTGA
The DNA here is from genome assembly GCA_963921515.1 of Calotriton arnoldi. Classification (NCBI taxonomy): domain Eukaryota; kingdom Metazoa; phylum Chordata; class Amphibia; order Caudata; family Salamandridae; genus Calotriton; species Calotriton arnoldi. The sequence goes on along the minus strand of CAWUFW010007662.1, from coordinate 95,030 downwards.
AAGGCTCTGTCTTTACTGGTAGGCAGTGGTTAGATGGGGACCGGCCATCAGTCTTTCTGTCGGTGGTGGACAGGGGAGCAGTGGGCGACAGTCACGGGTTCGCAGTGACATCCGAGGGGTGGTTTTAAAGGCGGGCGGAAAAGCATAACTGCGGGTTTCGTAGGGGTGAGAGTAGAGTTAATGGATGCGCTAGTAGCAGGCACGAAGGCAGTGGTCTGTGTTTGGAGGTGGTTAACTGAGCGGGCTTCGCTTGGAGGTGGGTCATCAAGTAGGAGGATGTGTTTGGTGGTCCAGCTGGAGGCAGTGTTATGTAACTTTGCTGGAGGGCGCAGCAGCAGTATTTACTGATGTATGTAAATCGCCCAATGAAAGGGCGGATGTGACCAATGGAGGAACCAGTATCCTTTTTTATGGCTGGGGTGAGCCCCTGCAGTATGGCGGGTCGCTGGCCTGAGAGCTCTTGACTGACGCGGAGAATGGGGGGCCCCCTCCATGTACTTTGCAGGGGGGCCCCTCAAGTTTCGTTACGCCACTGGAAATGTCCAGTGGCTGCAAGTCCTTTCATCAAGGACGCATGCCCTGTGTTGAAGATGCAGTGCCAATGTGCATTAAGCTGCTGCTGTGCGGCACAGACACAAACAATACTGTGCAGTAAAAAGGAAAGTATTGCGCCGCCTGCCCTCGTAGTCTCCCTTCCGATGACACCTGTCAGCGTGGCTGGTAGCACCTGAGTACCGCGGCGGGCCCTGAACTAAGTGCTGCCCAGAGGCTGGAGTTGGTGCAGTGGCACGGAGGACTCATGTCAGAGCTGACCCTGCCGGTGGAGTCTATCCACTTGAGCCGAAACTGCGCACCGAGCTGCGCAGCCGCAATAAGCAGCTGCAGTGGCCGTCCTACAGAGGTTCAGACTGTCCCTGGCTGAGCGCAGCAGACTGCACAGAAGGGGTTCGGGAGGGGTCCGCACCGCGAGCAGTCACAAGATATGCTGAAGTGATGCTTTTTGCATAAAAAGACTGACCATGCTCACTCATGCCTCAATTCCTGCTCTGCTATCGCCAAATCAAACCTGCCGTGGTGAAAAGGAAATGCTGTCCATCCACAGGCCCATCACCAACCTTGGTATTGCTGAGTGAAATACTACATGACAGGCTAATGAAACACCCAGAAAATAATGTAAACATTGAAGGAAGAGATCAACGTGTCTGTGGGCCTCTTCCTTGCTTTCCTAATTTCTGCAATCAGACAAAATGACACGGGTGCCTCAACCTCAGAGTGTTAGTCTCTTTAATCAACGAGATGTGGAACCCTGAGAAAGGAGAGATAGGAAAGAAAGCAGGGCCGGAGGGGAAAGAAGTGAAAGGAATGTCAACAAGAGATAAAAAGAAAGAGAGCAGGGAAAAAGAGAGACAGGAGAACCACCCAAATACAGCTGGAGAGAGAAGGCAGACCAGGTGTGAAGGAGAGTGAGAGATGGGACGTTAGGGGAATGAAAGCAGGAATGAAGAGAAACAAAACATCTGAGAAGGGGTTGACAGAAAAGCGAGTGGGGTAGAGGTAGAGTGAAGACAGAACTGATAAGGACTACAGTGGAGGCAGAAAAGAGCTGTGGTAGAAGGGAGGGGGAGCGGGCGTGGATAGAATGAAGATGAGGGATAAAACAAACTATAAATAGTGGGAGAGAGGTGATGGACGAGAAAAGCTCAAAGGAAAGAGAGAAGGGTTACATAGGAGTGAGGCTGGACAGTGGAGCAAGGATAGAGTAGAGTTCCACAGGTGTCCACTGTGGCCATCAGGCCTCATCGCCTCCGTGAATTAACAATGGTCACAACGGCAGGAAATGCCAAGGCAGCCTCTGCAGACACAGAGAAGCATGGCACTTCTATTGCAAATCTTAGCATGCATTGAGGATCTCCGTGGCAAAGGGTTTGAATAAATGGTACAACGCATCAAGGGCGCACTACATGGGTATAAGAGACCTCTATTACGGGGGATATTATTATGAGGGAAGCTTGCTTGTCTTCGTCTGCCCTGTGTCTCTTTTAAGTTTCCAAAAGGCCAAAACAGACAATAGAACTGTAGGAAACAAATAAAGGCAGAAAGTATCCTACACAAGTACAAGTTTTCTACTGAGATCTCATTTGTTCTTAGGGCAGTGCATACTTGTATCTGTATGTGGTTATGTCTAGGTGAAAATACTGCACACTGTGCTACTGTTCTCTGCGTTACCCTGAAAGCAAACTTTTCCATGACTGAGAGTGTGCTGTAAAATCCACCATCTGAATCTGTTTTGTTTCACAATGTTCTTGTGGGGTGAAAATCCCCGCACACTGCTGTTTCAGTTCGACTCGCTCACAGTGCTCACATTTTTTCATCAGGTCTACAATTTCCGTCCCACCACATTTAAAACCCACCAGCCGCCCCTGCTGAGGAGAAAAACTCTGTCGTGCCCCTACAGTGGCATGCCATGAGATGAATGGGGAGTGCATGCTTCGCTACAACAGGAGCCGCAAACACGATCCCTTCACAGCTGCACTCGTGAAAGATCGTCACAGATGCGCTCTGCACAATGTTCATGAAGAGCACAGGAATGTGAGAAATAAAATAATTAAGTAAGGCACAAACATATTTAAGATAACGATGCCTTCACCAGCACAGTCGCACATTCGAAGGTGTAGTGACCCCTAACGGCCATCGAAGCAAAGGAAGAAATAATTTCCTAATAAAGAGAAGCAAGCATTGGCATAGCCAAAAGGTCTTGACTTTGGGACCATATAAGTGTTTAACCAGAGCAATTGGCTTTGCAAATGTCTTTAAGCTATGTTGTAGAGCATTGTGGCTGCTGGGGGGCATAAACAACGGGAGGGTGAAGGTTGCGAAATAGAACCTGAATTACAACATGAGCAGCGGACGGGCACTAAGGCATAATCAACAGATGCCAGAGTCCAAGGGCAGACTGAGGTGGTGCTTAGTGATGCTGTGGGGGTGCTGAGGTTGTGATGTGCTGGTGCGGAGGTAATGCTCAGTTGATGCTGCCCAGGCCCCTTAAGGCTTTGCTGGGTTCACCCCAAATCCTTCTCCTCCATCTTGTGAGTTGCAGCCTACCTGTGCCCCAGATTGCAGTGAGCAGAGTCCAGGAAGTGGTAAGGAGGCAGACTAGTGCTGTCTCTTTCAAATAAAAAGTTAAAAACGATTTTCCCTATCTGTGATTACTGTCTTTGCCTGTGGTTGTTACAGTTTAAAATTGTAGTTTTAGCCTGCCCGTGATTGCATATTTAATCACCTGTTTTGTGTTCAAACTTGTGGTTTTTCCTGCCCATGATTGCTTCCATTTAACGTGTTGAATTGTGGGATTTGCAGTCCTAAATCTCTGTAGTTTTCCCTCTCATTCCCGGTGACTATCAGTTTTCCCTCCAAATTTTCCCTTGTCTCTGTGCTAAGACCTGTATGTTAAGCAGCGCACCCCCAGCCACCATTCTGTGTTAACAAGTCAGTGAAACCAGCCCCTCCACCCCCCAGCAACAGGGATATTCTACATCAGAGGGTGCTCTGAGGCAGCAGTGATCTTCTGTGTGCTGTTTAAACTGTGTTTAATAGGGACTGTGCACTTCGTTTTTTGGCCAGGAGAGGGAGTAAAGTTTTATACAAACACTATTGTCAGAGGACAAGTTAGGCCCTTACCTGCAGAAGTCCAAAGTGTGGATTGAGCCTGTCTGTCTCCTAGGAGATTTTGAACAAGAGAAGCAGCTCCCAACTCCCTGGCCAGCAAACCTTGTCTGAGGTCGCTGGGACCTTATATAGTCTGCTAGTGGTTGGTACATGTGTACACTGATTGGTGGTTGTATCTGATGTTTCTATTGGATTAGGGTTAGTGTCCTCATTGGTTGGGTATTTGAGGGTTCTGATTGGTTTCTGGGTCTGTGATTCAATCAATGTAGGGTTGGGACTAGGGCTAGGGTTAGTATTTCTATTGGAAGTAGGGACTAGGGCTTCCTGTGTTATTGGTTGTTGGGAGTAGGGTGGGACTAGGGCTAGGGTTAGGCCTTTAATTGGAAGTAGCGATTAGGGCTTCTGGTGTGATTGGTTGCTGGACTAGGTGTGGGACTAAGAGTAGGGTTAGGCTTTCTATTGGAAGTAGGGACTAGGGCTTCCTGTGCCATTGGTTGCTTGGACTTGGGTTGGGACTACTGGTAGGGCTAGGGCCTGTATTGGACGTAGAGATCAGGGTTTTTGAAAGTTATTGGGTGCTTGGACTAGGGCTGAGATTGGCTGTAAGGTCCTGGTCTCCTATTGGTTCTAGATTTTAGGGCTAGTGTTGTGACTGGATAGGGTTAGGGCTAGGGTTCCCATTGGCTGAAGGGATCACCTGATTACTAGGGCTATAAAAGGCTGAGGCTTAGGGCGTCTCAGCCCGGGCGTCGAGGCTAAGGGCAATTACCTGTTTGAGCCTGTTCGGGAGTAGGGCCAGAAATGCTGCCCATGTTCACATTCAGTAAGAGCCACACCACACCATCCACAAACATAGTAACACATTCACACCAAATGTACACCAGACACAACCCTATGCACGAACCAATGTACCAGCATGCACTACAAACCCAACCAAACCACATCTATACACCCTTCTATCCCAACTACCACACATACCCACCATCACCTACAAACAGTACACAACTCTATCCTATACCACTAACCAATGCACTCATCACTAACACAACCCCATTCAACACCATACATAACTACATCCCATCCAGACACACGCTCCCAGTTCTAATTACACCTAACAGACCACCTTTTATCACTAACAAACATATATTCATCCTTCCATCATTTGCCCAACCAACACCCTCCTCTCCCTACTACCATAATAACACTAACACACAACACACACACTGCACACCACCACACTTTTTAACTCTTGCAACAAACCAGTCTAAGACAAACACTCTTACCTCTACTTCATTCCCTCCTACACTCAACATACACTCTACTCATAAACACATCACCACCCCCTCTACCTTACAACCTCCTCTCACAAACAATACTATACAACCAAATCCATTGCATGAAACAAATACACCAGCACCACTTTTCACTACTCCTCAAAAACAAAACATATCACACACACCAGCACAACAAGATCTTCAAAGCGCAACACCTCAAAATACTTACCATCACAAAATACAAACATACACCCACCTTTCAAACCACACAAAGGAACAAACTCCAATGCCAAACTTTCTCTCTTCCACCACACCTAACACAGATACAGCAACACAGCAACTCTCTTCTAACCGCCTCTCATCCATTGGACAATTTAGAACCTTACTACATGACCCACATGCTGCACCACCACCCCTGACTCATACACCTTCCGCCATAAACACACGCAAACAACATAAGCGACGTGCCACCCCTCACAAGTTTGCTTCCCCATGTCTACTGCACAACAATGTTACACCACGAAAACAACACAGCACACCAACTCACTCTCAAACACCATCTCCACCACATACACACGCAGACCCATCAAAATGCCTTCTTAGCATGCTGGATGAGGAACATGATACAGAACAGGTACACGAATGCTATCCTAATACAGCTAATGCCAGCACTAAAAACACACTTGCTACAAACCCACACAATACTGATCACTCTTCTACAAAACAAAGTCTCACTATCACCAAAGGCCATTCTCTAAACTGTCTACTAATAAATGCTCGATCCCTCTCTAAAAACAAACATCACATCTACGACCTTCTCACAGATGCAAAACCAGACATACTATTCTAACTGAATAATGGTTGGGAGATGATATGGCTCCAGTCCTGCATGAAGCCATTCCTCTAGGCTATCAAACGATCACACAAAATCGTATAGGCAAAAAAGGAGGTGGTCTAGCTGTTGTGTTCAGGCAAACATTACATATCACTAAAGTTGATGACATCTCCATAAAGAATTGTGAGGCTCTTCTAACAAGATGCAATACTACACCGTCTTCATCCTGTAACTTCCTGCTCCTTTACAGACCTCCACCTAGCAAGGCGACATTCCCAGACGCACTTCTAGACACAGTTTCAAACCTGATAACAATACACTCCAACGTATGCATTCTGGGTGACCTCAACATTTGGTTTGACAAACCCAATATGACCCATCCAAAAACAATAATCACTGGCCTAGACGCACTGAACCTGCATCAGATTGTCCACAAACCCACACACATCGCTGGACATATCCTAGATGTCATTTTTGCTAATACTGAACTAGTTACCTTTCAAACTATAACTCCAGTCACATGGTCAGACCACCACTTGCTTGCTTTCCAACATAAAACAACACTAAGGGACTCACCTAAAACTAGCTTACATCCATCCACCTATCGGCCGTGGAACAAACTCAATTTGGAACACTTAGAAACACAACTAACATCAAGTACAAATCTGGAAACAATAACTTCTGTTCAAAATCTATATGAGTGGCTACAGGAAGCTTTTGACATCCTGATACCACTCAAAACCACACAACAGCACAAAAGAAATTAAGCGCCTTGGAGAAACATAGAAATAAAAGACATAAAACAACAAATTAGAAAGCTGCCACGTACCTGGCTCAAAACAAACGCCAAACAAGACAAACTTCACCTACAAAAAATTAACAGATTATACAAGTCAGCTATCAAAAAAGCTAAGAAAAGGTACTATTCAGACAGAATTCAAAATGCTAAATGTGCAAATAAAGAATTCTATAAAATACTCAATGAATTTCGCAAACCAAATTGCCTAGAAGGAACTCATCCTGCTACTCAAGATTTCACAGACAAACTGGCAAATCATTACACAGACAAAGCAGACACATTGGACTCGTACTTAAAACAGAAACAAAGCACCAGCACTAACCCCTGTACAAAACAACAATCCAAGAATACTCTAACCCAGCCTCTCCGTTCCTTCCAACACATCTCACAAAATGAATTAATGAACCTGGTCAAAGCAAGCAGGCCTGCCGGCAGCCCTTCTGAACCCTGTCCACCACAAACTTTCAAGACAATTCTTTTAACAACCTCTGCTGCCACTCCAGTAAGAAGAATCATCAACGATTCCTTAACTACCGGAATATTTCCAGAAGAACTCAAAAAATCACACATACGCCCTTTACTGAAGAAAACAAACTTGGACCCTCTGAACCCTGACAACTACAGACCCATTACAAATGGACCTTTCCTGGGCAAACTGATAGAAAGAGCAGCGTTCGCCCAGATGTCACAATTCATTGAAGAGAATGACATACTCTCAGACTTCCAAACAGAATTCCATCCGGGAAGAGGCACTGAATCTGCCCTCCTTGCCATCTGGGATGACCTGAAGAATACAGTTGACCGCAGCGGGGTTGCTGCGCTACTCCTCTTGGACCTCTCGGCTGCCTTTGACACGGTTGACCATGACACTCTGAAACAAAGACTCTATGAAGCCGGCATAGAGGGAACTGCTCTAGACTGGATCGCGTCCTACCTTCAAAACAGAACTAATGTCATCCATGCCCCACCTTTCTCATCCAAACCATACTCCACAAAAGCAGGGATCCCTCAAGGTTCTATCATCTCGCCCATGCTTTTCAACATCTACATGAAGTCATTACCGGTACTGATCAATCAATTTCACCTCACGTGCTATAACTATGCAGATGACACGCAAATACTCCTTCAACTGGAATGCCCCAAAGACATTGAAAAATCCCCAATTTTCAGTTGTCTCAGGGCTGTGGATCAGTGGATGACTTGGAGGCATCTCAAATTGAATGCTTCAAAAACAGAAATACTCACGTGTGGCGATTGGAAACATTACGACCCGCTTGCCGCCTGGCCTGATGAACTGGGATCACTACCTAAAGTATCGAAGGAAGTAAGAAACCTCGGAATGACCATGGACTCCAAGCTGTCGATGAATGCCCAAGTGGACAAACTAGCAAGATCAAGCTTTGTCACTATAAAAACGCTGTGACGAATTTTCCCTCATTTGGGATTTCCACACAAGGTCCAAGCTACCATCTCCCTTGTTCTGTCCAAACTCGATTACGCCAATAGCCTCTACCATGGATCACCTTTAACGACCATGAAAAGACTACAACGGATTCAGAACTCGGCTGCCAGACTACTCTTGCATATCAAACCGCGATTCCACATTTCACCTGCCTTGAAAGCCCTGCATTGGTTACCGGTTGCCAGAAGATCCACGTTCAAGCTACTTTGTATCACCCACAAAGCAATACATGGAATGGGACCGCTCTTCATCAGGAATATAATCACCAAACACATTCAACAAAGGAACCTATGCTCTAAAGGGGCATCTCGCCTCAAAATCCCAAAATACAAGAAAAAAACCATGGGTGGCACATCCTTCTCTGTTCAAGCAGCCAAACTATGGAACTCTTTACCCCCAACATAAGATCCACCGACAACCACCTCATCTTCAGAAAACTACTCAAGAATTGGCTCTTCCCCACATAAGCACCATACGCAAACAGAAATTTACAGCATATTCCTCTGTATATAAGCATTTATTTTCACTATAGATATATACCTATCTTTGTGTATTGCTTTGTATAAACATGTAGAATAATTATGTTGTTGTAAATAAATAAATAAATAAAAATCATCTTTGGTCTACATGTACTTACTTCCATTGTGCATCTATGTACCTTCCATGTACTTGGATCTGTGTGTCTGTTACTTTTCTCCTGAAAAAGCATATCCAATGCACTACCCTATTTCTCATCCTGTACCTCTATCAATATCTTTAATCTATATATACTTACCTCCTTTATGCATCTATATACTTTCAATGTACTTATGGATCTATATATTTATCGCTTACTTCTAATTTAGCATTTCAAATGCACTACCCTATTTTCTCAGCCTATACTTCTCTCAATATATCCTCTGGCCCAACCTTCTGACTCATCTCAGACTTCTTTCTACTACTCTTTCCAATGCACTACCCTATCTCTCACCCTATACATCTATCAATATATCCTCTACATCCACTCCCTCATTTATCCCAAACCCCATACCACTACTATGATCCCCAAAATAACCCTTTCTAGACTCTCTCCTACTCTACCCCTCCTTGCATCATCTGACACCTCTTTTTACTATACCGATCCCCCAAAACAAACCTTTCTGAACTCTTCCCTCTGACTCTTCCCCTCAAAAACCCCTTTTTACTAATCCAAAAGCCTCCTCCTACTGCTATGACCTCAAAAAAAAAGAGAAAAAAAAAATCTCTCTTCTGTCCCTCCACTATCCTTTTCAATCAAAATAACAGACTAACATGTTCACTTCTCAAATTCCATATTCCACTATACTAATTCACCACTAATCCTTTATGGGTTTCAGAGTAGCGTGCTACTCGCCAATAAAGCGTTTCAACACCCCATCAGGGTTACCAGCGCTATATAAATGCAAACCTTTTTCCCTTTTCTACCCCTCCCCAACCCTTCTCAATTCAAATAACTGACTAACATATCCACCACTCAAATTACTTTCATGTTTCGCCATAATAATTCAACAGTAATCCTTATGGGTTCCAGAGTAGCGTGCTACTCGCCAACAAAGCGCTTCAAAACCCCATCAAGGGGTAGCAAGCGCTATATAAATACAAACCTCTTTCCCTCTTCTATCCCGCAACCTACCCTTCTCTATCCAAATAACTGAATAACATATCCACCACTCAAATTACTTCATACTTCACTATACTAATTTTCAACACTAATCCTTTATGGGTTCCGGAGTAGCGTCCTACTCGCCAGAAAAGCGCTTCAACACCCGTCAGGGGTAACAGGTGCTACATGAATGCAAACCTTTCTTCCCTTCCTTGGGTTTCCGGAGTAGCGTGCTTCAACACCCCATCAGGGGTAACAAGCGCTATATAAATACAAACCTTTTTTTTTCCTCTTCTATCCTTCTGCTATCCTTCCGAATCCAAATAACTGACTAACCTATCCACCACTTAAAATTAACTTGCATGTTTCACTATACTAATTCAACACTAATCTTCTATGGGTCCCGGAGTAGCGTGCTACTCGCCGAAAAAGCACTTCGACGCCTCGTCAGGGGTAGTAAGCGCTATATAAATGCAATTACAATACAATACAATACTAAGGTGGTGATGAGTGATACTGAGTTGGTGCTTAGGTGGTGGTGTGATGGTGTTAACGTGATGCTCAGGTGATGCTGAATGATACTAAGGTGGTGATGAGTGATACTGAGCTGGTGCTGAGCTGGTGGTGTAATGGTGTGGAGGTGATGCTCAGGTGATGCTGAGTGATGCTGAGGTGGTGCTGAGTGATGCTGAGGTGATACGGAGTCATGCTGTGGTGCTGAGTCATGTTGAGGTGTGGCTGCACTGGTGTTCAGGTGTTGCTAAGTGATGTTGATTTGGTGTTGTGCTGAGGTGATGTTGCGCTGATGGTAAAGTAGTGCTGCCCTGATGCTGAAGTGGTGATGCTTTGGTGCGGAATTGCTGCTGAGGTGGGTCTGTGCTGGAGCTGAAGTGGAGCTGCGCTGGAGCTGAGGTGGAGCTGCGCTGGTGCTGAGGTGGGGCTGCCCTGGTGGTTGTGCACTGATGCGGAGGTGGTGTTGTGCTGATGCTGAGATGGTGCTGTGCTGATGTTGAGGTGGTGCTGCACTGGTGCTGCTCTGATGCTGAGTTGGTGCTGCACTGGCGGTGGTGCACAGACGAGGAGGTGGTCCAGTGCTGATGCTGAGATGGTGCTGTGCTGATGCTGAGGTGGTGCTCAGGTGATGCTGAGTGATACTGAGATGGTGCTGAGTGATGCTACGGTGTTGCCGAGTGATGCTGAGTTGATGCTGTGATTAGGTGATGCTGCATTGATGCTGAGGTGGTGCTGCGCTGATGCTAAAGTGGTGCGGCGTAGGTGCTAAGGTGATGCTGAGTTGGTGCTGCACTGATGGTAATGCACAATGAGGAGGTGGAGCTGTGCTACTGCTGAGATGGTGCTGTGCTGATGATGAGGTGGTGCTGTGGTGGTGCTCAGGTGGTGCTGTGCTGATGCTGAGATGGTGCTGAGTGATGCTGTGGTGGTGTGAGGGATGCTGTGGTGGTGCTGAGTCATGGTGGTGATGCTGCGCTGGTGCTCTGGTGGTGCTGAGCTGGTGCTCAGGTGGTGCTGAGTGATGCTGAGTTGGTGCTGCGCTGATAATGAAGTAGTGCTGTGTTGGTGCTGAGTTGCTGCTGGGGTGGGGCTATACTGGTGCTGAGATTTAGCTGCACTGGTTGTGGTGCACTGATGTGGAGGTGGTGCTGTGCTGATAATGATATGGTGCTGCACTGATGTTGAGGTGATGCTGTGCTGGTGCTTAGGTGGTGCTGCACTGATGCTGAGGTGGTGCTGCGCTGATGCTGTGCTGGTGCTGAAGTGGTGCTACACTGATGCTGAGGTGGTACTGATTAATACTGAGGTGGTGGTGTGCTTGTGTAGAGGCTGTGTTCAGATGGTGCTGAGTGATACTGAGGTGGTGCTGAGTGATGCTGAGAGGTGCTTTGGTGGTGCTCAGGTGATGCTGTGCTGGTGCTCAGGTGGTGCTAAGTGATGCTTTGTTGGTGCTCAGGGGATGCTGTGCTGGTGCTCAGGAGGTGCTGAGTGATGCTTAGTTGGTGCTGCACTGGGGCTGAGGTGATGCTACACTGGTGCTGATGTGGTGCTGCGCTAATGCTTAAGTGGTGCTGCAGTGGTGCTGCGCTGATGATGTGGTGGGACTGTGCTGGTGCTGAGTTGGTGCTGCGCTGGTGGTGGTGCACTGATGCGGAGATGGTGCTGTGCTGATGCTGAGTTGGTGCTGTGGTGGTGTTGAGTGATGCTAAGGAGATGCTGTGCTGGTGCTGAGGTGGTGCTAAGTGATGCTGTTGTGGCGCTGATTGATACTGTGCTGGAATTGCTCTGATGCTGAGGTGGTGATGCTGCACTGATGCTGAGGTAATGCTGATGGGTTTGTGAGATGGGGCTGCACTGGTGCAGAGGTGGTGCTGTGCTGGTGCTGAGGTGGTGCGCTAGTGCTGAGGTGGTGCTGCACTGGTGCTGAGGTGGTGCTGTGCTGGTGCTGAGGTGGTGCTGTGCTGGGGCTGAGTGATGCTCAGGTGGTGCTGCGCTGGTGCTGCTGCAGTGGTGCAGAGTGACACTAACTGGTGCTGAAGTGGTGCTGCACTGATGCGGAGGTGGTGCGGAGCTGGTGCTGCGGTGGTGTTGTGCTATCTACTTGCAGGGTACATTAAGTAACCTCACATTACATGCCGAGCTTGGACAGCACGAGAAGGCATCCCTTGATATTGGTTTTATTTCACCAATGATTGAAACCTAAAAGAAAGCATAAAATGTTGAAAGCATGCAACTTAAAGTTGCTTCCATTTTCATAAAACGGGGCAATAACAGCATGTTTACCTCTTTAATCATTTGCAAATAATCGCGCTGATAAAAGCACAATGTAAATAGGTTGATCCTACTGTCGGCCATCTTCTTAAACTACACTTCTATTTAGTAAGTATATTATTTAAGGTTTGGTTTGGACTTTTGAGCTAATGAACCAAAAAATGTTAGAGGATGAAAAACAACATAGCCTCTGAATGAAAAAGCGCTTGTGAATTCAAAGACAGTGGAAAACAAGATAAGGACATGATTTGCATCCCTCAGCTTCACCAATAAAAACAAAGGACTTTCGAAAGGCACATGAAGAACAAATTGAAACAGATGGGAATGCTGAAACCCCATACAGTAGATACAGCATGGCTCGAGGGACAGCGCATTCGCTACCTTCGCAAGATCTAAAAAAGAAAAGTGCAAATGAAGTAACAATTCAAAATCTGAATATTTTTAAAGATAAACAGTACTTTTCTTCTTATATTGTCTCTTTTTATCTTCTCTCTTCTCTTATTTTATCTTCTCTTATCTTTGCTATATCAGCAAAGAAGGGGAGGTGTGCTGCTCTGCAGAGATCATTATGGGTTGGCCAGTGGCGTAACGAAACTTGAGGGGGCCCCCCTGCAAAGTACATGGAGGGGGCCCCCCATTCTCCGCGTCAGTCAAGAGCTCTCAGGCCAGCGACCCGCCATACTGCAGGGGCTCACCCCAGCCATAAAAAAAGGATTCTGGTTCCTCCATTGGTCACATCCGCCCTTTCATTGGGCGATTTACATACATCAGTAAATACTGCTGCTGCGCCCTCCAGCAAAGTTACATAACACTGCCTCCAGCTGGACCACCAAACACATCCTCCTACTTGATGACCCACCTCCAAGCGAAGCCCGCTCAGTTAACCACCTCCAAACACAGACCACTGCCTTCGTGCCTGCTACTAACGCATCCATTAACTCTACTCTCACCCCTACGATACCCGCAGTTATGCTTTTCTGCCCGCCTTTAAAACCACCCCTCGGATGTCACTGCGAACCCGTGACTGCCGCCCACTGCTCCCCTGTCCACCACCGACAGAAAGACTGATGGCCGGTCCCCATCTAACCACTGCCTACCAGTTAAGACAGAGCCTTTCAGCTGCTACCCAATGCCACAGTAGTAGTTTAAAACATGTTAAACAATCTCTTCAACTGACCACCCCAAAACAGTTCTTCCTGCTAGCCTCTACGGCATCAAAGCCGTTCCTGCTACTTTTCATCCTCTGCATGATGCACACAATAATATTAAATGTACAAAGGGTCCGATTTTTGTTTCCTCACGCCAACATTAATTTACACTATGTACCCCACTAAACCATACCTCGTGTCAAAGGCAAACCTGATCCCATGTGTAGCACCAGTCAGCAAGTACCCCAAGGACAAACACCAGAGAGAATGCGCGATTCATGTAATTAAACATATAGTGACAACGTAGCATTTCCCCACCCCACTGTCAGCCCAGCGAAGTCTGCAACCGCACAGTAGCCATCAATACCGGCAACAACTAAAGCGCATTTCCACTTCGTTTCAATGGCAGCTCCTGATACTTATACCTATGACTTCTGGGCGGCATCTACCACAGACCACAACATTCTTTGTCTCCCTAAGACTAACCGAATGCTGTCGGTGAACGCTTCTCTTCCCCCTTCCTTACTAATAACTAATGGAGGATAATGAAAAAAATATATAGTATTTTCTTATGCAAATAGCGTATCAAGCACTTGCTGCCCGCAGTCCTCACCAGATCCACACGTATCAATATTCTGCTATCGCACATTCCTGTCAACCCTATTATTATCTGGAGATGTTTTTTATCCCTTCCGTTAACTGGGAAAAGCAATACCTTGCACGAAAACAAGTCCCTTTAAAACCTTTGCTACTTATACAGGCTCGCAAAGCACTTACTTGTTTTATTAACTGTCGTTGTAAAGCAAACAGGTAACTCATTCTAGAATTGGAATTACTGCTTAAAAGTGTGGATGTTAAAAGAGACGTAGGATGATTTTTTGCATGTCTGCCAGACACTTGTTTCTTCCCTGCATGCGCACACAATGCAACAATACAATTTAGCTTAACAAATTGTTCAGAAATGTACCGGAAGGTAAAGAAACAGCCCATATTATTTTTACAAAGAAAAATAGACAAACGTCCACTTTATACCCCATGACATAAAAGCCTTAGCGTGCACAGCTAGCACAGCTGGTCCAAATCCACGCCACCTAATTCAGCCCTGCCAAGTACCACGCATCTGGAGTTAGACTAACGCATTTAAGTGTGGTGATCCGCATCACTGCACTGAAATGCAAAATCACGCAAAACAGGCATCGCGCCTCCTCGGGTACCAGTGCTGCTCATCAATGCTGGTGTAGTATTATTTCCATGTGGCCGCCGTCTGTTTTCTGGTGCTTCTCCTGTCTCCTAAACGCGATGCGGTAAATTTCGTTATGCAGTACAGCTGCCTGTGTGGTCGTCCTGTAATGAATGTCCCTTTTCTATGCCCACAACATTTTGCCGTATTTCCGTAGTATGTCCATAAAGTTAGGTCTCGCAAGGATTTGTTGCAGGCGCGCGCCATGCACCGGCAGCCCTACGATGTCAGCCGTTTCGCGTGCGACATATGCAAGGACTGTTACCTGACGGGAGCTAGGGGCTTGAGAAGGGCACCGGAGCTCTGGACTGGGTGATGTGACCCGGGATAACCTCTGCCTCCCTGCAGGGAGCGATGTGCAAAAACGGCCGCTCTGCATGGAGGAGCCGGGATCTAAGATTCCAACACGATGATACCACAGTGCTGAAGTGCCCAATTTCATTGCTGTTTTGTTGTTGGGGGAACGGAAATAGAGATGAGTAAGTATTAAAGGAATAACATGTGGGAGTCTGTTTCCGGGCTGATTCCTACTTGTTTTCTTCGAAACTTTCACATGGCGGTAATAGCTACTTTCGGCAGCAGACATACCGGAATGAAAAACAAAAACTATAATTGTGAAGGTCCTGTAACTCCTGTGACCTAAGTGTATTGGTAACTCCTACCTGTGTCAGAGCGTTGATTTTTTCAGATGCAAGATAGATATATAGCTGCACTGATTCGGGGTGTTACATTGAGTAATTGCTAAATGAGTGACAACGGTTTCCGAAAGCGTTACTGTACCCAGGTGACATTGTATTGATACCGCACAATACACTCTCGGAGTGCATATACATAACTTCCCCTCCCCTTACTGCCATGAATTATTGCTCCTCTAAGGGTTAGCGCCTCCAGTCATCTCTCGTAGTTCCACCTGTTACTGTGGTCAGTCACCTCGCAGCCATCCCACGCCTGTTGGCCCTCCCGCGGTCCTCAATGCTCCTCTTTTGACTAGAGTCCATCGAGAGGTATGCTCTGACAGTCTACTATATTGCCTCATCCAGCCTCTCAAGTTCGGGCCTCTGCCTGCTGGTCGCAGGCCCGTGAGGCCCAATTTACACACACACAGAAGAGGCCTCAGGTCCCCCTCCGTCCAGCAGGTGTTGTATTAAAGCACCTACAGACCTTGCTCCGCAGACGAGCTGATTGCGCCGAGGGTCTAGGTGCCTGCCGTGGCGCAGGGAGCTGTGGCCTAACTCTAGTCTGGGAGCATCAGGGGCACCACTGCACATACTGCTTCAGGCTCGGATCTCCCCTCCTCACACTCCTGGCTAAATGGACGAAACACTGCAGACCAGGGCAGTCTAGACCACATAGTCCTAAAACATGTTAGATCCCAGTTGCACCCTACCTCAGACAGAAGATCACTGAGGAGGCACTAGAGGGTAGGTCACTGGGTCTTACTGTGATTTTAGCATCCCAGAAACGGACTGATTACTCATAGATGGAAGTAGCTCTTTTTGGAAGGTTTAATCTGACCACAGATTAGTATTTAAAAAAAACTTTGCAGCATTTCTAAACAGAGTAACCAGACATTATGGGAGGCCTGATTGGACCTTGAATGAACTGCCACTTTTAAAGTGCTGGAGTAAGTGTAACCTGGCGCAGGCAAACCTCTGATTTCTGCAGAGAACATCCTATGTATTTATTTTGTAGAGTTACATTAACATGTAGCCGATGGAAAACTGCTTGGCGCTTGCAAGTTTGCAAAGACACCTGGCAGGCTGGTCACCATGAGGGTGCAGAGGAATACACCTCAATTAGAGCACATTTTCACACTGATTCACTCATAGATGCCAAGGTTTCAGATTGGTAAGTGTGACGTTTTCATAATTTAACTGTAATAATGGGTGATATTCACACAGTCTGACTCTGCTCAGTTTTCAGTAGCCTGCTGTTAGCGCACTTTAGTTCAGTGACTTTCTTAGAGTTTCTAGTTGCTCAAATGGGCGTAATTTCTAATATTTATATGTATCCCTCCTCTTCATTGCTTGATTTTGCTCACGAGAAAGTGTCACTCATAGTCGTTGAAATGTCACTCATAATTACACTGAAATTATGAAAATGTCACACGCAATCTGAAACCTTGGCAGCTATGCTAAATCTACCACACACCGCACATTTGAACATCTCATAATTCCATGCCACACAATTCAACTATAAATAATTTAACCCTACAACATTCCATACCACATAATTACAATCCTAAAAATTAAAAAACACATATTTCCACTTCACTCCATACCACATAATTCCTAATCACATAATAACATTCCACACAACTTAACACCACTCCAAACCACATAATTACACTCCACACAACACAATTCAACTACACATAATTCCACTTCAACCTATATAATTATACTTCACACAACATATTTACACTCCACTCCAAAACACATATTTACCCTCCACAAAATACAACTCTGCAACATGCTGCATAATTCCACTCCGCACAATTATACACCACACCATGCCACATAATTCCACACGTCACACAATTCCACAATTCATCCCCACACAATTCATCACACAACATAATTACACTCCACATAATACCACTCAGCACCACCTAATTTACCTCCACATATTTATGCTCTACTCCATATTGCATAAATACACTCCACATAAATCCAGTCTATGCCACGTAGCAACATTCCACATAACTACACTTCACACCATGACTCATAATACCATTCAACATAATTTTCACCCAACAGCGCACACTTCCACGTCACACAAATTCAACTCTACACATTTCCATTCCACACCACATAATTCAACAACAAACTACATAATTCAAACCAACAACACAATTACACAACACACCACATACATCCAATCTACACCACAAAATTTCACATCATGCTACAATATTTAACAGCACACCACATAAGTAAACTCCACTACATACCACTCCACAACACAAAATACCATTCCAGATAATCTCTCTCCAAGACACACAATCCCACTCCATGACACACAATCCCACTCCACATAATTCCAGTACACTCAATACCACACAAATACTATCCACATAATTACACTGCACACCATGCCACATTATTTCACTACACAGATCCAATCCACACAACACAATTCCACAACGAACAATTCCAATCCATACCATATATGACTTGCATATATGCAAATGCATATATTGCAAAACCATGTATTGCAAATACTTGTTTACCTTCCAATGCGTCCCAGCAGATCCTGTTCCTGGAGCTGCAATCCTTCTCCTGCCCCTGTCAGCTCCGAGGCCCTGTGGAGAATGCTGTCTCTGAGGGCCCCCACCCCCATCCTTTTTCTGGGCCTGGCTCTGACTGAAGAGAAACAATGTAACTTGTTACTTTGTTTCTCTTCAGTCCTGGGTAGAGCTGAGGGGGCCCCCTTCACCCACTGAAGACTGGGCCCCCCCCGCACCGCGGGGGCTGCGGGGGTGTTTGTTACGCCCCTGGGGCTGGCTGTGCGCTGATTAGTGGACCCTCATTAAGGACACAAGACTACTAGAATGTAGATCATGGAAAGTGGTTGTGTTACAGTTTCATCCATGTTGGATTTCTGTATGCATATTTCTCTAGAACTTGACAATAAAAAGGATAAGTCATAATTGGGCCTCTGGTCTCGTAATAGAATGGATTCTCACTCATGTGTAATCCATTCTGAATGTAACCTGATCAGAATAGTCAAATAAGAGACACGGAGCTCTAGCTAAAGGCATGCAACTTCTCTTTGGGTGTAGATTTCATTCAGTGGGCCCAGTTTCAGTCCTGCCAAGTATCACACATCAGGCGTGACTCTAACGCATTTCAGTGTGGTGATCCGCATCACCGCACTGAAATGCACTGTCACGCATTTGCATAGTGTCTGAGCGTCAGCGAAGCGCTGCCTAAAGCGTAATATTATGGAGTGTGTGGCAGCTAGCACTGCAGCGCAGGCTGCTCCTGCCGGCTGTAGCTGAGTTAGGCTGAGTGTTGCTAGGCAGCCCACTGGCTGCTACAATGTATCGTAATTTGCTGCGCGCCTTTCAGCTCTCGCACTGTAGTGCGCAAAGGCTACTAGTAACATCACAGCCAGGGGGCCCCAGTGATATAAAGCCATACCTGGCTGGCGCCGCACTGCCGTCACGTCCTGCTGCGCCTGCCGAAGGCGGGGAGTTTGTTTTAGACAAGGAACAGTTAGCAGCAAGGGGCTGGTTAATGGTCAACGGGCTCCGCAATTAATGGTGCTCGCAGAACTGCCTTCCGCGCTCCTCCCGGCCGGGCCTTCAAAAATCACCCGCATGGCATTAAATCATTGCCGGGCATCACCTCACGGAGCCAGTGACCGCGTTTGCAGCGGTCGCTCAGGACAGACAAATCGACGGATAAGTCGTAAGTACCGGCTTCCAGCTGGCTTTCCTTATTCCCTCATCTAGGCGGGGCTCCCATCTCTTCTGCCTTCAGATGTAACTGCACTTTCCTGTTTGAGGCGGAGATTTCATTGGAGCTAATCCTTGTGACAATCCCACCGATCCTTCCTGAGGTACTTTTAGTTGTAATCGTGCTTGTAGGTGACACGCACACCATTCTCATATCTTCTGGTGTGCCACAATGACACATCACCATTTTGCTGCATGTGGAAATATTGAGAGATCCCGCCCGCACTCGATCCCAGGCCCACCAGCGCCGGCTGAGAGTGACTTAGTATGAGGCAGCCGGGCGTTGTTACTACAGTAAAGGAAGTGAAGTTAGTGCAGCAAAGATAGATCGCATCAGTATAACCCCACATTAGAGCGGGAGGAAGCCAACGTAACCTGACCCCAGGCCACTAGGCCGCGGCGCCGCCTCAACAGCTGCTGTGACGAGGATCCTGCATGCTGCATGACAAGTGCCTGAGAGAGAGCGCAGGTAAAGTATAACTAATCATCCTAATTAAACTAAGTAAACATTATTTGTGCCACAAATTATGTGTTAATTGCTTATAAGACTAGTAGGCTGTGCAACGTACTCTTTTATTATACAACTCAGTGTGTGTCTTTTTTTTAAATAACTTACAACCTGCGGCCGGGCTGTGACCCCCAGGCTGTGAGTGTGCCCCTCCTGCCCTTCCATTTCTGGTGATTTACAGAAGTTCTAAGATCTTCTTAGTGTTTCTTGTTGCTTAAATGGGTGTAATTTCTGTGTTTCCCTCGTCTTCATTGCTTAATTTTGCTCGTGACAAAGTGTCACTCATAGTCGTTGAAATGTCACTCATAATGACACTGAAATTATGAAAATGTCACACATAGCGATTTTAAACCTTGGCAGCTATGCAGTTTGGAGACTGTTCATTTTCTGTCATCACACCTTCAATCTAGAACATAAGTTCTGTTATGTTTGTGACAGATCAACTACCACAGCATCTTTAGGTAAGCACTCAACAACTATCTGTTCTGCTATATTAGATGTGTCTGCTCCTTGGCATTAGAGTTCATAGCGCCATGATGTAGTTCGGTGTACGTCTAGCATTATAAGTACTCTTCTTACTTACACAAAGCACTTACCCGCTTCATTTAGGATCTGTAGACAGGCAAGGTATCCTTCTGTGAAGGAAGAAATCAAACCACACATTCAAATTCATGACAATGAAATTCCATCAGCTTCACAGAAAGTAACCCAAACTCATTTGTGAATCTTGGCTTAAAATTTGTGTCATCATTATTTAGAAGATTGTGCATGGATCTCAGCTGTGCCTCCAAGATGTAAAAGGTGTGCTGTTTACATGATTTCTTTTTGTTTTGTAGATAATTTGCCGAAAAATGACCATTGCTTTTGAAACAAAGACATCAAGCCTCAGAGTAAGGGTGGGCGGAGCTCACGGAGTTGCACTGTGCGGAATTCCGCTGATTGATCGGAAAACTCCACAAATTCCGTGGAGTTCCGGGAGCAAGCAGAGTATTGGTTCGTCACCCCTACACCTGAATTCAAAGAGCTCGCTGAAGCCTTACAACAGCGCGCAGTGTCCCTGGAGACCTCCAGCATCTGATATGATTTGTAGTTAGGACTCAGGAGGCATAATGTCTGAACACACTGCCATGGAGCCCTAACACGTATGAGCCTTCCAATCCTTGACATGACGTAAGCACACTGACCCCTCCAGGCCTAATACTCGGGAAGCTGTTTTCGTCTTGCCCCGGTTTCCTCTCTTGTCTTCAGCGTCCCCTGCAGCCTCTGCTC
Organism: Calotriton arnoldi; assembly: GCA_963921515.1. Taxonomy (NCBI): domain Eukaryota; kingdom Metazoa; phylum Chordata; class Amphibia; order Caudata; family Salamandridae; genus Calotriton; species Calotriton arnoldi. The sequence goes on along the minus strand of CAWUFW010007662.1, from coordinate 73,962 downwards.
CGAGCCGCATCCACCAACAACACAGAAGAAGGACTAAAACTGCAAGCTCAGATATGGAAACAAAGAGTTCCGACTCCCTCTTGGAAAGAATGAGCTTCTAGTGAGCGACAATGTTCTTCTGATTGAATAGGCTTCTTGTGAGCAACCACGGTAGAAAGAAAGATTCCCAAATGTATTGGTTTGCATCGATTGTTAAAAAAAATAAAAAACAGAACATTACATGTTATTAAAAACATTTTTAAGCAATGCTGTTCTTACATTTAAAACAGGTTGCTAGAAATAAACTGTTAATTTATCTTGGCAATATGTGTAGGAAGGGACACTTTTTGACAACTTGAACAATCACGGTCCACCATTTACTCCTCTTTTCAGTGTGCCTCTAGTTTCACTGAAAAATACATATGGCGGCAGGTTTGCCCAGATGGCATTTGTGCAGGAAGGAGTCTGGTATAGTCGCTTTTTGCTAACACTGGAAACTCTTCCTTTCAGAATCACGATTGCCCTGGGACAGGTGAGGTGAGTTTCCACGTTGGTGTAACTTGTAACACACAGGAGCGGAGGGTGGCCATGGCGGAAGGTGTATGATGGCAGCAGGGGCTGTACTTTTGAGGTCTGACTCTGCACTGTGACAGCTGTTTTAATTTGTTCACGGTGCCTCAAGTGTTTCTCCACTGAGTGCCAGAGAAGTCTGAAACTTGCCTGTAACAGCTGATCAGGATGAACATTTCGGTAGTATGTGGGGTTTACCAGTAGGGGTGACAGCGCACACTGGTAAACTCCGCTCCTCGCACTCTAAGCGGAGCACGGGGTGCCAAAACGTCTGAGAACTCCGCCGGCGGAGCGGAGTTCACCGCCCACCGTTACCTCAGAGTGCTTTTGTTTGTAATTAAGATATTCTGCCCCTGATTAGGAAGTTAATCCATGGTATTCTTATGACTCTTCAGAATGAATAAAGCCACCCTCCACTTTAACAGGTGAAGCTTGTACATCCCAGGAGTAATGACCATAAAGCAGATTACAATAACACATGGCAAATAGGGGCACCTTGGCCAGCCTGCCTTACCATCCCTCTCATGAACTGTTACAATACATTTTTTACATAGTAATGCCACAGTGCCAAACAGGCACAAAAACTAGTCAAATACTCATATCCCCAACCCTCTTCTCCAATTCACCACGGAATATTTGCAGTAGCCTTCCCAATGCAGTACCTAATTGAATCTTCCTTGTTGTACCAAACTATTTGCGAGAAGCAATGGTGCAGCCACAGAAATTGGGTGCAGCACAGAACAAACCACTCACTGAGAGCAAAAAGGCTATGGATGGTCTCTTTTAAATGACTTTTTTAAAATGTCTATTTTAAATGGGCAAACTACCTTTGGAAGCAAAAAACAGAAAGTCAGCTTGCATCTCATCCTTGAACTCCAGTTACAACCGAACACATTCAACCTAGGTCAGTGCTTTTTTTATTGAAATCCAAAAATTGCGATAAAATACATCAATTTATGATATTCATGCACCAACAATAAATACATATATAAAACACATTTCATCACAGAATTATTCCAGGAACAATAAACTGCATTAAAAACTCCGAATATCATAGATAAAGTGAACAAAGCTAGACAGCTTCCTTTCTAGTTTAATCTACCAAAAGTGCCTAAAGTACTTAGGGGCCTATTAGGATGGCGGGCGGAGACACGACCGCGGTGCCGGCGGTGGCGGTAACACCCATTTACCACACGCCACCAGCGGTCTCCACGCCCGCCATATTAGGATGGCCACACATTGCACATTTCCCGCCCGCTGCGGTGCGACGCCGACCGCCATCAAAGTGCGCCCGCCACTGCGGCGGAGTGAGCCAATCACCACACACCGCCGTGCGGAATGACGTCCCGTACGCCGAAGATATCCCGATGCCGGAAACAGGGCAGCGCACCGCGACGGAGAAACAGCACAGCGAAAGACGGCGGAGACATCACAGCGGAGACAGAAAAGAAACACCCGGGACGCACCGCGATGGATCCTGCCCTACACGCCTTCCCGGTGCTGTACATGATACACCACCTGCAAGTTATCCACCGCCGCGGACGCCTCCGCAGGTACGTACAGACACAACAGTGCAAGTAACACAATACACAGCTCCAGGGTGGAAAAACATCGCATGGGAACACCACACACCCCTGTGGGGACAGGCACACAGCCATCACTGCACACACACATGTCCCACCTGTCACAAAAACATCTCGCCACATACTGCCCACCCATGTACCGCATTCATGAACAAATGTCCCGGTTACGTCACCGCCGCGGTCAGTGTGCATGAAACCATGCACACAACGCAGAGCACAGGGCCAGCGCATGCCAAGGGCACCGTACAAATCGCACAGAGCCACAACACCATCCACAACACACCAGCTACCTCCCTGAAGGGACACAACATGTGCCTCACAAGTGCCACTCCTGCACAACAACCACACAACTACAGCCACACCATGCCCCACATCCCAACAACTGCACATACAGCCACAGCAGGACCCTTTGCAAAGGAACACATAGCACAGAAGCCAAGGCCCCAGCCAACACACACACCACAACAACATCACACACAAGCCAAGAACACTGAGGCCAGGCACAAAATGTACACACACACAGATGAGGACCAAACACTTCACTGCACACACTACCTGACAAGTCACACACACACACACCACCCTGACTCACAGCCACATACACACACCACATGCCAGCAGTAACGGAGGACAACATATAGGAAAGCCAAAGTGAGGTGCCCACAAATGGAAGGGCAGTGACACAACCATCAAGCATGTGTGATGCTTATGCAAGACAAGACACATGTGAGAACACACACAGCCCATCACAGCACACATGGCTGACACAGTCAGTCAACACAAACCACGGTCACCTCAATGCAACAACTCCTGGAGACAGCAAGGACACCCATGTATAGGCACAGGGATGTAAGGAAGGCCCTGAACTCAAACACTGACCAGCCACACATAGGCATCCAACTACTGGACAAGACAATGTCTGCTGCACAACACACAGGGCCCAGTGACACACTACATGACAGCCAAGCACAAGTAGGATATGTCACACATACCTCCTCTCACAACAGCACCACACAATACTGCCATGTGCACAAAACACAACCACAGGGCTCAACAAGTACACATACAGGCACACCACTCCAGGGTCACACATGGCAGTAGTTGACAATGCAGGTGCACACACATCCACAGTCACAACAAAGTCACCCCCTTCACACCATACACTTCTCCACCACCCAAGTGCACACATTGGAAGTAAGCCATGGGACCTGGATAACTCATCACCACAAGATGTCCATACACCTACACTGATTGGCACACAGAAAGGAAGCTCACACAGACCACATGACCCTGGCCTGCCTGCCTGTAAGCCTGTGCCCAAACTCCCACCCTGTGCTGCCATTGCCCACAAACCTGACATGTGTCCACCATAGATAACATGAGCAAAGAAGGATGATGACAACAAGAATTCATTGCCAACCACCTGCACTGCACCCATAAGTATCACAGTCAGGTAGAAATGAAGTGCCTCCCACCCCTGCAAGAAAAATGAAATGTGAGACAACCTATTGGCAATGTTGAAGTGGCATACTGAGCATGTGACACAGTAAACCATGCACACACAGAAATAACTTTATTCAGGAAGGACACTGACACAACTCACAGCAGGACCAACTGTGTTTATTCACAATTTGCATATAGAGACAACAAATTTGGGCAACAGCAAAGCCAGTGGGCATTTCAATATGCACAGTATTTACATGAAAAGCTGCACAGGCAGGGGGCAAACAGCAGTGAAACACAAGGCAAGTACAATGTGCAGAGTAGTTCCATCAGAAGCTGCACAGGCAAGGGGCAAACAGCAGTGAACAGCAAGGCCAGTGGCCAGTCCAATGTGCAGGTGAGGTACATGAGATCCTGCACAGGCAAGGGGCAACCAGCAGTGAACAACAAGGCCAGTGGCCAGTCCAAAGTGCAGGTGAGGTACATGAGATGCTGCACAGGCAAGGGGCACACAGCAGTGAACGACAAGGCCAGTGGACAGGACAAAGTGCAGAGTGAGTCCATGAGAAGCTGCACAGGCAAGGGGCAAACAGCAGTGAACAGCAAGGCCAGTGGCCAGTCCAATGTGCAGGTGAGGTACATGAGATGCTGCACAGGCAAGGGGCAAACAGCAGTGAAACACAAGGCAAGTACAATGTGCAGAGTAGTTACATCAGAAGCTGCACAGGCAAGGGGCAAACAGCAGTGAACAGCAAGGCCAGTGGCCAGTCCAATGTGCAGGTGAGGTACATGAGATGCTGCACAGGCAAGGGGCAAACAGCAGTGAACAGCAAGGCCAGTGGCCAGTCCAATGTGCAGGTGAGGTACATGAGATGCTGCACAGGCAGGGGGCAACCAGCAGTGAACAACAAGGCCAGTGGGCAGGACAAAGTGCAGAGTGAGTCCATGAGAAGCTGCACAGGCAAGGGGCAAACAGCAGTGAACAGCAAGGCCAGTGGCCAGTCCAATGTGCAGGTGAGGTACATGAGATGCTGCACAGGCAAGGGGCAAACAGCAGTGAACAGCAAGGCCAGTGGCCAGTCCAAAGTGCAGGTGAGGTACATGAGATGCTGCACAGGCAAGGGGCACACAGCAGTGAACGACAAGGCCAGTGGGCAGGACAAAGTGCAGAGTGAGTCCATGAGAAGCTGCACAGGCAAGGGGCAAACAGCAGTGAACAAAAAGGCAAAGACATTGTGCAGAGTAGTGACATAAGAAGCTACACAGGGAATGTATGCAACTCTACCATGCCATGCCCAGCAACAGAGTAATGGGCGTGACAATGGGCATCACACGCACCCCTGTGGACAGACAGGTGTGTGAGGGTGACCACCACTCAGATGGGTCTGTCTGTCGGACTTGGAGCTGACTGTGTGTTGGGGTCAGTTGGAGGACTGCCCTGGGCAGTGGGAGTAACAACTGTGGAAGAGCCAACTGTGCATGTGGTAGCTGGGGGGCTGCTTGGACCAGGTGGGGTGGTGGCCCGGGGAGGTGGACTCATGCCCTGGTGAGACACAGTGTGTGCTGGAGATTGTGGAGGGGTGCCTCTCCACTTCTTGGGGATCCTGAAAGGCTTCCCTGTCTGGGGATTGAGGGGAACTGGGGCAGACACAACAGGTGACCCCAACATCAAAGCTGATTCTGGTGTGGATGGTGGCCCTCCCTCTGGGGACATGCTGGATCCCGCTGTGCGCTTGCTTGGTGTTTGCCGCCGTCCTGCCTCCCTCTGTCCACCAGCTTTGCCCCCTTCAGTGTCCTCCCGTGCTGGCTTCACAGGGCTTGGGATGGGAGTGGAGGTCAAGGATGGATTATCCATGGGGCCCTCATCCTGTGTAATGTTTGCAGGCAACACCTTCTCAGTGGGTGTGGAAACTGTCTTTTTGCCTCTGCGAGACGTCTTTGGGACAGGGGAGTCTTTGGCAGGAGAGGAAGGTGAGGCCTGTGTCCCTGATGCTTTTTTCTTTGCTTTGTGGCCCTTGCTGTCGCCTGATGGGCTTTTCTCTCTGCGCTCTGGGGTGGCCTTACTCTTATGTGGGGATGGTGTCTGCACCCTAGTATGCTTGGGCTGCTGCTGCTCCTGTGTGCAGCGGGTTCTGTATCGGGACTTTGAGGTCCGTTGAGCATTGTCACTGTCGTCAGAGGTGCACAGTGACATGGGGCCAGTCCGAGTGCTGGGAGCCGCTCCCTGACTATGTGCCTGTTGCAGGGCTGCTGTCACAGTTGATGACAAGGACTGCACAGTCCGGTGTAGCCCACCTACGTCGGAATGTAAGCCCTCCATGAAAGCTATAACCTGCCCCAACTTTTTGTCGTGCTCTTGGAAGGCATTGAGAAGTGCTGTCTGCCCCACACACAGCTGGCGCAATAGCTCGACTGCTTCTGCACTGAGGGCAGCAGGGCTGACATGGGCTGGGGCAGCTGTGCCTGGGGGGAAGGTGACTCTTCCCTTCCTACTCGTGAGGACACGGGCAGCACCAGTGGAGGTTGAAGGGAGGCTGGGCACTGGACGCTGAGTGGCGGAAGAGGAGGCCGAGTCCCCGTTCCCTGTACCCCCCAACATGGATGTGTCACCGCTGGCGTCAGATGAGGTAGAGCTTTGTGTCTCCGGCTGTGAATCCTCTAGCAGACTCCTGTCCCCCTCCTCGGCGCTGGTCACATCTGTGTCAGTCTGCTCCGGTGCGGCTGTTGCACTGGAAGCCTCACCACTGGTGTCCGTCCCCTCTCCCTCTGCACATACGGGAGCTGCTGCATAGAGAGAGAAGTACTGTGAGATGAGTGGCATCAACAGAACTAACACGTGCCAATACATCTGCATCCTAGAAAGAGGTGTGCAGCACATTGCATGCCACCCTGTGCACACATATATCTTGCCACCCAAAATCTCAACACAACGGTGCATGTCCGCCACACATCCTGCCATAAGTGCCCCAGGTGACTCACACAGCACACCATCCTGCAGTTGGCTCACATCAGACACAGCCCCAAAATGGCCTGTGCACACACACTGTCCCGATGTTGGCAAGGATGAACACCACGACATGGTGCACATCACCTACATGTGTGGAGCAGTAGGGGACCACACAGACTACAACATACCAGCCCACAATGACCCTGCACACATGCCATCCACCATATCGAGTCCATGGGCACATCTACTGTTGCACATTGGCCTCAGATGTCTGACTGGCAGACATCTGAGGTCTGGAATTGCACGCATTCATTGAAACGCATTCACAGTTGGCACACTGGCATTCCCATCCATCTGAATTCACACACTACCCCACAGCAGAAGGTACCTGAAGGCCACAACTCCAAATGTAAGAGAGATGCACAGTGCTAAAACTCACTTCATGAAGCACCGTTTGGGCAAAAGCATGGCACATACACCCAGCACAGAGGCCACTCCCAAAACATTGCACCACACAACCAACGTCACACAGCTGACAATTTGCACACTCTGTAGACACATGCACCCACTCCCAGCCAAAGGCAGCCTGCAACACATACTCACCCCTGGCTCGCTGCTGATGCTCCTTCAGTTGTCTGTCCAGCTCAGGTTGTGTGACAGCCAGGATGCGGGCCATTAGTGGTGTCATGCTGCGCCTAGCCAACCTGCCAGTCCGAGGGAGCAGCCCCAGCGTCATCTCGGCCACGTTCTTGCTCAGCCGGCAGATGTCGTCCCACCTTTTATGACAGTGGGTGCGCCTTCGGTTTGACACACCCAGATCCCGGACTCTGGAGGCAATGGCCCTCCACACGGCTTTACGCTGGTGGACCTTCAGCTGCAGGCAATGGGAGACAAGAGGGGTGAGGTTCCAGTGACACAATGCACAATGACAACACAACGAAAATGCAGTAGCACGACAGTGACTCATCCAAAACTCCAGCTACAACTGTCACATAGCCAACAATTGCTCTGAACATGGTGCAATGTCATTGGTCAATCAGACGTACAGGCATGCATCTTCGATGGTGGACACAGTACCTCCACATCCCATTCACATGCAGGATACCAACACAGCAAGCAACGTGTAGTCTGGCTGCAGCTACTGTCTGCAGTTACCTACAACTACACATAGAGAAGATAGCAAAACATGTGTCTTGTTGTTGGACTCACTGTGTCCAACACTGCGCATTCCTAAGTGTCCTAGCCCTGTGAAAGCCTCACTGTGTCCTGGAACTCACATAGAGTGACAACAACTGTCATACACACACCTTTCTCCCACGCCTGCTCCTGTGCAATCTACATGGCAGAGATGGGACTTAGATGAAGAGGCGTGACCCAAACACACATGGAACACACTGTACATGCAGTGATGTGGACATGTGGCATTCGGCGGGGACTGTGCAGGGCAGGTGGACTGACACTGAGTGGGTTAATTTGGAGCAACACAGCCATTCACACAAACGATAACTGGCCAGACTCCTGCATCACCAAAATGCAGCTGCACTGTATGGCTGACACTACAGGACATGTCCCTCTACTCAGGATAGGCATGCAGGATAACGTGTGAAAGAGCCCACCAAGCCCTTCCCGCTGTAGTAAACATGATAGGCAGTGCATGTCAGAGCCCCACAACCACTGACACATACCGAAGCACCTCCACCCCACGTGTGCACACCCTGCACTCTCACTCACAGTCTGGGAGACTTACCACGACATTAGGGCCACCATAAAGCCTTGGGTACTGTGCAAGCACCCCGTCTACCAGGACCCCAAGCTCCTCACTGGTGAAGGGACTGGCACGGATCTTCTGAATCCTCGACATCACAATGGACATGTGGCGGCAGCAGCATGTTGAGGGTGGCAGCCAGCAGTCCCTTGAGGCAGCAGCAGCAGGTGGAGGGTGGCAGCCAGCAGTTCCTTGAGGCAGCAGCAGCAGGTGGAGGGTGGCAGCCAGCAGTCCCTTGAGGCAGCAGCAGCAGGTGGAGGGTGGCAGCCAGCAGTCCCTTGAGGCAGCAGCAGCAGGTGGAGGGTGGCAGCCAGCAGTCCCTTGAGGCAGCAGCAGGTGGAGGGTTGTCAGTCAGCAGTCCCTGGTAGCTGTGGGAATGTGGTGCACCCTCCCACACATATATAGGCCCCTGGGGCTGTGTCAGTGGTCCCAGGGTGCTGCTATTGGTGTACCAGGTCTGCCTCATTCAAATACATCCAATGTCCGCCTCCGCGGTGGCGGTGCACGCCTACCGCGATTTTCAAACTTGCATCAGGCTACCGCGAGGCTGCTTCCCATTGGCTGCAAGGGCATGGTCCATGCCGGTGACACACCGTAGGGTCCATGTGCGCGCTACCGCGGTGGTGCATCTTTTGAATGCCTCCAGTGACCGCCTCCGCGGGGGTGGTGCACGCCTACCGCGATTTTCAAACTCGCATCAGGCTACCGCGAGGCTGCTTCCCATTGGCTGCAAGGGCATGGTCCATGCCGGTGACACACCGTAGGGTCCATGTGCGCGCTACCGCGGTGGTGCATCTTTTGAATGCCTCCAGTGACCGCCTCCGCTGGGGGTGGTGCACGCCTACCGCGATTTTCAAACTCGCATCAGGCTACCGCGAGGCTGCTTCCCATTGGCTGCAAGGGCATGGTCCATGCCGGAGACACACCTCAGGGGCCAGGCGGTAGGCACCGCCATATGTCTGCCAGACAGTGCCTGGAGTGACCGTGATTTGGGTAGCGGTGCATGGTGACCGCCATTGTCACATACATATCTGGCGGTGTCACCCGCGATCGTGCCTGGGTTATGGGCGGTGCCACACCTCAGTCGTCAAGCGGTAGGCACCGCCATATGTCTGCCAGACAGTGCCTGGAGTGACCGTGATTTGGGTAGCGGTGCATGGTGACCGCCATTGTCACATACATATCTGGCGGTGTCACCCACGATCGTGCCTGGGTTATGGGGGGTACCACACCTCAGTCGTCAAGCGGTAGGCACCGCCATATGTCTGCCAGACAGTGCCTGGAGTGACCGTGATTTGGGTAGCGGTGCATGGTGACCACCATTGTCACATACATATCTGGCGGTGTCACCCGCGATCGTGCCTGGGTTATGGGCGGTGCCACACCTCAGTCATCAAGCAGTAGGCACCGCCATATGTCTGCCAGACAGTGCCTGGAGTGACCGTGATTTGGGTAGCGGTGCATGGTGACCGCCATTGTCACATACATATCTGGCGGTGTCACCCGCGATCGTGCCTGGGTTATGGGCGGTGCCACACCTCAGTGCGCCAGGCGGTAGGCACCGCCATATGTCTGCCAGACAGTGCCTGGAGTGACCGTGATTTGGGTAGCGGTGCATGGTGACCGCCATTGTCACATACATATCTGGCGGTGTCACCCGCGATCGTGCCTGGGTTATGGGCGGTGCCACACCACAGGGGCCAGGCGGTAGGCACCGCCATATGTCTGCCAGACAGTGCCTGGAGTGAGCGTTAATGGAGTTGTGGAGTAGCTGTGCTGCACCTAACGTGTCCTCCAGCTCTCTGCATAGGCCAACATGTACAGTGCCCAGTGTCTCAACAATTGAAGGGTCCTCATGAGGGCAAATGCACAAAAGGGACATGTCACTCCACGTCACCAACACATACCATATATGGGTCGCCAGTACATTGCATGGGCACATACACTCGCACATGTCACATGTGCTGTGTAATGAAATGTAGACTGTCCAGTTAATGTGTTGCATAGCATATGTAGATAATGGTCAATGTCTGTGTGTGCAATGTAACGCACACTGTCGTCTCATTTTCTGAACTAGGGGCATCAGCAACTGGCACATTGTCCAATGCACATGCACACACGTGTCCCCCACGCTCAGCCGGTGGTCAGTGTGTAGTTGAAGTGTGCCATGTGCAACCTGTTTTGGTAGGTGTATCAGGGCCAGCAACATGGTGTGTTCGGGTAGTATTGCAATTAGTAACATATGCTGGGGGTCATACTCACAGGTATGCACACATATCTGTTAGTATATCACACTGTGCATGCGAATGAGCCGGAGGGGTGCACAGATAATTGCTGCTGGTAAGAGGACAGGTGTACGAGTAGTGTGCCTGATGTGTACCTACTTGTGAAGTGCCCTGTCGGTTAATGGTGCATGTTGTAAGACTTGGGAATGTGTCTGTTGAAAAAATTGATGTGATGCACATTTCATGGTCTTCTGCATTGACATCTGTGCACTGTGATCTGTCCTAGGAGGAGGAGGCCCAATATCCATCGTCCGTTCACAGTCCTGGCAGACATGGAGAATGAGGATATAATCCGCAAATTCAGGCTGGACCGACAAACCCTGCAGAACCTATGTGCCATGTTGGAGCCCCACCTGCAGCCACGTCGGACATATCCAACAGCTTTCACCGCAACATCTAAGGTGATGGCATGCCTGCATTTCTTTGCAACAGGCTCATTCCAGCACACGGTCGCAAGTGCAGGCGGGATGTCACAGCCGATGTTCAGCATGGTGCTGAGGGATGTCCTGTCGGCCATGATGCTGTACAAAGACAGATATATCCATTTTCCCAGGGGGCCTGAGTTGGTGGCTGTGAAGGGCGATTTCTATGCCCTTGGACATATCCCCCATGTCATTGGTGCAATTGATTGCACACATGTTGGGCTTGTGCCACCACAGGCACGTGAACAGGTTTACCGCAATAGGAAGCATTCACACTCGGTAAATGTTCAAGTGGTGTGCCTGGCGGACATGATCATCTCACACGTGTGTGCCAAGTTTCCCGGCTCAGCCCATGATGCCCACATCTTGCGCAGCAGCATCGTTCCTCAGCTGATGGCCAATCTGCTTCCTGAGCGTGCATGGCTTGTGGGTGAGTATGCATAGTGGATTAGAGTGGTGTGTGTGTGACATGCTGTTGTGTTGCATTTTGGGACTGCAAGGTTAATCTGTGTCTCTCACACCCAGGTGACTCGGCATATCCGAACCGCCCGTGGTTGCTGAGCCCATTGCGGAATCCCGTCACGCCAGCTGATGTGCGATACAATGATGCCCATGGGAGGACACGGCGTGTGATAGAACGGACATTTGGTCTCCTAAAATCAAGATTTCGGTGCCTGGACCGTACTGGAGGTGCCCTTATGTACTCGCCAGGGAAGGTGTGTCAGATAGTGGTGGCATGCTGCATGCTCCACAACCTGGCCATTCGCAAGGCAATACCCCTGATCCTGGATGACGATGATGAGCAGCCAAGGCCGCCGCCTGCAAATCAACCCGGATCCAGTGACGAGGGCAGTGGAGAGGAGGAAGGGGTCGACATGCGTCGACAGCTCATCACCCGCTACTTCACTTGAAGGTGAGTGACGATGTAGAAGGGACAAAATGGTCTGATGGTGTTGCTGTTGCTGTGTGGGTGTATGTGAGCTTGCTGACTGCAGCTTGGTGTTGACTCATTGCTGCCTGCCAATGTATGTGTGATTGGTTAGTGTGATACAGAATGTCTCTATGGTGACTGTTGCTCTGTGTAAAGTTTGTAGATCTGAGTACCTTGTTGACAAGTGTTGTGTGATGTGTGCAATGCCACACCCATACAAGTGACTCTTGTTCTGCGGTTTTCCCTAGGTCCCTTCAGCATCTCACTTGTTACCTACATTCCATTCCCCTGGACCATGTCCTACACGGTGAAGGTTGCACATCCTGTATTAAAGACGGAGCAGACACAACAACATGTGTGTAAGGTGTATTTATTTACAACTGTGACATGCGAGGGTGGAGAAGATGTGAAGGGGGAATTGAAGAAGTGAGTTGACAGTCATGGTAGATGAGATACTTGAGTAGTCCCCACAATGATGTGGAGACCCAGTCCAACAGATAGATGCCATTCACATGGCAGTGTGGTGAAGGATAGTCCAAAAGGTCAATGCAGTGGTGCAGTGGTCTGCCATCATGGCTGGCTCGGGGACTAGCGTTTGGCAGGTGCTTTGGCACGTGAGTCCCCCTGGCCTTTCCTTGGATGGCCCCTCTTGCGCTTGACTGGAGGGGCCACTGCTGCAGGGGCAGTGGTGTCTGAGGACTCACCCCCTCTGTGGACGCAGGGGAGGATGATGAAGTGTCATCCTGCTGCCCAACAGGGGGAGGCGGAGGGGTAGAATGTTGCGCTTGCCTGTCCCTCAGAACCGCCACTAGCTGCCCCAAGAGGTCCACAATCTGTCCCATGCGTGTGTCCATGGACCTCAGCAGCAGGAGGTGCTCCCGAGATTCTTCCTCTAACCGGCCCATTCGTCCCTGGGCCTGTTGGTAGGCCCCAAGGACTCTGTCGATGTGGCCCAGGGCTTCCGTCCCAGGATCAGTCCCCCTCTGCATGACCCTGTCCCGACCAGCTGCACTGCTGCCACGGTCCTGTCCGGTCCTCACATTGGCCCGCTGCATCCTCTCCCTGGCCTCCGCAGTCGATGTGGTGGGCTGCTCAACCCCTGGGGCAGGGAGGGTGTTGCGGACAGCTGTGGTGGTGGTGGTGGTGGTAGTGGTTGACACACAGGCCGTGACAGCAGCTGTCAGAGGATGGTCAGGGGCTGCAGCTGATGTGGTTGGGGGGACAATGGGTGCCTGGGACTGGTTGCGGCCTGCCACACCAGATGGGCCAGCGTGGAGCTCCTCATCCAAGGAATCCAGGGAGTCCTCATCCAGTTGTCTCTGTTCCGGGGGGGGACTGGCTCTGCAGGGTGGTGTCATCCTCTGCAGTGAGTTCTTGGTCACCTGTGGGTCAGATGAGAAATGGTCATTGTGTTGCACCCATCAAAGTTTGTGTTAGCAGTGTTACATCAACTGTTTATACATCCAGCAGTTGTTCACTGTACAAATTTGCATTGACCGACATCCAGTGATGCATTACAAGCTGTTGTGGTACATGCATTACTTGTCCATATTGGGAATTGTCATGACATGACATGCACAATATAATTTTTTGACATTGACAGTCTCATGTTGGCATCCTGCTATTGATCAATCATATGTCATCCATTTACGCGTATGTGTCACTTGTAGAGCCCTTGCAGCGGTTTACTCTGCACAGTGAGTGACCATTGTAGTTTCATGCATACCTTTTCAATGTGGTGTAGATATCTGTATTTGCAATTCCAGACATGCTTAAGTTTGCTTTAATTAGATCCTAGGTGGTCTGGACCACTGCTACTGTCAGATGGCATGTAGTGGTGTGCATGGTTGTGCTCGGAGTTCCATCTACATGTGTTTCAGTCATTCACACTTTGGTTGCTGTCACAGTTTCATTTTCTTAGGTGTGTGCACACTATAGTTGCCAATACTATCTGGGTGTGCAGTTGTGCATTGAGAGGCCTGGTGTCCTATGCCAACATGTTTTTTTAAATGCATATCTGGCTGCATGTTGTGGCTGTTGATATGTTGTGTTTGCTGTGTTTTCCTTGTATTTGAGAGACCTCTCTGTGTGTGTATGATGAGGGCTTCCATCTTGGTCCAGTGTGGGACAAGTCAGCATGATATGTCCACATGCCAGTTCTTTTGAAGTGTACATTGCAATGACTGACACATGCATGTTGGTGCCAGGAAGTAATGGGTCTTGTGTGCTGGCGGTCAGGTGGGCCCGTGTGAGTTGTTGTGCAAGCTTCCCAGCCCCACACACCCCGACCTGTGAGATGCGGTTACCTACCTGTGAGTTGGGTGGGTAGCATACATTGCCTGCCACATGCTTCTTATTGGGGGTGTAGTGTCCCATCCTCCATAGTGGTGGAACAGCATGCATGTTGCATTTTGTGGGACGGATAGCCAAACACACTACACCGTCTCACTGTGTAGATGGCTAACTACCGTTTGAGGTGAAGGTGAGCAATGACATGGCTATGTGACTTGGTAGAAATCTTTGGATGGAATGTGCGTGTGGTGAGCATGATGTGTGTGTGGCTTTTTGTACCCATTGATTTCAGATTACATTTGGTCATGGGGTATAGCCCCCATCACTGTTGTCCCAGCTATCTGGCTGTGGGGTTCACTCCCCCGACATTTGAAGGCACAATAGGGCAAGGGGTATAGTCTCGTAGCACAGTGGTGACATACAGCAGGGTGAAGATCTCACCCAGCATACATTTCCACACTGTCATGGTTTCATGGTATTTGTGGACCTGAGAACATGAGCACAGTACTGGTGAAGCAGTTGTTCCAGGGCATCCATACACTGACATGTTGTGGTCAACAGTGGTGTGTGTGTGAGATGTACTCAGCCCTGTGCAGACAATGTGTGCTTTTGGGGCCAGACTATACCAGCACTGTTCAGACAGACAGTGTGAGATGTGAACATTGTCAATGCATACACACATTGGTGGTCCAAACAAGACACCTTTGACAATTTAATTCAGACAAGGTGCTGTTCTGCAATTCAGTGCAGCACTGTGGTAGCTGGGTGTGTTGCAGGACATTTGGGATGTGCTTAGTTTAGCATTGTGAGTCCCAGCTGCAGTGTAGTTTTTGGGTGCACTGCACTTCCACTGTTTACATTGCAACACTGTGGTATGACATGGGTGATTTGAACTTTGCCATACAAACGGCCAGACACTGCTGCAGGGCAGCATGATCGTTGTTAGTGTTGCAGTGTGTGATGCCTGGCACAGTGTACACAATGTGGGTCAATTTTGACCAGAGACTTGTGCATGGTGACTACAACACAACTGTTTTGCATTATTTGTGTTGGTGACTGTGGACTAAGTGGCATGGTGTCATGTGCGGCTGCATAGACGTCACATGCCTATGAGTGGGACTAGTGCTCCATCCTGCTCAGCTGTGGGACAAGGGGGCCTGGTGGGAGTTGTAGTGCAGGCCTCCCAAACACCCACCCACCTCCCTGTAAAGATGGCTACCTACCTGTTAGGTGAGGGTGTAGCACACAATGGCTGAGGCATGCTTCTGGGTGGGGGAGTGCTCCATCCTGCTCAACTGTGGGCCAAGGGGGCCTGGTGGGAGTTGTAGTGCAGGCCTCCCAAACACCCACCCACCTCCCTGTAAAGATGGCTACCTACCTGTTAGGTGAGGGTATAGCACACAATGGCTGAGGCATGCTTCTGGGTGGGGGAGGGCTTCATCCTGCTCAGCTGTGGGACAAGGGGGCCAGGTGGGAGTTGTAGTGCAGGCCTCCCAAACACCCACCCACCTCCCTGTAAAGATGGCTACCTACCTGTTAGGTGAGGGTGTAGCACACAATGGCTGAGGCATGCTTCTGGGTGGGGGGAGGGCTCCATCCTGCTCTACTGTGGGCCAAGGGGGCCTGGTGGGAGTTGTAGTGCAGGCCTCCCAAACACCCACCCACCTCCCTGTAAAGATGGCTACCTACCTGTTAGGTGAGGGTGTAGCACACAATGGCTGAGGCATGCTTCTGGGTGGGGGGAGGGCTACATCCTGCTCAGCTGTGGGACAAGGGGGCCAGGTGGGAGTTGTAGTGCAGGCCTCCCAAAGTCCCACCCACCTCCCTGTAAAGATGGCTACCTACCTGTTAGGTGAGGGTATAGCACACAATGGCTGAGGCATGCTTCTGGATGGGGGGAGTGCTCCATCCTGCTCAGCTGTGGGACAAGGGGGCCTGGTGGGAGTTGTAGTGCAGGCAGCATGTACACATGTACCCATGGTGATGTTGCTAACTACCTTTGGGGGGCTTCAGGGGAGTGTCTGTTGTATCTGTGAGAGATGTGTTGGGGGAGTGTTGTGCACATGAATGAATTTGAACCTAGGAGGTATTATTTTGTAATGGTGCAAGACAGTACATTTGTGTGATGTTAGGCATTTGTTTGTACTTACCAGCCTCCACTCCCCCGGGTATTCCTGAGAGACTCTCTGGATGTAGAATGCCAAGCACCTTCTCCTCCCATTCAGTGAATGTTTTGAGTGGAACGGGAGGGCCACTGCCTGTCCTGTGAGCCAGCTCATGGTTCTTGGCTCTCTTCTTTTTGACCACTGCCTTCAGATCGTGCCACCTCTTCACGATTTCATCTCTATTGCGTGGCACGGTCCCTACTGCATTGACCTTCTCTACTATCCTTCTCCACATTTGCGTCCTTGTTGCTAGTGGTGTCTGTTGGACCTGGTTACCAAACAATTGGGGTTCTACCCTGATTATCTCATCGACCATGACCCTCAACTCACTCTCAGTGAATTTGGGCATTCTCTGTGGTGACATGGTGTGTGATGTGTCAAGGTGTTTAGGGTGCAGGTTTGGAAGTTGTAGTGGTGGTTGAGATGTGTATGGTGTGTGCTGTGCAAAGGTGTTAGAGGTGCAGGTGTGGAAGTGGTGGTGGTGGTGGTGATGTGTGTGTGTTGTGCAGATTTGCCTCTCCTGTCATCTGTGGTGGATGTCCCCTCAGTTGTGGAGTTTTGCAAAGGTTTGTGGTATGTTGGGGGCTGGATTTATACTGGTGTCTGTGGGTGTGTCAGGATGGGGTATTGGTAGCAGGTGTGGTGTGTGTGTGAACTTGGGATTTGTAGTTTTGTAGTTTACCATGGGGGTGTGTCTTTGGGCTGTGTTAGGTATTTTTGGGTGCATGCCTTGTTTGGTTGGTGCACTTTGTGGCCATGTTGTGTGTTTTTCTAGCGACCGCCATTTTTTTAACGGAGCGTCCGCAGTGGTGGCTCGGCTACGGCGCTTCCGCCGTCTCACTGATTCTTCGATGTTGTCGACCGCGGCGGTCGGAAACAGCGCACTGCACCGCGGCGATGTCGGGAATATCATAATTTCAATGGCGGTGTCTCCGCTGTGGTTGCGGTCGTTTGGGCTGTTTCCGCTGCGAAACCGACCGCCGCGGACGGGTTTGGGCCTTCTCCGCAGGCGAACGGCGGTTTCTCGGGTCAACTTTCCGCCGCGGTTGGATTTTTACCGCCGAGGATCCTAATCTAGCCGTCGGTTTTCCCGCGGTAGCGGCGGGCGGTGTTTTCCCGCTACCATGGCAGTCGGTTGTTTTTCCGTCCGCCATCGTAATGACCTCCTTAATGTGCAAAGAAGCAATGAGGTATTACCCAAGCTTTTAGATCTACCACGGCCCCAAAGTTTATCCAATTTCTAAATCCCCCGCTATGCATTGCGTACAGCCGTTCCTTATTTCTCATGTGCTTCATTTTTTACGTCCATTACCCTATTGTATGGATCAGCTGTGTCCGACACTTTTGCAGTAATAAGGATCTGGCTACTGTCATTGCCACATATAATAATTTTACAAATTTAGTAGCAAATCAAGAAGCGGGATCGTACCTCAAAACTTTCCACCAGACACTGGCAGCTAGTTTAACCTGCCAAACCTTCTTCAAATTCTGAAATATTCCTTTCCAGAATTCTTGTATAGGGGGTCACAGACCAATTACATGCGACCAATTTGCAGAAGCCCCCGAGGGACATCGAAAGCAATGACCCGACCACATAGGGTTGACTTGTGCAAGAAAATGTGGAGTTCTATATAAAAGCCACTTACTAAAAAATAGCATTCTGTGCCAGTTGGCTCCTCTCAGAACGCTAAAATTTAGTGTATTGACATCATCCAACATCTTTTTTGTTAGTTTCAACCCTTCATATTTCTTCCATTTTTTTATTACTTTTTGACAAAAATCCGGGCCCTTCATGGAGTCAAGCAATCTTTTCCATTCCCCGGGGTGCTTATGATCGGGAGCTTCGACTAACGTGGACACCACTTTTTGCCAGAATCTAAATTACTAAATACATTATTCAATATTCTAAAAGAGCCGAGAAGCAGAAAGTCTCCTTGAACTAATTTGCGGACATGCATATCCATCTCTCTCCACATAAAAAGTCTGCTAGCTTCTTGAACCCCACTTCGCCTATTTTTGCACTATATTAGGTGCCAAATTAATGCCAGAATCCATAACTAGTTCAGACAAAGGTTTAACCGCATTTATATGGGGAATGGCATATCTGCTATAGAGATCCAAGTGCTTCCGAAAAAACCACTTCAGACTTTTGTAGCAGACTTTTTTGGGTGACTTTGATGATTTTAACACATCAAATATATCATATTCTTTAAAGATCAGATGCATAAAATAATTCTTAAAGATACAATTGCAGAGGTTTGCATTGAACCTGGACGTATACTGTGCAACATAGGTGAAATAGTAATCCTTAAGATGGAGAAGCGCCAAACCACCTTTTTCCAGCTCTTCAAATTAAGTGCTTTGTGCTGCTGGCAGTTTTTTTTTTTTTGCCAGATAAAATTATGTAAACATAGTCTCCCCTTTTTAAAAACAAAATTGATGTAATTAAAATGCAAGGAATGGCCAAAAAAAGAAAATTAAACAATGGGAGAATCAACATTTTAATCAGGGCAACCCTCTCTAAAATGGTTAAAGGGAGCGAGTTCCATCGTGCAAACAAATCTTGCATTTTTAAACGCAAAGGGCCAAATTAAGATCTTATAAATCCTCAAACCGTGAAGATTACCTAATGCCCAAATACCTTTTTGGCTGCACATTTACGCAGGAGACTAAGGGGTCCATTATGATGTCGTCCGGCCGACAGTCCCGCTTCTATTATTGCGATGCGACTGCCTTCACGTCAGTTGGAAAGTGTTTTTTTTGTTGCGTCTTATGCTGCGGGCTGCAGCACAAGCCGCAATAGAAAAAATACACTTTTAAAACATCCATGCACCTTGTGGCAGGCACCACGTGGTGCCTGCCACACGATGCACGAATGTTTAAGGAGCAGCACGGGTGCCTCCCCAGGCTTCATAGCCGAGTCAGCGGGGAAATGGGGGCCCTGCTAGAGGACCCCAAAGTCACTTTCTGGCAGCCTTTCCATGTCGGAAAGGCTGACATGGAAAGGCTGTCGGAAACGGACATCATAATCCCTACGGCGGTGCCTGAGCAGGCACTGCTGCCATTTGGGGATTATCTGTCCGACCGACGCCCCGACGGGATCTCCAATCCTGTGAGAGGCGTCGGTCTTTCCTCCAGGCCGCAGCGGTCTGACCGACTGCATCATAATGCAGAGGTCAGACTGCTGAGTCCGATTGCCGGACGGACCGCCACTGACAGGCTGTCGGTGGCGATCCTCCTGACATCGTAATAGGCCCCTATGTAAGGATGTAATATATCTGAATTACACCCACATAAAATTATATCAGTTTTCTTCAGATTGATTTTATAGCCCCCCGATTTCTCATACTGTGCAAAAATCTCAAAAGCTTTCTCCTGTGAGCCTTTATTAATATCGAGTATTAACTTAATATCATTGGCATATAGTTTTATCGTCCCCGTCTGTGCCAGAGAAGGGTGGATGTTGCCTCTCTCCCTAATCGCAATTGCCAATGGCTCAATAAAAAAAGCAAAAAGAATCGCCAATAAGGGGCATCCCTGCCGGGTCCCCCGAAGAACTTGAAATTTCCCCACGTCTGTGGCATTCACAATGATATTGCCTTCAGCATTGCGATACATCCTTGTATCAGCCCCATGGTTTGGGAAGGGACCCCAAATCTACATAGATTACAAAACCATGTTTCCCAGACCACAAGGTCGAATGCTTTTCCAGCATCTAACAAAAGCACTATAGCTGATTCATCATTAACAGAAAAATAGTCCAGTGCTTTGGTTAAATAATGTGTGTTTGAACCTAATTGCCGTCCTGCAATAAAACCTTTCTGACCCGGATGGATTGACTTTGATGCTATTAGGTTTAATCTGTTGGCTAATAATTTGGTGATTACTTTATAATATATATTTAATAAAGTGATTGGACGATACGAGTTTGGAACTTCGCCATCTTCCCCATATGGAATGAAACCGGTATATGGACCCCCTCCAACCTAGGGGTCGATTACGATGTCGTTCAGAAACATTCCAACTGAATCGGTTTCGGAATGGTTTCCGACAGAATCAGATTCTGGGAATCCGTCTGACTGATTACGATGGTCCCCAACACCGTTCGGTCGGACTCCCATCGACTTCAATGGGAGCCTGTGTTCCGACCAAATACGCAGGCTCCCATTGAAGAAAGGGGTGGTTGGGGAAAATCATGCACCCTATGGCGGGCACCCCAAGGTGCCTGCCACACTGTGCATGGCTGGAGAGGGGGGACCCATGGGTACCCCACGGGCCCGATTTGGAGGCCCCCAGGTGTAGGGGGGCCTGCTACTGGCCCCATAAGTCAGATTCCGATAGCCGAACCGTGTCGGAACAACTGATTGGGAAAGGCTGTCCGAATCCGACATCCTAATCGCTCGTTCCGAAACGCAGTCCGTAGACCTGTACGAGTCGGCTCCGAATGACTCGGTTACTCCAAATACTGTTCGGAAATGAGTCGGACAGTCCGAACGGTTTCCGAGCATCATAACCGGTCGTTCGGAAGTGTTTCTGAGTAAGTCGGAAACAAGGCTTCTGAATCGGATTCGTTCGACCCGAATGGCGTTCGGGGCCTTTCCGAACAACATCGTAATCAACCCCATGTGTTGGCAACCAGTAAGAAATAATCGACTAAAACATCTAAAAAAGATTTTTAAAATCCTGCCGAAAAGCCATCAGGCCCACATCCCTTAAAATTTGGGAGATTTTTAATCACCTCCTCCAATTCTTCTTTAGAGAAAGGTCGAACAATATTTTCCACATCTTCCTCGGATAATGTGGGAATATTGCAGTCGGTTAAAAACTTTCCCAGAAGTTCTTTATCTACCAACTGATTTTGGATATAAATCTGAAGCATAATTTTCCCCACTTTCTCCTGTTCCTTGCACCTAACCCCTGAAACCGGGCATTTCAATGCGTGTATCCTATTGTTGGCAGTTTGCGTGCGTGCATGCCAGGCTAAAAACCTCCCCGTGAAATTATTCTCTTCATAAACCTTTTGTATGTAGGCACAATTTAAAACCTCGCACTTAGTATGAAACGCCTCGCTGAGTGCCTTTTTAGCCCTCTCCAATTCTCTTTCATTGGGCGTAGATGGATTCCTTAGAAATTTTTCTTGACTGTACTGGACAGTCCTTTTTAGGATTTGCTTTTGTAGTTTAGCCCTTCGACTATTCTCAGCGTCCTTCCCTATCACCAACCCGCTAATGTAGGCTTTTAGAGTGTCCCACACTATACTTGGGGGAGCGGACCCATGATTCAACACCAAGAATTCCTTTATCTCCTCTTTGCAAATCCGGACCCAACCTTCCTCCTGTAAATACTGTTTGTTAAAAACCCAGCGTCTGAAACGCTCTGTAGCTTTCTCCACCAATATCTCAAGGACAATCATTGCGTGATCTGAGAAACCATTGGGCAGTGTCCACTGGCCTTTTGGAAGCCGGAGCCTTTGAAAGTAGGAAAAAATCAATACGAGAGGAGCTACGAAATCATCCAGAAAAGCAGGTGTATTCAATTTTTGTTGGGAAAGTCACACTCCATGGATCAATGAGTACCAGTGGATCCCTATAGTTTTTTAAAACCTTCACAGTTTTGAGCTTTAACTGCCTCTTTGAGTTTACTGAGGAATCTCCAAAGTCATCTCCAAAAATGATTTCTCCTGGGACTTGTAATAGTGACTGATAAAGCTCCTCATAAGACGCAGCATTCTCTTCCACTGGGACATACCAACTCACAAACGTGAGCCGCCTGGACAGCACCAGACAACTCACCCAGCACCAGCATCCACATTTGTCACCGGAAAAATCAACCACTTCAGCACCTAGCCTCTTGGCCAAAACATCACGCTGCCATGATGTGCAGCTTGGGCAGAGGAAAAACCAATATAATCCGCCCAGTTTTTAAACATTGAAAATTCAGAAATCTTCACTACCAGCATATGCGTTTCTTGGAATAAGACCACTGAAGGGTCTCAGCTGTAATAGAGGCTTCTATTGCACATAATTTCTGTTTGTTATTAAGACCATTCACATTAAAAGAGGCCACCTTCAGAATATTCTTCATCGTCATCTCGACTTTCTTTTTCTAATTAATCCTTTAGGAACAGAAAAGGAGCCACGGAAAGTGCGTAAAGTACTTAGGGGCATATGTACAAGCCCCTATCGCCACCACAACGTCACTTTTACCGACGTTGAGGTGGCGATAGGGGCTGCGCCTTATGTACAAGGCAGCGCTAAGCCACTTAACGTGGCTTAACGCTGCCTTGTACATAAGGCACCCTTTCACGCTATGGTTAGCGTGAAAGGGGCGTGCAGTGGGTGTTGTGGTGGGCGTTCCACCGCAATACCCATTGTATTTGACGCTGCCCCCTCTGTACAAGGGTGGCGTATATAGGAGGCAGCGCCAAAATTAAGACCAGGAAAACCCTGGTCTCAAGTTGGCGAAACGAGAAGAAATGCATTATTTCTCCTCGTTTTTGCTTTTTCCATGTGTGCTGCCTTGTGCAGCACACATGGAAAAAGTAAAATGACATGGTTTGTTTATGTATAGGAAGGAGTCCCTTCCTGTACATAAACAAACCTTTAAAAAAAAAATCCATTTTGTCATTTTCATGTATGCTGCATAAAGCAGCACACATGAAAGTGACAGCATGGCATTTTAGGATTGTTTATGTGCAGGAAGGGACACCTTCCTACACATAAACAATCCTCCCCTGCACGCAGACACTCTTGCACTCTGGTGCAAGGGTGCCTACGTTGACGCTATGTTGCTAAACTTAGCGCCATCGCGGGGGGAAATGCAAGGCTGCACCACATTCTTGTAAATATGGTGCAGCCTTGCGTTTCAGAAGTGGCGGAGAGTGTCGTTAAGCCAAGAAGGCTAATGACACGCACCGCCACTTCCTTGTACATATCCCCCTTACTGTGCAAAGAAGCAATAAGGTGTCACCCAAATGGATAAATATTGTTACATCCCATGACCTATCCCAAATGAAAAGCATGTATAGCCAGACTACCCAGCTGTTATCTACAAACACATACTTACTAAAATATATCACCATCTTGCCATTCATATCTAAATTATAGGACCTGTGTGCCTGGTCTTTTCCTTTAACAGACCATCCATTCCAAACATTAACCTACTGTAATACCAAGATGGAATTAACCCCACATTGGCGCCCTCCTTCTTTTAAATGTAGCATTCTGAGCCTTCAGGACTGGTGCATGTTACTACGAATTGCAAGTTTGGACCTCTTTTTATCAAGCCCACTACACCCATCTTCCACCCGAACCACCCCGTGCCCCCTAGCACCCTCCGCCCCAAGCAGCGGTGAGTGGCCCACCTTACCACCCTCACCTCACATGCTTCCCCACCCCTCTGCTAAAACCTGTCAACCCGTCTCCCCCGGACCCCTCTTTAAAAAAAAAACAGACAATAATACTAGGCACATCCTCTTAATGACAAAAGTCAGACAGTTGAACTGCAGATTCCAAATTCTATAGACTAAAAATAGCCACTGTACAGTAGACATTGTGCCATGCGATTAAGATTTGTTAGAGATCTGCTGTAAGAGCTCCTCTGCCTCTTAAACATTACAGAATAGATGGAATTGCCCTTTTACAAACACCTTCAATTTAGACAGCTGCGCAATCATTGCCTGAGCAGCCAGAGATTTGAACAAGTAAAGCATTTTCACAAATTCATTTCTACACCTAGCTGCAGAGGCCAACATATCAGGGAAAATGCGACAAAGAGTTACTTCTGGCTTAGTGAACTGTCTCAGTCTGATTGCGTTAGTTAACACTTTTGAGTTGGGGGCAGCTGTGCCAGCACACAATTAGCTCTGGTAAGTGTCAAGTCCCCGGAGTGTTCTGGAAGAACATGGGTTTTTATAAATGAAGCAACCCATTGAAGTGCTTGTTGGCCCTCACATCCCTCTGGGACCCCTACAATGTGAAGATTAGGACCCCAAGAACGATTTTCCAATTCCTCTAACTTGTTTTCCAACATGAACTTTTGCTTATGAAACGTATCACCCTCTTTTTGCATCGTGGTGACCTGGTCCTCAAGCTCTGAAATCCTAAACTCTGCTTCTTTTAACCTCTCTGGAATCTGTGCCACAGTATCCTCAATCTTGGAGAGCCTAGCATGCAGAGCTGCAATTTCTCCAGTTTGTGAGGCTTTAAGATCCTTAATCTCATCCAGGATAAGATTAAGCATATTTTTAGCATCCCATTATAGAATGAGTGTCTTGCCCCCCTGCTGCGAATCCTCATTTAACTGTTCTGGCACTGATTCGCTTTGCTCCCTCTCGCTTCCCGAGTTGGCCCACTCAGTGACTTCATGGAAGGACAACGTCAGAGACTTATGTGAAGCGGGCGACAATAATTGAGAAGAGCCGACCTCACTTCTGGCTAGCTTAGCAGAAATTGGAAGAGGGGAATGTGGGGCTACAAACTGAAAGCCCTCCGATGACTCGACCTCGGCACTAATACCTGCTTTGTTTTTCATAGATAAAGGATATTCCATAATTTGTAACAGGTTAGCTTCAGGTACCAAAGCCGAGTCCACTGAATTCCCCCCAAAAGTCTGCTTGGGTGGAGCAACTCTTGCTACCAAGCTGTTTGCATCAGGTGAGTAACTAATATTTGTCTCTTCCAGTTCTAATTCCGATGACTGAGAATGTTCAGGAGCATTCAAACTGCCTACATGATCTATTTTAGTAGGCATTGCGAGATCTTTGTCCAGAGAGGCAGTAAAGTTTGCACAGGCTGCGGCCTGCCCCACATGCTTTTTCACCCTTTGTGCCAAAACTGTAGTATCCAAGTGGGCTTTAGTGCCGGGAGCTTTAGAATGACTTCACATATTTACACAGGGCTGAGTCCTTGTCTGTAAATCAGAGCCATTTTGAAAAGCCTTTAGCAAACTATATTCCGATACAGTCCAGCAGTGCTACCAATTCGCAGGCCCAAAATTGAGATACGACCCCACCCAGCGACCCTCAACCGGGTAGTGACAACACACTCTGCTTTCACTTGCTACAGAGATGCAGAGCAATACACTTACCCCCCGGCGAGAAATCTGGTGGCCTTAACTCAAGCGCCTCCCGTCGTGTTGATTCTCCTCAGCTGGTCATTTTCCCCTGGCTGCGTGTAAGAAGAGCAGTCATGTAAAAGGGCTACACACTGGGCAGCGACTTCAACCGGCACTCACTTTCTGCCTCTAGCCTCGTCTGCCTCTAGACTCGTCGCGCTCGGAGTCTCAAAGAAGAGAAAAGAAAAATGCTGGTCACATTAAACTTCGGGGACGCGAACAGTATCCGAAGTCCACATCTCCGCAACCTCCAGCCACCATCAGAAGCCGTAGCAGCGAAGCGGTCGTGTAGCCTCCAGACGTGGAGGGGGGAGCTTCAGTCGATCAGCCGCAGGTCTTCACCTGAGGTCAGTGTTAATTAAACTAAAATCAGAGGCAACCATCTAATACTTTCACTGGTAAAATAACAAAATATTGAGATCCACAATAGTGGATTAAAGAAATATTGTGTCAAAAAAATAATCTACAAAAATTTCGAGTTTACATACTTTGTATGTAAACTACAGAAATATTGTGTCAAAAATATAATGTAACGTATATTGCCAGAAAAGGTCAGATTATTCTTTTTAATAACTATTGGATTATAAGCAATCTATTTAAAATATTACAATAGTAAATAATAATATAATTTAAAATATGTAGTTTTATTATATTATGTTATAATTATATATATATACATATATATATTCTTTAAAACATTAACAATAATTAAACATTTTAAATACATTAAACTTAAGATATTAACAATAAAATAACATTTAATTAACAAGCTAATATACATAGAAAATAGTTGTAATTAATAATTTAAGTACATATGTATATATAAACGATACGCCAGTGTGCTGCTCCTGGCCGTTCTCCTTCCAGCGGTACCGGTGCACGCAACGGCAGTAGCTTCCGTCTAAATTTGTAAGTTTTCGTCAATTCTTGGGACTCCAAAAATAATCACTCGGCACACCTCCAGACAGCATAAAGAGTTTATTTATGCACTAAGATGACGCGTTTCGGCAGAAGCCTTTTCGAAAAAGGCTTCTGCCGAAACGCGTCGTCTTTGTGCATAAATAAACTCTTTTATGCTGTCTGGAGGTGTGCTGCAGTGATTATTTTGGAGTCCCAAGAATTGACGAAAACTTACATATATATATAAACATATATATTTTTAAAAAATCAAACAATATTTTAGCAATTAGAAATATACACAAATAATATTAACATTAACTAAAAATGTAAAATTAACAAACACATATTCAAAACATATATAACCATGGATTCATTAATAAAATTGATATAAAAACATATTAATAAATAAAAATTATTTGTAAATAATATAAACAAACAATTAAAACAAAAAAAGTTAAAAATGAATAACTGTAGAAAAAATAATTAATATAACCCAAATTTAACAAAAATACTAAACTTGTTACACATTGCATGCATTACATTTACTATTCCCACTCCAACTTAACAAAAATATCAGACACTATTGGACTTCTTAGAAGTTAGATTTAGTATTCCCACTCCACTGTAAGCAACAGTATGGAAAGTGCTGGACCTTGGAGGGGTTATATTTACTATTTCCAATCCAGTCTGAACAAGAGTAGGTAAACTGTTCGACTTCAGGGGTTTAGATTTACTATACCCACTCCAACCAAGCAACAGTAGGAAAAGTGTTGGACTTCGGAGGGATTGCATATACCAATCCAAATCGTAATCACTTAAAAAAAAAAACATTCAAATACCTAACTACATATAATTATTAACCATATAAATGTATTTAAAAAATGTATATTGAATTTACAAAAAATACAAAATAAATTATCAAATACATTAAATATTTACATTTATTTAAATACTAGTCACTTCTCTCCCTACTACCCAAACAAACACAAACACATAAAATAAATTATGAATAAGACAATAATAAACTAGTGCTTAACTAAAACAAATAACACTAAAAACAATATTTTACGATTATTGTTATTAAATACTCTTGTCAATAAAATTATAAATTATTCAAATAAAACAAATAAATAACATAATAAATAATCAATAAAAAATTTATTTTTATCAATTAAATATTTATGGAATATAAAAAATAGGTTTAAAAAACAACTAAAATTTAAATAACTTCCCGCCTTATTTCCCTACAAACCTAAACTGCTACTAAAATATAATTTTTTAATAAGAATATAAAAATTAAAATGAACATTACAAATTAGCCTCAAATAACTAAAATATCAAACACAAAAACAAGATACATATTTAATAACCAATTAAATATTTAATTTACATTAAAATTAATTAGCTTTAAAAATCAATAATTTATACTTTTGTTAACTTATAATTTAATAAACTTCCCAACGTATTGCCCAACAAACCCAACAGCCTACTGCTACATTATAAATCACTAATTACATTTTAAAAAGATCAAATTACACATTTAAAAACTATGGGCCCGATTCACAAAAGTAATCTGAAACAAAATCCTAACTTCACGACTTTCTGTATTCACAAAAGGCATTTAGGAGTAGTAAAGTTAGGATTCCTAACTTTACTACTCTTAAACTGAGACAAAATCCTAACTTTACGACTTTCGGTATTCAGAAAAGGCATTTAGCAGTAGTAAAGTTAGGATTCCTAACTTTACTACTCTTAAACTGAGATAAAATCCTAACTTTACGACTTTCGATATTCACAAAAGGCATTAAGGAGTAGTAAAGTTAGGATTCCTAACTTTACTACTCCTAAATGCCTTTTGTGAATACCGAAAGTCGTAAAGTTAGGATTTTGTCTCAGATTACTTTTGTGAATCGGGCCCTATATTTAAAAAATGCAACTATACCAATAATACTAACACACAAAATTAATATACCAACTAATATATATTAAATTAATTAAAAAACGATATTATTACAAATATATTAAAGTAAATGATATTAAATACAATAATAGTCTTAAATACAATTTTAGTAAAAAAAGCAATATTCTTTCATTTGAACTGTCCCACAATATGTTTGTGGTGACGATAATTCTGGCATGATGTTCATGTCACACAATATTTTTAAATCGATATTTGTGTCGTTCATCACTTCCACTATCAGGACCGCTGAGAGCAACAGAATTAGCAGTTTGTCACTAAAATCCTGATGACAGAGTATGGGGCCGATTCCGATTCGGGCCGGAAATCTCTCCGACCGAGCCGGACCCGGAGAGATTTCCGACCGAATCGGACTCTAGCAGTCCGACCGAACGAGTACGATGCGCACGTATGCTATCGGACTCGATTCGGTCGGACTCCCATTGAAGTCAATGGGAGCCAGTCGTACGACGGGTACACGGGCTCCCATTGACTCAATGGGCACGACGCGAACAAGGGCGCCCCATACAGCGTGTTCGCGTCGATGCGGGTCGTGCCGTACATGCACGTGTAGGGGGGACCCATGGGTCCCCCTGTGTGCGACTCGCGTACCTACGCTTCCAGGGGTCCGACACGGACCCCCAAAGTGCGGCTCCGACAGCTCCTTGGAGCCGGACTGCGCGAGTCGGTCGGAGCGGTCGCGATGCGCATCGTACTTACCCGGCCGGGAACGTCTCCATAGCGCGGTGCGAGTCGTCCCCGTGCGAGTCGGTCGGAGCGGTCGGGTCCTGCGAACGAGGTCGGTCGGAGATTTCGCGAGTGCACGCATCGTACTCGCTCGCCCGGACGCACGTACGATTCGGTCGGGAAATAGGGCTCCGAATCGGATCCGGTAAAGCCGAATCCGATTCGGAGCCCTACCGGCCGAGATCGGAATCGGCCCCTATGAGTGCTAATCTTCAAACATTCCAATTACACAAAAGTCTGTCTATAGCTAAGCCCTTTCTAACTAACTACTGAATAACATTCCACTTATATACAATCTCTGCATGACAAAGGGGCGTTTAAAAGAGAATATCCAAATAAATAGTGATGCAGGCATGACAACGTTCTTTCAACACTACAATAAGAGATTGTACATTTTGCTTTCCCCTACATCAGTTGGCTTTTTGTATGTAATTGAGCAAGCATCATAGTTTGTACTGATACTCTTAAATACAACATGCACAAAGGAATTATGCAGGTTAGATGCTCAAAGCATGAAAAGGTTATAATAAACTGTAGACAAAGTAGAGTTATTGTAGGAAAACTACAAAACACTACCATCAGGTATGCACTACTGTCACTGCTAAGTCTTCTAACCCACCTGGTCAGATATCACTAAGAAATGGCCTTCTATATTGCTTTTGTCACACTGTAGTACTGTCAGGTATTACGATTGGTGGTGAGTCTAAAACACAATCAATTTCAATTCAAAGAGGAAAATAAAACATGATCTTCACATTTTATTATGCCACCAATTCAATAAAATAATAAATAGCATAATTTGTATAAAACATTCAAACGTAATTATTCCTTTGCAGTTTTCCCCTACATCATTGGTTACATTAGTTTTGTTTTTCAGTGTCTTCAGACAAATCAGCAGCTGCTCCTGCTCGCATTGTTCTGGTAAATATCTTTATCCCACGCTCATTTCTTTATCCCAACAGTCTTAATGTTAGTCCATTAGTAGTAAGATGTTCATATCTGCATTTGAAAGACTTGCTCTCTCCCTCTCACCCACTGACGTGTTCAACCCTTGATTGCCCACAATAAAAAAGGCCGAAAGTCATGAACTAAATTTTATTTTGCATTTCATAAGTCTGCCAGTTTGCACTGTGACATATAATCGGAGCCACTGGAATTATGCATTTCTGAGGCTGCAACATTTTCAGCAAAGCCAAGTATTTTACCTCATTTGCCACATAATGCCCATCTGCTGCATAATTTGAATGTTTAGGCAAAAAAGAAATTTAGGGCCAAATTATGAGTCCGGTGGTCTTTGACCACCAGACTCGCGGTGGCGCAGCAGTGGCGGTCCTGCGGACGCCATATTCCGATGCAGCCATTCGGACCATCCAATGCTGCGCCAGGGAACCGCTGTTCCCTGGCGGTGGCGCAGCGGACAGGGGTATCACAACATGTGCCGCCCTGTTTGCATGCACCCCAAGTTCCAGCACGGCATGGAATTCACAGTCCATGCTGTGCTGGAACTGCTTTTGCGTTCCCACTGCGGTGCCCGTTTTCAGGGCACCACCATGGGATTGGCAAAAGAAAAGCCCACAAGACATGAGTAGAACTCATAATCTGGCAGGCGGACCATGCACGGCTTTGGCGGTGCTGTGCCGGCACAAAGCTGGTGCAGCACCGCCAAAGTCGTAATCAGGCCCTTATTTGTTAGCTCAACCAGATCAAATGTTATTGAACAAAAAGTACTACTTGTATTTCTCAGGAGTGCCAAATCCTTTCCAAAATTGAACAGGTGACCTTTTAGTTGCTGACATTTGTATTCAGGTTTTAAAATGGTACTAATGTGGTGCACCTTTCACAGACACTTTTAGTAGTAGCTAAAATGTCAAAGAGAAATAATACTGTTGTAGATTGTGCATAATTTCTCTTTCCTAGCTGCATAATTGTGTCCACCACTGTCGCATAAATCCTGCGACTTTGTATATAGTACCATCCTCCATGCCTGGCTTTTCAGCCAAGAGCATGTTGCGTTGTGGGCTTTTAGTTTTTCTTTTAACACCGCCTTTACAGGTTCAAAACCCAAGCAAGCAAAGTGCTGTTGACTGCCATGTCAGAATTGGCTTAAGGTAATGCATGACATTAAACAATGTGTTAGCTATGTTTAAATGTTTACAAAGTCATCTAGCCCATTTCAAAAACTGCTTGCTTCACACCTAAAACCAAAGTAAAACCAGAGTAAATTCTGCTCACAAATTTTGTGAGGGTTCACTCTTTTATGTACATCATACATTAAATCAAGCACTGCCAACATGAATCATTTTGTCTTTTTTGTAGAGGAAAGTTTAATACATAAAAACGTACAACATGGGTGGCAACAGCACAACCATCCTTAAGTAAGTAATAAAGACAGGTTCTCTCACACATACAGAACATATACAATACAGGTGGCCAACGGTAAACAGCCATTTCAACGGGGCTTTTATACCGCATACCATTACATCGCATGCGTTGACAACGCGTAGCCATTACTACGCATGTTATTACATCGCATGCGCTTTTACAATGCATGCGATGTAATGGCGATCCACCTCGTTGTGAGGAAAATGAGGCTCTTCCGTTTCCTTAAAACGACGTGCATCATGCACCGCCCCTCAGCCGCCGTGAAGCGAAGCAGGAACCAGGGAGAGGAACCACGAGGAGAATGAGGTAAGGGGGGATTGGGCCAGGGGTGGGGGTAGTGTTTTAGGGTTTGTGGTAGTGTTGTAGTGTTTGTGTAGTGTAGGGTAGTGTTTTAGGGTTTAGGGTAGTGTTTGAGTGTAGGAACTGGACTGGGGGTCAGAGGAGGGTTGTGCTGGAGGTAGTGTTTTAGGGTTTAGGGTAGTGCTGTGGTGTGTGTGTAGTGCAGGGTAGTGTTTTAGTGTTTAGGGTAGTGTCTGGGAGTTGTGCAGGGTAGTGTTTAAGTGTAGGGAGCGGACTGGGGTCGGGGGAGGGTCGTGCTAGAGGTAGTGTTTTAGGGTTTAGGGTAGTGCTGTGGTGTGTGTGTAGTGCAGGGTAGTGTTTTAGGGTTTAGGGTAATGTCGGGCGGTGGTGCAGGGTAGTGTTTAAGTGTAGGGAGCGGACTGGGGGTCGGGGGAGGCTCATGCTGGGGGTAGTGTTTTAGGGTTTGGGGTAGTGTTGTGGTGTTTGTGTAGTGTAGGGTAGTGTTTTAGGGTTTAGGGTAGTGTCGGGGGGTCGTGCAGGGTAGTGTTTTAGGGTAGTGCTGTGGTGTGTGTGTAGTGCAGGGTAGTGTTTTAGGGTTTAGGGTAGTGTCGGGGGTTGTGCAGGGTAGTGTTTAAGTGTAGGGAGCGGACTGGGGGTCGGGGGAGGGTTGTGCTGGAGGTAGTGTTTAGGGTAGTGCTGTGGTGTGTGTGTAGTGCAGGGTAGTGTTTTAGGGTTTAGGGTAGTGTTGGGGGGTCATGCAGGGTAGTGTTTAAATGTAGGGAGCAGACTGGGGGTCGGGGGAGGGTCGTGCTGGAGGTAGTGTTTTAGGGTTTAGGGTAGTGCCGTGTTGTGTGTGTAGTGCAGGGTAGTGTTGTTGAGTTTAGGGTAGTGTCAGGGAGTCGTGCTGGGTAGTCTTAATGTAGGGAGAGTACTGGGGGTAGTGCCGTGGTGTGTGTGTAGTGCAGGGTAGTGTTGTTGGGTTTAGGGTAGTGTCAGGGGGTCGTGCTGGGAAGTCTTAATGTAGGGAGATTATTGGGGGTCAGAGAGGGTCGTGCAGGGGTACTAAATTAGGGTTTAGGGTAGTGTCACTTACATTGCATACTTTTACCATGAGTATAGCTTTACCACGCATGCCTTTGCGTTGTAATGGTATGCGTGGTAAAAGCATATGTGTGGTAAAAGTATGTGATGTAATGGCATGTTGTTGGAATTGCAACGCGTAGTAATACCCGCGTTGTAATGGCACGCGTGGTATTAGTACGCATTGTAATGAGTCATATTCCATGAAATACAACAGGTCGCCAGGGCTAAGACCTACAGCAGTAAATTGAGCCGTTGTTGTCCCCTACCTTAGAGCATGTCAAAACGATTCTCTGCAGACGGATATCCTACCCTTCTGGGATGGAATATCTGGCTATAGGAAATCTGTACATGCAGCAGGTCGGTTAGCCAAAACTTTAACTTTGGAGAAGTTGGGCGAAAATGTGCAAAGTTGGGAAATGTGTGTTGCCTTTGGAAAGGGTGACATTTCCTGACTTTGCAGGTAAAGTGAAAACTTTGCCAAACCTTACTAAAACTGTAGCAAACAGTAGCTCGTTCGGAGGTCTATTCAACCCTCTAACTGACATTTCTAACGGGGTCTACATCAGTAATTGAACCAACATCGTTTAGGGCGGGGCTCAAGCGTGCAATCCTGAGACTACAATAATTTAGTCGAGTAGTTGGATTTGTTTGAATTTGGTCCAGAATTTGAAAACGAGCCAATGAGAGG
This sequence comes from Calotriton arnoldi, assembly GCA_963921515.1. NCBI lineage: Eukaryota > Metazoa > Chordata > Amphibia > Caudata > Salamandridae > Calotriton > Calotriton arnoldi. Next base: position 40,409 of record CAWUFW010007662.1, on the reverse strand, counting down.
TTGCTATCTTGACTTGTCCTCATGAAGACTCCATTAGAAATATTTGTTAGGGGGTCGAAACGTTGACATATATAGATATTGACTGTAATAATGTATTAATTTTCAAACCAAGAAATGGAACAGAAGTCTGTTTTATAAATTCTATTGCAAATGCAGTCTACATTTGGTTTTTGTTATAAACACCAACGCACGCTCTCTGTCACCAAGCCCCTTCACTGCGCCTTTCTATGGAGCACCTACCTTTATGATTATATTTTTGCATATTTCCATAAATATTGTATTGTATTGTAATTACATTTATGATAACAATGATTAAATAACGGTTTTTGGTACACACCAATGAATCATTCTGCTCTCTTCAAGTTACCTACTATTTTTCTTTTTCAACCCTACATATGGTCAGATAGGTGCTTCTGAAAGAGCAGTTATTTCATTTCATTTCTGAAGACGCCAAGGGGGAAACGTCCATCAGACCGAAGCTGGAACCCCGATGTGCCATTACAGCGCCGGCAAAAGAACAAACGCGTCTTTAGTATGCATTCGTTCAGCACACAAATCGTTATAACAACTTGCCTTGGGGAGGGGGGCGCATTTGTGGAATGATATTGGATTTAAAGTCCAACTCCTTCCCTACTGTTGGGCATACTGGAGTTGGAATAGTAAATTAACGTATCCCAAAATCCAGCGCCCCTCTAAGGCAAGTCGTTATAACGACTTGCGTGCTGAACGAATGTGTACTAAACACGCATTCATTCTAATGACGGCACTGTGAAGGCACAGCGTGATTCCGACTTGCAGAATACTGTCACACATTCCACCACGGGCTGCGTCCTACCATATGGCAGGGAACCATAGTCAGACTGATCTGCAGGGCAATCAGGCAGAGCCTGATGAGTTGATTTGACTGGTCAGTGTGTGAGGCCAGTTTTTTGGCTGTTGTGAGCCTGTTTTATGGTTTGCTGGGCCTGGTTTTTACTGTTGATTTCCTTGATATTAAAACAAACATTGCCTGCAACTTCAAAACAATGCAGTCTTCCATACCTTGAAAAACACTTCTACAGCATGTCTTTACAAGTTCAAAACTGCCCCAATGTGCAAACATGGGCTAATTTTTCAGCTTTTTAATTCACTAATGAGGGTTACTTTTATTTTGGTGCCCACGTCTATTTTCTGTCATCATCTGACCTTGAGGGGAGCTCATTTCCAGATTTTTGGGGCACAGCCGGAAAAGGATTGTGACAGGGTAGTTTGTCTGGCTAATCTTGAAGTTTCCAAGAGACAGATTAGCACATTCAGTCCTGGGCCCAACTTTTCCCATCTGATGATATTGTATGATCCGGACCAAAAGGGCATGATTGTGGTTAAGTAACCTTTCCCCCCCCCCCAAAAAAAGTAAGCGCTTACAGACAGGTTGAGCACCAAACCCAGGGGCATATTATCAAGAAATTGCGATAAATATCGGAAAGCGCGCTCAGCGCTGTTATACTTATCGCCGGCTATCGCTGGATTCCATCGCCGAGTTAGCGCATTATCATCAACACTTATCTCCAAAGCGATAAAAAATCCAGCGATAGCGGCGAAATGCGTGAATATCGCTGGAAATCCAGCGATAGGGAAATCCTTGATAATACGCCATGGTGGATTTAGCCTGACAATCCACCTCCCATTGACGAGATGGCTAAGTCAGATTTTTTTGAGGTGTTAAAATCCGGCGAAAACCGCGGTTAACAGGACTTTTTTCATCGCTACGCGGTTGCGGGGCCGCGTTGTAAATACCGCAATGTTGTGTTACCGACCTTTCTCATGTTGTTTCAGGATGGCACGCCTACTTTGCATCTCATTAGCGATGTATATCGCTAAGATGCGTAGCGTTAGAAATTCGGCTGCTAACGTGCGCTAATACATGTTAGCGCCGCCTTGTTAATAGGGCGATAAGAATATCGCCGCTTTAGCGGTAAAAAGTGCTGCTAAAGCGGCGATACTGCCCTTGATAATATGCCCCCCAGTGCTTAATTTGTAAAAACATAAATAAATAAAAAATAAGGGCAGGGAACATAGATTTTCTTTGAAGCCCGTTATAGTTTCTGAACACCAAAGCCTGGCCGGGATTTCACTTTAGGCCTCCTAACTCCATCACCTAGACTTCCTGTCCCTTTATCTCACACTTTTTCATCCTTTCTTTCTCCGCTTGTCACTTTTTGTCAGTCTTTTGCTTCCTGATTCTTCCCCTTCTCTCTCTCCTGTTATGCACAATTAGGTACTGACAAACGCGAGTTAAATAGGAAAAATATCCTGTTAGTCTCACTATACTCGGATAATCTTGAAACAACAGCGCCCTCTTCTGCTGTTAGGGAGAACTATTCAAAGGATTTCTGCAGGGGTGCACGGTACGTCTTCCAGCCCGAGGCTTTCCTTTAAATCCCGATTCTTGCTTTAATCGAATTAGTCCATATCGCATTACTCATAGATACACATCTTATGATGCGTTCGTTTGTTAAATGAAAGCCCCCGGTTTGGAAGGTCGTGCCGCCGTCGAAGTGGAGCTATCCATCAGCTGAACTTTAAGAAAATCTAAAATAGAGATGCCTTGAGATACATTTTGCTGTGCGATTCTGGTGTTGCCATCCACCCGAAAAGGTAAACTTTAAAGGTCGAAAATGTATATACTCACGTGTTGCCTATTGGCTCGATCAAGGGGTGACAATGTTCAGTACAGGGTAGCAAGTAAGATGTGCATCTGGTACAAGTGCATATATATTTTATGGTTGCTAGCTTTAATAAGAAAAATCATATACGGAGAAATTATTTTTCTATTATTGTTGCCCAACCCAAATTGGTCTCCTCTTCTCATCTCTCATTGGCGCAGGATTAATGCGCTCATTTCGACCTTACAAAATCTAGGGGGCCCTTGTAAATAATCCCCCTAGAGCTCATACTGAGGAACGGCAATTGCCTTACCGCTCGGTGCTACCACCAGTTTTTATGTCTCACCTGAGCCAGCGCATGCGCTTTCTGGCGAGAGTTTTAGTAAGCGGGTTTTGGAAGTGCAAACAGCAGTGGCTTTTGCTGGCGACCAGCTTGCGTTCACGCGAGCATGCACACGCGATCAGGCGCCATATGGCTTCCCTCGCCATCTGGCTTCCCTCGCGATTACTTTCACTTTCGCGGCCGCGCGGCCGTGTCAGTTTCACGGCCGCGCGGCCAATGCTTTTTGTTGTTTGCAGGGTGAGGCTCTCCTTACGCACAGCTGATGTGGAAATCTAGATGCGATTGCTTTTTCGGCCCTGCAACCCATGCCATTATGTACATTTATGGGCGCGTGTTCCGGCAGTCATGGGAGTTCGTTTTGATTGTTTTGGGTGAGCGTGTGATTAAGTTTAGAGAGGATTTCTCATTGACAGCACTTTTACACACTCGTTCTTCCACAGCTGTCTGACCCGCGTCTACTCTCTCCACAGCTCATTTGCCCCGCTGTGTTTATAAATAGATCTTAGTTCATTCTGCCTCCTGCCCCGGAAATTTCAGCCTATGAAGTTGGGAAAAGTGTTTGCCTAACACACATCCTTTGTTAGTCTGTTGGATCATTGGAATATGAAAGTTGATGCCTTCACATAAGCCACAAAGGACTAATTGTGTAGATGTTTTTTGTTATGCTACGAAGTGTAATGTATTTAGCGGCCCACTGAGTATTTTATGTGGTACGTACACATGTTTTTTTTCAATGTATGGGAATACTTGTTATTTATTTCCGCCTTTATCTTTCTCATAGTGCCCTTTCCCCCTTCCGTGCCTAGTGTGATGCTGACCCCTGAAGGCCCCAGTGGTGCGTTCTTGTCAAGAACCCCGCCCCTTAGAAAGCTCCCTCTCACAGGACACCTCTCTCCACAGACCGCAACGCTCCAGTAGTCCATGTGCTCTGCAGATGGCACCAGGTTCCAAGCCCGTGGCTGTAAACCGTATTTTTTTTTATAGCGCTTCTTATCCGATGAAGCCTGCTTCTAAGCGCCCCGACTGTGGACCACTAGAGACAAGCAGTGCCAGATTTAAGGAAAGCTACTGTAGGCAGGATCAACAGAAGATAGAGTTTGCCGAGCAGGGGCGGTGCATGGGATCCGTCGAACTCTACTGCTATAGCGCCTACACAGCTAGTGTACTGCTGTGAGCTAGTTGCCTCACAAACAACGGAACTGGTGACCGGTATGTTCCACACTAACGTCAGCTGCATCAACCCACTGAGCTTTCTGGTATTTTAATCTGTGCCCTGCAGGAGTCACACAGATTTCTGCAGTAGGTGAACTGACCCACTGAGTTATGTGACTGAGTTTAGAACCAGTGACCAGCAGGCTACACGTGTCACTATATTAACCATCTGCGTTTCTGTGCAAAAGTGTGAACCAGTGACCTGCAGATTACACCCCTGATACTTTCCCGGAGCATTACCCCTTCAACCACGTGGTGCTCGCTGATCCTACCTTCTTAGTCTTTTCCTTGCATTCTTTCCGCTCTGTTTCTCTGTGTTCCCTTTGCTCTGTATTCACTGTTTTCTTTCATCTTAACCTTTTTATTTATTTCCGCCTTTATCTTTCTCATAGTGCCCTTTCCCCTTTCCTCTTCTCTTCTGCCCCCTTTCTTATTTATTTATTCTTCCTCTTGAACTCTTTTAATCTCCTTCCCGTGTTCCTGCCATTACTGGCTCTTGTCTGTTTTTTTATTTTCTCATCCTCTGTTCTTTTCTTGCTCTGTTCTTATTTATCTTAGCGTTCTGTCCTTCCTTCTTTCCCCCACTCTTTATTTTCCCTTTTTGTGTTTTCGTGTTCAATGGTGATGACAGTGCTCTAAGTTGGATACAAAGAGGAGGGCGGGGTCTATAAAAGTGTAAAGAAGGGGTAAATGTGCACTGCTGGCTACGTTACTCACTTTTGTGTAACGCACTTCTGTGACTTTCATGGTCTCGTAGTGCTAGTAAGGGCTGCCTCTTGCTATAGCTTCATAGTTCCCTCAAAATCTGGCATCTGTTAATTCTCCCTAATATCCGTCCGTTACTCAAATTATAATTCACCTACCATGTCCCAATCTCTACCCTCCCGTTATTTATATCTGCCCCCACTCAAAAAAAAAAACCTATAACAAACATTAGATCAGACAGGAAAAAGTTGCCAACACTAAACATTTTTTTATATACATTTTTATTTTAATAAGGTCATTCAATTAGACATAATCTCATCTTAATTATAGATAAGGTAACAAAAAAATGCTTATAACACTTTTTTAATTATAACTTTCCAACATGCTGCACAGCAGCCACGCTGCTCCACACTATAGCTTAAACACATTAGCAAAACCATTAGCTCTGACTAAACACTTATAAGGTCCCAAAAGCGATACCTATTGACTTTGCCAATGCTTGTTGTGATTTGCAGGAATACGTGGTTTAAAATGCAGTTACACAGTCAGTTCCCACCTGTTTGTGCACATTATTCATGCTTTGACTCGGAGACCTCGGCATTATTGCTGTCAGCTCACCGAGCGCCCGCAGCAACCGGGGTCTGCCCCTCCCCCACGCACCAGGCACAGACGCGAAACTGCACTCCAAAGCAGAAACCGCACATGATTTATGTTTATTACGTTATTACTCAAGCCCTCACTGTAAACGCACGAGCCTTCTAATCTCAAATGTAAAACAGGCAAAGCGCTCCAACACCCCCACGCCCAGTTATGGCGGCCACATTATAAAATATCTATATCTATTTATGTGTGTGCCGTGTATATATATATATATATATATAAAACAAAACGTGTGTGTATACACGCACACACACACACACATCATGTTTTGCGGTCGGCAGATAAGCAGCCAGAGACCTTTCTGGGTAAAACTTTGCCAGTGCTTGATTCTTTTCGCTTCTCAGTTAATGGGATGAAAGCTGTTTATTTTTTCTGGCAGTGTTCCTTGCCTAAATTGTTCCCACAATCCCACCCACGAACACAAAATGGTGGTTCCCTGTATCAGGGCTAAGATTCTTCCTTCTTCCCTTTGGAAGCCCCTTGACCATCCCATCCATGACTTGTTTCTGTGCTGAAATCCACATTCAGCCCAGAGAACTGCCCAGTAACAATGCCTGGCTAAACCCAATCCGGCTGCCAGGGCAGCCCAGACCCTGGATATCACGCCTGTGACTTCCCAATCCACATCCCAGTGGCCATTTAATATCAAGGAACCCATGAGACAGGCTCCCTGGACTCAGTAGAAACATGCAAGGGTGCCTTCTACTCTTGTTGGCCGGAAAGCGAAATTTGTAGACAGTTCGCCTTTTAATTGAACCCTGGCTTCCTGCCTGTGCCCCCCAGTTTGGATAAACACCGACCCTCTCGAAGTGTTGTGTTGTCTTGCATGAAGATGGATCTCGGCGCACAAGCTAAGAGGATGGCCTATCCAGACATCCATCTTTACTGGGAAGAAAGAATCTTAGGACCATGGAGAAGCCCAGCTTCAGTGCCTGCCTGAAATACAAGCGACTGAACTGCCTGGAGAGACAGGTATTCTCTTAATCTTGAGGACAAGCACAAGGCCCCGTTGACACATACCTGGGTGGAGGAAGGCTCCACCCGATACCTGGGTGGAGGACGGCTCGAGGGTGAATCCTCCCAAGAAACCATGATGATCTCCACCTCTGACATTTTGGCTTGTACCTGACCCACCCTACAATCCTGTAGGTAGCATTTAGCCCTACAATACCATGGTGGGCTGGGAATGTGACCAAAATTTGACCAAAATTTGTTTTGGCTTTGTTGAATTTTGTATCTACCAGTTCCGAGTCTAATAGAAAGTTAACTGTTAACCTCTTGATCCTAGAATCCTTGGGTGTGTTCCACTTGCCAATGATGGTCTCACTGAACGCAGAACCGCTGAAACCATCCCCCCATAGCTTATAGTTTCCAGGATATCACTATTTGAAAGTCAAGCAACTTCCTAACCCTGAGCTAGGTTGTGCACCCACTGGAGGTTAACCATGCTTGTCGACCGAACTGTGGTTGATAACTCCTGTTATCAAACGTGGAGTTTTAAGTGCCTCCTAAACCAGACACAACAGTGGCTGGAGGCTATGACCACTTTCCTTTTGCCAGGCAGTAGCTGCCCCTTTCATTCGTTTTGGTTGGCACTTTGTGTAGTGGAATTTTGTGTTTGGGCACAATCTCTACATCACTGGCTCAGACCCACTGAGCTACCTCCCTTGATCACTGTTCTGCAAATGAAACTAGGACAAAAGATACATGGATCAGAGCATCTTAGATACATTGTTACCATCCATTGATTGCTACACAACGGATACACCTGGTAGTAAATCTGCTGAATACCTGAATACAGAAAGCTGTACTACTTTTGGACTTGACTAATGGCCATCAGCGTGTAGGGCAACACTGCTATTTATGTCAAATTTAGGGCTCACAGTTAAAATGCTAAATCATATTTGGAGTTGTGCGTCAGTAGGTGCTACGACCTTCTAATTTTCTCTGGTGTGCTTTATATTAACCTCAAGGACATGGTGAGTGAAAATAAAGGGATGAGATGTAGCCTAACAGTCAGAGCTGTCAGCTTTGGAACTAAGGACGTAGATTTGAGTCCGGGCGTTGGCTCATAATCCTGTGATTCTGGGTAAATCACTCAATCTCCCCATGCCACAAAAATAAACAATTATCTTGTCTTGTGTAATGTAATGTGGTACTCATATAATGCCTGGCTACTCACCAGTAAACTTTATTTCTCCAAGACCACCTCTTCCCCGTCACAGTCCTTACATAGATGAGCTATAGCACCTCCCACCTGACGAGTCTCCAGAACCAATGTACTAGAGAGCCGGAAGACTTGCGTTTTGCATCTGTAACCCAGCAACACACAACAAATAAAGCGTCTACACACTCTCGCGCCCCTCCCACAGAAAGGGCACGTGTATTTTTGCTGAGTGACGCCTCTGACCGGTTACACAAGGGAACGCCTTTGCGAGTTGGTACGCTTGTCCAGGTCCTCTCACTAACTTCGCTAGAGCAGAAGCTCTTATGCATTGACCCATTATACCACTAAGTATCCTTCAGTGTGACTTCCAAAGCATGTTAACCAGTATGAGGTTGCTAAAGCATACCCTGTGTCAAAGAATAACAAACTTACCTGCCGCAACCCACCTGGTGACTATTGTATGCAGAAGAAATAAAACAGGGTGCAAGGTGGGTGCGGTTTCCCTTTATAGCAGGAAGTGAGAAGGTAAGGGAAACCATCGTGGGCGAATGGGAAACTAATGTTCTTAGGTCTGGGCTAGACAGCGAGACATTTTGTTTACAATCAGTATGCTTCAGCCCGCCCATAGGCTTACCATTTGCTCACTTCAACGTCGCCCTCATATCCTTCGTTCCCGTCTGTCCATGTTATGCTTGCGTCATGCCTCTTCTTGAGTTTGACCATCCCCAGAGCATGGACCAAGTACTTGTGTCCATCCACTGCTCCCGGTTTAGGAGCTACTTTTTTCTTTGTCTGACAGCACTCCACACAAGTCCTAATGTTTTCACTCGCTCCGTCTCCTCCCACCCGCACCATCCCTATTGCTTCTTTCCCTCCACAGATCATGTTTCTTTATCCCCCCCCTGCAAGTAGGGGCCAGCTTAGAATGGAGCAACTACTCATTAACTGATCGGCCAGCAAGTAAAGACACACACACAATTAAATCACTTGTAACTGCTATAAAACACTTTTCTACTCTACAGCAAACATACACACATTGGGGTCGATTCCGATTCGGGCCGGAAAAAGCGCCGACCGACTCGGATCCGGAAATAATACCGACCGACACGTACCCGTGGCGCCACGACACGCCAAGTGCGATGCAAAGCGCGAAAAATCCGACCGACACGTACCGAAACCAAGTCGACCGACCGAGCCGCACGGAAAACAGCAATCCGGCCGGAAAAACACGCGAATCCAACCGACCGACACGCACCCGGAACAAATCCGACCGAAAGCGTACACGCGAACTCCAAACCGCAAAGTACGATGCAAGGCGCGAAAACCACGAACGAGTCGGACGGAGGACAAGCCGTACGACCGACACGCATACAAAATCGAGCCGAAGCAACACAATACACCGCGACCGATGCGTACGCAGCATAGAAAACTGCACAAACACAGCGTGAACGAAATGGAGAACACCGTACGAGACCAATGCAGGGTCCGACTCTGTCACAAGAACGTTTCCAACATACACAAACAGCACAAAGGAAAAATCACCCAAAAAAAGGCCAAACAAGCAATTACCAAGCCAATAAATACTGGGGGGTGGGGACAGAGAACAAAGACACACCCACAACTCCACCTATATAAAGGAAGGACACAAATCACAACCATGAGCCTTTGCAAATGCCATTCCACTGCCAGCACCCAAGAGAAAGCAACCACACACCCACAGCTCATCCCTCACACAAGCCACACACCATCAGCACACCAACAAATACCTACCTCACATACACCCAGCAAAACACACACTCACACACCCTCACCTGCACACCAACACACACATCACCCACCATCACCAACCATCACCATGCCCCCAAGAAGAATCCCAAGTTCCTAGATAGTGAATTGGAAGTCATGGTAGACGAGATCCTCAGGGTGGAGCCACAGTTGTTTGGCACACTGGTCCAACAGACCCCCATGTCGCAGAAAACCAAGATGTGGGAGAGGATCATCAACAGGGTGAACGCCCAATCACCATGTTGGCGCACAAAGACCGACATCCAGAACAGGTGGTATGACGTGCGCAGGAGGGTACGGGACATGCTGAAGAAAGACTACATCAACAGCCAACACACCGGCAGTGGCCCTCCTGCCAAGCCAATATACCTCAAGCCCTGGGAGGAGAAGGTGCGGGCCATCCTTCCGCCAGTGAGCGTATATGGACTAGAGGACATCCCAGAGCCTGGTGAGTACACAACAAATGTACACAATATACTGCCACAAAACACACACATCACTGTCAAGGGAGAGTCAAACCATGCACTCATAGCAATTACACAGCAACCAGAACAGAATCATCCCAAAATGTGTATGTTAGTCAGATAAACACAACACATGCCATCAAAAAGTCACATCCAACTGTGCCAACACATGTACAAACACAACTACAGCTAGGCAGTGGCACAAATAGAACTAACAAACACATCCAGACATGTAGCCACCACAACAACACCAACACACAGTGAAGACCACTCAAAGGAAGGAATTCTGTGTATGCTGGCCAAGTCAGTGTAGCCAATAGCATCATGGGAGTCGCAGTCACACATATTGCCCCCCACACAACTGTCCCATAAACACCACCATGAACCATGCTCACATCACAGGGAGTGGAGAAGGACTCACAAGATGGCTGACACTGGCTACTGCTGTGGGGAGCACAAGGCCCTGCTGGCAACTGTGCACCAACAAACAGCAGGACACCACTGACTGACATCCTGAGAGACAACTTACACTCCCTGCAATGCAAGCACGTTCCATGGTGGGATATCTGGCTGGCTGGGTGGGAAGGGGGACTTGCAGCACTGACCATAGTCACAAGCACCTCCCCTCACACACCCCCAACACAAACTCCACAGAACCCACCTGGTAGAATGCAATGCCCCCATCCTAACACAAGATCCCACAAAGAACCACCACCCTGGGTTATGTTGTGTGAAGCACAGGGACACTCTTGGGACTTCTAGCCAAACAACTGCCAGGACAACACTCACAGCCATCCTGTCAGCACAGCCAGCCCACCCCACAGGGAAGCAGAGTCAAAGGAAGGAAGCATGGGCATGCTGGGAAGGGGGAGGAGGCAATAGCATGATGGGAGTCGTAGTCACAGCTCTACATCCCCCACCACATGGCCCAGCAAGCTCACACTCACGCATGCACATCCCACAGAGAGTGGAAAGGCCCATCAAAGATGCTGTGTCGTGGAGAGCACAAGGGCATGCTGGGTACTGCACACCAACCAACAGCAGGACACCACTGTCAGCCATCTTGCCATTGCTCTCACACCCACACACACTGAACTCCACACAAAAGCAAGTAAGTATGGGAATGCTGGGAAGTGGGGTGGAGGCAATGGCATGATGGGAGTCGTAGTCACAGACATAGCTCACCCCCACAACTGTCCCATCAACACCACCCTGAACCATGCTCACATCACAGGGAGTGGAGAAGGACTCACAAGATGGCTGACACTGGCTACTGCTGTGGGGAGCACAAGGCCCTGCTGGCAACTGTGCACCAACAAACAGCAGGACACCACTGACTGACATCCTGAGAGACAACTTCCACTCCCTGCAACGCAAGCACGTTCCATGGTGGGATAACTGACTGGCTGGGTGGGTGGGAAGGAGGGCCGGCTGTCAACCAAACACAACCAATGCAGACCATGTTCACACCCCAGAAAATACATAGATATGCCCAAATAATGCAGGACAATGTGCCACACCAATATCAACCCCTGACTGTGACGACTTAGGACAATGCAATGTACAGGCCCGCACCCAGAGGCACAGTCACAACTGTCATGTGTGTCAACCATTGATGCCTGCAGAAACATAACATACATTGTTTGTGTCTCCCAAAAACAGGTGATGATGGGGACACAGCAGCAGACGCTGAGGAGTCCCAGTCCCAGGCTCAAGAGGATGCCGAGCTCACTGGCGTCGTACAGCCTCTGTCCTCCTCGGATGATGAAGAACAACCTGGCACATCCGGTGCAAGTCAACATGCAGCACCAGCAGGACCACCAGCTGCAGCACCAGCAGGACCACCAGCTGCACCCCCTGCACCCACCCCTCCAACGACTGTAACCACGAATACCATCCCTGCCGACATGGACAGAACAAGGAGCAACACCAGCACAGTGACCCTGGACCAACCTGGGGCCATGGACACCACCACCACCACCAACCCCCAAGGTGGACCAGGGTTATCTGTGCGTGCCACTGCACACACTGCACATGTCAGCAGGGGTGGTGGGAGGAGTGGGAGACAGAGGTCGCTGCTTGCAGACGTTGCTGGTGTGCATGATGACCCACAACTGGTACGCATAGCTGATGCGTACCAGTCCAGCACCGGAGAGCTCAGCCAGGTAGTGGGGCTCCTCAGAGACATTAAACAGCAGCAGGCTGCCCATCATGCCCGCTTGGACTCCCACATGTCCCACGTGGAGTCACACATGTCCCGTGTGGACTCACACATGTCCCGCGTGGAGTCCAAGTGGGATGCACTGCATGAGATGACGGCGGTGCACAGGGACATTTTACAATGCCTCCGCCAGATGAACAGCAACCAGTCCACACCTCCCTGTGTGCCAACAACATCTGGTGCCGAACAAACTGCAACTGCCACAGGGAGGAGGAGGACTCTGGCGGAGAGTCCCCTGCACCGCAGCAGCCTGTACTTGAGGGCCCCCCAAGAAGAGGGGTCGTCCGAGGAGGGAAAAGTGAGAGGCCGATGGCCAAGCGCAACTCCCAGGAAGCCTGAACCTGTTCTGGATGTTCGCCTTTGTGCACAGACTGTTCACCCTGTTGACGGCAACACTACTCCCACACATTGCATGGGGAGTACAAGTTGGACCAATGTGTCAGACAACTGTGGCCCCGATACTGGGGATCCTGTCTACCAGGACTTTCAATTCACCTAGGAACTTGGGATTGCAAGATTTATGTACAGCACTACCCATCCTATGCACTATTAACACAAATGTATCACAATAAACACACTAATACACCATACTTGCCTCTGTCGTGATTCCAACGTGGGTGCTGTTATGGGGATGATGAACTGCAAAATTACACTGTGTATGCGAACTGCAACAGCAAGGACAACACAGGCATGTGAGTACAGGCAACGTGACACACATGAGGGAGACACACCACCAGGGCTACACAACACATACACACCTAGGCCATCTGACTCATTGCCTACACTGATGTTGCCAGGGAAGACGGTGCAATGCACAGACACCACACCCATTCCCAGTTGTAGTCAAGTAGCCCACAGGTGCAGTAAGCAAATGGCAGTCAAATGTGTGACCACAGACAACGCACATCACAAAGTGAAGCACAGGTTTATTACACAGTTGCAACATGCTGTAACCACTACAGATGCAAGGTAATCCCACCTGGCAGTGGGCACACAGTCAACAACTGTAGACGGAAGGAAGTCCATGGGTGTGGCGCACATCACCTGTAGGGACACAACAGCTACCAGCCTGGATGTGCAATCACGTCGTCGGTGGACACAGTTGACCAAACTAATCTGAAAGTACCCTGTGAAGGACAGAAATGACACACAGTCAAAAGCAATGGAGTACAGGACAGAACAGCAAAACTCATGCACAATACATGTTACAAGATACCCACCCAGAACCAAGTTAGCATGTCAACACTGTTGGGGAGTACAGCCCACCTGTCACCACACATCGCAACGCACATCCAGTCAAGTAGCCCATGGACACACTCCAACAGCACCAGAGCACCACCCACACATCATGCCAACTCACATCATTGACATGACACCTCAGGATACTCACATTCAGCTAAAGAAGTTGGTGATGAGCTGTGTGCGGACATCACCATCATCATCATCATCGTCACTGGCATCGTGGTCCAGGCCAGGATCCTCCACAGGTGGCGGATGTTGGTCATTGTCATCCTGGATGAGAGGCAACTCCTTCCGCACTGCCAGGTTGTGGAGCATGCAGCAGACGATGATAATCTTGCACACTTTCGCAGGGGCATATGGGAGGGACCCTCCGGTCTTGTCCAGGCAGCGGAAGCGGCTCTTCAGGAGTCCAAAGGTCCGCTCAATCACTCTCCTGGTCCGACCATGTGCCTCATTGTAGCGCATCTGGGCTGGTGTCACAGGGTTCCTGAGGGGTGTCAGCAACCATGGCATGTTGGGGTATCCCGAGTCACCTACGGACAGACAAGTGCACATTAGCTGACTTGGAAAAGTGGGCGGAATACTACAGATCAGATCACACACAATGGCACAAAGTCAGTACACACCGACAAGCCAGGCACGCTGGTTCTGCATCTGTGCCATCATCCTGGGGATGCGACTACTCCTCATCATAAAGGCATTGTGTGCTGAACCAGGGAAACGGGCACACACGTGTGTGATGGTCATGTCTGCAAGACACACCACCAGTGCATTGACCGAGTGGTAGTGCTTGCGGTTCCTGTAGGCCTGCTCCTGGGCCTGTGGTGGTACCAAAGCCACATGTGTCCCATCAATGGAGCCAATTACATGCGGCATCCTCCCCAGGGCATAAAAGTCACTCTTCACGTCAGTGAGTCGTCGCAGTCTAGGGAAATAGATGTACCGGTTCAGGAAGAGCAACATTGCCGCCAAAACATCGTGGAGCACACGGCTGAACATGGTCTGTGACATCCCACCAGCAGTCGCCACAGTATGTTGGAAGGTACCAGTGGCAAAGAAGTGTAGGGCTGCCATCACCTTCACCTTGGGGGTCAGCGCTGTAGGATACGGCCGGCCAGGCTGCAAATGTGGGGACAACTGCACTGCCAAATCCTCAATCAGCTGCCTGCTGAAGCGGTACCGTCGGATGCTGTCCCGTTCCACCATCGTTGCCAGGTCTGGGAATGGTTGATGGACAGCAGGAGCCCTGCAGTGCAGAGGAGAAGTAAGCAAGATTGTCAGTCACCCCACATATGCGGCATTGAACACACTCAAGATCCCAACATACATCATTATGAGGCATAACTACATGAAGTGTGCAGTACCGGAAGGACATGTATGGTACATACATGGCCAACATCTGTCAACACGGTCCAACAGGTGGCATCAATTAGTCCCAGGTTGGCCCATTGAATATCATGAGGCCGTGTCACAGTTCCCATCTCCTGCTGCCGTGTCACAATAACCCCCCACAGTGACTTGTGAGGACAGATGTGCCCCAGGCACCACAGCTCAACGACAGGTACATTCCCAGGGACCCTGTAATGCTACATGGACACTGGCATTACATGGAGTATCATGTATACACCACAGCAAAACAACCATGACCCCCACAGGTAGTGGCCCCACTTGCCACCGCAGGACAGACATGGACGTCTGTGACACACACGCACAACATCAGAGTCCATGCACACACAACGTGGATGTGGAGACGGTCTCCCATTGTGCACATGAAATCAGAGACATTGTAAACACTACATGCACACAGACTGTGGAGGACCATCACTATTGTGCCACTGGGACACCCTGGCTCAAACATACTGTCCCACATGGGACTCACGGGGTATGTGACATGACATACACATACACCACTGTGAAATGTGACCATGGCACATGCACAGATATGAACAGTTGCACATCACAGTGGTCATGTACACGTAACACCCAGGATCCTGTCCCCATGAACACGTGCACAGCCTGGGGTGGCTGCCCACAGGTGACACCCACAGGACAACATGTACACCAACATACACACAATAGGAAATGCAGCCTTACATGCCTTATGATAAAGTTTGGACAGGCTGTCGTGATGTAGGTGTGCCCATCACTCCCTGGGAGCTATCTGTGGCTGGCATATGTCCATCTGAGACAGGCATGCTGACATATGCCAGTCACATGTACAGTGATGCGTTGTACTGCAATGGACCGATCGGTGCCTCCGGCCGGCCCATTGCATTCAATGTGTGCGGGTACGTGTTGTACCCCTGTGCGCGTTGAACTGCAATGGACCGATCGGTGCCTCCGGCCGGCCCATTGCATTCAATGTGCGGGTACGCGTTGTACCCCTGTGCGCGTTGTACTGCAATGGACCGATCGGTGCCTCCGGCCGGCCCATTGCATTCAATGTGTGCGGGTACGCGTTGTACCCCTGTGCGCGTTGAACTGCAATGGACTGATCGGTGCCTCCGGCCGGCCCATTGCATTCAATGTGTGCGGGTACGCGTTGTACCCCTGTGCGCGTTGTACTGCAATGGACCGATCGGTGCCTCCGGCCGGCCCATTGCATTCAATGTGTGCGGGTACGCGTTGTACCCCTGTGCG
Source organism: Calotriton arnoldi (assembly GCA_963921515.1). Classification (NCBI taxonomy): domain Eukaryota; kingdom Metazoa; phylum Chordata; class Amphibia; order Caudata; family Salamandridae; genus Calotriton; species Calotriton arnoldi. Next base: position 24,325 of record CAWUFW010007662.1, on the reverse strand, counting down.
CGTTGAACTGCAATGGACCGATCGGTGCCTCCGGCCGGCCCATTGCATTCAATGTGTGCGGGTACGCGTTGTACCCCTGTGCGCGTTGAACTGCAATGGACCGATCGGTGCCTCCGGCCGGCCCATTGTATTCAATGTGTGCGGGTACGCGTTGTACCCCTGTGCGCGTTGTACCGCAATGGACCGATCGGTGCGCACCCATTGACAATGGACTTGCCTGGCAACGGACGCGTTTCGAATTTCGAACGAGTCGGTTGCTGTAAATTCAGTTGGTCACCCACAACAATGTTGCAAAATCATGTATGTCATGAAGTTGAAGATTTGAAGGATGCTGTGGGCGTGTTTTGGTGCTGCTATTCCATGGATTGGCCAGATTCAGAAGATGCAAACGACTTGGACCTATCACTTTGGACACAAGGGACAGTATCTGCCTCTCCAGCACATATATATTGCTGGCTGTTCCCCTGAGAGCTCACTTGCCTGCACTACATGCTCCAGGACGACATCTGCCACTGCACTGCTGCTGTCTCTGCCCCTCTGGACCCTGCAATGGCACGTACTGTGGAGAGAGCCCCAGCCTTCAGCCTTGAAGAGAACCAGGCCCTGCTGGACAGCCTACTTCCACAGTACAGCAAGCTGTATGGGACACCAGGGGAGCAGGTGAGTGTTCTGTGCACTGCCTTTCTGAATGTGCATTTTGTGTGACTAGCAAGGCTGAGAGTCTGCACGCCACTGGCTAGCAGGCTCACTGAGTAGTTGTCACCCCCCATAGTGTGTAGTGACTTGCACTGGACAGGTATGGTGCAGTGACAGTGCATTTGAACATGGTTTTACTTCCCATGCAATGATACCATGTAGTGACGTCTGGCAAACTGTCCATGGTCAGCTTTGCACTGTCTGTGTACATCATGTGCCCCTGTGATTGAGACATGTATATACAACTGTGTCATGCACGGATATGTTGCATGTGTGGTAATGGCCTTTTCACTTTGTCATCCTGACAGGTTAATGCCCATCGGAAGCAGGAAATCTGGAAGGACATCGTCCGGGCTGTCTGGTCCGTGGGGGTCTACAAGCGCCGGATCCGCAACTGCCAGAAGAGGTGGCAGGACCTTCGGGGCTGGACCCGGAGGATTGCACGGGTCCAGCTGAAGCTGTCGCCTCCTCGCAGGAGGGGCGGAACACGGACCCTGACCCCCACATGCTCCAGATCCTGGCGGTGGTGTTTCCAGACCTGGATGGGCAGCTGAAGGCCAGACAGCAGCAAGGAGGGGGTGAGTCAAAGACTGCACTGTGAACTCTGTATTACATGCTTTGTGCCCTCCTCTGGCCTGGTTCAACTGCCACAGTGCAGCAGTCATGTTGTCCAGGAGCCATGTCCCTCTATTGTGCACTGCCCACTGCTCATCTGATACCCAGGTGTGGCCCTTACATTCAGGGAATTGTGTCACTTGGGACTGTGTCCTTGCAGTTTGCTTCACTAAAGGTGAGGGACAGCATCTGTTTCCCTAACTCTGTTGTGGGCATCATGGGTGGGTCCATTGTTCACACAACGCCTGGGTTTGGACATGTGATCTGCGTGTTGCTTTGATATGCGGTCCACTTGCTGAGCTGAGCCACCACATGTGCCTCAGGTATGTGGCACACGCCCATGCAGCGGGTGGGAACAATGTTTGGGCCCCAGGAGTGTGCAGATTACGTGTGTCACACATACATAGCCAGCTATCCACTGTCCAGGGCACATCCCTCATTCATGTGGAGCAGGACAGTCATGCCTACTCCAGGCCATGCAATGCACTCTGTACTCCCACTCCCGTGTATCAGCTGACACATTGTGCACAGTGATTTGACCCCTCAGGTGTCTGCCTCTGTGTCAGTGTGATGTGGATTAGTTGCCAGGACTGCTGGGGTGTTTCTTGGTAGGGGCTCAGCATGCCCCTGGAGATGTGACCATAGGAGACGATACTTGTGTGTCACATAGGTGTTTGATCAGCTGCCCGTGCAGACTGGGGTATGTGAATGTGAAGTTCAGGCAGCTGTTCCCCATTCACAGCAAATTGTGAGGGGCTCAGGTTCCGAGGGTAGTGTCACAGGTCTCCCATATGTCCAATAGGTGTGACCTGGACAGATGAGGGTTAAGATGATGTGTTGTGTGGGGGATGTACATGTGCACTTGTGCAGCTCCAGGACTTGCATTCCCCATGACCTACTATTGTGACACAGTGCATAGTGTTGTTGTCTGGCTGCCAAGTCATACATCACTGAGACAGTGATGTATGACTTAGCAGTCATGCCTCTGCCATGGCATGTGTCAACTTATTGGTGGTCCTGCAGGGGAGTGACATGTGCTACATGCACACCATAGTGGCGCTGGCTATCAGGACATGGGTGCATCATGGTGTCTGTCGCTGGTATGCATCACATGCATTTCCTATTTGACTCTGGGCATCCCTTTCATCCGGAAACCTGTACTGACTCAGTGGCAAGAGCTGTGATGTGTGCATGTCCACATGCCACACCGTGTCCTCTGCACTGTCCAACTACTGTGTACTTGGTGCATGTGTCCACACTGGGGTGTTGCAATCCAACAGACACCAGACAGATGGGTGCAAGGCCATGTGGGATGTGAGTGCCATGCTTGGCATCAGACTGACAATTGGCTTCTCCTGTTCAGTTAGGGCACTTTTAGCAATGTACAACTAATGATGCCAGGGCTTGCTCTGTAATGTGCTGTGCTCACAGTGGTGTGTGCGTTTGGTGCAGGTGACTGATGTCTGTCTGTTTCCCCATTGTTTGCAGATACATCCACGGCCACGGAAGGGGAGAGCTCCACGGACCAGGAGGAGCCAGAGAGCCAGACTGGGTCAGCAGCCGAGGAGTGGTCGGAGGGACCCAGTGGCACGGAGGGCGAGGGGAGCCACACCGAGGAGTCCTCAGCACCATCCACCTCAGCTGAGGACCAGAGCAACTCGGAGGATGACTCCCTTGTGGAGGCGGGTGTCAGCAGCCACCACACCCCAGCTAGTGTTGCTGTCCCCGCCACCACCAGCACCACCACCACCCTCCCATCGGCTCCCATTCCCCAGGTCCGTGGAGGCTCCCATGTTCGGGAGCGTGTCTCCTTTGGCCCAGGCACCGCACCCCCTGCCCCTGTGTCCCCTGCTGCCCTGAGTGAGGAGTCTGTGTACCTCCTTCGCCAGCTCCATGTAGGGCAGACAGCCATGCTGAGTGTCCTCCATGCGCACACCGCACTGTTGACTCAGCTGGTGTCGTTCATGGAGGGCATCTCATCGGGCATGTCTGACCTACAGAGGGGCAACAGGTCCATGGACTCCTCCCTGACGGCAGCAGTGTCCCTCCTCAGACAGTCCCTCACCCCTCCTGCCTCTGCTCCATCCACACTCCCCAGCACCTTACCCGTCCCAAGCACACACACACCGGCACAGGCACACACCAGCACACACACGTCCAGCACACAGACACACACGCCACAAACTAAACGCACACGCACGCACAGTCAGGGGACTGAAACCAGACTCACAGGGGATGAGGCCCTGGTACACACACACGCATCCACGGACACTGCGCAGTCCTCAGTTGCCTCTCCTCCAAAGCACCCTCCCTTGCCTCACCTGCAACCCCAAAGACCCAGCGCCTCTTCCTCAGTGACCTCGGCCTCTTCCCCTCCGATCCAGCTGCCCCAGCATCCAGGGGGAAGAGGAAGCCCCCACACGGAGCAGAGTGCCCCTCGCCCCCGGACACCCTCCCCCAGGCGCAGACAGACTGAGGCCCCCACCCGCAAGTCCCCCGGAGTGCTAAGAGCAAGACCCCACCGCCGCCCTGCAGCTCAAGCACCAGGTCTCCTTCCTCCATCCCTCAGGCCCCCACTCCACAGGTGCCCCCACCACACCCTGCCCCAGGTTCCCCCACCCACAGATATACCATCCCCAAGAGGCTCCGGCCTTCTCCCCCTGCCACTTGCTCTCCCGGCACCACACCCCCGCTGCGCTTGTCTGTGCCACTGATGTGGTGAGGGTGTCCTCCCCTCTGTCCAGCCCACCTTGCCTGTTCCCCATTCTCCTCCCCTGGTGGTAGGCACTGCAGTGGAGTCCACTACCACCCTGTCTGACTTGGGCACTGCAGTGGCGGACCTGTCCACTCCATCTGCAGGGTCCACTGCAGTCGTGCCGGCACCCACAACATCTGAGCCATGCCCCCAGTTGTGCCGGCACACACCATGTCAGACACCTCCACTGCAGTTGTCAGTGGCTCTTCAGCACCCACCACCCCTTCCCTGCTTCCTCCTGGTGAGCCCTGAACCTGTCCCTGCGGTGCCTGGCCTACCCCCCGGTTGCCCCTCCTAGTGGATTGTCCCTGGTTTTGTGCAGGCATGTGTAGGGTGGCATCTGCCACTGTCACCCACTTGTGACTTTGTTGATGGACTGGCCATTGGCCTTTGTTTATGTTCTACCGGACTTCTACTTTTAATGCCACATATGCTGAATAAAGCAACTTTCTGTTCTCTAGTGCTTTTGCTTCTGATGTACATGATGTTGATGATGCTAACCATGCCCTTGCTGCAGTGATGGTGATATTTGGTCTCATGATAATGAAGTGTTACTGTGCAGGAACCCATGTGGTCCAGGGGAATGTGTCCTATCCTGCGGTGTATCCATGTCATCCATAGCAGCATCTGAGGGTGTCATGTGTTCAGTATTTGGCAATGGGATTTCCTACTTAGATTGGCAATTTCACATCTGTGGCTTCCACCCCTGCACATCTGTTGTGCCTGCCATTGTTCTATTCGTCTACTTCCCTGACCGTGTGGCCATCTCCAGTGAACATGCAGGTCTGGGCATCAATGGGGAAGGACTCATCTGTGTTGTCAGTGCAACATTGCTATACAAGTGTGTTGGATCTGTGCTGATGATTCCGTTGGCACTTCCATGACCAGGCTGATGGGACGGGAGCCCTCATTTGGTGCTAATTGTTGATTGTGTGTCCCATTGCTGCCATGGTATGGTATCTGTTCACCTCACATCTGCAGTCTCCACAGGGTATCTGCATGTGTGTGCCCATTGGTGCAATTATGTGGGTCTGCATTCTGATGGTCACTTCTGTCATTGTGTCATTGATGATTGTTGACGGTGTCAGCCCCCATGGGTGTTGTTTGTCTGCACATGGCCAAAGTTATGTCTTATTTGCACTGCAGGATTTGGCTCCCCCAATTTATGTTGCAATGGGACACATACACTACTTTGCCACTGATGTGTTTGTTGTTCTGTGACCAGGAATCATCCATGCAGTTTGGCAGTTGCACCTCTTACTTTGTCAACACTTACCTTTTGGTCACTGTGATGATGGGGGTTTGGACCCCTTTGCCACAATGTTCAAAATGTGCTGCAGCTATGGACCCCACACTTGCATTTTGGTCACTGTGATGATGGGGGTTTGGACCCCATTGCCACAATGTTCAAAATGTGCTGCAGCTATGGACCCCACACTTGCATTTTGGTCACTGTGATGATGGGGGTTTGGACCCCATTGCCACAATGTTCAAAATGTGCTGCAGCTATGGACCCCACACTTGCATTTTGGTCACTGTGATGATGGGGGTTTGGACCCCATTGCCACAATGTTCAAAATGTGCTGCAGCTATGGACCCCACACTTGCATTTTGGTCACTGTGATGATGGGGGTTTGGACCCCATTGCCACAATGTTCAAAATGTGCTGCAGCTATGGACCCCACATTTGCATTTTGGTCACTGTGATGATGGGGGTTTGGACCCCATTGCCACAATGTTCAAAATGTGCTGCAGCTATGGACCCCACACTTGCATTTTGGTCACTGTGATGATGGGGGTTTGGACCCCATTGCCACAATGTTCAAAATGTGCTGCAGCTATGGACCCCACACTTGCATTTTGGTCACTGTGATGATGGGGGTTTGGACCCCATTGCCACAATGTTCAAAATGTGCTGCAGCTATGGACCCCACACTTGCATTTTGGTCACTGTGATGATGGGGGTTTGGACCCCATTGCCACAATGTTCAAAATGTGCTGCAGCTATGGACCCCACACTTACCTTTTGGTCACTGTGATGATGGGAGTTTGGACCCCATTGCCACAATGGTCATGGCCTGCTTGCGTTGTGTGTGCCACACACATATTTGTCTGGCACATGTGCTAGGGGGTCACATTGTATGTTCGAAGTCATGTTCGGTGTTGTAGGCATTTGACACAGTCTACACACGCTTGTCATGGTGTTGGGGGGATGTCTCCTTCTTGCATTCCCTAGGTTGTGGTGTGCTGGTTGTGTCATGCATTGTCCATCCTATGGGTGGGGGTGGTAGTGGTGGTAGGCATCCTGCCCCCCCGGGTGAGGGTGGTAGTAGTGGTAGGCATCCTACCCCCCCTGGCTAAGGGTGGTAGTAGTGGTAGGCATCCTGCCCCCCCTGGGTGAGGGTGGTAGTGGTGGTAGGCATCCTGCCCCCCCTGGGTGAGGGTGGTAGTGGTGGTAGGCATCCTGCCCCACCTGGGTGAGGGTGGTAGTAGTGGTAGGCATCCAGCCCCCCTGGGTGAGGGTGGTAGTGGTGGTAGGCATCCTGCCCCCCTGGCTAAGGGTGGTAGTAGTGGTAGGCATCCTGCCCCCTGGGTGAGGGTGGTAGTAGTGGTAGGCATCCTGCCCCCTGGGTGAGGGTGGTAGTAGTGGTAGGCATCCTGCCCCCCTGGGTGAGGGTGGTAGTAGTGGTAGGCATCCTGCCCCCTGGCTAAGGGTGGTAGTAGTGGTAGGCATCCAGCCCCCCTGGGTGAGGGTGGTAGTGGTGGTAGGCATCCTGCCCCCTGGCTAAGGGTGGTAGTAGTGGTAGGCATCCTGCCCCCCTGGGTGAGGGTGGTAGTAGTGGTAGGCATCCTGCCCCCCTGGCTAAGGGTGGTAGTAGTGGTAGGCATCCTGCCCCCCTGGGTGAGGGTGGTAGTAGTGGTAGGCATCCAGCCCCCCTGGGTGAGGGTGGTAGTAGTGGTAGGCATCCTGCCCCCTGGCTCAGGGTGGTAGTATTGGTAGGCATCCTGCCCCCCCTGGGTGAGGGTGGTAGTAGTGGTAGGCATCCTGGCCCCCTGGCTAAGGGTGGTAGTAGTGGTAGGCATCCTGCCCCCCCTGGCTAAGGGTGGTAGTAGTGGTAGGCATCCTGCCCCCCCTGGGTGAGGGTGGTAGTAGTGGTAGGCATCCTGCCCCCTGGGTGGGGGTGGTGGTAGGCATCCTGCCCCCCTTGGTGAGGGTGGTAGTAGTGGTAGGCATCCAGCCCCCTGGGTGAGGGTGGTAGTGGTGGTAGGCATCCTGCCCCCCTGGCTAAGGGTGGTAGTAGTGGTAGGCATCCTGCCCCCCTGGGTGAGGGTGGTAGTAGTGGTAGGCATCCTGCCCCCCTGGGTGGGGGTGGTGGTAGGCATCCTGCCCCCCTTGGTGACGGTGGTAGTAGTGGTAGGCATCCAGCCCCCTGGGTGAGGGTGGTAGTGGTGGTAGGCATCCTGCCCCCCTGGGTGAGGGTGGTAGTAGTGGTAGGCATCCAGCCCCCCTGGGTGAGGGTGGTAGTGGTGGTAGGCATCCTGCCCCCTGGCTAAGGGTGGTAGTAGTGGTAGGCATCCTGCCCCCCTGGGTGAGGGTGGCAGTGGTGGTAGGCATCCTGCCCCCCCTGGCTAAGGGTGGTAGTAGTGGTAGGCATCCTGCCCCCCCTGGGTGAGGGTGGTAGTGGTGGTAGGCATCCTGCCCCCCCTGGGTGAGGGTGGTGGTAGGCATCCAGCCCCCCCTGGGTGAGGGTGGTAGTAGTGGTAGGCATCCTGCCCCCCCTGGGTAGGGGTGGTGGTGCGCATCCAGGCCCCTGTGTGCATATGTGGCATTGGTGATGGGCATCCCGCCCCTATGGTGCTGCTGTTGCTGGTGTAAGTATATTCGGCATCCCTCTGTGTGTGTTTGATGTGTCGTGTACGTGTTGTATGTGTTTTGTGGTTGGTGTCTGGCTTACCTTCTGCGCCGTACGCGTCCGTGCCTGTTCCGGTAGTATATGTAGAATATTGGTATGATCGGGACGAAGGGATTCATGGTTGGTTCGTGTCGTTCGTCCTTCTCGTTGCTTCGCGTCGTCCTCTTCGCCTCGTCCTCGTCGCTTCGCCTCGTCCTCGTCGCTTCGCCTCGTCCTCGTCGCTGCCGTGTTCGTCTCGGAGCCGTGGATCGTGTTGTGGCGCGAATCGGAGCTTATGTGCGCCTCTCCCGGATGCTTTGACGTGCCGTGCGTAGCGACGGGTTCGGCGCGTACGGAAAGCGCATCGTACTTGTCCGGCCGGACGGGGCTGCATTTTTCCTTCCGTGCGACTCGATTCGGCGTTTCCGGATTCGCCTCGGTCGGAGAACAGGACCTGGTTTGGGTGAGTACGGCTCGGCCGGATTCTTTGCTGTTGTGCGCATCGTACTTGCTCGTTCGGTGTGCTGTACGGATCGGTCGGGAAACAGGCTTTCGCATGGCTTTTTCCCGACCGAATGGTGTTGGGTGCGCCTCCGACCGAGATCGGAATCGGCCCCATTGTCTTGAATTCAAATGTGTGCTTGATTTTCAGATTGATGCCATTAAATAATAAGCATGATCTAAGTTTTAAATGAAACCAATGTTTCAATTTTGAGACTTTTACTGTTTTCTGCCTCTCTGTCCAGCTCTGAATACATACCCCACGCATATGAATGCCCACCATAAATACTTCTTGGGAAAACCCCCTTTGAGTTCTTTCCACTTTCATTAGTAGTCTCGGTTTCGCACAGGCCTCTTTCTAACAGTGGATGGGCTTATTTTCTCGCTGATGCCTGGCGGGCTGCATACCGCTCGCTGTGCAGAAGACAACTGCTTGCAGAGAGATAGAGTAGTTAAGCTCCCCATGCATTGCAAGATCCCCCTGTAAATGTCCTCATAGGACCCATTCTGAGTCTTGTATCACTATTTTAATTGTTATACCTTCCTTTGCCCCTGATTAAATATATTTGAATTTCCTTGTTTCTAGTTTCGCTCCCAAAACAAATGCCCCCCTTTCTTAGCCACAATGGCTTCTTTCTGATCTACACTGATGCCCTGCTTTCTGACCCATATGTGCTCTCAGGCCCTCAGTGCTCTTTTCTCTGACCACCAAATGGGCCCGCTTTCTCACGCACATACACCCCTCTTTGTCACCCCTCTTTCTCATCACTCACATATACCCCTCTTTCCCACCCACATGTACCCATCTTTTCACCCTCTTTCTGACCCACAATACCCCTCTTTCTGACATAGTATACTCATCTATTTGACCTGTAGTCCATTCTTTTTGAACACCAGGGCACTGCTTCTTGACCCAAGTGCATTTCCTCCTCTGAACTACAATGCCCCTTCTCCACACCATGCAACATAATTACACTCCACATAAATCATCTCTGCACCATGCCACATAATTACACTATACATATTCCAACTCCAAAACCACATACATCCACGCCACTCTATGACACATGGCTAAAAGACAATGATATGGACAACGCCAGTAGCTCTCGGATTGCTGCGACCTTTTGGCTTTGCCAGTGCTTGTTTCAGTCTTGGGGACTGTTATTGTGGAGGAGCTATCACTCATCTATGAAAGGACTGTGACGAGGAAGAGCGGCAAGATGGTAATGCGCTCCATTGCCCTTGGACCAAGTTCACATTCTATAAAAACTGCCAAAAATAAAAAGACAAAACGTCCATAATTAAGTGCGACAGAAGCCACACATTACCTGAGACAATCTATGCACTCGTAGCCTGCCATTATTCGTGGATTTCACTCCAGAATCAAAGAGCAAGAAGAAGCTGTGGAAGTGCCCACATTCACCCATTCATCTAAGAATTTCCCTTCCACCCCACATCTCTCTAACAGGAAGCCACATAAAGGGCAGTGAGAGCAGTATTTCCACTGCTCTCACTGGCTTGTGTACTGCTGCTCAAACAGTCCCCAGCTGTTTATTTTTTCTGGCATTGTTCCTTTCCTAAAGTGTTCCAACAATCCCACCCACCAGCAAGTTGGCCCTGGAAACTCCTGTTTCCTCTTGGTATGGGAAAGAAATGTCAAAAAATGGCAGGAATGCATAGCGTAGTTTCATTGATAGTCCATTATGACACTCAAAGGATGTCTGCCCGTATGAGAGCACATAAAAAAAATAATTTACACATTGTACAAATGATTCAAACAGGCACTAGCAATAGCTGTCCTGTTATTGCAAGTGTGTATATCACACCAAACAGTTGTGGCTAATTTCTTCATAGCTGACAAAACAAATGTAAACACCCCATAGGTAAAGGTTGACTTCCAGTAGTGATTTGTCTCCTCACCAGCAAATTAGTACTAGTCAATTCGTTTTTTGTTTGTGACTTCCCTCCTCACCAGTCAATAAGTTGCATTTGTTTAGGCAACATTTTCTTTTTTCTGATGACAGCACTCTATTAACAGTAGCTGTCAACCCTCTTAAGGCTGTTTGCCAGGAATGCTTTAAAATCAGTAAATTGAAAATTAAAAAACTCTTCGCCAAGAGTAACAGCACCACACACTGCATTTAACATAAAATTACTATAATTTCAGGTTTTTTTCTACAGTTTACCCAGTGCTTAACTTGCACTGGTGTTTGTGGCTACTGGGTATTTTCTAGAGACAGGACACATTTGAGTCGGTCCAATCGAGTTCACCCGCTCAGCCACACAAGGCAATCATGCACGTCTTGAAAAAGCAAAAACTCTTGCAGTAATGCAGAGGTCTTCGGACTGTGCAGTGGACCTCCTGGGGGCCCATGACTCTATTCCCAGGGGGGCACAAATGCCTCAGCAAGTACTTGTGAATGAAGATGGCCTGGAAGCGCACCTTTATTTAGCGCTTTTCTTTTCTGTCTTCATTTACAAGCAGCAGTTGACGTGCTTACAAACAAAGCATGACAGCTGTGGTCCCAAACGCTGTGGTAGTAGGGTAAAAGACATGACTAAAAAGTACAAAATATTATTTAACTCTATTGTTCTTTTTTCACCTTCAGGTAACTGCACATAAAATAAAATTAAATGAGAAATAAATGCAAGTTAAACTAATCAGTGGAAAATGCACTATTTTATGTTATGAAACCTCTATTGGTTAATGCAATTACTGCCAATGTCTGTGTGTGAGGTCAGAGAGTCTCAGAATTGACTGGTTGGCGTAGTGGGGAACAAGGGCCTGTGTATTTATAGTGCAATGAGGTCCAAGCTTGTAACAGAAAGCACTGTGAATATCTAAGTCATATTTTAACTCTGCATTACACAGAGTACAGTATAGGCTGCTGCAGAATGAGTTAGTTGTTTAATATAAAACAAGTGCTTTCAAAGTATATATTTAGTAATAGGTACTCAGACTGTACCACATTTTATAAGCAGTGGCGGCTCCTCCGCTAAGGGGGAGGAGTGTCACCCCACTGCTTTACAGCAGTGTAAATAATAGAAAAATATGATGATAATAACTTGATGTTATCATATTATATTTCCTGCTGGGGCAGCTTTGCGAGCGAGGCGGGCGGGTCTGCTCTGCTCACTGAGCAGGGGGAGGAGTGCTGGGCTCTCTGTAAGTGTGCATGAATGTTTGGCCGGCCGTCTTGGGCTGGCCAAATAATCATGCGCACTTTGCATGTTCTCCACCCAGGCTGTATTACAGCCTTTGGTGGAGAACATGCCCAGGCTCCCAGTCCTCGTCTGAGCACTGAACCATGGTGCTCAGACCAATCACAATGCTGCGTTGCAGCATTGTGATTGGCTTAGGGGTGCCTGGGTGCTTCCTGTTCCGGCCGGATGCAGAGAGACGAAGGAGGAGAGACGCGGCAAAGAGGTAAGTTTATTTTTATTTATCTTTACCCCCCACCGCCATCCACCCTGCCACCCCCGATCCATGCCAGCCGCCACTGTTTATAAGTGTTCACCAAAAGGACACTTTCCAGAACTCAACAACCTTATGTCTTTTTCAAAAATAATAAATGTTTGTCCTCATGAAACTTTAAGTGACTCCATCAATTAAAGCCTATACTCAGTCTCAAGCAGCCTTTACATTTGTTGATTATCCAATTGCATACATTTACATTTCTTTTATGTAGCAGACACCTTGCTTGAGAAAGCCTATTGGTCTTCAGCTCTCTCTCTTGCCCTCATTCACTTTAACCATTCAGGAAGGGTTGCTTTTCAACAAAAAGTATGGGAACTGTTTTTGTAAAATTAACTGTTTTTGTACAATTCAAAATGAAAAAAAAACAGGGGCACATCGGTCCCCACTTCAACACGAGGGATGCTTTTTCCTGCGAGTTGAGGGGTGGCAGAGAGGCCAGGAGGGTTTCATTCAGACACTGAACCCTGTTCATTCGGACGCCTGGGGCCTCAGAGTGAGGGCCCAGGAGAAAAAGGAAAGGAGCAAGTCCCATGGATAGTGTCAAAGACACGGCTCCTAGGAGAGGGCGCTACCTGAGGGCTAATTTTTCCATCCACAAATGAACAAAGACAGCTTTCTCAGAGAGATGCCCTGAGGAAAGAGACAAGATATCGGGGCGATTTATTTTTTGTTTTTGCTTTTCAAGAAAGGGTCAGCACTACTATTAGTGCAGCAGGTGCAATGGCACTGGGACCAAGGGTGTGAGGGAGGCACAGCACCTCAATTATGGCTGTCTTACTAGCTTAAAGTGGAGTGGGGGGCCATTTTCATTGCTAGTATTAGAGTCCTGGTCACCCTTGTTGTACAGGACCCTAGCAACTGGGGGGAGGGGGGATGTAGGGCTTTTTTCCTAGTTTATTTTATTACACAGACGGGCAGACAGCCTACTTTGGGTATAATGGCCTAGGAGTGATGGCCCTGTGGTGAGTGGGCAGAGGAGTATCATTGGTGCTGCAGATGTAGTGGGACCAATGCCCATGGGTGTAAGGGGCCAACTAAACCCCAATTATGGCCTTGTACACCCTTGGAGGATGGGACAAGATTGGGGCCCATGTTTTAACAGAGCAGATGCAACTTCCTACTTCGCTGCTCATTAGTGGAGCATGTAAAGTGACACTGGAGCCCTGACGTGTGAGGGGGCCTGCTGCAGCACAATAATGACTGTCCTACTTTCCAAAGGAGGCATGGGGCATTGCTAGCATTAGAGTTGAGGAAAACCTTGCTGCAAAGAAAGGGCAACATGTGTAAGCTCATATAGTTTCTGAAAGGGACAGAGAGTCTGTTTCAGGATTGGGGTGATGGCCAAGCATGATGTGGAAGGTGTGAAAGAGGCAGAGAAGGCAGCCTGCTAATCAGCACTGCAGTTCGCATTTGTGCAGCAGGTGCAGTTGTATTAGTGCCCAGGAGTTTGAAGAGCTCATAACACCCAATTATGTGGGGTACTGGTTTTTAGTCAATTTTTGATTTTGTTTGACATATTTGCTCTTTTATAATTCTCATATTTAGTGCATATTTTGAGCTGCAAAACAGTACTCCTGAAATTATTTCATAGGCCCTGCCCCCCTGCACTCAGCCCTGTCACCCCCGCTCCCCCAAGTCATGCCCTAAACTTTTGGAGGAGGTCCAACTTCAAAATATTTAGCTTAAGTGGGGCTCAGTGCTAAAAAGGTTTGAAGACCTCTGCAGTAATGTCACATCAGTTGCATCATCTGATACAGGACAAAGCACCAATCATGTAGCAGCACGGGCACATCATGGCACCGAATCACCTGAGCCCCCCAGGCTGCCATTTTGGGGACCCACCCACAACTGTCCCAGTAAGTTCCAATCGCTGGTTGGAACTGTATTTGACTCATGGGGTGCTCAACAGGCCTTGTGCAGTCTGTATCTCTCTGTCTGCCCTCTTACTACTGCCTATCACCGTCTCCCCATGCCACGGATTCACTCATCTTGCCTGAGCCCAGATTCCACTCAAGAGCCAGGACTTGCGTTTCAGACCGTTCATCATTGATCGTGATTAGCCAACACTATGTGGCTTACCCCTTTCACCAAGTGACTGTAGATCTGCCATCCTAAGAATATTTTCGACCTTGTGAGTGTACAGGGAGAAGGGGGCCTGGCCTGGCAAGTGAGTGCAAAATGGCTGGTGAGCTCCGGACCCTCTGCTCTGTCTAAGCTGCCACATCTACCCTCCCCCACATCAATAGGGAACTCATCTGCTTCCACCTCCCAAGACCTGGTAAGGTTTTAACTGGAGCCCAGCTGTTGTAGAGGGTTCACACTTGAGTTGGAACCCTATTCTGTGCAAGGGTTTCCAGATCACTGTGTAATTGTGCCTCTTCACTGTGTGGCTGTGTGATGAGGCATGAAAGTGTGTGATGGTGAGTTGGAAGGCCTGCAGTGGTAGCTGCCCCAGACCCATGCCTTGGTGGGCAGTGGACCAAATGGTGAAGGACTAGTCGACTACAACGCACAGCCGGATTGGGCATCAAAACTAGCCCTGGCAAAAATGATCAAATCAGCCCTGTTCCCTTCCACCCCTCTATCTATCTCTCTCTCTTCATCCCTTCTGTGTCTCTCACTCTCTTCTCCCACTCTGATCTCTCTCCACTCTCTCCAATGCGGGAGAGTAAGAGGATCGCACACGGATCCCGGTTCCGGCAGCTATTTCTGTCCGTATGTAGGTTCCAGCCGACCCAGGGAAACATGCTGAATTTGTCCTGGTGTCATTTTCCAATACCAGGACACAATTCAGCAGTGTCCGCACATTGTCTGCATTATGTTTGGAGCAGCAACATACCGGCAGGGCCAGACTGGCCGGAGCGGGCACTGGGCGTTTCCCCGGTGGGCCTCCAGGGTGGGGGCCGGTTTTGAGCCCCTGGGGGGCCATTTTTGTTACTGGGGGCTGGCAATGTCAGGCCCCTGTAACAAAATCGTCCGAACCCGGCCCTAGCAAACAGCTCGGCCGAACTCCCCTGCCCCACAGGGGGGCCGGTCAAGCAGTTTGCCAGGGCCGGTTTCGGTTCCCTGCATACCTACGGCGAGGGTGCCTATGCGTATGCGCTGCATAGGAGGGCCTTTAGCCATCGGTCTTCACTTTTCAAGCACTGCACTCGTGCTTGTGGCGGCATCCACCTTGTGGGAGCGAGCAGCAGCACGCCACAAGCACGAGTGCAGTGCTTGAAAAGTGAAGCCTGCTCTCCCAAGGGCGCGCGCGCGCGCACCACTCGCGGGCTCACTTCCTGCTCCCCCTCTCTCTCACAACCTCTCCATGTGGCCACTCCCCTTCCTGTATGCGACGCTCGCCGGGGCCGCACTTGTGTTTTTTTTGGTTCAGGACATACTTTACTGCAAATGTTTCCCTTTCCAACTTCCTGCTGACTATTACATTATACGTGGTGGTTTCACCCGGCATGATGCGGGTGCCGCCTTTCATTTGTTTTGCACGCTGCTTCACGTTAAGAGCACCCCTCCTCCCCTCCCCACCCCGTCGGGATTTCTTTCACACACCGCTTCACATTAAGAGCATTTTCCATGCCGCTGCATGCCCCTTGAAGTTATCCCCCTCCCCCCTGCTCCGCATTTAGGGGCATATTTACGTTCCCTGGCGCATCCCTGCATATCAGCAGGGATGCGCCAGAAAATGCGTCACGCAAGTTTACCCTTGCGCCACGTCCGATGCGCCGCATTTACAATGCGGCGCATCGTGGCGTGAGGATAAGCAGATGCGTGACGCATCTGCCGGCGGAAGGTTGGCGCAGTGCTGAAGTCGTGTCGCAAGCGCGACGCAACTCCAGCACTGTTCCAACATTCCCTATCCCTAACATGGTGCGTCAATCCTTACGCCTGCTTGAAGCAGGCGTAAGGATTTGGCGCACCAGCGTCGAGAAAAGTGACTGCGTGAAATCTTGTAGATTTCACTACGTCACTTTTCCAGGCGTACCTGCGCCGAACGCCCCCTGCGCCGGTACGCCCACATGAAACCTGACGCAGGTTTCATGTGGCGCAGGGTTTACTACGTGACGCATCTCCCTAGATGCGTCACGTTGTAAATATAGCGCAACGCGGCGCATGGTTTGCGTCGCCGCTGCGTCACTTGCGTGACGCAACGGCGGCGCAAAAGTGGCGCAAGGGGCTTGTAAATATGCCCCTTAGAGCCTCCCCTCCACGCAATATGCGTGCTTTCCCTTTAGCAATAACAGTACAACAAAGGCAGGAAGTCGCAGAAACCCTCTCTTGGGCACAGACATCGAAGGTAAACTGCCTCGTATGCAGAGCAGTGCACATTTACCAAAGCCTTAATCCAAAAAAACCTATCTGTACAATCAGAGCCCTGGACGTTCAAAGAGAGCGCAGCGGTGTGATGCTGACTTACACAGCATCATGCCGAGCTGCCCATTGTCTGCTTCTTTATTGCACTTGCAGAAGTCTGCCACTCACTTTGTAACTGGTGAGAAAAGTTTTGTTTTTTTTCTAAACAGAAGTGCCCGCCACCAGGTACACAGACTGGCATTTGCAGCTAAATCATTTACCGTTTATTTGTATAAAAATCGATTTGTGCCCCGGCGTCTTCTCCAAGTTTCGTCTAACTGTATTGCCGATGCTTTCAGCCCACCAGCTCCTCTTCCTTTTTTTTCCACAAATGGGTCAGATTTGTCTGAGTATTGAGTAGTCAAGAAAACGGGGTTCCAGTCCCGGCTCCGACACTTGGCTGAACTATGTGATCCTGGGCAAAAAAATCTTCTCCGGGTTCTTTATTTGGCAAAACCGGGAGAGATGTGAAACTGACTAAACAGACCATAAAGTGCAATACTCTGCGTGTCATTTATTCTGCGAGGTGCCTCACAGAATAAATGACACGTTGAGTATTTTACATGAGATGGACACGTCACCCTCATCATGGGCACCTTTAAACTGGGCAATAGTAGCATTTGTTGCTTACTGGGCTTAGAAACGACACGAATATGGCAATAAGCGCTATGGGGCTTATTTACAAGCCCCTTGCGCCACCGGTGTAATATGGGAAAAAGTGACGCACCGGCGGCGCCAGGGGCTTGTAAATAAGCTCTTATGTGTTTGAGTATTGCTCTGTTGTTATGATTATTATGATCACTGCAAATGTCACCCTGGCCTCAGCACACAGAGCAGTTGCCTGCATGATGCCACATGCACATTAAATGATTCTCAATGCTGGTCTGGTTGTATTTTTTGTAATTGTGGAGCATCTTTTTACTTGGCTTGTTTTAATCAATTTTATTACATAGTTCATTAAACTCTAGCTTTACAATTATCCGGCAGAATGAATCACATTCTTATCAGCAATTTAAAATGACACCTCATAGCAATTCAAACCATAGTATATAAAATAATTGCACAAAAGGTACCTCCCACGGACTTCGGGGCATATTATCAAGAACGGCGTTAAAATTATCGCCGGTTTAGCGGCAGAAAACTGCCGCTAAAGCGGCGATAATGGGCTTGCTAATATGCGTTATAGAATTCCAATAGAAGCCCATGTTGACACCAAAACATGGGCTTCTATTGGAATTCTCAAGGGCATATTATCAAGCCCATTATCGCCGCTTTAGCGGCAGTTTTCTGCCGCTAAACCGGCGATAATTTTAACGCCGTTTCTTGATAATATGCCCCTTCATTGGTTGAATATGAGAAAAAAAGAAACTCCTTCCTGTGAGGTTGGAGCTTAAAAATTCACAAAATATAGGCCAGACCAGCACCTCCAGTTCTAGAGACCTCTGCGTCCCTGCACCAGTGTTGTTTTGAAGTTTAGGCATTCAGCATTCAGTTTCCTCTAGCTGCAAGGATATTTTTGAGGCTGTTTGTTACATTCTGGTGCAGTCTTTTGGTAACCGTGGTGGCGCCAAAAAGAAGATGCCTGAAAAGGTTTTTTATTTAGCCTTTGCTGTGTTTCTTTCTTTCTTTCTTTCTTTCTTTCTTTCTTTCTTTCTTTCTTTCTTTCTTTCTTTCCCAGCGGTATTAGAGCGCTTTCCAAAAGATATAGAACATTACATAAGAATCAATAATTACACTGAACACACAGAACATAAATATAGAGGACAAGATGCAAACAGCCAGGAGGAGAGGCGAAGGATGGCACTGTATTGAGGTGGTGGGCTCAGTGCAAAGACTGGGTCCAAGAGGTTTGTGGGGAGATGAGAAATTCACTGAATGCCCATATTTTTGTATACTTGATCTTGAACAGATACATTTCTTTCTCACAAGAAAATTTACATACTTTTTAGGTCAAGCATGGGCAGAGCATGCGCTGCTCTGCGAGGCATGCTGTGTTCGGGTAGAGACTTGAAGCCCCACCCACTCTCTCTGTCCATATTTTTCATTGGCTTGTGTCTTTGTCCACTGTAAACTGTGGCTGTTCATTGGTCAATAGGCTTAGTAGTTTCTCCTCAGTACCGCCTTGTCTCATTTTGTAATCTCCCATGGCGACACCCCCTGTTACGAGTGTTGTTACTCGGTAGGCTTTAATTACAGCCTCTGAGCACTATTTTCTCAAATAGCAGCAGGCAGGACATGCTCTCTCCTAACCCTTTTAAAAAAAATGTATAGCACGAATGCATACGCAATGCAATAGGTCTCGCCTTTGCTAGAGTTTAAGCTGTTGGCATTGTAAACGACAATGCTTTTTATTTATCTGTTTTTAAAACAACACATAAATAAAAGGCATTGTCATTTGCAATGCCACTAGCTTAAACTCTCGTAAATGCGAGACCTATTGCATTGAAAATGCTTGTTTATTTATACTTCAGCTGGGCCCAAAACAAAGGCCTTATTTAACGGACTATCAGCCCTCCTTTTGTTTGAGTGTAATACTGTAAGGGAGCTATCTGGAGCCTAACACCTAGATACCAAGGCAATGGAAGAAAACAAAGGTGCATAACATGTTATCACTTCACAAGTACTTAAGAGAAACTATGAATTGGAGGCAGGTTTGTAGCTTTGTTCAACTTCTTATGTAAGAGATATGCATGCACTGTAAGAATTCAAGATGTATCTGTCTTTATGAGTAATTACACAAATATTGATATAAATGGCACCTACTGTTCTTTTATTTAATTCTTTTATAGCGCTATCGATTCCAGTGTAGGGTGTCAGATAGCTTTACATCACACACAGAGGTACAATACATCATACATGTGTGTAAATCAAAGTACAGGAAATGTTACATTTGGGTTTTAACTTATAACTCATATATCATCCATATTATAGACTAAGGGGCAGATTTACAAGCCCCTTGCGACACTTTTGCACCGCCGTTGCATCACTTTTGTGACGCAGCAGCGGCGTAAAAAATGCGGCCAATTTACAACGTGACGCATCTAGGGAGCTGCATCACCTTGAAAAGCCCTGCGTCACATTATACCTGCGTCAGGTATAATGTATGCAGGGTGGACGTTACCACGCAGGAAAGCCTCGTAAAAGAGACGCAGCAAAATCTACAAGATTTCACTGTGTCACTTCTAGGATGCCACTGCTTCAGAACCTTACCCCTGCTTGAAGCAGGCGTAAGGAGTGACGCAGTGTAGTGGGAATAGGCCTCAAAATGCATTGCTGGAGTTGCGTCGTACTTGCGACACGACTCCAGCAATGCGTGACTTTTGCCCCAACAGATGCGTCAGACTTTCTGACGCATCTGTCAATCCTTGCGCCATGGTGCGCCGTATTGTAAATACGGCGCATCCATGGTGGCGCAAGAGTTTCTCAGGGTGGCGCAGGGAAAGTGACGCATCTCTACAGATGCTTCACTTTCTTGTAAATCTGCCCCTAAGATGAACAGAGGGTAGAAACAGAGTCTGGGTATAAACCCTAATGCAGCGAATGTGGTTGTCTGTACTAATAAGACTTTATTACTTCCCAAAGGAACTCTTCTTTGCAATCTAAGAATAACAACAGATTGAGAAAAATACAATAAGGATCTAAACCCATGACTTGCAATGTGCGTGCAGGTCCTTGATGCTGGGAAATAGAGCGCTTCGCTATAGTCGAATGCTTTCTACCTATGAACAGGTACTAACAAAATGATTTCAGTGTCAAAAGCAGTAGCCCACATAACCTATCTACATAAAATATAAATCTGCGATCCACATGTTACACAATATGCTTTGTAGCAGGCACATTAACCCACTTTATGAGTTGAAACTGTGACTGGACAAAACGCAGAACTCTCCCAGAACTGTGTTAACCACCATAGTTATCTTATCGCTATTATAATCCAGTCAAAATTGCTAGGCACACAGTGATCTCTGCACCAGGTATACCCTCTCAGGTGATTAGTGCGCTATATACATCAATATAACCTAACATAACATAACATATATCTTAATCCTGTAAGATATTTTAACATGCAGCCTCTGTGGCCAATTAAGTAATCTAGAACAGATTTACTTTCACATATGTCTTTGATGTCAATTTTTTTTGCAGGGAATCTTTTTAAATAAATGTATAAGTTGACTGTCAGACTCCGCTTTTCAAGCTTGACCCTTCATGACTCCATTTCCTTTCCTCTTCCACACCTTGACCCCCACTTAAAGGGTTCCCGAAGTAATTTTTTTCCAATTTGAACACTGACTCTCTCTCATCTATGTGCTGTAATTGATCTCAGAGACCTGGAGAAAGTAGCAGCGGGGTCAGCATCAGCCCTGGACTTTCATAAACCGACCATCAGTGGCCCCAGCCCACTGGGGAAATGCCCAATTGTTTAAATGGCCAGTTCAGCTTTGCTCCAACTTGGAGGCAATGACCACTTTAACAGAAAAATGTGGTATGGGCCAGTCCAGTTAAAATCTTCTGCGATTCGCACTGCCATTCACCATCAGCTGTGTCTAAGGCAGTGGCTTATTTGTAAAAAAAAAAAAAAAAAAGTGCTGGGGCTCTCGTCAGGCGGCAGCTTGCACCATCCCATTTCTCCTGTTAGCGCCGCCTAAAACAGAGTCAACTACTAATCATGAAAGCGGGGAGAGGATGTGGCGTGATGGCCAGAACAGCCAACTTTGGAGCTGGGGAACCAGGTTTGAGTCTTGGCGTCAGCACAACATCCTGTGATTCTGGCCAAATCACTTAATCTTCCCATGCCTACCATGATAAATGAATATGTCCTTAACTGGTGCTCATGAAAAGCACCAGTGGTGATGATTAAGTGCCGGTACTGAGCACCCGAAAACCCCTGGCTCAAATTAAGCAATGGATAAGGGTTGTCCCCTATTTTTGAGCCCGTCAACTTTAGCATAAGTTAAGTTAGAAACAAGCGTGTGCAATTAAGATTGTGTGTTTCATCTTATTTCTCAGCAGAGCTGCTGTGGTTACACTGAAGCATTGTCAGCATTATTCAGCAGAGCTGCTATGATCACACTGGGGAGGAGCCACCACTCATGAGAATCATTCTCAACAGAGCTGCTATAGTTAAACCCTAGCACGAGTAGCAGTTCTAAGCAGAGCTGCTACGATTAAACTCTGGAATGAGCAAAAGTTCTCAAAAAAGGAAGTTATCGTTAGACACTGACATGAGCAGCACTTCTTGTTAGAGCTGCTATAGTTAAACTCTGGCATGAGCAGTACGTCTCACCAGAAATGCTATTGTTATGGAATTAAAAGCCCTTGTCAGCTCAGCTTCTATGGCTGAACTCAGGCATGAGCGGCAGTTCTCAGCAGAGCCAATATAGCTAAACACGGGCATGAAGACCCATTCTCAGCAGAGCTGCTGTACATTAACACTGGGCAGGAGAAGCACTTCTCAACAGCGATTTTCCTGTTTCCTGTTTCCGGATACCTGTTGCCTGTTGCCTGTTCGCCTGTAGCTGCTCTCGGTCCCTCGCAGCCGTGTGGGAGCGGGACTGACGGGACTGCCGGTGGTCGCGAGGGGTTGTTGTAGCGGCACCGCGAAGTCACCCCTAAAATCACCTAGGTGCCGCGGGAGCCGCCAAACAGCCCAGGAGCCGCCCAGGAGCCGCCCAACAGCCGCCCAGCTGCCCAGCTACTCAGGAGCCGCCCGGCAGGAGCCGCGCAAACAGGAGTGAGTGTTCCCGCAGCGCAGCGACAGGAGTCGTGAGTCGCGAGTCGCGATTCCCCCCCGTGGGTCTCCCCCGGAGCCGCGAGTCTCCCCCCGGCGGCAGCAGCAGTGGTAGGAGCCGCGTGAGTCAACCCGCCGCGAGGGGTTGCTGCAGCGTGAGTGCCTCTCTGCGGCAGCACCGCGAAAGTCACCCTAGGTGCCACGGGAGCCGCCCAACAGCCCGGGAGCTGCGGGAACCGCCCGGCAGGCAGGATCGTGAATGTCCCTGCAGCGGCAGGAGCCGCGTGAGTCCTCGTGTAGCGGCTGGAGCTGCGTGAGTCTCCCCAGCAGCGGCAATAGCCGCGGGTTTCGCCTGACAGCGGTAGAAACCGCGAGAGAGCCCTCCAACGCCTCCCTACAGCGGTGGGAGCAGCGATAACCCCTCCAGCAGCAGTGTCTTCAAAGCCAAATCAAATAAAAGCGCCAGGCACTGTTTTACCCGAATAGCCACTGTTTCGCCAGAATCAAAGAAGGGAATCAACTAATTGTTTGCTCTCTGCACGATCCTTCGGGTGATCTCTCCAGGTGCATAGAATTTTAAATAGCCCAAGCAGCTCGGCTAGTGAGGGTCACCCCTTACCCCTTAGCCTACACCCCCAACCCACTGTTAGACCTCCGGCAGACCAGCAGAACCAGCAGAACCTCGTTTGAGTGATTTGCGTCAAAAGAGAGTGGATTTATCAGGGGGTCGAGTCAAACAACTAAGGATTATGAGATCAGGAAAAATTCGACAGACACCGCTGAGAAAACCGAAAAAGAGAGTGCTAACAACAGATTTAAACACCACCTCAAACAAAAAGCGAAGGAAAGAAAATTTAATGCCACAAAAGGAGAAGTTGGTTTCGGTATTGACACCGAAACGTGCATTCTTTAATTTTGGGGGTAATAACGACAAACAGAGATTTCACTTTTTAACCGCTTAACCGCGGCGGCAATTCCGCCACGGTGCGGCGGTTTAGCGGAGTGGGCAGGGCCGCGTCGGCCAACGGACGTTCGCAGCACTACAGAGGTAGTGCTCGTGACGGCCGTTGGCCGACGGACGCACGCAACGGGTTAAAGGATCCAATGGCTGCAATCTACGCCTCAGATGGGGCCCAAGGTTTGCCAAGTCCAATCACTCCAAAAAAACAGGGCGAAAGAAGTCTCCAGTCGCCGGGATGCCCAAGTTCCAAGGTCAAACCAATACAACCAAGTTTCCCAAGAGAAAGTTCCCCGCATATAAGGAAGGCTAGCCATGAAGTAAATAAATGTGAGGAGGTCTTAAGAAAGGCAAGCCAAGAAGCCAACAAAAGTGAGGCGGTCAGAGATGAGGCTCCCTCAAATAGAGGGTTGATAACTACAATAGCGCAGGTGCATTTGCCCAAGGCCTTGCTTGACCAAAATAGAGAAGGGAAATGTGGAGAATATCAAAATAAAAAGGAGCCCTAGGTGAAGCTAGAGTCCAAGATAAAGAAAAAGTACAAACCGACGAATGGATTAGTTCTTTCTCCATGTCAAACGAGGCAGAACTGATCCAAGCCCTGGATTTAAACACACAACCTAAAGAGGATGCCTATATCCAAGATCTAGGAAAGAGTCTAGCCTTTGGCATACCTCCGGATCGGCAAGTTAGGGAGGAAGGGGGGATAGCCTCCACTCCAATAAAAAATCTAGCAAGCACGGACCAGCAGGAGGGGAAAAACATCATGCTAAATACTAGCCCCATGGTTTAGACAAACATCCCGGTCACCCCCAATCACAATCTCTTCAGTTAGTGGGATCGATTTAATTTCAGGGTTTCTGACGCAATCCACCCATTCAGTAAAATGGAGTGAAACTCTATTAAGTTCCTTACAGCGAGCCATAGACGCATTAAATTTTCAATCAGATAAACTTGATGTCCAGATAGATCTAATGAACTTGATCGCGACACACATCGCAGGTATTAATACCAAATTGGACACGTTAACAGTATTGATTACTAAGGAAAATCAAAGTAAGGTTCCAGGCAGCGGACGCCTACCAAATCTAAATTGTGGATGCAGCCAGATAATAGATAAATTAGCATCCCTACCAGAAATATTAACAGAAATCCTATATGTCGTTAAATCAACAGAAAATAGGGAAAATAAGGAACACTTTGTAATGACTGAAATAAAAGATGGGATAAACGACAGAGCAGGTGCCGAAGTAATGATATGCAACTCTCAATATGATGGCAGTATTAATAACAATGAAATTAAGGAATCAAACGGAATCGGGGAAGCGCAAACCGCCCAGCAATCAACTTC